>CM055064.1:3682537-3809542 GCA_029204045.2 Tillandsia leiboldiana
ACCAGTGATTTGTCAAGGCCTAAATTAATTCATGCATTGACTTATACAACAAATAAATGCAGAGAAGCAAAGATAGTACGTAGGTTGTTCCAGGTTTTGCCAACTAACCTAACTACTGCTACGTACGTACGCAAGGTACGTAACATTGAGCTTTGGAGAACTTTTTTACTTTAGCATGATAATAAAATATTTCAAACTAACTTTAATTTCCAAAATTTAACACTTGAATAATTAAGATTGCGGAAAAAAAAAGAAGAAAAAAAGGTACAGTACTCGTTCTTATTATGTTCAAAGAGCCTGCTAACTAGTCGAAAGTTTGCGTACGCCATTAATATTACAGTACTGTATTCACAAGATGACATGTAGTGCTCTTCTTTTTCTTTTTTTCCTTTTTCAGATAACGTGATCGCATTAATTAAATAATCCGTCCTAAGACGAATACGCTTATCTCAGCTCGTGTTTTCGGTTTGACTCTTCAATGTACTTCCTAGCTTACTTACTCTGAACAAATTCCTCCAAATTAAGCTTATTTTAAGCTTAATTAGATTAAGGTTTAAGAATAACATGTTTGAGTTCCCTGCAATAAGATTAATCTATGGAAAACAAGCTACCCAGCTTATAAATTTGCTGCAAACAACTATATATACCACACTATGCAGTTTTAGTTACCGAATTGGGCCGATGTTTTTACGTAAAGGTAACACTAATTATCACACTTTGAAAGAGACTTTCAACTGCTTTGCACTAATTAACTGTTTCTAAAGGCACCTCCTCTACTTAAAATTAAGTTGCCTTTTATTCCTCCAAAGTCATTTTTTATGTGCTCGAAGATCGAAGAGAGATCTAGTCAATGTTCTTCAATACAGTGAAATAGCTAGATTGAGGATGTATATAGATAGAGAGAAATGAATATGTTACCTGCGAAATTGGTGACGACGATCTCGTACTCTTCGTCGACTTGAACTTCGGTTAGACCGACCGGTTCCAATCCCACATGCGAATCGCTTGTCTCCGATTCCCTCGCCTCGACCTTCGCTTTTAAGGGGATGAACTCAAAATAGCCGATATCAGGAAGCACGACAAAAGTTGTCGATTCAGGAGGCAGCCTTGGGTCGACACTAGCCCCGATCCATCCTTCGGAAGCCCCATACTCCGCGCTAACCAACGGTAGATTTGCTGCATAATGCCTCAGTTTCTTCAAATACGGTTCCATCGAACCTGTCATGATTCCATACAAATATTTAGCGTTAGGCCAAAGTTCGGGGATCACTCCGTACCAATTACTCAAGTTCACACATTTTTCGTATATCGAATCAGCTAGTTCGGGGTTCGGGCTCAAGAGAGTAGAAACAGCTTCCCTTATGGATGGAACAGTGATTCGCGAGGAGAGAACACCTTCCCTTATATCACTACACAGTTCTTTCCAAATTTCTTCGAAGGTTCGAAAGGCGTGGACGATGCTATGTGCGAACGTCGAAGACACGAATCGAACTTGCTCCGAATAGATTAGTCCGCACAAGAGGTGGCAGTAGAGGGACTGGTGGAAGTCGGGGCCGAATATGACTTCGAAGGGGCTACAAGATTGGGATTGGATATCCTTCATAGTGGACTTGAATTGCTCACTCCGGTATACGTTTGTCGTGGCGGTCGTGGCGATGAGCCCGCCCTTGGTCACAAACTGCTTGCTGCTGTAGATGAATTGAAGAGCTTTTCCGTCTTTGATAGGGAATTCCCTGTGACAAAGTAGAGTTAGTTCCCAAACCAAAAAAAAAGAAGAAGATGATATTCATGATCATCTGCATAAGGGAAAATGATAGAACACCAAACGAAAAAGATTATTATGGCTAAAGTCAACTATCAAAATGTTTGAAGCCAAAAAAGAGGAAAATGACCACCCATTTCAGGGCTCAAGTTGCTTAATTAACACATCTCAATTCCCCCCTAAAATTAAATTTACTACAGCTAGCTAAAACTAGACTATTTCTTCTATTAAAAAGAGAAAGGGAAGGAATAAGACAAACACCATACATATATATGATCTCTATCTTTTATATATGTAATGAAAGTAACCTGCACCAGTTTTGGTATTATCTAAACACCACAGATATATAAATAGATAAAAATGAAGTGTAAACTCAAAGAAAATATATATCCAATACAAAAGTGGTTTAATTTGCAATAGAACAGTACCTGTTTCTGAAAGCATACGATATCCGGTATATCTGCATTGTCGAATGCACCAACTCCTCGTTGAACAGCAAATACTTGGGCTTCCCTTGCGTCGTACCGGAACTACAGACCCAAAATTGTATAAGATTAGGAAATAAGTTTCGAAAAAAAAAAAATTACATTTATCGATCGAAAGGAGATTTCGATCGTAATACCACCTCAGTGATATATTAGTTACTGGTTTCTGAGTGAGCACAGGAGAAGAATCCCCATCCGCAATTCTCTGTATGTAAGGCTCTATATCCTGGTGTGTAATTAGTGGGACACATGATTTGAAACTCCCTGGATCAACTCTTCCTCTCAGACCCAAACTCCGCAAATACTCGGTTTCGCCGTTCTCCTCGAGGATTCTCCTTAAGGTCTCTCTCTGAACTTGGGCAGCATTCTGCGTGAGCGCTTCGAATTCTCCGATCACTTTTCCGATGTTCAATCCCTCCTTCTCCAGCATCATTGATGCTGAGTCAAATTTTCGCGCTTATCTGCTGCAACAATCGACGGGCTCGATTTAAAAAGATTGAATCTTGAAACGACGACACGATTTACTACTACAAACCATGTGATAAAACGATTAGAAGTATATCGGAGATCATGGTTTTCGATGAGAGCATAATAAATAATAAAAACTCAGAAGGGAAAAGCAACGTTTCAGCTCAACAGCTGAGAACAAGGTCAACCTAAGCATGCCCAAAAGGAACAAGAAATATAAGATAAGATACAGGTGAGGGCAAAGGGAATCTACGTAGAAAACAAGTGAAAACAGGAGAAAGATGCTATTTCTGTGCAGGTTTTCATCAAAATCGATAAACCAACCAAAGATACCCAAAACTAAAAGCAAGAGAAATCCTAATAAGGAAACTATTTGAACAAGAAGCTATCTTAAACATGGAAGGACAAACCCAGTAAGGGAAATTTGATAAAAGAACACAATTTTCCTGAGATTTTGAACATAACCAGCCTCAGGAAAGTGCAGAAACTATGGATAGACTATTTGGACCCATTTAGTGGAAGTTTGATAAAAGAACACATTTTTATTGAGATTTTGAGCACAACCAACCTCAGAGAAGTGTCTTGTGAGAATTTATAACCAAGGAAACTATTTGAACAAGAAACTATCTTTCACAGGGAGAAGCAACCCAGTAAAGCACAATTTTTTATTGAGATTTTAAACACAACTAACCTCAGAGAAGTGTTGAATCTGGGAGAAAAATTAGGAGAATTCATAGTCAAAGAAATTAGCTTTCACATTGGAGAACAAACCCATTAATAAAAAAATAATGAAGAGAACACATTTTTCTCGAGATTTTGAACATTACCAACCTCGCAAATGTGTCGAATTACAAATTAAAAAAACAAGAAACGACCTTTCACATGGGAGAACAAACCCATTAAACAAAACTTGAATAAAAGAACATATTTTTTTCGAAACTTTAACCAAAACCAACCTCAGGGAAGCGCCGAAACCGCGATTTGTCAATGGGAATCGTATCAAGTTCAAATATTTTTGGTGGTTTTTTTTAAAAAAATCGGAGGTGTGTTTCGAGTGGTGCTTCAACTGGGGAGGGAGTGTACGTGGATTCCCAACGGGGCCCGGACCAAACAGGGGTTATAACAAGTCGGCGTCGGATTTTAAATCGGCGCCGAGTTCGCTCTCTATAAATATCCGTTGTTTTTGTATGTGCGTGTGCGTGTGCGTGTGTGCGTATGCGTATGCGTATGCGTACGTGCGCAAGGGGTTGCGTTTATTGTAGTGTGATGATTTGGGGGAGAAAAAGAGTGTATAGCGTTGCATGTGATTTATTTAAAGAGTGGGGGAGAAAAATTAGAAAAAGTATTAGAATGTAT
The DNA here is from genome assembly GCA_029204045.2 of Tillandsia leiboldiana. Taxonomy (NCBI): domain Eukaryota; kingdom Viridiplantae; phylum Streptophyta; class Magnoliopsida; order Poales; family Bromeliaceae; genus Tillandsia; species Tillandsia leiboldiana. Next base: position 3,686,609 of record CM055064.1, read on the forward strand.
TTAAATACGTGTTGATGATTTGACCAGTGGTTAGAAAATTTGGGTGTGATGATTTTTTGGATTGATTTACAAAATTTTATTGGTGTTTAGAAAATTTTTTAATCTATTTAAAATAAAATTTATAGTTTCAATTTTGATTGCAAGACCCTCGTTATTATTTTTTTGAATAATATTTATTTTTAGTCGTTTATTTTTACGTCTACTTAATGGACAAAAAAATATATAAAAAATATAAAAAAATTAATTTTTAGATAGTTTAAATAATCTATATCATATTTAATAATTATTATTTTGGAAGCTTTATTATTAAAAATATATAAGTGGGAACTAAACCCTTTGCTACCGATTGTATTCTAGTGCTCTCTTTCTCTTTTTCTCTCCCTCTTTTATATATATATATATATATATATATATATATATATATATGATCAGAAAGAGAGAGAGATAGAGAGAGATAGAGTTGAGCTGGAATACTATTAATAGCAAATCGGTTCGTTTGCCACCTATTTGTTTTCGATAATAAAGTTTTCAAATCGATAATCGGCACCGTTGAACATACTTTAGAACACAAAAAAAATATTTAAAAATTAAATTTTAAATTTTTTCGACATCATTAATCTTATGATCAAAAGGTTACAAAATTTATAATTTTAATGGTAGATATAAACATTTTGCTCATTTAACGGTGTAAAGAAATCTAAATTAATTAAATTTTTATTAGAAATTTTTTTAAACTATTTAAAATAAGATCTATACTCTTGATCTTGATTACAAAACTCTTAACATCACTTTTTTAAGAATATTTATTTTCAGTCGTTTATTTTTTTTGTCCACTTGATGGAGTCGAAAAGAATATCGAAAAAGTATGAAATTTAATTTCTAAATAGTTTAAATGGTCTAGATCATATTCAACAGCATAGATTGTCGATTTGGAAACTCTATCATCGAAAATAAATAGGTGGCAACCGAGTTGGTTTGCTACTGATAGCATTCCAACCTAGCTATATATATATATATATATATATATATATATATATATATATATATATATATATATATATATATATATATATATATATATATATATATATATATATATATATATATATATATATAGAAAGAGAGAGAGAGAGAGAGATTGAGAGAGTATAGCTTATATACTTTCAAAAACACAAGTTCAACTATGGTTGTAAATTTTTCACCATTAGATTTGTATTGAGATTTGTATTATTATACTTTCTCTTTCTCCCTCTTTAGCTGACTTTACAATAGCACAAATCCCAATACAAATTCAATGGTAAAAAATTCACAACTATAATATTGGGCTTATATTTTTAAAAGTATATAAGCTCTACTCTCTCTCTCTCTCTCTTTCTCTCTCTCTCTCTCTCTCTCTATATATATATATATATATATATATATATATATATATATATATATATATATATATATATATATATATATATATATATATATATATATAGTGCGGCTACTGTGCTTGTACAAGTACCAAGCAATTGGTGCTTGTAAATTTTCTACCGTTAAATCTAACCCTTTGATTAATTCTATTCTTTAGATTATATTATTCTGCCAACCACCCACTAAACCCAAGGGGTCCACCATCATCCTAACCGTACATTCCTATATCGAAAGATAAAAAACTCACAAGCACAAATAACTTGGTATTTTTACAAGCATAGGAGCTCAATTATATATATATATATATATATATATATATATATATATATATATATATATATATATATATATATATATATATATATATATATATATATAAAGCTAGGCTGGAAAACTAGTACCAAATTATTGGTGCTATTAAGTTTTTAACTCTTAAATTAAAAGATGTGTGGTTGAGATAATAGTGGGCCCCTTAAATTTAATTGATGGTTGGAAAATAGTAAAATCTAACGGGTGAAAATGATCAAAGGGTTGATCCAAGGTAGAAAACTTGATAACACCAATAATTTGGTACTATTAATAGTATAGTAGCCGGACTATATATATATATATATATATATATATATATATATATATATATATATATATAAAATTAGACTGGAATTCTATTGATAGTACTAAGTCATTGGTGCTTTTAAGTTTTTAACTCTTAAATTAAAAGATGTGTGGTTGAGATGATAGTGGGCCCCTTAAATTTAATTGATGGTTGGAAAATAGTAAAATCTAACGGGTGAAAATGATCAAAGGGTTGATCCAAGGTCGAAAACTTGATAACACCAATAATTTGGTACTATTAATAGTATAGTAGCCGGACTATATATATATATATATAATTAGACTGGAATTCTATTGATAGTACTAAGTCATTGGTACTATTAATTTTTTAGTCATTGGATTAAGAAATATGCGATTACGATGATAGAGGTCCTCTAGGGTTTAGTGGATGGTTGGTTGAATAGTAAAAATTTTAGGGAACTACTATAATCCCAACCGCACATTCTTTCATCCAACGTCTGAAAACTTGATAGCATCAATTGCTTGGTATTATCGATAGTATTCCAACCCGGCACACACACACACTCTCTCTCTCTCTCTCTCTCTCTCTCTATATATATATATATATATATATATATAGTTGTGCTGGAATGCTATTGATAGCACCAGCCCAATTTTGCCACCCATTTTGTAGCCCTTGGATCGCATTGAGATTCGTGGAGGTTCTTTAATGAAAAAAGAAAAAAGAAAAGGTAAAAAGAAAAAGTAAAAAAGTAAAAAACACTTATTTTTTCATTAAAGAGCCTTCACGAATCTCAATGCGATCCAAGGGCTACAAAATGGGTGGCAAAATTGGGCTGGTGCTATCAATAGCATTCCAGCACAACTATATATATATATATATATATATATATATATATATATATATATATATATATATTATCAATAGCACTCAGTACTATTGAGTTTTCAATTTTTGGATGAAGGGATATGTAGTTAGGATGATAGTAGTTCTCTAAAGTTTAGTGGATTGTTGGTAAAATAGTATAAATTTTATGAGACCACTATAATACTAATTGCATATTTCATCCAAAAGTCGAAAGGGATTAATAGTACTATGTGTTTGATACTATTGATAGTATAATAACTGGACTATATATATATATATATATATATATATATATATATATATATATATATATATATATATATATATATATATATATATATATATATATATATATATATATATATATATATATATATATATAGGGTTAATTGCATACGGCTCCCTGCAAACATATCGAATAGCAGATATATCCCTACAAAGTTTAACTTTTCATATTTATCATTTCAAAAGTCCAACGTTATTCATATATATCACTGCCGTCTATTTCTATTAGAAAAATCTAGTTAACCATAGGTTAAATACTTAATCTTGGTTAGTTAGTGAGGTAAATTTATCTTTTCATCCTTCCAGATATTTCTGTATAATTTTTTAGAGGAAAATTTTTGAAAGGGTAAAACTATCATTTCACATATAATCCGTTAAAAAATAAACAGTGAACTAACGATAATAAACTTGAGGGATATATATGAATAACGTTGGACTTTTGAAGGGATAAATATGAAAAGTTGAAATTTGTAGGAATATATCTGTTATTCGATATGTTTGCAGGAAGGTGTATGCAATTAACTCTATAATATAACTAGTTTCGATCTAATTCTAATCCGAATTTTTTATGACGGTTCTATCTCCGAAAATAAAGGAATATACAGAAAATTAACATCTCACTTTTTCACAATTCGTAAACCAGGACGAATCACAAAAAAAAAAAATAATAAATAAATAAATAAATAAATAAATAAATGTCTATAATACGATTTTAAAAATAAAAAATAAAAAAACATAGCTCTTTTTATATATAGTAGAAGAAGAGGTAGAGTGTTTGGATTTGGTATAGAACCGGAAATAAGAAGGATATTCTTCTTATTCTTTCAAACGTATCAGGAATTAATCGGTATAGTTTGTTTCTGTACAACTAGAATAAGTGAGAATTATTGTTCTCACTCTTCTCAACCACCCTCTTATTTTTTTCTTAAATATTCTTTCACGTCTACCGAGGCACCATCTCTCACCTCATTATTACATAATAAAGTTTGAGGGTAAAAAGGTAATTTACCTTAATTAAAACTCTTTATTTCTCTTATTTCTCATTCTCATACCAAACATAAAATCTTTTATCTCTGGAATCATCCCAAACGTTTTTTTACACTAGTTCCGTATTTTATACTTATTCTTAAAATAGCTAATTTTGTTTTATTACGTTATCAAGCGGGCCCTCCGAGTTGGGAGTAGAATAAGAAGATCTCAAAATTTCAAACTACAAAAAAAAAAAAAGAAAAAATAAAATAAATAAATAAATAAATAATAATAATAATAATAATAATAATAATAATAAAAGTAATAAAATAAAAATAAAAAATATTGTCCTTTCAAATTTCTGCTGCTAAAATTATTCCCACCCCACCCCCGTTGTCTCAGATCCATACAGATCCATACGATGAATTGATTGATACCAACCTAAAAGAGCTAAGCTAATCGATAGAGGTCAGTAGGACTTGGACATTATCATACAAAATTTAGGCATATATCACTGCTAACGCATCTCATGTGACATTTACTGTGGTAATTTAATTTTTACTTTCATTTATCTTATCACGAGACAATAATATTCTAACTATTGTTATAATTTGTTTTGGATACTAAGATAATATTAATTAAGTTGTTTTCAGTTCTCAACGATTGGTTCTGTTTGAAATATTTAAAAAATAAATTTTATAAATTTTTAATATTATTTATCTAGTAATAAAAAAATTTTAAAATCAACTACTGAAAATAAAAATCTTACAAAATGTAATGATACGATACTAAAATTTTAGATAAAAAATTTTGATCATACAAAATTTTCTATATCAAAATTATACGTAATTTAAATATTTTTACACTATTAAACTTGCAAACGACTCACCACGATTATTAAAATTATTAATTTTAAATTTTTTTAATTATCATATTAAACAAATTTAAAATTTAATTTTAAAATTTTTTAAATATTTTATATCAAATTTAACAAAACTGGCTGTCAATTCAAAAATTTTGACATAAAAAATAATTTAAAAATATAAAAATCTTCATGTTTCTAAATGTATACGAGGGTATAGTTTTTTTTCCTTTGAGTGACCCGTAAAACATTTTCCCTCTAGGGAGTGTTTTGTTGATCCTAACATGCAGTAAAAATTATTTTTTATGTGTTTAGTGAATTGTTAAAATAAAATTAAAATAATTATTATTATTATAAATTTTAGAAAAATAGAGTCGTTTAGTTTGCTGTCGATTTTCGATGAAAAACGAAAATTAAAACTGTGTATTTTTTTTTTTATGTTTTTTTCACCAAACTAAACAAATAAAGATTTTTGTTTGTGACTAAACAAATGTTGGAGAAAATTTATTTTTTTTTATACATTAATTTAGAAAATTTAGAGTTTAGACATTAATTTAAAAACTTTAATTTATAAAATTTTAAAATTACAATTCAGTAGAGTTTTAGAATAACAATTTAAACATTAATTTAAGAAATTTTAGAATTACAATTTAGTCATTAATTTATATCAATATTTTAATAAAATTTAAATGTAGGTTAATATTCAAATTCAACATATTTAATATGTTTAAAAAAATTTAGAATTCCTCTAATTTAATCATTAATTTTGCACTAATTTAAACATTAATTTAAAAAATTTTAAAATTACAATTTATGCATTAATTTAAAGAGTTTTAGAATTAGAATTTTGACATTAATTTAAGAAGTTTTATTTAAAAAAAAAATTAGAATTACAATTTAGGCATTAATTTAAAGAGTTTTAGAATTACAATTTAAACATTAATTTAAGGAGTTTTTAATTAGAAATAAAAATAACTAGCAAATTAAATCAAAAAAGTAATCTAAAGTTTTTTCTATTTTTTTTAAAAAAATTTAAAATTAGTAGGCTACTAAATTTTAATTCCTAAAAATAATTTAAATTTAATACAGTTTTCTAAAATTAAAATTATTTACAATATATAAACAATTAAACAAAGAGAATTGAAAAATTACCATTTAAGGCCATAACTAAATTAGAATATTTACAATTTACAATTTTTTCAAAAATAAAAACTCTCACTAAATTAAAAATTTTAAAATTTATAATGTTTACAAAAATAAAAACTCTCAAAGTAGATGATAGGGATATATATAAAGAACTTAGAACTTTTGAAGAGATAAATATAAAAAAGTTGAACTTTGTAGGAATATATCTGTTATTCGACATGTTTACCGGCGTCGTATGAAATTAACCCTTAAAAGTATAAAATATTGTTTATCTAAAGATTGTTGATCGCATTCAGTAATTTATATTTAGATTTTGAGATCTTTAGAACTCGAAGTTGTTGACTGGTTCTAGTTAGTTGATGTGGTGGATCGCGAGATCCATTTATTACCTATAATGCTCGTAGATTACACACGCTTTTCGCTCAAAGTAGTGTTCTATTACAATTTCCTAATTCAGATTCAAAATACATACCAATTATTCTAAGCAGTGGTAGTCATGAGATCTTAGATCATTGAACAGACCAGCGACAATCAATTTGGCTCGATTGCGACATGACTTGATTCGATCGTGTTCATGTTGGATTTCCGTTAACTAGTCAAGTTGGCTTAGACGGTCTTTGTGCGCATAAGATTATTAAAAATAGCATAGATCAAAACAGTCATCAAAAAGAGACTTTTACATTAATTTTTAGTTCGAGTTTTCCATTGACAAAACCTTTTTTTTTTTTTTTCAACCAGAAAATTATTTTCTGACCTAACCCCGTGCACCCTACGCACCCTACGGAAAGAAATGAACAAACATTTTTGAAATTAAGAGAACATCGAGACAAATGATCGAACACCTGGGGCCCATTTGAAATGTTCAAAAGCAATGGGGCACAGGTTCACCACATGGGCAATGACCAAATATCTTTGTGATGGAGAGAGAGAGAGAGATTCAAATGTAAATGAGAACGACCCTTTAAAAGGGAAAGATTGAACCTCTGTATATCTATATAAGTTTTTATTATTATTATTTTTGGTTCCTTATAATTTAAAAATAATTATATATATATATATAGAGAGAGAGAAAGAGAGAAAGAGAAAGGGAGAGAAAATTAGACTCGAATACTATCGATAGCACCAAGTCATTGGTTCTATTAAGTTTTTAGCTTTTGAATTAAAACATGTGTGGTTAAGATGATAGTGGTCCCTAGAGTTTATTAGGTGGTTGGTTGAATAGCAAAAATTCTTAAAGGACCACTATAATTCCAACCGCACATCTTTTCATCCAAAAACTGAAAACTTGATAGCACCAATTACTTGGTGCTATCGATAATATTTTAGACGATCTCTCTCTCTATATATATATATAAAAAGATATCAAATAGTAAATATATATGTTTTTATAAAATTTAAGTTATGAGATTTATTTTTGAAAAAATTATTCCGTAAAATTACCTGCAGTTAGATAAGAGGTAAAATAATATTTTTACTCCTTATATATATAATTTGTATTAAATATTAAATTTCTTTAGCTTTTTTACTCTTTTATTTTTCATCCATTACGGTGAGACTTACAGTAACGAAGACGACATCGAAAGTGAGGCCCTCCACAACAGAAAAAATAAGATACACAATATGTGCCGCAATGCATACAAGGAGAGAGAAAGAAATAAAATTTTTTGTATGAATAAATTTATAATAGTAAAATAATTATTTTACGCATCCACAGTTAGGGCCTATCTCTTACCGAAGGAGATTTTTGTTTATGATTTCTTTTTTCATGTATTGTAACTTTAGTTATAATGTCAAAAGAAAAAAAAACTCTATAAAATAACAATTTTATTATTTTTGAACCACAAATGTGTACGTAGTAAGTTCAGAAACATAATTATATCAAATGAAACCAATTTGTTATTAAAAAAATTAAATTATAATATAAGAGTAAATTTGGAATAAGCTGAAGTAGCTTGTTCCGTCAAAATTAATAAAAATTTAAATGGTTAAAATCTAATTTCAAATAACTAAGAAGGTTATAGGAAACTAATAGCAATAAAATAAAACAAAACAAACTAAAAATTAAATAAAGATTAGGATCAATATATGATGCAATAAATTCTTTCTTTTTGGTCAGGTGTAGTCAAAAAAATGTGCTGACTCAAATTCTCCCACCCAAGTCAAACTCAAATCAGAGAAACTTTGACTAAGACAAAAGTGAGTGGTTTTGGGGTTCTTAAACGAAAATAAAAAAAATAATAATAATAAAGAGAGAGAGAGAGAGAAAAGTAGGCTAGCTAACCCTTAATTAATCCCCTATCTTTTACTTTTAATTTTTGGACCTAATCAATTAACTCTTGGATATCATTGATTTGGCATATTATTATGTGCTTTTGTGAAAAATAAAATAAAATTTAAAATATAGTAGTCATATGAATAACATTATATTTTTCATCAATCAGTTCAACCATTTAATTATTTTTTTAAAAATTATTTGTATTATATTATTTTAAAATAAAATATAATTGACTCCCCATCCAGCCCAGCTGGCTCCACGTGTTCAGTTAACAGTTATAAAATAAAAATTTTTGAGACAATTATTTATATGCTCATGAAAAAATTTTAGATTTTTTTATTTATTTTGTTTAATAAAATTAATGTTAAAAATATTTTTTTAATATTTAAATTTTTTAAAATATATTCTTGTAAAAAAATATATTTAAATAAAAAAAGTTAAAAATTGAGAGAGCAAATTCAAATAAAAAAGTTAAAAGTTGAGAGAGCATAATAAGAAAAGGGAGGAAAAAAAAAAGAAAAAGTTGAAGGGGCTATCTCAAGGAAGTATCTAATATTTTAATATTTTTATTTGGAGCAATTTTCTATATATTCTTAAAAATTTTTCTGTTTTCAGATTTTACCTCTCTTAGAAGGCTAATATTAAAACTACCATTCTTACGTTCCAACTTCTTTCTAAAATACCCCTGAAGTTAAACTCTGTTAGTGTACCGTTTGAAGCTGTCGTTATCTGTATGAAATTATCATTTTGCCCTTTCAAATATACCCTTCTACCATAACAAACTTTTCTTATGTACCTTTAAAATGTTTTGATAGATAGGGACAAAATAGGTATATCTGATAGTTTTCAACTCTGATTATTATTTAACTCTAGTTTAACCCTAATTAACTTAACAAAGGAAAACGGTAGGGGTATTTTTAATAACGGTGAAACGTATGAGGGGTATATTGGAAAGGAAAAAATAAGAGGGATAAATCAGATATTTCTTCAGATTTCAGGGGTACACAGGCAATTATCCCTTTTTATTTATACATTCGAAATCAGATGTGAAATATACATTCCATTTATTTTGGAATGAATTTTTTTTACTGGTCATTTCGAAGTGGCCAACAAAATCTAATTCATTCCAGAATAGATAAAGTGTATCTAATATTTTTATCTATACATTCTAAATCAGATGTACGATATACATTTCATTTATTTTGGAATGAATTTTTTTTTCTGGTCATTTTGAAGTGGCCAATAAAATCTAATTCATTTCCAAATAGATAAAGTGTAAAATGTACATCTAAAATCGGATGTACAAAAAGTATTTTCCAACTAAAATGGGTATATATATACCTACTCTATTAACACTAAATTAATGAACTTTTGAATTATTTAGAAGTATTAGTTTACCTTTCTCTCTCAATATATATTTGTTTAAATGTGCAGAAACTTAAAACAACTCTTCTTTATGTCACCAGATTAATTAATTACTAATTTAATAATAAATTATACGTACTTAATTACTAATTTAATAATAAATCATACGCCCTGGACAACACGAAAGGTTCTATTTAGCAACTAGTATAAAAATATGTTTAGCAAATGATTTCTCCCAGCTAAGAAAGGGCCCTTAAAGAGTAATTTAACATATCTATGTAGCCAATGAGAGCACATTTTTTGTCCCATTGCAACACACTTCAAACCATATCACTACATAAAAATCAAAGAACAAAATAAAACATAAAAAAGTTAGGCTATACTTTATTCAGGAAATATTTGTCCTTTTCTGTCAATTTGATTGGTCATGTACTATTACATTACTGTACAACTTGGTCTCTATAGTTATGTTTGATTTGGATATAAAAAAAATTTAATTATACCGAGGATAGGTATAAGTTATGGTATTAATAGGAACTAATGTTAATTTATGTTTGGGTGGGTATAATTAAGAGTTATACCGGATATAAAGAAAATTATATTTGGTAAATTAAAAAGGAATAAAAAGAATAGAGAGAATTAAATTTTTATAAAATAATAAAATAAATTTTAAATTTTATAAATTTAAATAATTTATAATTTAAAATAAAATTAATTATTTTTTTTTTTGAAAAAAAAAAACTACAGGTGGAGTTGTTCCACCTGCTGCTTGGAACAGTTATTTTTTTCTAATTCCGGGATTAGGTGGAACAGCTGTTCCAAGTAATTTTTTATTATTTGGGTATAAAGAGAGGATATCCTCCTTATCCACCCATATATATATATATATATATATATATATATATATATATATACTGATTTTGTTTTACTTCAAATTCAAAAATTTATGGATCAGTTCTAAGGTCAAGTAGATGGAATATATGAATTTCTTCCTAATTAATGATCACCACATTACATTGATTTATAATAATTTATTTGAATCTGATAAGTGATAATATATATATATATATTTTTTAAAAGTCCAAATCAATCTGTGTTTTTTCTTAACCTAACTTTAACTAGAAGTTTTATAACAAGCGTACAAATTAACAATCACAGTTTCAAAATAGTAAGAGCATCGGTGCTTATATTTGGCCATTTAAATGTGGAGTAAAATATAATCATTAATACATACGCGCGCACACAAACACACAGTGAGAATTATTATCAACTGTACTACTCGGGCCATCAAATTCTATGCCATTTTATAGATTGTGTGGATAAATGATAAGATTGAGTACCCGGAAATTTAAAAGTGAAAAAAAAAAAAAAAAAAACATGGAAGTGCATGGAGATCCTTACAAATACCACCCCCCCCCCCCCCCCCCCCCCACTTCATTTTTCTGCCAGTTTCTGAAAATATAATCATTAATACATACGCGCGCACACAAACACACAGTGAGAATTATTATCAACTGTACTACTCGGGCCATCAAATTCTATGCCATTTTATAGATTGTGTGGATAAATGATAAGATTGAGTACCCGGAAATTTAAAAGTGAAAAAAAAAAAAAAAAAAACATGGAAGTGCATGGAGATCCTTACAAATACCCCCCCCCCCCCCCCCCCCACTTCATTTTTCTGCAGTTTCTGAAGTTGTGCTTGTTCAGTTCATTAGATGTGGCTGGGATTGTAAAATTGGAGGCCCGGAAACACGAAGGCTGGGCCAAAATTTTCATTTCTTTGGTTGGCACGGCCTGGTCTGACACAGCCCGGTCCATCTCCGTCGATTGCCGACGAAGTTCCAGGCTCAAAATCAGGCTCGGCCTGGGTTTAAGGGCCCGTTTTGCGGTAAAAGAATGCATAGATATGTTTCTCTATTTTTTGGTAGAATTGTAGGAGACATATCATAACTAGTGGTGTCAACGAGCCGAATACGAGCGAGCTGGGGTCGGCTCGTGTTCGGCTCGTTTAATAAACGAGCCGAACACGAGCTGGCTCGTTTAAATATCGAGCTGAAAAATTCGGCTCGTGTTCGGCACGAGCTGACTCGCGAACAACAAGTTTGATTTTCATTCCTATTATTAGATGTAAAACTGAAAAAAAATTTAAAAAATATAATTTATAAAAAATTAATAGTTTAAAATCTAAATAGTAATATATATATATATATATATATATATATATATATATATATATATATTCGAGCCGTTATCGAGCCGAACACGAGCGAGCTGACCCCAGCTCGTGTTCGGCTCGTTTATTAAACGAGATGAAAAATTCGGCTCGTGTTCGGCTCGTTTACTAAACGAACGATTCGATATCGAGCTCATTTCGAGCCGAATACGAGCTGGCTCGCGAACAGCGAGCCAGATTGCCATCCCTATTCATAACTGACTTATTACAATATGAAAAATACGATATTACGTATATAAATAAATAAGATATTTTTTTTTATAATATATTTTATATGGATAACGTAATCTGTCTGCAATTCTAAATAGAGCTTAAGTAGTCTAGTCGTGCTTTTAGTTAATTTACTTATTTAAGAGCTTAGTCAATTTTAAACATGAGGCCCGTCAATTTTGTTCTTAAACTTTTAATTTATTAGAATTTCTAGCTCATAATTATTACAATCAAATGCTACAGGTATAATGTTACCGCCGATGATGATATGATAGCAAATAAGATACCTCATCACTGTTATAACTAAATTGGATTGTAGAGATTAATTGCCATAATCTAAAAAGTTTGAGATATGAATTAAAATAAATTAAAGTTTTAGGACCAAAGTGTGATACGCTTATAGTTTGGGGAGCAAAAATGTAATTTAATAAATTTGAAGGCAGGAATGTTAAATTTAATATCCTTACAAGCTTTTCAGATAAAAAGAATTGCAGGTTAGCTAGTAAATTTAAACGAATTCCTAACAAATTAATACAGAAAAATTCAAATCAATAAATGCAAAAGTTGAGAGGAATAATATTTTTTTTTCTTGTTATTGTTATTTGGATTACAAATTCATCCTTTTTACAAAAATTTTCATATAGTTTAAGTTTAATCACATAGTTTGAGTTTGCAAACATTATTATTATTTTTTGAAAAAAGCAGCAAGCAAAACCAAATAAGGTCTGAAGATCTCATATTTTATTATGTACAAACAGTAATCAACGACGTCGAATATTTGAAATTTTTTAATGTTGGTTATCAAAACTTGAAGTTTGAATACAAATACTATATATATAGTGTATCTCAAGAGGTTTTTAGGAGTTTCTCAAAATCAAAAACTGTGAAAAAATATTTTTTGTATTGTGTACGGATATTTAAATCTGACTATCAGTATTTGACTTTTTTTTATACTATTTATAGGTATTTAAAATTAAGTAAACTCAACTTTGCGATGAATTAAATATATTTAATTTAATTTTAATTTGATCTAATTTTATTTCTAGATACTAGGAATGGTGATTTAATCTTATAACTTTTTGTTAAAAGTTATATTCTTATTTCTATTATTATTTATTAATTTTAATATAAAAAATAGGGAAATGATACTTGTACATCCAAAACGGGGTGTATATCACACACTCCACCCATCCAATGGGTGGGGTGTGATGATGAGTCAATCGATGTGACCCGTAAAAGATATCGCCACCATTAAAATGGTGGAGGTGTATGATATACACCCCTTCGGGGTGTACATATAGCATTGCTCTAAAAAATATTATGCTGTAAAGTTGGATGATGACGTGTTGTTGAGAACACCAATATTGAATAGTTAACAATTAAAAAAAAACAAATATCTTTAAGGAAAATGCTAGATGTACGTTCTAAATAGGGTGTATATCTTACATCTATTCTATTCTGGGATGGAATGAATTTTACTCGTTATATCGATATGAGGAGTGAATGAATATTCATTCCAGAATAGAATGAGTGTAGAATGTACACTCATTTAGGGTGTATACCTAGCATTGCTCTATTTTTAATGGCAAAAATATAATTAAAATTAAAATAAATAATAAAAATGTGAAATTTAAGTGCGAAAAAAAAAAAAAGTTGGGTACTAAAATAAAATAAAAGGCAAACGTTAGAACAAATGTGCAATTAACCCGGTCACCGATAATAAAATCCCTATCCAAAGAGAACCCAAACCCAATCATATATTTCGATCGACCCGAAACCAAAACTTAACCCTCTTCTCCTCTGTAATGTCTTCTCCCTCAGTCGTCGTCGTCTTGTTCTCTGTCGCCGTCCTCCTCCCGAAACCCTAACCCTAACCCTAATGTCGATCTCTCTCCCCAACCCGACCATGGCGTCGTCGGCGCAGTCTCCGGCGCCGGAGAAGGACGCCGATGCGAGCCTGGGGTTCCTGACGAAGCGCGACACGGAGGTGAAGCTCCCGCGGCCCACGCGCGTGAAGAACAAGACCCCCGCCTCGATCCAGATCACGGCGGAGCAGATCCTCCGCGAGGCCCGCGAGCGCCAGGAGCCCGAGATCCGGCCCCCGAAGCAGAAGATCACCGACCCCCACGAGCTCTCCGACTACCGCCTCCGCAAGCGCAAGGAGTTCGAGGACCTCATCCGCCGCGTCCGCTGGAACGTCTCCGTCTGGGTGAAGTACGCCCTCTGGGAGGAGTCCCAGGGCGACTTCCCCCGCGCCCGCTCCGTGTGGGAGCGCTCTCTCGACGTCGACTACCGCAACCACACGCTCTGGCTCAAGTACGCCGAGTTCGAGATGCGCAACCGCTTCGTCAACCACGCCCGCAACGTCTGGGACCGCGCCGTCTCCCTCCTCCCCCGCGTCGACCAGCTCTGGTACAAGTACATCCACATGGAGGAGATGCTCCAGAACGTCGCCGCCGCCCGCCAGGTGTTCGAGCGCTGGATGCAGTGGCAGCCCGACGCCCAGGGCTGGCTCTCCTACATCAAGTTCGAGCTCCGCTACGGCGAGGCCCACCGCGCCCGCGCCGTCCACGAGCGCTTCGTCGCCTGCCACCCCCGCCCCGACGCCTTCATCCGCTACGCCAAGTTCGAGATGAAGCGCGGCGAGGTCGACCGCGCCCGCGCCGTCTACGAGCGCGCCGTCGACCTCCTCTCCGAGGACGAGGACGCCGAGAAGCTCTTCGTTGCGTTCGCCGAGTTCGAGGAGCGGTGCAAGGAGCCCGAGCGGGCCAGGTGCATCTACAAATACTCCCTGGACCACATCCCCAAGGGCCGGGCCGAGGACCTGTACCGCAAGTTTGTTGCCTTCGAGAAGCAGTACGGGGACCGCGAGGGGATCGAGGATGCCATTGTCGGGAAGCGGAGGTTTCAGTATGAGGAGGAGGTGCGGAAGAACCCCTCGAATTACGACTCGTGGTTTGATTATATTAGATTGGAGGAGAGCGTAGGGAACAAGCACATGATTAGAGAGGTCTACGAGCGGGCGATCGGTAATGCGCCCCCGGCTGAGGAGAAGCGGTACTGGCAGCGGTATATTTATCTCTGGATAAACTACGCATTATACGAGGAGCTTGATGCGCAGGACATGGACACGACGAGAGAGGTCTACAGGTGAGCATCCCTCATCTTGAAGAAGAGCTTGAGTTTGAATGCAATTTCTTTTCCATATTTTTGATAGAAGAGTTATCGAACCGTTTAGTTTCAACTAGCGCTAGCATATAAATGAAAATATCACCAACGCTTACTCTGCTTGTTATGGCCTGCTAATTATGTTATGAAACAATGCACTATCGAATGGATTGGATATTAGGCAGCAAATATCTTGGTTTTAGGGTAGCGCTTGTGCTTACGCAGGAAGAACTTATCCATGTAATTTGTATGGTTCTATCTTATGGTAATGCGGAACAGCGGAAGGAAAATTTTCTTTTTGTTTGGTTGAGCTGTCACCTCAGCACAATGTCTTTTTGGGGAATTCAAATGCATATCTGTGAACTGCACAAGCTATTTTACCTTACGCAGCAAAGTCATTGTGTAGAGTTTCAAATTCAAGGACTTGATCATAAGAAGCAAAACTAGACTGTAAATTAGCTTCTTTTTTTTTTTTTTCCTTTTGCGAGAAAACCATCCCAGAGCTCTTTCATTCTTAAAAATCTTCTGAAAATTTTATTTCGTTAATTTCTTCTTTTTTTTCCATGTTAAAGCATGAGTAGTGTCATATGTATAGGGAAGAAAACTAGTATGCAGGGTTTATGTTGAACCTTGCTGTCTAGAACTTGATCGACAATATCTGTTGAAGCATCATCCGTATATTACCAAAAAGGGCTATAAATTCGATTATTTTGTTCCACCGGAAATTTTCCGCCTTAAGCTTTATAAATGGCCATTTATTATCAGTTGGGGGCTCGTGTCTTTCAGTTATTGCTTTCATGTAACTCCTTGTTAATTCATTTTCCCTATATTCGTTATCATCTTTTAGGCAGAAGAAACAAGATCTAGTTGTTTTATGCTTACAAATTATACTAACATAACTTTTGTTGATTCAGAGAATGCCTAAAATTGATTCCTCACAAGAAGTTCTCTTTTGCAAAAATGTGGCTCATGGCCGCCCAGTTCGAGATAAGACAAATGAATATTAAGGCTGCAAGGCAGATTTTAGGAAATGCGATCGGAATGGCTCCAAAGGATAAGGTAGGAATTAAAGTTTTCAACTTACATCTGCTCCATCAAGAGAAACATTTGCGCAGCGGATGTTTTATGAGTGTTTTTACTAGTATATTTCTTATTTGTGATAGATTTTCAAGAAATACATCGAGATTGAACTACAACTGGGCAATATCAGCCGGTGTAGAACCCTCTATGAGAAGTATCTTGAGTGGGCCCCTGCAAATTGCTATGCCTGGAGCAAGTATGCAGAGTTGGAAAGATCTCTTAGTGAGACAGAGCGTGCTCGAGCAATATTTGAACTCGCAATTGCTCAACCTGCTCTGGACATGCCGGAACTTTTATGGAAGGTATTCCTTTTTTCTACTGTTTTGCAGTTATCATTCATATTTATCTGTTTTATTCCGTAATGCATTCTATCCTATATGCTCTCATGAAATGCACATATAAAATGACGATCTGCTTAAAGTACTGGGCCGAAATAGATATCTGAAGGGAATCTCAGAATAGCTATCAATTGCTAGCTACTAAGTTTTTTTCTTTCTCAACTTGCCTAGAAGTTCTTCCTCTTGAGTGGAGACTTATGTCCTTAGAAAAGGAGCAAGTCTTTTTCTCTCTTTTTACTCCTTTTCTGAAGTTCCATAATGATGGGATGCATGATTTTGGTTTTCTGTGGCCCTGCAAATTCTTCGTACGAGATCCTAATGTATTTTGTGATATGCAATTGTTGGCAAAATTTATTTTTATACCAAGAATATGTCAAAGTATGTTCATTTTCAGTTTTTTTTCTCATTAAACTGGATGGATAGTGATATCCTATATTTTGTGTGTGATATTCAGACATCCATACAAAGCATATACATTTTATGCATAAACCAAAGACTTAAATGCTAGATATGATTAGCGGCAATCTTTTTATTTGCAAAACAAGTGATGGAAGATTAAAACGAAAATCAGTTTTGTTGACACGATTTGGATCTTTAAAGTGCCAAGAAGAAAAGAAAATCTTCAGCATAGATAATCTACTTCCCATTAAAAATCTCTTTTAGGCATTTCTAACTGTGTGAAGCATTGCTATGATTTGTTGGATGGTTCTAATAGTATCCAAAATAGGTGGAATATATTTGGCTGCTTCCTTTTATTTACTCTTTGGCCAATTTCCACATAGCTAACTACTTTGAAACAGTAACCGTATGAACAACGGCTATTTTTTTTTCACTCAATTAAGCATTGTTAAGAGGCCTCTAGTGAGCACGAAGCTTTACTTCTTGGTACACTAAATATCATGGTTTGAGATCAACAGAAAAATGCCAAGCACATGTACAAAAGATAATGAATACTTAATTGTTATTTCATTAGCTATAGATACTCATCATTTTGCACACTGCTACATTGTCGCGTATATGGTATATTCTTTTACATTGCTTACGTCCTTGTCCTTGTCCTTGTCCAATGTCAGGCGTACATTGACTTTGAGATATCAGAGCATGAATATGAGAGAACGAGGCAACTCTATGAACGACTACTTGATCGGACCAGGCACCTCAAAGTATGGATAAGCTATGCAAAGTTCGAGGCTTCAGCTGGTATGGAAGACGAAGAGGTCGATGGTGAGGCTAAGTCCGAAAACCATGATGCCTCTACTCAAGAGCTGCAGATGGAGCGTGTTCAGCTATGTCGAGGTAATTTAAGCAAACTCTTACATTTTTCTTTGCTTTGCTATTTAATTGTAAAGATGCAAATTTTAACCCTGTTTCTTGTTTTTAGCCGTTTTTGAAAGGGCTTTCGACTACTTTAGAACCAGTGCTCCCGAACTAAAGGAGGAAAGGGCTATGCTACTGGAGGAGTGGCTCAACTTGGAGAACAGTCTCGGCAGTCTCGGCGATGTTAGCATAGTGCAGAAGAAATTGCCTAGAAAAGTTAAGAGGAAACGGGCCATAACAACTGAAGATGACGCCTCTGCCGGGTATGCTCTCTCTCTCTCTCTCTCTCTCTCTCTCTCTCTCTCTATAAACTGTTAACTCTTTTCCTGACGTATTGTTGTTTTAATGTAGCTTCGAGGAATACTACGACTACATATTCCCTGACGAAGTTGCCATGGCGCCGAATTTGAAGATTTTAGAAGCAGCCTACAAATGGAAGAAGCAGAAGGTGGACACTGATGATGACTGATAGCAAAGTAACTGTTTGGTCCATCTTTATTTACTTAGCTATGGAATATTAGCGTCTCTCGGGGAAAGCAGGTCGCCTATAATTCGGTGGGATGGTTTGTGTGTTTGTAAATGTCAGCTTTCCCCGCACGTCCCCCCCCCCTCCGCGGAAGAGGCAATCTGTTTTCCAGATGGTTTTTGAGGATTCATCAGGCAGACCGATGGCATGTTAAATGGACTTTCCAGTCAACTGTACAAGTTCTTCTATACTGATTTTTCTTACTTGGTTTAATCTCTCTCCTCTCTATATCTCTCTTCTTCTTCCTCTTCTCTTCCTCATAATGTTTTGTATTAGTTATAGGAGTAATGCTATGCTGAAAAATTATTCCTATGTCATCATGATTTATACTTCTCTTCTAATCAACTATGGTTACATTCGAATGTTCTTAGAATGATGTAGATGCTGTTAGTAGTGTCCATGCTAGCTTTTCTTATAATCAGGTCTCTCTTTTGTATTTCTGATAACAGTGTTACAACATCTGCTTCATGAGTCCCATCTTTATTACTGGATTATTTTATTTTATTTTATTTTATTTTATTTTTGTGTTATATATAACCCTTTCTTTTCGCTCCTTTGTTTCTTTGTCAAAATTAAGATATAAACTTATTAGTGGCTAATGGTAAATTATTATGTGATGAGGTCTATTCTAGTGATTCTATGTTGATTCTTGCAAGGAAAATTATAGATGGATTATTGCATAAATATTTTTAATTTAGGTACAGGCATGTCTATGGTTTGATTTTGGAGATCTGTGTCATAATCTTTTTTTGATAAAAACAGGGAGAACTTATTGACTATATAATTCTTTACTATTCAATTTTAAAAATTATTTTATCAATTTTCGCAATTATAAATGTATTAAAATGAGTAATTAGTTTAAATTTTAAAATTTAAATATATTTTGACTGTATTAAATTAAATAAATTTAAATTTTAAATAATAATAAAATTAAAGTATTAAAGAAAAAGGAAAAAATAAATAAATAAATTGTATAGTGGGTTCAGCTTCTGAGTCGTAAGCGGTAAAACCCTTGCTTGCGCCATGAACCGACCTCGACCTCTCCTCTCACATGGCGCCTCTCCACTTCCCCTCTTCGAATTCGGAGTACCCACTCTGTAACACGAAGAAGAGGATTCAAATCGTCGCCCTTAGGGTTTCTTCCTCGGCGTCGTTACCCTCCTTCGGTCGGAGATGGGAACCCTAACCATCTCCGAGCTCATCTCCTCCCTCCAATCCTCCTTTCGAGACTCGGACATGGCGGAGGTGGAGCGAATCCTCCTGGCCCGAGACGAAGCCCTCAGTTCTCAGACCGCGAGAACCTTCTCGGAGGAGCTAATGGCGAAGGAGGTCGAGGGGATCGAGCGCGATGCTCGAATTCGTAGCCTCGAAGGGGAGTTAAGCGCTCTTAGGAGCCGTTGCGCCCTATTGGAGGAGCGGATCGACAATCGGGGAGAGGGTTTTGGATCGGAGAGGTCGGATAAGGGGGAAAATTCGGATTTTGGGGGCGTAGAGAGTGGAAAGATCGCTCCTTTGGAGTCGGGAGAGGGGGTTAGGGTTTTAGGCGAGAGGGAGCGGAGTGAGAAGGGTGAGGAGGATGGGTGGAAGAGGAGGTGCGAGGAATTGGAGGCTAGGGTTTTGAAATTGGAGGAGGAGAACCTCAAATTGAGAGCAACGGAGCAAGAGAGATGCCAAAAGGGAAAAGCTTTGGGAGGTGTCGTGGAGATTATCGACAGCGACAGCGATGATGAGAAGTGCGCTAAAGACCATGGCCCTAAAGAATCCATGAAGAGGATGAATTTATTGGAACTCGAAGAGGAAGCGGATATCGAGAAGAAAAGTAATACGGATTCAATCGAGGATGATTTCGGTGGTCGGCGCGCAGAGAACGTTCTTCCTGTCCCGACACCCAAAAGGAAGCGGGGTTTGAGAGTGATCATCAGTGATAGTGAGAGCGAGGCCGATGATTATGATGATGATACAATTCCCATCGCCAAACTTAAGAGAAAGAGACTCAAAGACGAGGTAATTGGAGGGATTAAAGATGATTCCGATGATATTCAATGGGATTTTAAACCTAGTAAAAGGCGTTTGGTTCGACTGAACAAATGTAGTACAAAAACTAGTATGGAAGTGGAGAATTCCCCCGAGGATGCGTTATCTAAAGATCGACTGAAAAAGGACAAGCCCGCTACGAATCGGAAGCTCGAGTTCGTGGATGTTGAAGAAGATAAAGAGGAGGATGGGTCGCAGAGTGAGGATGAAAGTCTCGGTGGGTTCATTGTTAGCGAGTCCGAAAATCTTGAGAGTTCTTCTGGGTCTGATGATAATCCTGCATCTGAAGAGGAAAAAGAGGAAGAAGAAGGCAGTGATGTAGATCTTGATGATGTTTTGGCCGATATACGTCGGGGAAAGAACATTAAGAAATGGGAATATGAGGCAGATATGCTATCCGCATTCTCGAATGATCGTGAGCTTTGCTTGAAGGCCGTCTGTGCACTCTATCGGCAGCAAACGTCAGAGGAGCAGTCGATGAAGGCGACGTTTGTTCGCAACAAGAGAGGATTTAACCACTTAGATGCAGGAAGGTGATATATGCCTCTATTCTTTTATTTTGGTCTTCACAATATATGCTGCTAATATGGTTTACATTTTTTGATATATTGGTAGAATATAATGTTTTTTTCCTGTTCATAAATTATATACTAAAATGACTACTGGCCTAGTTGCTTTTTTGTTCGAGCAAAATCATATTAACCAAGATAGAACTTGATTTGATAACAATGACTGGAGAATAAAGTGATAGTAGAAATACATGTTGCTGTAAAAACTCAAAATATTGAAATGCTTATTTGACAGGCGCACGAATGATGAAATTTCAATTGTTCTCAGGAATCATCGTTTGACGGGTTGAGGAAAGTAAATGAATGTCCATTTTTTGCTCATGACAGTTAGAGATCTCACGGGCAGCTTTTCGAGCACTTAGTTTCTCTCTATTCATTACAAAATAAAATGACTTAAAAAACAAAGTCTTTATATCTGAATTTGTGTAAGGCCATAATCGGGAGATTTAAATTAGTGTGGAGGAGCATATGTTTAATATGTCTACTCTCACTTGTTCCTGCTGAAATAGAAAATAGACATTCGTCAGTTCCTGTGAATTTACAGGGTGAGGCTTCTTTGGATTTTTTTTATTTTTTATTTTCTTGGTGATAGGCAATCCTTTTAGTTATGACCACATATCTTTATAAAAATCAAAATTGTTGCTTATTTATCCATTAAAGTGTCTAAAAACAAGCATTCATAATCACTTCTGCCATTAGACATTGTGTTTCAGATTTTTTGAGATTACGCTGTCGGTCTCGCTTAACATACAACCTTAGTTTTGTTCCAGGGCATCTTTGATTGCTGAGTTTCTTATGGATGGCGATCCCTACGGTCCGATTAAGAAGACAGTTGGGGACTTGGAAAAATACGATCCCCAAGGTTCTGATTTCTGCTACAAGCTGGCGAGGCGGTACTCGAAGCAACTGTTCATGATTTACCAGAACAAAGAGGACCCTTATTTCCATCCATCCTAACTCTAGCTGGTTGTTACTGTTGATATCTCTAGGTTGTCTCTTTTGAGAGCTTAATGTTTGGCTCTTTCTCCTTTGCTTTTTAAGCTAAATACACCCATGTATATACTTATGTACAGGCAAGTAAAGAAGATTAGGAACATCTCTCTTTTTGTGAGAGAGATTACTTGTTCCTTTTGTTTGTGATTGCACTAATCTTAAATGGAGTTGGAGTGTATGTGTATTATTATTATTAGTTCCTGAGTTCTCACAACGTAGCTCAGCCTGAGGTGTTGCTATTCATGTTTCTTAATTTCATGATCATTATTTATGTTAACTTTGTATTTGAGCTCAATGCTTCAACCTTAAGTTCCCTACTTTTGCGCATCTGGAATTCAAATGCAGAAGCTCTGGTAAGCTGAGGCTTCTATTACGGTAGGTCGAAGGTTTGAAATTGAAGATAAATTCTGCTATTAATGAAATCAAACCATGCAATTTTAATTTGTCTGTATATTAATTTTAAAGCAGACCCTTTGGGAAATGAGTATTTTTTTTTAATTTCAAATTTTTATTAAATTTTAAACTTATTTTATTTTTTTTTACTTTATAGATATTTTAATAAATTATTTTTTTTAACTAACATTTTTAGCTGAAGGAGAAACATTCTAATTTTTTTTATTTTTTTAATATTTTATACAATTTAGTAATTTTAAAAAGTAAAGGGCCGGCCCAGCACAGCCGGTGACATCCGGGCCGGGCATCCATGAAGTCGGGCCCGGTACGGCCCGGCCTGAATTTTATCCGGGCCAGGCCGGGCCAACCCCTGGCCCGATTTGGCTCGGGTCTACGCTCGTTGTTACTTTCCCCCTCCCCTTCCCCGCTCTCACAAGGGAGGAGGGAGAGAGAGAGAGAGAGAGAGAGAGAGATGCAGTGGTACTTCGTCGCCGCGCTCCTCACTGTCCTCACCAGTTCCCAGGTCCGTATGCGAAAACCCTAGCTTCCGATTCGATCATCTATCTCTCTCGATCTCGTCTCTGATTCTTCGATTCTCGATTCGATCGACGGATTTGATCTCGTTTTACACTGATGATGTGCGTCTAATTGAAGGAATTGTTTGATAGGAACGGAAATGGGAGCAAGGAATTGTATAAAGATCAGTGAATTGTTGATCGTGTGTAGTTAATTTTGCGCGATGAGCCCCTATGAAATCCATCGATTAGGCTTAGTTTAGAAGTGACGTTGGTGGTGCAGTAGATTCTTTTTGTGATGAGCTTATTTGCTGTTGATTTAAATTGTCTTTTTAGATCCTTTACAGCTGATCAGTAGAGAATGGGCCAAGGAATCAATTTGTAGCCGTTGCTTGCATGCTTTTTAGGTAATTTTTTATGTTTTGTAGAAATGGGTAGACTAATATTTGTTTGTTTGAGTCAGCATTTGGAACGTCCGAATTTGAAAATTGCATCTACTCGTGGAAATCTTTGGAGAATCAGAATCAGAATCAGAATCAGAATAAGAGCTCTGTGATAGAACAAGAGGTTTATTTATTTGCAAATGCCAGGAATTTAATATTGATTTCAGAATCAGATGCTTGATTTTCTTAGGAGTGGTTTGCTTGGATCTTTACGTCAGGTTAATACTCAGAAACATTGCAGGAGAATGGACATACAGTTCAGCTGTTTAAATTTGACATCAAACATACTACTGTATGACTGTTTCATCTTATTCTTGTTTCATTTTGTTCTCTGTCAAGAGCTGAAGCTCTAGACATGATTATCTTGGTGCAGACCTGTCTGATTTCTTGCTTATTAGATGAATATCTGTTCCTATTGCTTTTGTATTCTATTAAATATGTTAGCTTTTAGTTAATTAGCTTCTTTTTCGTTCAATTGCCTTTTGGGAGCATGGCTATATGTGCAACTATAGTTTCCGCGGTCTTTAAATTTTGAATACTCCAACATTCCTTTATTTTCCAAGTTTTGGCTATTGAAACAGCAAGGCATATGCCTGCTCTGATAATGTCGTGCTCTTCTTGAATTTTGTGTTAATTGTCAAGCTGTCATAATAAACTTCTAGATTGTGCAACTGAGTGACTTAATATACAGGGAATTTTGACTACCCTTTCACAAAGCAATGGTGGATACAAATATGATTATGCAACAATTCCCTTTCTTGCGGAAATCTTTAAGGTATCTTTTTTTCTACTGAGTATCTCTGCCTTTTCAGTTTACTGTAGCCAATTCTTAAGCATTTTAGTGATAAATTCATGGTTCTCTCATGTGGAATTCAAATTGTATAACTTTGTTGTAGCGCCTCAATGGTTTTGATTGCATCACTATTTCACTGACATTTTCTGTTATTTATTTGAACTGCAGCTTTTGGTATCCAGTTTCTGTCTTTGGAAGGAGTCTCGCTCATCATCTCCTCCTAGGATGACTAAAGAATGGAAAAGCATGCGCTTATTTCCAATTCCTTCGATCATATATCTTGTCCACAATAATGTTCAGTTTGCTACCTTAACCTATGTTGATCCATCAACATATCAGATAATGGGCAATTTGAAAATTGTCACAACTGGCATTTTATTCAGGTGCTGCTCTCCGTCTCCAAGGGAGTGAGATCAAACTATATTAATTTGCAATTGAAGAAATTCTTTGGTCATTATTGATTTGTCGAAGTGATGCATTTTAATCGTAAATTGTTCTTGGTGCAGCTAAGCTACAAAGAGATGTTCTTGATGCAGCTAAACAATTTACATTTTCTTTTTTCTCCTTTTGAATTGTCCAGTTTCTATAAGAGGAAAATGAGTAGTAAAGTCTTTAGTTGCACCAAGAACATCTCATAATTGTTGTGCCTATTAGTTGCTTGATCGCTACTTGAGCATTTACATTTAACAGTTGAACAAAAGATTTCTTTTATCCATCTTATAAGGCTTTTTTGCATGAATTCAGTTTTGATATTGGATCTTGCTGTTGTAATATAGACTGTATAAAAGTGTCTATTAGAAATATTTAAGTGAAGACAACTTAACCATCGATTATCTGATCTCTAATTTTTCTTTCCCTTGGTCTAGATTTGTTTTGACATATAAATATGTGTGTATGTTTTTTTTTTTCTTTGACATGTAAACTAAGATTAATGATGTTGTTCATCAATTTTGATGGACCAAATGCAGGCCTATCCACTTTTCCCTAGAAATATGAAGCAATCCGATTTATATGATCTTTTACATTTTTACATGTGGCTATTTATATGTATGTATGTATATATCGAAAATTCTACAATCTTGTATAGACACATAAAAGCAGATAGGAGGTGATTTAAACATTTTAGATGAGTTTTTAAGCTTCGATCTTGTCATAACAAATGCGAATCATGTGGCTGATCATAGTGAATATTGCTTGAAATATTATATACCAAAAATGAAAGAACTGTTCACCTTTTTGATTTCCATCTTTCATTAAAAAATTGGATGATTATACGGGAAAATGAATGGCCTGATTTATGTATCATATTGGGAATTCTGACCAGTTTTATTCAGGACCGCAGTATTTTAAGATGTGGAGATCATATTTTGTTTCACGAATTCTCAGTCTTGAATTGGAAAACCTATATTCGACCTTCTCACTAGGTTATTCCATTTCATGACCACCCCACACATTTGAAGCCTCTGTTTATCTGATTTTAGCACTTGATGTATATATGCCATAAATCATAGTTGAATAGATTCTCAATGTTAGTATTGCGCCCTAAAATTGAGGTTTGCACAACTTTGGCTCAATTGATTCATCTTTCTAGCTTTATACTTCTTTCATGGCTTATGTTTACATGTATGATATGAAATTATAGCTGTTTGTATGCAGTATGTTTTGGTGTTATTTGATGGTACTTGAGTTATAGGTCAAACTTCTCTCCGTTGATGTTCTAGGCTGTTTCTAAGAAGGAAGTTGTCAAACCTGCAATGGATGGCAATTGTTTTGTTAGCTGTTGGGACAACTACAAGCCAGGTTCTGTTTTTATCATGGAAAATATTTTCTCTTAGTCTTTGAGTTTGCGCCATGCAAGTACAAGACAATCTTGACTTGCACCTATAAATCATTGCTGAGTATTTATCCTGGAAGAAGTCTGGATGAATCTTTTATCAACTATTGTGCTATTAATTGGCTGATATCCATAAATATAATCAACCGGAAGCAGAGAGAATTCTTTGAATTTCTCCATTTACAGTTAGTACCAGATGTTTAGCCACGTGGACACTTCCTTTTAGTGATCTTTTCATATGAAACCTGAAGAATTCTTATTCTCCACAATCTACGGCATCAAATTTTCATAAACTTTCACTTTCTGGAGCATTTTCATGATTATTTTATTTCTGTAGTCAAACCTCAAAAGGAAAAAAGTTATAACTCTACAAGGAAAAAATAAAATAAAATAAAGTCTACAGTCTGATTAAATGGTTGACTGCTAAAGTATGAGGTGTTTTATGAATTACTGTTAGATGACAGTTTTATTCGTGCATACTTCTCTTTTGCTCTTTTGAATGAAAACTCTTATGAACCTTGGATGGAAACTCTTATGAACTTTTAGATGAAACTCATATAAAAGATTCGCCCCTAATGTGAATTCTCTAATTCCAGGTGAAAGGGTGCGGGGAAAAATCGTGTGACTCGCTCTTTTCAGCACCTACCCAAGGTTATATGCTGGGGATATTGTCTGCTTGTTTTTCAGCGCTAGCTGGTGTCTACACGGAATACCTAATGAAAAAGAATAATGATAGCTTATACTGGCAGAATGTACAATTATATACGTAGGTACCTCTATCTGCCTGTTTTAATATTTCTCCTTGATCCTGAGAAGCTGTATCTTTCAGTCCAGCTTTAGCCGTCGTCAAAAGCTTGACTGATTCATGAATTTAGCTTATGAGTAAGTCATGCTAACTGTTTCTTTCTTCTTTAACATTACTGTCAGGTTTGGCACAATCTTTAATATGGCATGGCTTATACTAGGTGATTTTAAAGCTGGACCTTGGTGGCAGCGACTGTTTAATGGTTATACTGTGACAACATGGTTGGTGGTTTTCAATTTGGGATCTACTGGGCTACTAGTATCATGGTTGATGAAATATGCTGACAATATTGTGAAAGTGAGTCCATTTTCTTGCCAGTATGATCAAGAGATTCAATTTTTTGTGAGTTTCGTTGTTTTGAAATGGCATTTTAATAATTAATATCATCCTATTAAAGAACATACTCTAACAAAGCTGTCATATTTCAATTAATTCATAAGCTCACAGCATCTCTACTGACACGTGAAATTATCTAATCTAGATAACATCAGTAATGAACATTTTTTTAAGAAAGGGGGATTGCGTTGAGAACAAATCCAAGTACAGAATGCTTCACAAAATATGCGACCAAATGTTATACCTGGGTTACATCCTAAAGTGTGCCTTTTGTTTTTCTTCTTTCCTTTTACGGTGAAAATGTTTTCGATCTTAACACACCACCAATCTTTTTTTTGTATAATTTAATTGCATATGTCAACCTTTTTGTGAAGTTAATTCTCATTTTCTTATCTTGCTATTATCATAACAAATATGTTGAAAACCTTAAATTTCATGAAACTACTTGAAGTTAATTTTTCCTTTCTGGACAAATTGGCTAGCTCCGTCTGGCCGTCTCTGTCCGACTCTGTCATACACACTCTGGACCATTTCTCATGAAAACATAATTGCAGGTATATTCTACTTCCATGGCCATGTTGCTTACGATGGTCTTATCTATATACTTATTCAACTTGAGGCCTACTATTCAGGTACTTTCAGTATTCCTTTCGAACTCCAATCTGTCAAATTTGTTTTACTGTTAAACTAATAATCTGAAATGCTTTATTGTTGTAAAATTCTGTTGTTGGCTTTAACATTTATCTGTCTGATTTTTTGCAGCTCTTTTTGGGCATTATTATCTGCATGATTTCTTTGCACATGTATTTCGCTCCTCCTCATCTGCTCATGGAAATGCCAGTCACATCGAAGCCGCCGCCTAGCTCCTTAACTGATGCATCGATGAGACGAGGAGTGAATTCTTGATCTATTCCCTATTGTCGATTAGTTAAATTAATTGCTGGTACCTCTATTTCTGCCTTACAATTGTGCTGAACTTCAAGATAAACCATCTTCTCTAGTTGAGAAGTTCAACACACGGAGATTTTGTATCTTACGATCGAAAGATTCCACAAAGATTGTGTCTGCGGACGAGCGGAGGTGACCGGTGCAATCCACCCAGATGCTGTTTTCGAAACCGCGCGTAGCGCTCGCTGCCTCGAGATAAACTGATTGAGGTAAAGATAGACTAAATTTCAAGGGTTTATGTGAGAAATTTTGATCAGCTAAATTCACCTTCTAAATGCTAGCTTCTAAGTACTTTATCACAATGTAGGCGCATAACTCATTATTTCTCATCATTAGTTTCATTCTCTTTTGTTGTTTAGAATATCTAGAATCTGTTCCTGGATGCTATTACTTGTTCGACATGGATTACGATTTGCAATTAAATCTTAGTTAGGTTACAATGGTTTGTATGGTAAATTATGAGTACAAAGCTAGGGCTAAGGGTACAATTTTGAAGTTGGCAGAGATTCTTTTTCAAAATTATATGTACTGCTTCTTAGTCTTTCTTTTTCTTCTTCTTCTTCTTTTGCCAAAATATGACAATCGACCAAAATTTGGCCACATCTCCCACGTTCCAGAATATTCCAGTTCACGGCCTCACTGGGTAGTTGATAGTTCAACAAAAAATTCTTTCAGCTGAAGAGAAAAAAAGAAAAAATAAATAGAGAAAATTCTATCCGACGCGTCCGTCTTCAAAGATTTAATGGTTGTATCTATATGCACCGGGTGTAGATAATTTCTCGAAAGAGCAATGCTCTCTGCCCACTTATAACATAGGTATAAATTTTACATCTTAGACTTTTAGGTCCAGTTTGATTCCAGAATAATAAATACTGTGTAGTTATTCGCGTGATGCAGCACATAGATTTTATTAAAATATTTTTTTATAATTTTTTTTAGATCATATATGATAGTTAGAAAAAATAAGTATTAAATATGTAAACTCATCAAAACTATTTAATATAGAAAATTTTGTTGAGAATAAAAAAATAGAATTAAATTTAAATGATATGTAATCAACATAAAATACAAAAAGAGAAAAGGTGATGGGTGTAAGTTGTAGGAAGAAATTAATGAGTGGAGGTGAAGAATGTATATTATGGAGCGTACGTTTTTAATGAAAAAAATGATGATACGTGGTAAAAATAAGAGAAATCATAGATTGAGATAATTTTTTTTATTCTTGATATGAATAAAAATAAATGAGTTTGGTTTGTAATATTACTTTTCTCATGAGAATAATTAAAATTGTGTTTCATTAATTTTATGAAATTGTAGAGGGTAGTGAAAAAAAAAGTAAAAATAATTTATTATAATATTTAAGTATAATTTATTATAATTTTTTATTATAAATAATATTTATTAATATAATAAAAATAATTTATTATAATATATAAGATATTATGTCTATATAATTTAATTTTAAATCAATTTATAATTTTAATAAGATTGAAATTAAATTTTAGAATAGTACTTTTTCATCAAAATGATGAAATAGTTCAGCCCAAACTATTTGGGGATAACTGGGAATTGTAAGATTTGATTTTTATTCCGGCTAAAAAATATCTCATTTGGTAGTATAACGGTAATAATTTTTGTTATTTCCGCTTTATTTCAGAACCAAACGGTGTCTTTATGAATAAAATTTATTTGTTGATCTTATCATATTTTTTATATCTTCCGGTGGGAGGATGTATGATGCACATCCAATTTAAGTACATAGATAATATTTTTCTTGGAACAATACTATCTGGGCGTAGTTGTAAATCTTACATCCTAACTTATCCATGGCAAGGATGTCTCCACTTATCTTATCAATTCCTTTTTAACTAGAAATAAAATAAAATTTTCTATACTCTAAAATCTAAATATAAGATATACATTTTCTTCTTAGAAAAAGTTGTATTTATGTTCTACTGATGTGTTAGCATACATCATATGAGAATTTCTGATTGATTCATATATATATATATATATATATATATATATATATACACTGCATAAATTTGTCAATGTATCAATAGTAAGTAGAGGACCTTTTAGGGGGACTCAAAAAAGTATGCATTTTTCTTTTCTCATCCTTGGACTAGTGGAAAATTTAGTGCCAGTGCTGGGCCTAATGGCCACTGATCAAGTATGAGGTTCCTGACTCAGTTCCCCCAATTAATAGTGTAACTTGACTAGGCTCACCACTTTTACTTTCCCATCTCAAAGCAACATCATGCTCTTCCTCTCCTAAAAGGAGAAAAGTTTTCTTTACAGTAGCAATTGTATTTCTTAGAAGAATATCAAATATATCTATCTTCCTCATAATCATTCTATTTCTATGCTCTTTTATCTGAACTCGAGCACATGACGTGTGTTTGAATTGAATAAAAATGAAATTCCGGTTAGATTCTAATTTAGAATTTACTATTCTGATATCATGTAAAATAATTGATTGTCTTAGATAATTTGGCATATACAGGGAAAGTGGGTGGGTCTCTTGATGTAGTACTACATACTAGCTAGTCAATGAAATCACACAAAATGTTGAGACCCATGTCATTGTAGAACTACCATAGATTCATTAATATAATAAAATATTTTTTGATGACTTGTGAGTTGTGAGTGCTCCCTTTAAATGATGTGCTTTTCCTTCCAGTTACAATATGGCCTCGAAGTTACAAGATACATTTTTTTTACCTACATGCATGCTTAGGAGATCATAATATGCTA
The DNA here is from genome assembly GCA_029204045.2 of Tillandsia leiboldiana. Classification (NCBI taxonomy): domain Eukaryota; kingdom Viridiplantae; phylum Streptophyta; class Magnoliopsida; order Poales; family Bromeliaceae; genus Tillandsia; species Tillandsia leiboldiana. The sequence continues at coordinate 3,717,669 of CM055064.1, forward strand.
GATCTCTCGAGAACATAAAATGAGATATGCATTATGAATGTGTCCTTGGTTTCTTCATTGTTGTTTCTTAGTCCTTGTTGGATATTTTTGGTTGTGGTGTATATATATATATATATATATATATATATATATGAGTTATTAATTCTCGTAAGCATCGCCAAACTAGTACTGTTGCAGAGCCCTCATTTCTTGCCACCCAATTTATTAATAACTAATTAATGAGTGTGCCAGTTTAGTTGGGAGAGTTTTTTTTGTGGCCTTATGTAGTCCATCCATTCCTTATTGTAATGTAGAAGAACATTCCACCAATAAACCCCCCAACAAAAAAGAAAAATAAAAAAAGAGAGCTCATATTCTGAAATTAAACTATTATATATATATATATATATATATATATATATATATATATATATATATGCCTATATGCCTACTATACTATCAATAGTATTAAGCATTTTGTATTACTAAATTTTTTATCATTAAATTGATTCCTTTGATCGTTTTTAATTATTAGATTATATTATTTTTTTAATTACTCACTAAACCCTAAGAGTCCTCTATCATCATAATCGTATATATCTTTATCTAAGGGTTAAAAATCTAATAACATCAACGATTTGGTGCTATTTGTAGTATAGTAATCTAGTTCTATAGAGTTTGGCTACTATGCTATCAATACCACCTAGCATTTGGTATAACCAAATTTTCCACTATTAGATCTACCTATTAGTTTTTTTCAACCTTTAGATCATACTATTTTTTCAATCACTCACTAAACTTTGAAGGTAACTATTATTGTGTATATAGAGTAGAGCTTATATACTTTCAAAAGTACAAGCTCAATTTATGCTTGTGAATTTTTTACCATTGAATTTGTATTGAGATTTGTACTATTATAAAGTTAACTAGAGAGAGAAAAAGAAAAAATAAATAATACAAATCTCAATGCAAATTCAATGATAAAAAATTCGCAAGCATATTTAGTCTTGTACTTTTGAAAGTATATAAATCCTACTCTCTCTCTCTCTCTAGAACTTATATGTTTTTAAAAGTACAACTCCATCCATATTTATAAATTTTCTATCATTGAATTTGTATTAGGATTTGTTTTTTTATAAAGTCAACTAAAGAGAGAGAGAAAGATAAAGTAAAAAACACAATTCACATGAATAAATTTGTGTTTTAAAAAAGTATAAACTGCTCTCTCTCTCTCTCTCTCTCTCTCTATATATATATATATATATATATAGAGTTAGGCTGGAATGCTATTGATAGCACCAACCCAATTTTGTCATTTATTTTGTAGCCATTGAATTGCATTGAGATTCGTGCAAGCCCTTTAATTAAAAAAAGAAACTTTTTACTTTTTTACTTTTTCTTTTTATTTTTTTTTTTTTTTTTCATTAAAAAGCCTACACAGATCTCAACGCGATTCAATGGCTACAAAAGGGTGGCAAAGTTGGGTTGGTGCTATCAATAGCATTCCAGCCCAACTCTATATATATATATATATATATCAATTTGTGATATTCAGGTATTAACCTCGTAGACCTAGTTTGGTATTGAGATACTTAAAATGCCTATAATTTAATGCTATAAAATATTTAAAAGCGATAAAATTGTGTGGAAACTATCTATATGCATGTGATCGTAATTTTATATCATTAAAAGAATTAAAGACCATAAGCGCTTTTGGTTATTTGGGATTTTACTAACACAATCGCAGGTGTCTAATCCCAAACTAGCTAGACATTGAACCTCTATCAAATCGGCATGAATTTAATTTAATTAGTGTGACTAAAAATCTTCCTGCCATAAGGTGTTACTACAACTCAGTTGTTCATTTCTTTTGTTTACCATTTCATAAGGTCACTGATTTAACACCTACTTTTAATATAATCAATAATTATTATTTATTGATTAAATTTGACCGTATTTGGTGAATCATGTTTTATTTGAATTCTCAAACTTACACTGAACTTTTATTAGGAGTTTCACTTTAATTTCTGCATGCATGCATTTATTGTTAGAGGATGAATTATTGATCGAATCCCGTGCATATATGTACAGATATGCACCATGCATTTATTTTACAAAAAAAAAAAAAAAAAAAAAAAAATTAGATCTTTGATCAAGAGTATAAGATAGATAAAAAATGATAAATTTATAGTCTATGAAATTAGATACATGCGCATCAATTTTTTTACAAGGACTAAAATAAAACACCTGTGAAAATTTAGAAACCAAGAAATTAAAATCTTATTAATTAAAGAAGATCACGAGCCGAATGGAAACTTGGACTATACTACTCCAATTTAATTACCCTCAACAAATTTGACCCGGTTGTGAGTCACAAAACCATTCAACAAACAAAAATATCGTATTGAAAAAGTGCTTCAACCTAAAGTACTTCGCAATAACACACAAATACATATAAAGTACTTCGCAATAACACACAAATACATGTATATATATATATATATATATATATATATATATATATATATATATATATATATATATATATATATATATATATATGAGCCCGGCTATTCTGTCTGTATAATCACCAAACAATTAATACTTGTAAGTTTTCTATCGTTAGATCTATTATTTTATTAATTCTAATTCGTAGATCATACTATTCCACCAACCATGCACCTATTAAATCCAAAAAGTCCACTATTATTCTAATTATCCATCTTTTCATCCAAGGATTAAAAACCCACAAGCACTAATAACTTTGTGCTTTTAAAAACATATGAGTTCAATTCATATATATATATATATATATATATATATATATATATATATATATATATATATATATATATATATATATATATAGGCTGGAATACTATTAATAGTATCAAGTCATTGGTAGTATCAAGTTTTTAACCCTTTAATTAAAAAATATGTGGTTGAGATGATAGTGGGCCTTTTGGGTTTAATGGGTGGTTGGGGAAATAGTAAAATCTAACGGATGAAAATAATTAAAGGAATTGATCTAATGGTAGAAAATTTAATAGCACCAAATACTTGGTACTATCGATAGTATAATAGCCGAACTCTCTCTCTCTCTCTCTCTCTCTCTCTCTCTATATATATATATATATATATATATATATATATATATATATATATATATATATATATATATATATATATATATAATAGAGTTTATATATTTTTAAAAGTAAAAGCCTAATTAGCACAATACTCAATACAAATTTAATGGTAAAAAATTCGTAAGTATAGTTGTGCTTGTGCTTTTAAAAATATATAAACTCTACTATATATATATATATATATATATATATATATATATATATATATATATATATATATATATATATATATATATATATATATATATAGTCCGGTTATTATGCTTGTACAAGTACCAAACAATTAATGCTTATAAATTTTCTACCTTTAGATCTACCACTTTGATTAATTTCATTCCTTATATTATTCTATTCTACCAACCACTCACTTAACCCAAAGAGGCCACTATCATTCTAACCATATATCTTTTCATCCAAAAGTTAAAAATCTAAAGCACCAATAATTTATACTTTTAAAAATATAGAAGCTCAATTATATATATATATATATATATATATATATATATATATATATATATATATATATATATAGTAGAGCTTATATATTTTCAAAACTACAAGCCCAATTATATTTATAAATTTTTTATCATTGAATTTATATTATTATAAAGTCAATTAAAGAGAGAGAAAAAAAAATATCATAAATTTTAATACAAATCTAATAGTAAAAAATTCACAAAAATAGTTTGACTTGTGCTTTTAAAAATATATAAACCCTTATATATATATATATATATATATAGTTTGAAATTGTGTTAGATTTGTTGTGCCTCAACTATTAATTCAAAAAATTTAAGCTATCAATTCATTTGAAATGTAAATATTAAATTTGTTGTTAAATTTTATTATTAAATTTTTTACTATTAAATTAATTATTATAAAACAAAATTTTATTTTTATTTTAAATTTACAAATAAATAGCCAACCAAAGCGACGTTCATTTAGTGCCACAACTAACCCACCAAACTCCGTTTGATTCCTCTGCAGAAGCTTCTAATAAATTTCTGCATTTATTACCAAATTAATCCACCACAAAGAAACCACAAGACATTCGTTAATTTGTTGAGTTCTTTACCTACGTACACGCACCGTCGCATGCGTCGCTGTCCCTCTCCATCACCACAACTTGTTCTCCAAGTTAATTTTTTTTTTTTTTTTTTTTTTTTAAAAAAAGAGAGTATATAGTATATACTCGAGGCCTTAAATCTAAATTTAAATCTAAACTAGTAAATATTATTATTATAACTTTAAAATTAAACAGTAACGTTTAGACACTTGTCAACTATATATTTACCATTATGTTATAAAGATGGGTTAATTTTGTACAAATTTTTATAAACCATAAATATATTTTTATAAAATTTTACTATACATATTTATTTTTTTAAAAGTATTAAATTATTTATATATATATTTTTAGTTTATTTTTTAATAGAATATATGTGAAATCTATTCAAAAATCTCAATTGTTAAAATAATATAAAAATATCTAAAAAAATAAAAAAATAAACTTACCTCACGAACTAACCAATATTAAATATTTAATTTATGATTAATTATATTTTTTTAAATGGTAAAAATATATATGAATAACGAATGAATAAAAATAAAAAATTAAATTTTGTTGAGATATATATCTATTATTCACCATATTTATAGAGAACGGAATGAAATTAATCCTATAAAAATTTTATCAAAAATATAATTTTTAATTATTTAGATTTAAATTTATATTTAGGCACGGTTGGTATATATATATATAGATGAGAAATCGAATTTTTTTTTGAAATAGGTTGGAATCGAAAATATAATGATAATATAATGATAAGAACAACAATTTAGTTGGTTGATAAGAGGAATCGGAGTAGGAATTTAAATTGAAATTGTATCCAAATTAAAATTGAAAAAAAATAATTTTTTATTAAAAAATTAAATTTGTTATTTAAATTTTTAATCAAAATTTAAACTTGAAATTTGAATTTATAATTCAAATTCACGATCAAAGTCAAAATTTAAATTTATAACTATTAAATTAAATTTATATTTTAAATTTAAATTTAAAATTATAATATAATCTAATAAATCTGTATAATTTATATTTGAATTCAAATAATTATTAGCGAGAAAAAAAAAACTTTTTACAATGGCTGCATAATCAAAGTATTTGAATTTATCCGGAATAAGAATTCAAATTGAAACGCCGCTTCAAATCTCAAATATTTTAAGCCTAACAAACATATCTTTAATAATTTAGATTAAAATTTTAATATTTCTATATATCTAATCTTTTTTTAAATATTGTAGATTATATTTAATCATCTAAATTTAGATTTTAAAGTGTTTATCGAGTTAGGAGTTTTGAAAGATCCTGCATCGTAGAACGCGGTGCATGCATTTATCTCTTCCAAGAATATTCCTCCTCTCTCTCTCTCCCTCTCTCTCTATAAATACACATCTACTTCTTCAAATCATTAGACAAAATTAGGATCTTCAAGAAACAGAGAGAGAGAGAGAGAGAGAGAGAGAGAGAGAGAGAGAAGAGTAGTATTTTGGATGGAGATGACGGCGGCGGCGAGGAAGCGAACGGCGGCGGAGGCGAACGGCGGCGGTGGCGGTGGCGGGGACGCGCGGCTTTACTGGAATCAACTGCAGGTCATAAAGGAGATGTGCTGCAGGCACTTCCAAATGCCACTCCACTACCCGCGATACACGAAAGCCGACTACGAGGCCATGCCCGAGTGGCAGCTCGACTGCCTCCTCGCCGAGTACGGCCTACCTGCCATTGGAGACCTCGCGGAGAAACGCAGCTTTGCCATGGGCGCTTTCCTTTGGCCTTCCTCTTCCTCCTCCTGAATAACATCATCTTCTTTCTTTATTATTGAGTATGCTTAATTATATTTGTGTAAGAGCGAGCAATTAATGTTGGTTGGTTAGTTTTGGGTTGGTGTTTTAATACTCTTAGGCCCCGTTTGGTTCGGGGATTAATTTCTGAGGTATAAATTTTTTTATACCTGGGATAGCTTGCTATTCCGGGATAAAGAAGTATAAAAGTTAAATTGCGTTTGGTTGAAAAGTTGGTATTCTCTGGAATAGCTAAAATAGTGTTTGGTTGAAATTATGGAATAGTGGAGGATAGTGAAAAAAGAAGATAGAATTTTTTCAAAATGCCAACTTTGCCCTTATCTTTTTTTGTAGAAAAATTAATTTAAAAATTATATTTAATTTGAAGCAATTTAATTATAAGTAATAAATTATATCTTACCTAAAAAAATAATAATTTTTATTTTATAGTATATTTTACTGCAAATTTTAAAAATGAAAGTGCAAATGAATTTTAAAAATTATAAATTTTAAATTATAAATTTTAATTTTAATTATAAATTATAAATTATAAATTTTAATTTTAATTTAAAACTTTAATTTTAAATTTTAATTTTAAATTTTAAATTTTAATTTTAAACTTTAATTTTAAATTTTAATTTTAAACTTTAATTTTAAATTTTAATTTTCAAATTTTATTTTAAATTTTGAATTTTAAAAATTTAATTGTAAATTATAATTTTAAATTTTAAAATTTAAAATTTATATTTGAAATTTTTTAATTTGAAATTTTAAATTTAAAATTTCACATTCAAATTTTAAAATTTTAAAATTCAAATTCAAATTTGAAATTTAAAATTTATAATTTAAAATTTCACATTAAAATTTTAAAATTTTAAAATTGAAAATTTAAAATTTTATAATTCAAATTCAATTTTAAAATTTTAAAATTTGAAAATTAAATCGTAATTTTAAAATTTTAAAATTGAAAATTTAAATATTATATTTTTAAATTTAATTTTTTGTATTGAAAGTTTTTGTATTGAAAATTAAAGTGAAAACATTTAATCCCTGCCCCCCTTATTCCACTATTCCGGCTCCCCTATGGGATAAATCTTAACGGGTTATCCTAGGATAACCCGTTAAGAAGGGGATAAAAAAAAAATTTATCCCCTGTCTTTTTTGTATGGTGTTTGGCAAGAATAGGGGGATAAAGGGAGTTATTCCCCCTTTATCCCCCAACCAAACGCTGCCTTAGGCCCCGTTTGTTTCGAGAACGGGAACGGGAATAGCGGGTTTATCCCCCTTATTCTGCCAAACGCATCTGAAATCATCTGGTATTGCTTAACCCAGAATAGCGAGAATAGCGGGATTAACAAAACCCACCTTAATATTTTATTTTACTTTTTACTTTTTTTTTTACCATTCTACCCTTTTTTCTTTACTTTTACTTTACTTTTCCTTTTACTTTTTTTTTTTACCATTCTCTCTCCTCTCTCCTCTCTCCCCCCCCCCTTTTCCACCCGTGACCCTCTCTCTCCCTCTTGTCACTCTCTCTCTCTCCCTCTGAAACTGAACTCCCCTCTTCTCATCTTCTTCCTCCTCCCTCCTCTCCGCTCCGCTCCTCCCTCCTCTACGCCCCCCCGAGACCCCCGCTGCCGCCGCCCCCCCGCGTCCGGGCCCCCGAGGCCGCCGCCCCCCGCGCTCCTCCCTCCTCTCCCTCCGCCCCCCCCGAGCTCCCCGTTGCCGGCCGCCCCCCGCGTCCGGGCCCCCGAGCTCCCCGTTGCTTAACCCATACTTTTCATGAATTATAATTTAATTTTAATTGTAAATATTAAAATTAAAATGTTGAAATTTATAATTTTAAATTTAAATTTTAAGTTGAACAGATTAAAAATTAAATTAAATGTATTATTTTATAATAATACATTTTAATTATGATTATAAATTTATTTATATTTTCTTAAACCAATAATCTATTAATTAAGACGAGAAAAACAAGGTTAGCAAATTATAATGACATAATAAAGCTCGTTGGTACAAATTTACAAATTTTTATCAAATATACGAATTTTGTGAAATTTTTAAAAAATTTATATTTTAAATTATTTATTTAAAATTAATATTATAAAATTTTAAATCTTAAAATTAAAATGTTGAAATTTTATATTTTAAATTTAATTTTTAAGTTGAAAAAATTATTTATTAAATTAAATGTATTATTTTAATAAGGATTATAATTTTACTTTTATTTTTTTAAACTATTAATCTATTATTTTAAAGCTCGTTGGTACAAATTTACAAATATTTATCAAATATACGAATTTTGTGAATTTTTAAAAAAATTTATATTAAAAATTATTTATTTAAAATTATTATTATAAAATTGTAAATCTTAAAATTAAAATGGTGAAATTTTATATTTTAAATTTAATTTTTAAATTGAACAGATTAAAAATTAAATTAAATGTATTATTTTATAATAATACATTTTAATTAAGATTATTAATTTATTTAGATTTTCTTAAACCAATAATCTATGAATTAAGACGAGATAAACGAGTTTAGCAAATTTTAATGACATAATAAAGCTCGTTGGTACAAATTTACAAATATTTATCAAATATACGAATTTTGTGAATATTTTAAAAAATTTATATTAAAAATTAATTATTTAAATTTAATATTATAAAATTATAAATCTTAAAATTAAAATGGTGAAATTTTATATTTTAAATTTAAATTTTAAGTTGAAAAAATTATTTATTAAATTAAATGTATTATTTTAATAAGGATTATAATTTTACTTTTATTTTTTTAAACTATTAATCTATTAATTAAAACGAACTAATCAATTTTTAACAACTTTTATCACATATTAACTCTTGGGGGCAAAAAAGTAATTTACCCTTCTTATCCTCTTTATCCCTCCTATTCCCACATTCTCATTCCCAAACGAGATTAAGCTCCAATTCTCAACTTTATACCTATCCCCGGTTTAGCGGGAATTGCCTTAACCCCGAACCAAACGCAGCCTTATGTGTATTGTGATAAGTGGGTAGTTTGGAATTAATTAAGAAGTTTTTAGTTTGAATTTGTGGGAATTACTAGAGTAATTAGAGTTATTAAGCTTACTTAATTTGTTTTTCTAATTAATAATGATTTGTATATAGAAATTTTTGGTTTCTTTTCATAATTTACTGTGGAATTATGTGTTTTTTTCTCTTTTGTTTTTGGTAGAAGTAACCGTCTTTTCATTTAGAGGGAAAAGAAAATCAGTTGTGCGTTCCCATAGTAACAACATAGTGAAAAAAAATCCATCAGATCCATCTCTTTGCATTTACATAGTGTTAAAGCCAATTTGCATAATAAATTCATCGGTATTTTGTGTTGACAAACATAAACCCTTGTTTTTATTTTTACATAGATTATTTTTTTAAAAAATTATCAATATTTTTTGTTCTCTCTTCTCTTTTTTTTTTTTTTTTTTTTTTTTTTTTTTTTTTTTTTTTTTTTTCTGTTTGAGATTCGTTTTATTTTTCTTCACCTTTTTAAGATTATCGTCTTATTTTCATGCCCTACCATTCTTGCCCTACACGACGTCCAACCGTCGTCCTTGATGCCGCGCCTACTTCCACCGCGCCCATGCCCACGCTATTGCGTATCTAATAGGCATAACGTCGCAGACACGGACATGAAAAAAGCGGGCGCGGGCTTCGAGCGACGGCACTCTGTTTGAGGGACGGTGCTTCGACGGGATCGACGGCGGCGGCGAGTGTCTTCTATGTTGGTTCGACCGTGACATCCTTGGGGGCCACTTTTGGATGACATTTGGTAGGCATTTGGGTTGACAGAGTTACGGGATTGCGAAGTTGGGACAATCCGTCAGGGTTGAGCCGCGGGCGAGCCAACGGAGGCAATTCCCTAGCAATGGCCCATGCCATGACCAGGAAAATGGTGCCGCATGCGGGGTTTCAAAACGTACCCCTCGGTGAGCACCTTTGTACTCCCGGGGTGCCAAAGGGGTGGATGCCTCGTGGGTTATATAGAGGAGGGGTTGGACACTTGCGAAGTGGCCCCAACTCCCCCGTTGGCCTATAGGACATAGGCCATCCCTTGGCGAGCGGAGTCGCCAAGCCTAAGTTCGTGTGAACGGTATTCGATGGTCGAAGAGCACACGGGCTTAGGGTAATGCCAAAGACACGAGGTCGACGGCATTACGGAGCGGGGTAAGCCTAGAGGTTTTTCCTCTCGGTTCGCTTGCACTACCTTATGCCGTTTCGGATCTCTGTAGTGGAGCGAACGAGCGGATGAGGGACAGTCTTGCGAATGTTGGTCCGCCTCAATGGACAAGGCTTGCGAGGCATGTGGGTGCCGAGCAGGGATTCGTGAGGCGTGAGGCCTACGAAGTTTGCGAAGCGAAGGAATGGTCGGTCCGCCGTAATGGACAAGGCTCGCAAAGGCAGCGGTGCCGAGCGGGGATTCGTGCGGCGCGAGGCCCACGAAGGAAGATGAGACAATCGATGCTGGTTTTCGTGAAGTGAGCCATGGAGAGGACCGAGTGTGTTGGCGGCCGAGCATGGTCGTGCAATGGATGTGCCGAATAGCTAGCGAAGCAGAGCGAGGCCGATTCGATTGTGGGCGATATCTGTCAGGCAACCTTGGATGCTGGGCCGAGTGTGTTGGCGGCCAAGCATGGTCGTGCAATGGAGGTGCCAGGGGGTTGGCGACGCGGGGAGAATGTCGCTAGGTTGGCAAACCCTTGTGAAGGGAACACACGCGGGAACAAGTAGTGTGGGGTATTCGGGAAGCGGACCTTGGACCGAATCGGGAGCGATGACGGAACTAGGTGGCCGGCGGAACGGGTCATCCCCGACCTGACTATGGATCCTGTCGTGGGAATTGCGGGGCGCGCGGCGCCTTGGCAAGGCAATGGGCTGGCGAACGGGCGAGATGCGTGGGACGGGTCGCTCGGTTAAGCAGATGAGCGGAGCGCGCAAGGGCAACTCGCTCGGGCCTATTCAAATGGACTAAGTAGTGAGAACTTGTATTGTCCTGGATGTTTTCTTCGGAGGCAAAGGGACATTCGGTTAAGTAGCACTCTCGAGGAGAGTTTGTCCGGCTAGGCGGAATATACTCGGCTTGAAGGCCAACCTCGGTGGCGGGGTTGTTTGTTCGTAACTCGCGGAGTTCGACAAGGGGTTCGACGTAAGGCGTGGCGCCGGGCAGTCAGGCTCGTGGAGGAGCATGCTTGGTTAATGCTTGAGTTGTGATCCCGCTGTTTAAGTTCGAGGGCGTGTCCGTGGCAAGGGGACTCGGGAAGGCTGGCTCGGGTGTGCGACACTTGAGCGCCGCACGGGGTAATTTTAAGGCGAAAAGTTAACCCCGTGAAGACGCGACGAGGTGTCTTCTATGGTAGAAGAGGAGGAAGAGTTAATGATAATAAAAGAAAATATAGAAAGTAGAAAAATAAAAAAAATTAAAATAGAAAAAATTTTACAGGAAATATTAAAAAGTAAAAAAAAAAAGGGTTAAATTGTACTGTTTTAGAAAAATTTATATTATTTTAAATAAAAGTTGAACAATTTTATATTATTTTAAACAAAAGTTGAAAAAATTTGTATTGCTTTAAACGAAAATTACACTATTTAAGATAAAAATACACTTTTTGGACGAAAATTATACTTTTTACCGAAAGTTACACTATTTTTTCTCCTCATTCTCCTTATTTTTCTCTACTTCCTCATATTTTTTTTGTGCCCATCCTAAATCGGCAACGCGCGGTGGAGGTGGAGGAGAGCGCGACGACGCCGGAGAAGAGGATAGCTCACGCACCTCCCATCTCGCCTCCTCTCCTACCGACGCGCATAGGCACAGTGTAGGCGAGGCGGGGGTCCTCGCCCTCGCTCGTACTTCAAGCAATTCCCTGACCAGAAAATAGATATGTCGTTAAGTCCGGCTTGCCGTCTTTCGCATAGCTGTTATTTTTTCTTCTCATTCTTCTCATTTTTTTCTGCTTCCTCATATTTTTTCTGTGCCCATCCTAAACCGGCAACGCACGGTGGAGGTGGAGGAAAGCACGACGATGCCGGAGAAGAGGATAGCTCACGCACCTCCCATCTCGCCTCCTCCCCTACCGACGTGCATAGGCACAGTGTAGGCCCCCTCCTGCAACCCCTACCGGGCGAAGGCAAGGCGGGCCGCCTCTGCCTCCGCTGCTGTCTTTTGCTATGTCGTCGCGCTCTTCTCCACCTCCACTGTGCATTACTGTTCCGGATGAGCGTAAAACAAGTACCACAGAGGGAAAGAAGGAGAAGAATAAAGAAAAATAGTATAATTTTTGTCCAAAAAATATATCTTTTGCCTAAAAAGTATGACTCTCATATTAAATAGTGTAGTTTTTATCTCAAAGGACGCAAGTTTTATTTAAAATAGTGCAAAATTCTTCTGAAACAATACAATTTTATTTTTTTCTTCTTCTTTTCTGGTTCTTGATATTTTCTATAGATTATTATTATTATTATTATTATTATTATTATTATTATTATTAATTTTCTATTCTTTTTGTACTATCGCGTATAATATCATGCAAAGAATAGGTAGGATTTTTAGAAGAAGATGCGCCCTCTGTCACTTTCTATCATAGCCATCGCCCTCGCTGCCACCATGGACCGCACCAGAGTGTCGCACCCGCTCCTCCCACGCCCGCGCCCGCTCCCGCCTTGCCTACTCCCGCTCCTCCCACGCCCGCGCCCGCTCCCGCCTTGCCTGCTCTTGCGTCCATGACTTTATGTCCACCGCACTCGCGCACTTCAATGAGGGCGGAGGTGAGGCAGGGGTCCTCACTCGCTCCCGCGCACCACACGCGAGGCAGAGGCAAGATGGGCCCCACATTCACCTTCGCCACCACTCTCCTCCACCTTCACTACGCGTCGCCAGTTTCGGATGGACGCAAAAAAAATATAAGAAAGCGAAAGAGGAGGAAGAGGAGGAAAAAAAATAATATAATTTTCACCTAAAGAGTGTAAATTTTGCTTGAAAATTATAATTCTTATATCAAAAAGTATAATTTTTATCTCAAAAAATATAAATTTTTTTAAAAATAGTACAATTCTATTTTAACAGTAGAACTTCAGTTTTTTCTTCATTCTTCTTTGATTATTGATCTTTTCAGTAAAAATATATATATTTTTTTATTTTTTTTATTTTTTTATATTTTTTTTACTTTTTATATTTTTTTTTGTTATCGCGGTCCCTCCCTCGCCATCTGCCACAGCTACCGTCCTCTCGCCATCTGCCACAGCTACCGTCCTCGCCACCGTCATGGACTTCGCTGGAGCTTCGCCCCTCAAAATCACTCCTGCGACATTGTGCCTATCAGATACGCGTGGGCGTAGGAGCGGGCGCATCGGGACCGAGCGTGTCGTCGAGGGTCGGCGCTCCGACGGGGTCTATGGCAACGACAGGAGTTGTGCCGGCTTCGACGTCGCGTGGGGTGAGGTTGGCAAGACGAGGGAGTGAGGCGCGAACTCAAGAAGGAGAAGAGGAGGAAGGGGAGTCAAGAAAAGAAAAAAGAAAAAAGAAAAATGAAAAAAAAAAAAAAAAAAAAAAAAAAGGATGGGAATAAAATTATTTTGATTTGTTTATAAAAATTTAGATCGAATTTGTAAAATCAAAAAATATGACATACTTTTGTCAAAACACAAAATCAAGTAATTTTTTAATGTGAATCGACCAAAAAAAAGTAAATAAATAAAATTAAGGCTACTTCCACCGACTATTAGTTTCTAAATTTTATGAATTTTTTCCACTTTTGTTGTTTATATTTTATTTTAATTAATTCACAATCATTTAAATTTATATTAATCTTAAAAATTTAGACCACCGCAATTTTAATAAAATTACTTCATTGCGGTCATGCTCTGATCGTGTTCAGTCAATTTTAATAATGATCTGATCGTGTTCAGTCAATTTTAATACTAACTATTTTTAGGTACAGCAACAATCCGATAGCAACAATTCAATAACACTTTTAATTCCAATATACTTTAAAAATTAAATAAAAATTATGAAGAAGATAATATATATATATATATATTTTTTGGTGCTATCAAGTTTTTAGCCCTTAGGCTACGAAATGAACGGTTAGTCGTCCTCTAGGATTTAGTGGGTGGTTGGTTAAATAGTAAAAATTTTAAGAACCCACTATAATTCCAACCGTACATACTTTCATTCAAGGGCTAAAAATTTAGTAGCACCAATTTAGTATTCCAGCCGGACTATCTATATATATATGAAAAATGCTATGTGTACATCCGTAAGGGGGGTGTACATCTCACACCCCCACCCATCTAAGGGTGGGGGTGTGATGATGGGTCACTTGATGTGACCCGTAAAAAATATCGCCACCATTAAAATGGTGGAGATGTATGATGTACACCCCTTCGGGGTGTACATGTAGCATTGCTATATATATATATATATATATATATATATATCTTAGGTGCCCACTATAATTTCAATCGTACATATTTTCATCCAAGGACTAAAAATTTGATAGCACTAATTGTTTGATGCTATCGATAGTATTCCAGCCGGACATGTGTATATATATATAAATGATAAAATTAGGCTTGACACGTGGACACACTTATAAAAGATGATGTTAACTAACAAAGGAAAATATATATATATATATATATATATATATATATATATATATATATATGAATGATAAAATTAGGCTTGACACGTGGACACACTTATAAAAGATGATGTTAACTACCAAAGGAAAAAAAAAAAAAAACCCCTAAAAAGTTAATTACTTTTTCAATATTTATTTATTTATTTATTTATAGTGTATTTACTGCATTGCATTAACTCCGCCGATTTCAGATGTACTTGCACCTGTAGATTATATCGAGTTGGAGTTTTGAAAGACTCTGGATCGTAGAAGGCGGTGCATGCATTTATTTCTTCCAAGAATATTCCTCCTCTCTCTCCCTCTCCCTCTCTCTCTATAAATACACATCTACTTCTTCGAATCATTAGACAAAATTAGGATCTTCAAGAAACAGAGATAGAGAGAGAGAGAGAAAGAAGAGTAGTATTTCGGATGGAGATGACGGCACCGGCGGCGGTGGTGGGGACGCGCGCGCGCGGTTTTACGGGAAGAATCGCTGCCGGGACTTCCAAATGCCAGTCCGGTACCCGCGGTACGAGAAGGGCGACTACGAGGCCATGCCGGAGTGGCAGCTCGACCGCCTCCTCGCCGACTACGGCCTCCCAGCGATCGGAGACCTCGCGGAGAAGCGCAGCTTCGTCATGGGCGCTTTTCTTTGGCCATGACCGCTTCCTCTTCCTCCTTCTGAACGTACGACACCATGCATGCATGCATCTTCATTCATTGACTATATATATATACTTATAATATGTGTAAGAGTTAAAATACAAATTAGTGTTACTTAATTAAGAGGTTTTTAGTTTGAATTTCTGGGAATTACTAAGTAAATGTTACTTAATTTGTTTTTCTAATTAATAATAATTGGTTGGCTTTGGGTACTTCTTATTTCCTTTATAACTCTCTCTATATATATATATAGAATTTTTATTTTTATTTTTTTTTTGTTCTGGTAAAAGTAACTACGTTTTCATTTAGAGGGAAAAAGAAAAATTAGTTGTGTTGACATAGTAACAACACAGTGAAAAGAAACACATCAGATCCATCTCTTTGCATTTACGACTCTTTTCATTATAAAATTCCTAAATTTTATGGTTTTCTCAATTACTAAACTTAAATTTATATTAATTTTAAAAATATAGATCATGTCAATTCAAAAACATCAGATGCTTCGACAGATGCATTATTGAGATGATCACATACACATAAATATATATTAAAAATATTAAAACTGGTAAAATTAAACTTGACGCGATGGATGATCATCTAACTAACAAAGAAAAAAAAAAAGAAAACCCTAAAAAGTGTACAAAGTTAATTATTTTTTTATTTTCTATTTATTTATTTATAGTATATTTACTGCGTTGCATTAACTCCACCAACAATGACTAGTTGGGCATGAGACCAGTAGGCAGTAGTAGTACTACACAATAAATACTAAAAATAAATTTTTATTTATTATAATATTTTTATAATATTCAAAAAAATTACATACCAAAAAGCATAAAATATAAGTATTTTTCTCTCATAAATCGAATAATAATAACGCAGGATTTCTATTCTTTTTGACATATGTTAAATGTTTTAGTAATACATTGTAAAAATTTGTATAGAAAATTTGGCGTGGATATATTTAATAATTTATATTAGATTTTGAGGCATCCATAATAATAATTATTAAATCTCCCAACAAGTTAAAATTCAACACTTTCTCTTTGTATGGAGTTAAGGTTTTATAATAACCTAAGTTTTTAAAGCAATCGATTATTTCTAATAATAAAAAAATATTTACTGTATATTTTTTTTTCTATTTTATAATATTTCAAAACATATTTGTGACGAGTAAAATAATACCCACTCCAAAATGGGGTGGGGATAAGATGTGACCCGTAAAAAATATCGCCACCATTAAAGAGGTGGAGATGTAGGATGTACACCCCTTCGGAGTGTATATGTAGCAATCCTCAAAGTAAATATATAAATATATAAAATTTTAATTAATAATTAAAATTATTTTATATTTTGAAGAGGTAATTTAAACTTTTTATTTAAAAAATAATTAAATTTATAAATATAAATCTCAATTTCAGCCTACCAATATATATATATATATATATATAACAACTATATAAAACCAAACAGACGGGATATAATTATAACTTCAACATTTGCAACTATATATAATCAATCGTTCCTAGTGCAAGTGGCAAAAAATTTGGTGGTTGATATCCGTGACCCGAGTTTGAAGCTTAGTTGCTTCATATTTTTAGCTAAGTTTATTTTAAAAATAAACGAAGCGGGTAACATATTATTTTTCTCACAAAAAAAATATATACAACTGTATATATTTTCAACTATACTGTTTTTATAATTATATCCAACAAAAACGAACCTTTATTTTCTTCTTATTTTATTAATTTTTATTTTATTTAAAAATTTAAAAAGTTTTGCAAATTCTAGAATGTACAGGAGATAAGAATTACACAAGTGGCATTTATCTTTACCATCAATCATCAACCATTATGTTATTTACTACTTGGTGTTCCCAAAATGAAAGTCTAAATTTTTCTTTATGGGTAAGCAATTCAAATGATCTTTTAGAACACAGAAATAAATTCTAATTTTAGGCCACATTTGGCATCTAGCTTGCTTTTTACCAAACAAACACTATGCATATAAGTTTAAGAGCAATGCTACATGTACACTCCGAAGGGGTGTACATCATACATCTCCACCATTTTAATGATGGCGATATTTTTTACGGGTCACATCAAGTGACCCATCATCAAACCCCCACCCTTAGATGGGTGGGGGTGTGAGATGTACACCCCTTACGGGTGTACACATAGCATTTTCCTAAGTTTAATTCACTTGTCTCTTCTTGCACTATTTCATATAGAATTTTATTTAAGGGTGTTAATTGTATATGACTCTCCGTAAACATATCGAATAGCAGATATATCTCTACAAAGTTTAACTTTTTATATTTATTCCTTCAAAAATCCTAAGATATTCATATATATCCCTCCGATTTATTACCGTTAGTTCATGATTTATTTTTTAACAAACTATATGTGAAATGATAGTTTTGCCCTTTCAAAAATGTCCCTTCAAAAGCCTAAACTGTTAAAATAATACAAAAATATCTGGAAGGATAAAAAAATAAATTCACCTTACTAATTAACTAAGATTAAGTATTTAATCTATGATTAACTAAATTTTTTTAACGAAGATAGACGGTAGGGATATACATGAATAACGTTGGATTTTTGAAGAAATAAATATAAAAAGTTAAACTTTATAGGAATATATCTACTATTCGATATGTTTAGAAGGAGCAGTATACAATTAACCCTTTATTTAAAAACCAAACAAGACCACAAGTTTTTGCTTTCACCACATCAGGATGTTGCTACAGAGATTTCCACTCACAATTAAATGGCAAATAGTATACTTCTGACCTGTGACGAAGCCATATTAAGGTCCAAGATGACTATGGCCCTCTTAATTTTTTAATATTGTTCAATAATTTTTGATACTAATTTATCTCTTTCTCTCTTTTAAATAATAACGGTCTCCCTCAACTTTTGAATATTTATTTAATAATTTTTTGTGCCAATATAATTTTTTTTATTTTTTATTTGTATATATTTTAAATACGTGAAAATATATTAAAAGTCTCGTACTTAAAGTTATTTGAAATACATATTTTAATTCCAAATTTTTTATTTCATATTTTTAAAATTTTTAATTATTTTTGATGGGCTATTTTATTTAACTAGATAAAATATTATACTAAATTAAATAAATTTTTTAGCTAAAGTTATTGATCTAAGTTCTGACGCTTAAGGTTACATCTGAGATTTGCGAGAAAGTACAGAAAATAAAAAATTAACATTACAATTTTTTACAGTTCTATCGAAAAACTCAATAACATATCTTTATATATTTTGGTGGAGACTCTGTTTTCACAAATAATGTTATGCGATACCAAACGTGCTCTAAACAATAGTGAACATGCTTTTCAGTTGAGTAACTATCCAATAATGTGATTTTTGAGATTCTTAAAGATAAAAACCAAAAAAGGGAGAAAAAGTTAACACAAAAAATTTTGGTCCAACTTCAAAGTGAGATATACTATGAGGGTTTCTAAGGGCCCCCAGGCCCACAAGAGGAGGAATATCCAATCCATATCCCGTGCTTTTTAAGAAGGGTTCCTATTATATTCTCTCTCTTCCCTATCAAGTGAAAATGTATGGATGCCCTTAAACTATAGGATTTCTTCAAATACTCCCCCTAAATTGCATATATATATATATATATATATATATATATATATATATATATATATATATATATATGTATGCGTAGGTTACTATACTCTTATGAGTATAAATATCTTTGTACTCATAACTTTTCGATCCTCGGATAAAAGGATGTGCGGTTAGAATGATAGTGGTCCTCCAAGGGTTTAGTGGGTTGTTGGTGAAATAGTATAAATTCTAGAAATTATTATAATCCTAACCGCACATTCCTTCATCCGAGAGCCGAATACTTATGAGTACAAAAGATTTTACTCATAAGAGTATACTAGCCGAACTCATATATATATATATATATATATATATATATATATATATATATATATATATATATATATATATAGTCCAGCTACTGTGCTTGTACAAGTACCAACCAATTGGTGCTTGTAAGTTTTCTACCGTTAGAATAAAACTTATATGTTTTTAAAAACACAAGTATATTCATACTTATAAATTTTTTACTATTAAATTTGTATTGAGATTTGTGCTTTTTACTTTATCTTTCTCTTACTTTAGTTGATTTTACAAAAATATAAATTTCAATACAAATTCAATGGTAAAAAATTTACAAATATGAATGAATTTGTACTTTTAAAAACATATAACCTCTACTCTCTCTCTCTCTCTCTCTCTATATATATATATATATATATATATATATATATATATATATATATATATATATATATAGTTAGCCTGGTATGTTTTTACAAGCATGGAAGCCTCATTGCTCCCAGGTTATTTTTATTATTGAGACTTTTGAATGGACAAACTTGATTTAGAGTATTTAAAAGGCCTAAAAATAAAGTTAATAATTTTTTGATATTATTTACCTAGTAATTAAAGGAGCTCAAAATCAACCATTTTAATAATTGTGGTGAGCCGTTTGCAAGTTTAACATGTAGAAATATTCAAATTATATAAAATTTTGATAGAAATTTTTTTATACTATATAAAACAAGATCAATATCTTTAATCTAAAATTTTAGTATCATATCATTATATTTTGCGAGATTTTTATTTTCAGTCGTTGATTTTGAGCTCTTTCGATTATTAAATAAATGATATCGAAAAATCGTAAAATTTATTTTTTAAATATTTTAAATATTCTATATCAAATCTAACGGAGCCGGTCATCCATCCAATATCAAAAACAACTTAAAAGCACGAAGGAATATATATATATATATATATATATATATATATATATATATATATATATATATATATATATATATATATATATAATGTAATCATGTTAGAGAATTTGGATCAATTTTAGAAACAAAAAACATATGGAACGTGATAGTAGCACCACCAATTAAATTGTACTTTTAGATTTTATTTGTTCTATCATAATTTTTAATAAAAATTTTTATTATATTTATCTTTTAATATAAATGATATGATGCAACTATCATAGGGAAGACCATCTCTCATTTTTAGAATATTTGATTCGGCAATTGAAGGTTTTAAAAAATAGTTTAGAAAATTTGAAGACAAAAAAAAAATCAAATTTTTATGCGAGTTCATTGTATTTAATATATATTCTTAATTTATTTATCAAAAAATGACAAAAATTATCCAATTTTTTTTTAAAAAAATCAAATAAATAAAAATAATAAAAATAAAAATAAAGTTAGGGGGTCGATTTCAAAATATTTTATAGTCGAGGCTGTTGCCGTCCATTTTTCACTCTCCTCTCCTCCCCAGAGCAATCCAAAATGGAAAATGGTAGCGCATCGAAAATATTTCCAAGTGCCACAACACGGAAAAGCGCTTCCTCCTCCAGCAACCTCCCATGGCGTTCCTTCTCCCTCTCACGGAGATCGCCCCGATCCCTGGAGCCAAACCCTCCCCCAATCGTAGAAGCCGCGCGGAGAGGCGCGGCGAAGTCGCTAGGGTTTGCGTGTGCGGGCGCGTCAAGGGCGAGGAGAAGGGGCGGGTGATTAGGGTTTCCGACCAAATTCTGGAGCCGCTGGGGCTCGCCCCGCTCTTCTCGGAGCCGCTTCTTCGGGAATCGTCCTCATCTTCTCCATCTTCTCCTCCTTCTTTGAGGGATCAGCAGAGAGAAGCGGGAGACGATAAGCAGGATTATTATGTCAATTTGGGGTACGCGATTCGGACTGTGAGGGAGGAGTTTCCTGATATCTTCTACAAGGAGCCTAATTTTGATATCTACAGGTATGCGTTTCATCCGATTCTTAAGCTTTTTCTTAGTAAAAAATTGATTTTTTGGATCAATTTTATGTGCAAGGGGTTGGATTGTTTTTGCTTTGTTAGGTTTCCACTTCATTGCAGCTGTTTGAGATGAGTCGGAAATAGAATTTGAGGTCTTTGTGAAAATTTGAGAATTAGGAGCTCGAGCATGGTCGTATTGATGTACCAGTAACATTGCTTATGCTTTACCAGGGTTCGATTTTTTGTTGGCTTGAAGAAGCTGAGATGGTTTACTATAGTTGCCAATGATATCTAAGGTCTTAGCTTTCAAAAGTGAGTAATTTATGTTGTGAAATCCAATTTAATTAGTTCATGGAGATGGGGATGCGTGAATCATGTCGACTGCGAAGTATTAATTTAAAGGCTTAGCCTCATCACTGTTGAAGTGGGAACTTTTCGGAGATGAACACAGATTTTTTGGAGTATATATTTTACCTTCATCAAGTGTCAACACCAAATACAATTAGTTATTGCAGCTCTTGTTGGAAGCTCCTTTGCATCATTTGTATTAGCAATGGAGATAGAGTAATATAGAACTTCTTGCGATACTAGAATTACAAAACACCAGCACACCTATCTTCTCTTGATGAGTATGCCGAGTGATAGAACCTTATAGCAAGAATTTATACTGCAATTGTGGACTTGGCGATCCTTGGCTAGATATGTTAGGATCAAGGATTTAAGTATCCATCCGCACGGGTCATATTCACCGTGTCGCATTGTGCCAACAAGATACCGACACGATACAACCCCCGTGCCGATGACATATTTCAATTTTTTTTTTTCTTTAAATTATTAAGTAATTTTCTCAATAAAATTCAAAATATTTAGTAAAAATACATAATAAGCAATTAAAAAATTTTGTTGTTAAAAAAAATAAATATTTCATGCCATTATGTGTCGGCACTCATATATTTTTTGTCATCGGCACGGCTCGGCACGGATCGTGCCGTACTGTACCGACACGTTTTCGGCACGATCCCGTGCCACGGCACTTAAATCCTTGGTTAGGATCTATGTGGATTTTAGTTCCATTTCATATTTCACATTTGAAGTTAACTAGTCCTCTTTTTTCTTCTTCATATCATCTGTCCAAATCACTTTAATCTCATATTTCTCCTCTTATATTGTAACTTAGCACATCTGAATTAGACATTAATCCGAGTCTGGACTAATTTAGAGCTGGATTATTTGTGGCCTCCAAATTCCCCTGGATAGTCGAGGTTTTGTGATCATCCTCGTCTTCTCTAGTATGTGTGCTCACTAGGCAACATTTTAAGAGAACCAAGTTATACCATATTGTCCCGCATGAGGAGTTTTTGAGCTTTTCTCTACAGTGCGCACAAAACTAATGTTCTGTATCCATTAACACAGCTTACTGAATGATATCGTTTATCACGTCTATGTTACCTTTATTAGAGTGGAACAGCAATAGGATTATGTTTACTTAATCAATTTAAATATTTTAGCAAGCTCATGTTTAACAGTTTCCTATTTCAGCAGTACATAATATCATGATGGCTCTACTCCAGATTTAGTGAAATAGATTGAACCGAGTCAACTGGACACTATGACCTTCTATCCTAATATCTAGCTTGAAGGATAGAGTATATATGCCAATTATTATAACTTTTATTTACAAATATTTACAGGAAGAATATTATGAGAAGATGCACACTTGTTCACGTTTACTTTAAGCTTTTTGAGTATTCATCGCATTCAGATAGTTTTCTTTTTATTCACATTATGCTTCAGGCATTTGATATGTTTTAATCATAAAATGTTCTTCTTTTTGTTTCTTTTTCTCATGAGAATTATTAGGATGATGAGAACTTTCAAAGATGGTAGATCCAGATAGGTCTTGGGGGATGGTTGTGTACTGATTGCTTGAAAGTTAACGATTAAATATATTTATTGATACCATTTTGGTTCTATACCTCTATTTTTATAAATCAATTATTATTTTATTCTAAGATGATCAATTTGTTTTATACCAGAGATGATATTGTCTTCAAAGATCCTTTGAGCACCTTTGTGGGCATTGACAACTACAAACGGATATTTTGGGCCCTGAGATTTAACGGCCGAATTTTCTTCAAGGCCTTGTGGATAGACATAGTCAGCGTATGGCAACCGGTGGAGAATGTAATTATGATACGTTGGATTGTCCACGGCATCCCTCGTGTGCCATGGGAGAGCCATGGCCGCTTCGACGGCACCTCTGAGTATAAACTTGACAAAAATGGCAAAATATATGAGCACCGCGTAGATAATGTTGCTCTCAACTCTCCAACCAAATTTAGGGTTTTGCCAGTGGAGGAGTTAATCCGGTCTCTTGGCTGTCCGTCTACTCCGAAGCCAACTTATTTTGAGACATCATTATTATTTGGCTTCCTGTTAAGATTCACATGGACAAGATGCTACCTTACACTTTATCTTACTCTTTCTTTTGTATGTGCAGCTGAAGGTTGAGAGTAAGTTTTGGGTCTACCAATATGCCGCCAAAGTTTTGTCTCATTTGTTGTATGATAGTGCATCTACTGCTATGAGTAGATATTAGCATACTAATTTATGTATAATATCTGTATAGTAACTGGCAATGAATAAAATGGAAGCCTACTTGTTTAAATTATGTTGCTTGTTTAAGAAAGACGCCGATTTCAATTGTTACTTCAAATTAAGATCATCCTTTTCTTCAAAGTGTTAATGGTCACTGGTTGTGTTAGAATTTCCTTTATCATGTAGAACATCTTGAAATGTAGATCAATCTTCGTATCGTCTCTTGTTTGGGGATGATGAAATACTTGATATGCCATCATCAATTTGTTCATTAATTTCATGAATTTTACTCTAAATAGTTAGCATCACTGTGTAGAACTAGTACTATTTTGGGAAGTTCATAGGTTGAACCCTGTGTATGTATATAGTAGAAGCTCCTATTCATAATACCATGGTCGTAAATTGTATGAATTGAATGGCCAGCAAAGATGAGTTAAAAATACCTCTCCGATGCCTGAGAATGACTCCGATGCTACTGTTGCTCGGTGCGATGTAGAAAACCAGATGCTACTGTTGCTCGGTGCGATGTAGAAAACCAGATGCTACTGTTGCTCAGTGTGATGTAGAAAACCAGTATTCGGAGGAGAATATGTTCTTGGGATAATTTGTTCTCTCAGACATGTCTCAATCTTGTTTCTTGGGCACCACCATTTGCAAATTATGCTGAGCTTTTTTACTTGATCAACAACTAGCTGTGTTTACCACCTGCAACTTGCCAGAAGCCAATGCCTAAGAATTCCATACTTTTTCCACATTCTGATATATATTTTTTATATTTTTCATTCGATACTAAGACAACACAGAACCCACTAATACCTTCCCCAGTTAAGTTAAGGTTCCTACAAATACTATTCTAATGTGCGCATAGTTCTAGTAGTCAACGTCATAAAACTCGTGGCTTTTGGTTAGAGTTTAATGCAGAACAAATATTTTTTAGATAAAATTATTTCAAGAAGCGTTAAAAGCGTGTTTGGCTTTATTTGAGGAAATGCTATCTAGATAGTGCTCCCAAAAAAGTTTATTTTCACGGCAGAATAATTAGAAGCACTAAATAGAGCTTATGATTTTGGAACTCAAAACTCATTTAGCTTTTCCACACCAATAAAAGTTTTGAGGTTGAAATTTGAAAATGATTATAGCTGAATAGGTATTGATACAACAAAAAGTAGAGAAGATCTCAGAATATTTTGTTTGCAAGTTATTCTATCACTGAGTCTCAAAATAGAGAAGTTGTTCCACAAATCAGACCACAAACATGTTATTAATGGGTCTCGCAACACTGATGGACCTAGCATAAGAATAAATCTCCATGAAAAGAGGGGAAGGTATCATCTATAATACTCTTTTTAAGGGGGAGTGTTAACCCCAGAACCTGATGCCATGAGCATGTTTAATCTGGGCCAAATATTCCCTGCAGAAGTTGTAATGAAGATTTTCACTATGTCATGAATAACAGATACCAGAAGAAAGAAACTTTAGCACAATATCCCTGATATGTACCAAAAGAAAATATCCTCCACCCTGCTTTTTACCGGTAGAGAAACCTAGTTAGAGAGGTTCTTTTCATAGCGGAATATAGGATTGGGGAATGAATTCTAGCAGCCGTGGCATTATTATCAGATTAATTTTAATGTTTAATTAAGTAATGTAATTAAGTAGGTTGTTTTATGTGGCTGTGCTTCCACACCCTTCCTTATTTTCTTTCTTTCTTTCTTTTTTATTATTACTAGAAGTGACTGGTATAGTTGGATTTAATCTAATATCATAAACTATAAATTCATAAATAGGAAGTGGAAACATACCAACATATATGCTGCAAAAGCATCGTTTCTTTTTGCTTAAAAGTTGAAGGCAGGATAGGAATCATATTAAAAGCATAGAAGCGCTCTCTTTATTTATATATATATATATATATATATAGTTGTGCTGGAATGCTATTGATAGCACCAGCCCAACCTTGCCATCCATTTTCTAGCCCTTGGATCGCATTGAGATTTGTGCAAGTTCTTTAATTAAAAAGAAGAGCTTTTTACTTTTTACTTTTTCTTTTTACTTTTTCTTTTCTCTTTTTTTCATTAAAGAGCCTCCACGAATCTCAATACGATCCAAGGGCTACAAAATGGGTGGCAAAGTTTGACTGGTGCTATCAATAGCATTCCAGCACAACTCTCTCTCTCTCTCTCTCTCTCTCTCTCTCTCTCTATATATATATATATATATATATATATATATATATATATATATATAAGAGAGAGAGAGGGAGAGAGAGAGCGCGAGAGAGCGCTAGGCTTCTATGCTTTTCAAAGTACGGAGGCCACCATGTAAGTTGTTTTGATAGGACATTCGATTCGACGATCGACTCCGTTAGACATGATTTACGCTATTAAAACTATTAAAAAATTATATTTTATAATTTTTAGACATCATTTACCAAACGATTAAAGAGTCTTAAAAATAATTATTTTAACGGTTGATATGGCACATTTGTGAGTTCAACGGTATAAAACTATCAAAATTAGGTGACACTTTAATAGAAAATTCTACTTAATATCAAGAGTAAGATCAATACTTCCGATTTGAAATTTAGGTCTTTTATCATTATTTTTTATGAGATTTTTATTTTCAGCCGTTCATTTTGAGTGTGAGTTCAACGGTATAAAACTATCAAAATTAGGTGACACTTTAATAAAAAATTCTACTTAATATCAAGAGTAAGATCAATACTTCCGATTTGAAATTTAGGTCTTTTATCATTATTTTTTATGAGATTTTTATTTTCAGCCGTTCATTTTGAGTCTACTCGTTCATTAGGTAAACAAAATTAAAAAAATTATGAAATTTAGTTTCTACA
The DNA here is from genome assembly GCA_029204045.2 of Tillandsia leiboldiana. Taxonomy (NCBI): domain Eukaryota; kingdom Viridiplantae; phylum Streptophyta; class Magnoliopsida; order Poales; family Bromeliaceae; genus Tillandsia; species Tillandsia leiboldiana. Next base: position 3,744,249 of record CM055064.1, read on the forward strand.
TAGTTCCAACATTATAGATCATGTCTAACGGAGCCGATCGTCGAATCGGATGTCTCATCATCAAAAACAACTTATAAATACGGAGGCCTCATTACTTTCGAAAGCAAAGGAGCCTCTATATATATATATATATATATATATATATATATATATATATATATATATATATATATATATATATATATATATATATATATATAGGCTCGAATACTATTAATAGTACCAAATCATTGGTGCTATTAAATTTTTAACCGTTGAATTAAAAAATGTATGGTTGAGATGACAGTGGGCCCTTTGGGTTTAATAGGTGGTTGGGGAAATAGTAAAATCTAACGGGTGAAAATAATCAAAGAGGTTGATCTAAGGATAGAAAACTTGATAGCACCAAGTACTTGATACTATCGATAGTATAGTAGCCGGACTATATATATATATATATATATATATATATGAATTAGGCTGGAATACTCGTGTACTTTTATGATTCTAGAAGCCGAGAGACCTCCACCTTATAAATTATTTTTGATATTGGAACTTCCGAATCGACTACTCCATTAGACTTGATCTAGAATATTTGAAATATCTAAAAAATAAATTTTATAATTTTTTGATATTATTTACATAGTGATCGAAAGACTCAAAATAAACGGCTGAAAATAAAATTTTACAAAATGTCATGATATAATACTAAAATTTTAGATCAAAATATTGATCTTATTTTATATATTATAAAAAAAAATCTATCAAAATTTTACGTGATTTGAATATTTTTAGACCGTTAAACTTGAAAACAGCTCACCACATTCATTAAAATTATTGATTTTGAACTCTTTTGATCACTTGGCAAATAATATTAAAAATTCAAGAAATTTATTTTTTAGTCTTTAAATATTTTAGATCAAATCTAACAGAGCCGATCGTCCATTCGGAAGTATTAACATTGAAAATGACTTAGAAGCACGAAGGCGTCCGTACTTCCAAAAACACAAATATATATATATATATATATATATATATATATATATATATATATATATATATATATATATATATATATATATATGCTACTATGCTATCGATAGTATTAAGATATTGGTGCTATCAAATTTTTAGTCCTTGGATTAAGAAATGTGCGGTTAGGATGATAATGATCTCCTAGGCCCGGTTTGGAATGGGGCTAGAACAAGGAATAAGGGGATATCCCTCTTATTCTACCAAACGCACCTGAAATTATTCGGTACAGTAGTTCCAGTACAAACAGAATAAACTAAAACAACAGTTCTTACCCATTATTTTATAATTTTTTTTTTTACCAAACTACCCCTCCTCCCTCCTTTCTCTCTTCCCAATACACTCTCATCATCATAAATCCCTCTCTCTCCTCTCCCTCTTTTCTTTTTTTCCAATACACTCTCATCATCACAAATCCCTCTCTCAACTCTCTCTCTTTTTAATTTAATTGGATGTTAAATTAAATATTATTTTCAAAATTTTAGAAATTTTATTTTGATTTTGATTTTATCATAATTTTTGTAAGGCTTTAAATTTTAAAATTTTATATTCGAAATTTTAACTTTAATTTAAACAAATAAAATGTTAAATTAAATATTATTTTCATAAAATATAATTTGAAATTTGATTTTGATTTTGATTTTGATTTTGATTTTGATTTTGATTTTATCTTAATTTTTGTAAGGCTTTAATCCATTAATTAAAACGAAGAAAGTAAAAATTATTATTTGAAAATTAAAAAATTTTATGTTTAAAATTTATAATTTAAAATTAATATTATAAAATTTTAAATTTTAAAATTTAAATGTTGAAATTTTATATTTAAAATTTTAAATTTAATTTGAAAAAATAAAATATTAAATAAAATATTATTTTTAAAAAATATAATTTGATTATGATTTTGATTTTATCTTAATCTTTTTAAAACTTTAATCCATTAATTAAAACGAACTAATTAGATTTTAATAACTTTTATTACATATTAAATTTTGAGGGCAAAAAGGTAAATTATCCCAACCTAATCTCTTTATTCTTCTTATTCCCCATTCTCATACCAAACATAAAATCTCTTATCCCTGGAACCATCCCAAATATTTTTTTACATTAGTTCCGTATTTTATACTTATCCCTGGATTAGTTAGTTCTGCTTTAACCCGTTACCAAACGGGCCCCTAAGATTTAGTGGCTGGTTGGTTGAATAGTATAATTCAAGCGGTGAAAACGATCAAATAGATAAATCTAATGGTAAAAAAATTAATAGCACCAATTGCTTGGTGCTATCATTAGCATTCCAGCCGGACTATATATATATATATATATATATATATATATATATATATAGAGAGAGAGAGAGAGAGAGAGAGAGAGATAGGCTACTATACTTTTAAAAGTACAAAACAATTAGTGCTTATAAGCTTTCTGCCGTTAGATCTATTCCTTTGACTAATTTAATCTCTTAAATCATGCTAAGTCCACTATCATCCTAATCGCATATCCTTTCCTCCAATGAGTAAAAATTTACCAGCATCAATGATTTGATATTTCTAAAAGCAAAGGAGCTCAATTATATATATAGTGTATTTCTAAAAGCATAGGAGTTCAATTATATATATAAGGCTTCTATGCTTTTGAAAGTACAGAGATATTCGTATTTATACATTTTTTTTTTTAATAATAAGACATTCGATTCCGCAATCGGTTTCATTAGACTTGATCTACAATGTTGAAACTATCTAGACACCAAATTTTATAATTTTTTGATTTCGTTTGTCTAATGAACCAGGAGCATCAAAATAACTGACGGAAAATAAAAATTTCATAAAAAAAAAAAATGATAAAAGATTTAAATTTTAAATCAAAAATTTTGATTTTACTCTTGATGCTAAGTAAAATTTCAATTAAAATTTCACATAATTTAGATTATTTTATACCGTTGAAATTACAAACGTACCACGTCACCATTAAATAGTCATTTTTAAAATTTTTTAATTACTTGATAAATAATGTAAAAAATATATGAAATTTAATTTTTAAATAATTCTAATATCGTATATCATACTTGATGGAGTACATCCTCGAATCAAATGTCCAATTATCAAAAACTATTTACAAGTCTTTGTACTTACCTAAATACAGGAGACACTATATATACACATAAGCTACTATATTAGATTTTTCGCCTTGGATTAAGAAATGTGTGTTAGAATAATAGTAATTACTTAGCATTTTGTAGGTAGTTGATGAAATAATATGGTTTAAAAAATAAAAATAGTTAAACAGATAAATTTACGGCAAAAAACGTAATAGCATCAAATGCTAGATAATATTGATATATAATCAACATTATCAATTAAAAAATAAAAATATAAAACTCACTATCACCTACTGTTAGAATAGTTAGAATAGTTGATTGGTATTTTTAAACTGAGAAAATGAGTCTTAGGTTCGAATCTTACTTATAGCAAATGGATTCCCACTTAAGCAGAAAATTCAAAATAAAGACTCATTGCCCCCACTTACTATACTAACCAACCATTCTAGCAGCCAGTGTGATTTTATACTTAAACAGCTGGTGCTTTCCATTTTTGTTTTTTTAATTAGCAAAAGTAATTCAAAACATTTTTATAAAATGTGGATTGATGCTTAGAAGTCCAGCCAGTTTTGCAATTTACAAGAGCAGCATCTGATTCCTTAATTAAAATTAACAACAGAAAGTCATGAAAATTATAGACAACAAAACTTAAATGGGTTGAAAACATTAAGCTAACGCAAGGGATAATGCAATAAATAAATAAATAAATAAATTGAATTTAGGTTAAACGTTCAAAATTGGGCAAATGCAGAAAAGTTGAGGACTGGTTATTAAATAAAATTAGCATAATAGATACAACAAAAAGGAAAGCTAAGCACCATATAAACCAAAAACACCCATGCAACTATACCTACATACGTACGTTAACATTCCATGCACACACCTATGTTGTCGAACATTAAAATCCATGCACGCAGTGGTGTAAGCTGGTAAAAAGACGGCCATGTCGAAAAGCCACCTCACTGGAATAATAGATTCCGATTCCCCATCAACTTAAACATAATTGAGCTGAAGCATCTTCCCCTCTATCAATGTTTTCCTAATCTTTCCTTCTATTATTGAAAAGTATTATTCTCGCAAATACGAAAATATTATACTCCCCCCATGCCAAATTGCACCACCATCTCACCCTAATGGACCATGCATGACCTTATATAAGTCTCATCATTTCCATCAATCTCTTCATCTCACAAAGATCATCATCACCTGAATTCTAAGCAAGTAAGCGTTGATTTGTTCTTCGATCATCTAAGAAGCAGAGAATGAATGGAAAGAAGGGTAGTATAAGAATTGACATCCACTTGCCTTCGAAGGCTGTGGCGCCCAAAGTTGAGAAGAACGCTGATGCTAATAACATAATCGAGAGCTTGTCTCCGAGGAAATGGATATGGGATGTGTGGGAGTTCGCCATGGCGGACACCACGAGGGTGACCTTCTCTCTCAAGGTTGGGTTAGCCTGCCTCCTAGTATCCCTGCTCATACTCTTTCGCACGCCTTACAAAGTGTTCGGGACCAACATCATCTGGTCCATACTCACTGTCGCGATCATGTTCGAGTACACAGTTGGTATGCATACAATCATGTTTCACCTTCATTTATATATTAGGGTGACAAATAGTTTTTTGTATGCTTAAATAGTGTAGCATTTATACTTGGAGCATATGTTAGGTTCGGTAATGGGATAAGTCTTCTTTATCCTAAGGATAATAATCCAGGTGTTCAAGAACAACTGAGAGCAGCAATATTGGTTTTGATCTGACATCACATGAATAACTACAATGATTGCAGAGATAATAACAATGAGACAACTAAGGATAAAGTTAAGGCCAACACAGTTCCAAAAGTCGGCTAGAAAACCTGGTTTGACCACTACTGTTGTGTCCTAATTTAGTTTTATCTTAGTTTGTTTTGTAGTCTATGGTAGAATAAGGGGGATACTATATTTCCCTTGTCACCCAATAAAGCAAAGCCGTAAGCGTGTCTATTCTTAAAGTTATGCGACTTTATGTGCACTAGTGTGACAATTAAGTTAATCTCCGCACTGCAGGTGCTACATTTAATCGAGGATTTAACCGGGCTCTTGGAAGCTTACTAGCCGGGATTTTTGCAATAGTAGTGATACAAGTAGCCATGTCCAGCGGCCACATTGCAGAGCCCTATGTCATTGGCATCAGCATCTTCCTCATTGGTACGTTCCACTTGTTATATCCCTCTTCTATATCTTACCATTTATTCTCTGCTTCTCCATTCTGCAATAATCACTTCGCCGAGTTTTTCATTCCCAATGTGATTATACAACTAAAAGGAATCCAAGCATCCAATTAAAAGGTTCCAACAGTCAAATTTATCACTTCCTTGTTGGCAGACATCTTAACATTTACATTATAATCATGTATACATGTAGGAGCTATAACATCCTTTATGAAGCTGTGGCCATCTCTAGTCCCCTACGAGTATGGCTTCCGAGTAATCCTCTTCACCTATTGCTTGATCATTGTGTCGGGCTATCGTATGGGAAATCCTATCAGGACTGCCATGGACCGCCTCTACTCGATTGCGATTGGAGGGCTCGTCGCCGTCCTTGTGAACGTCTTTATTTCCCCTATATGGGCAGGAGAACAACTTCATAGGGAGCTTGTCAATAACTTCATCTCTGTAGCCGACTCCCTCGAAGGTCCTTCTCTCTTCATTCTCTAATCCTTCAACTTCCTCAAAATATTTCCTACACATCTGTTCACTAGTTCTTATTTGCAATAGAGTGTGTGAAGAAGTACTTAAGTGACGATGGATCAGATCATCCTGAGTTCTCAAAGACAGTGATGGACAATTTTCCTGATGAGCCAGCTTTTAGGAAGTGCCGAGAGACTCTAAATTCAGCTGCAAAGCTTGACTCTCTGGTACCAATCACTTTAATAGAAAACGCATATAGCTGCACTTTAATGAACAGTCCAAAATTTTCTAAAAATGTTCTGCTAGGGTTCAGTATGTATTTTTAGATTTAATGATCAGCTCATCTAAATACTCTTGCTATCTAGTCTAAATACTCATGCTATCTAGGTGTGATTAATCTAAACCAGTAATAATTGTAGGCCTATTCAGCAAAATGGGAACCACCGCATGGGAGATTCAGGCACTTCTTCTACCCTTGGGCAGAGTATGTAAAGGTCGGGGCCGTGCTTCGACACTGTGCTTATGAGGTCATGGCCCTGCATGGTTGCCTTCATTCAGAGATTCAGGTGGTGTTCAAGTACTCCATCTCCTCTCTCACACAAAAATTACTCTATCGTTTATTCATTTCCTGTAGCTTTCTTTCCTACTTTTTTCACTTTCTCATCCTTTTTATCCATTGAATTTACAATGAAGAATAAATTCTTAATCCAAAATATCTCAGAAAATATGCGATGAGAATTTCGGACATGGCCCTGTTCGATCTGTTGATCCGGGCAGCAAGATGGATGAAGTTCTTGGTTGTACCCACGCCCTTGGGCTGCTTCCCTAGTTAAGAATAGAATCAGATGCCTTCACTTGGGTCCGATCATGACCCAAAGTGATAATTTGTTAGTTTATGTAATTTTATTCAATGCCAGTTTGATTGAGGTGCAGATTAAACAAAGATCCAACATATCTTCTAATTTCTAAATCTCCCAAAGCTGAACCAATCCAACCAACACCTCTTCTGAAACTCGTTTGAATTAATCTTAGATCATTTCTAACTGTACATCACAATATTGTACAAAGGAGCTAGAGTATCCAAATCTATAGATCTAAGTTTCATAATTAACTAAATTTGTACCCGTGCAATGCACAGGCATATTTATAATAATTTAATTATGTTATATAATATGCAGTCAAAAAACTAAGAAATTAATTATTCTTTACCAATCAATAATGGTTTAATAATGTAAATAAAGAGCAAAAAAATACTTTGCGTAATATAGAGTAGAAGAGAGATGATTGCAGAAAAAATTAATCAAAGAGAAACAAATAAAATATATAAAGTAAAGAAGAGAGTTGATAATTATTTGGAGGAGAATTGTAAAAGAACAGGAAAAACAGATATTGATCACTAAAGAAAGTTGTTCCTTCTTTTCTATGTAAAATAGTTTTTCGGAATTTATATAATTATGACCGAAATCTACTCCGAATTATATATATATATATATATATATATATATATATATATATATATATATATATATATATATATATAACTAGGCTGGAATACTATCAATAGCACCAAGTTACTGGTGCTATCAAATTTTTAGCCCTTGGATTAAGGGATGTGCGATTAGGATGATAGTGGTCCCCTAGGGTTTAGTGGGTAGTTGGTTGAATAGTAAAAATCCTAGAGAACCACTATAATCCCAACCGCACATCCTTTCATTCAAGGGCTAGAAACTTAGTAGCACCAATTGCTTGGTGCTATCGATTAATAGTACCAAGTCATTAGTGCTATTAGATTTTTGGTCCTTGGATGAAAGGATGTGCAGTTAGGCCGATAGTGGTCACCTAGGGTGTAGTAGGCAGTTGATGAAATAATATAATCTAAAGGGTGTAAATGGTCAAAGGGATAGATCTAAGGGCATGTTTGGTTCAAAATGAAAATCGAAATCGGAGTAGAAATCGGAATGGACGGGAATGTAAAACAGAATGACGAATATACTAATTGAGTAGAGCTTATATGCTTTTAAAAGCACAATCACATTCATACTCGTGAATTTTTTTACCATTAGATTTGTATTGGAATTTGTGCTTTTTACTTTATCTTTCTCTCTTTAGTTGATTTTACAAAAACACAAATCCCAATACAAATCCAATGATAAAAAATTCACAAGCATGAATGAATTTGTACTTTTAAAAGCATATAAGCTCTACTCATCCTAATTTGTTTGGTTCACAATAGAATTAGGAATCGAAATCAACTTATTATTATTATTATTTAAATAAGACAAATTTAATCTACTATCCAAATTTGTAATCAAAATTTAAATTCAAATTAATATTCATAACTTAAATTTAAATTTAAATTGAAAGTCAAAATATAAAACTATATCTAAAATTCAAATATCAAACTTATATTGAAATTAAAATTTAAAAGTTAATAATTTTGAATTTATATATTAAATTTATAATTTAATCTAAATTTAAGTTTATATGTATATTTAAATTTAAATAATTATTATTGAAAAAAAAGATTTCTCAATCCGTTGCGAAATCAAAATTGACTCACATCTCTATGATGGGAGTTATTTTGGAGGGATTCGATTCCCCTCGTAATAGAAATCGGAATGCTAATCTCTCAAATCAAACACCAACAATAGGAATGGCTCATTCCGATTTCCATTCCAAGTCTTGATTCCTTCCAACCAAACATGCCCTAAAGGTAGATAACTTGATAGTATCAATTGCTTGGTACTATTGATAGTATAGCAGTTGGACTATATATATATATATATATATATATATATATATATATATATATATATATATATATATATATATATATATATATATAAAGTTGAGCTGAAATGCTTTCAATAGCAAATAGGCTCCGTTGTCATCCATTTGTTTTCGATGATAGAGCTTCCAAATTGACGATCGACATCGTTGAACATGATCTAAACAACTGAAAGTATCTAGAAATCAAATTTTAATTTTTTTTGACATTATTGACCTAGTGATCAAAAGGTTGCAAAATTTATAATTTTAATGGTAGATATGAGCCTTGTGCTCGTTTAACAGTGTAAAGAAGTCTAAATTAATTGAATTTTGGTTAGAAAATTATTTAAACTATTTAAAACAAGATCTATACTCTCGATCTTAATTACAAGATTTCTATCATCACTTTTTGAAGGATATTTATTTTCAGCAATTCATTTTTGTATTTATTTGATGGACAAGAAAAAATATTGAAAAAGCATGAAATTTAATTTCCAGATAGTTTAAACGGTCTAGACCATATTTAATGATTCCGATAGTCGTTTTGGAAACTCCATCATCGAAAACAAATAGGTGGCAACAAAGCCCGTTTGCTATCGGTAGTATTCCAACCTAGCTCATATATATATATATATATATATATATATATATATATATATATATATATATATATATATATATATATATATATATATATATGGTTGAAATACTTTTGATAGTATGAGAATAGTATTTACTATCAACTTTTTGACCATTGGATGGCTAAGGTTTAGTGGGGTTTGGTGGAATAGTAATTATCTAAGGGTGAAAAAGTTAATAATAAACATTATTAATATATTATTGATAATATAGCAAGTGAACTTATATATATATATATATATATATATATATATATATATAATAGCCGAAATCTAGTCTAAATAGAGATAAACAACTTTAATCCAAATAAATTCTTATTTAAAACATATTTTTATCTTATTTTAGTATATTCTTATAATCTTATTTATTTTAATTTAATTTCTATTTATTCAAAATAGGATCAAATTATAACCTAGTCTTATCTAATCTAATTTAAATTAAATATGAAGATGCTTCTATCTAGTAGATTTAAATTTTACTTAAACAAAGTATTAAGATATTTGTAACTTATAGATTTAAAGTTGGTTTAATTAAATTTTTTAAATCTTTTAATTTAATGTAAATAAAATATTAAGATATTTCTATCTTGTAGATTAAATTTAACTAAAAGAGAATATTACAATATTTTTCATCTTATAGATTTAAAGTTGGACTGATTAAAAATTTGTTTTTTAAGGGGTTTTCTCAAGGGTGACGACGTGGATTCACGAAATTTCTCGAAATTCTCCAGTTCTCTATATGAGTCCGGATATATATATATAGTTCTCAAGGAAAAACATAATCAATAGTCATGCTACAGATTGACATTTTTAATAAATGCAATCTTGTCTAGTACATGGGGTCTTGTTAAATAAAGAATCGCAAACTATTCTCTACCAAGTTGCTCTTGATCTAATTGCATGGCTAAGTATTTGCGGAACCCGCTTAGAAGAAAAAAGTTAAGCTAACTCATTAACCTCTTCCGAAATCACAATCTGGATCTAAAACAATTTCTATTCTTTTGCAGGCACCATACAACCTAAGGTGTGCATTCCAGTCGGAGATCGTAGATGCCACAAACCAAGCAGCAGAGCTTTTGCGCAGCTTGAGCAAAGACATAAATAATATGAAATGGAACCTTCAAACTAGTCTACTGAAGCACGTCCATAGCTCAGTTGAGCGTCTCCAACACTCTATCGACATGCATTCCTACCTTCTCACCTCGAGTCATGAACAATACGATAATTCAAACAAAATAGAGAGTAAACCCTCCAAAACAATCTCTTTTAACCTCAAGGACTCGACCGACAACTTAAATGAGCCAGAAAGCGGAAACACTGAGACTATGCAAGTTGAGTCTTATCATGAAAGTATGAAGAAGCAACAAAGAAGGCTACATTCATGGCCGTCGAGGGAAGTGGACGACTTTGAAGAAGAAGGGAAGAATGTTTCTGACCTGGTCCCCAGGATGCATGCACTTGAAAGCACCGCCGCGTTGTCGCTTGCCACTTTCACCTCGCTACTCATCGAATTTGTGGCTCGGCTTGATCATTTGGTTGAGGCTGCCGATACGCTCGCTAAGATGGCCAAATTCAAGCAAGAGTATACAAGCTAGAATAGAATTATGGTTTAAGGTGCCTAAAAAGGATCTAAGATTGACAAGCTGAAGGTTTTTTTTCTCATATTTTCATCCCTTGATATGTGTTGACCCATATTATCATTCGGAGCAATAAAAGTTATAGTTCATAGTTTACCTTCTTTTGTTTTCTCGCCGTGCATTAATCGACCCACTCAATATCTTTAATGACTCTACACTAACCCTCCCACTCAAGCTGTTTTCTGTGCTGCTCCCTCTCTAAAAACTGCATCTTTTTCTCTCTTTCGAAATTTAACATTTGAAGGGAAAGAACAAATGGATTCAGGGAACTCAGCAGCACTGATAACAAGTGATCATTCGAGTGGTTTTTACTCTCTTTTTTTTTCATCATTGACCTGTTAAATGATCAGCATTCACAGCATATACGAAATTAAATGCCCTAAGTGCATTCACTTTTCACATTTAACTCCATCACTGATCTAAAACCACAAACTGTCCAATAACAACTGCAATAAATCCCGAAATTTCTCCCATTATTTCCAACTAAACATTGCCAAAACCAATAAACGCACGAACTTGTTGATCAAACACACCTAATTATGATGCAGATGCTGATGAAGTTGAAAAATATCCACAAGAACCCTAAAAGGCGATCAAAGCGCTCTATTCCAACCTATAAAGGGGACCCCAAAAAAAAAAAAACAAAAAAATCCATTTGTCACATGAAAATAAGAAGGTGTAAATAGAGGAAGAGATCAAAGAGCACACTCACACATCGTCATCGGAGTTACTTTCTCTCGTGATCTTTGATCTTAGGGTTTAGGACCTCGTCCTTGCACCTACAAGGAGGGTTTCGAAGCTCCATTTTTAGGGTTTTGGAGCTTATGATCTTCTTGCAAACCACGAATTTGGAGATTTTTTTTTTTTTTGGGGGGGGAGGCTTTCGCCATTGCCGTGGTATCGAGAAACCCTCTTCCTTCTCCTTCTTCGGAGTTGGAGAGTGAACAATTTGTGAACCGGACCGGTTCAACAACCGGTTCGTTTTGGTTCAGAGATGAAGAGTATATGAAAATATGCGGAGAACCCCCTCAACTATTGGTCCTTTTGAGATCGGTTTCCTAATTATTATTATTTTTAATACTATTTTAATTACGTGTCATATTAAATTTAAATTTTATCGAACTTATCCATTTCATTACCGCATGGTTAACAAAATTCCTACTTAATTTAAGCAAATATGTAATTAATTTAGGAAAGAGCAATGCTACCTATTTCAGAACCCGTCCAACTATTGGTAATTTTGATATAGACCCGTAGCGTTTGGATGTGGCTTATACCTGGTTTAGTTATACCAGGTATAGGTTTAAAGTAAGGGATAAATCTGGTTTAAACCTAAAATGTGTTTGGATGTGAATGAGGCTTAAACCTGGTTTAAACCTGGTATAAGAAAATAGGTGTTTGGATGTGTAATGATGAATAAGAGGTATAAAGTTGACTTTTGTTATTTATTAATGACGATGTGACATTTACTTTTATGTATATTATTAATGTGATAATAGGATAATGTATTAGAATAATTTAATTAAAACAAATCTTTTATATTATATTTAATTAATTATATACTATATAAAATTATAATTTTTTTTAATTTGGTCTTAAAAATTATCTTTAACGATTAAAAATTATAATATTTAACGATTAAAAATTTAATATAATTTGAAATAATAACGATTATTAATATTTTCTAACGATTATTTAACGATTCTTTACCAATTTAATATTTAACGATTATTAATTTTTTTAAAAATAATAAAATTAATATTTGACGTCTGATTTATTCAACAAGTTGAAATATTATAAATTGACTATATTGAAATAATAAGTACAAAATTATTTTATTTCTTAATTAAATAGAATACATATAGAATAAATTATATATGATATTTAATTATTTATATACTATATAAAAATTTATTTAATTTTAATTTGTCTTAAATATAATTTATAACGTTTAAAAATTATTATATTTCATGATTAAAAATTGTTTTAAATTTTATTTATATTAAAAATTATATTATTAATAAATCTATTTTAATATTATTTACAACAATCTGTTGCTCAATACAGATTGAAGTTAATAATTAGACAAAATCAATCAGTCTAACAAAGATTTAATAATTACCATTAACGAACAAACAATTTTAAAAAATTAGCATCAAACAATATCGATTTTTTAATTAAAATTGACGAACAAAGAGGGAAATTAGCATGATACAATAACGAACTCACAATAATATTTCAAATTACATCATACCCGAAAAATATGAGTTCTCAATTAACAGTCCACTTAACATTACATATAAACAAATAAAACTTTTTTACAAGCTGACTAACATAATATTACACCAGTAAATCTAATATTTACAAACTTTTACTCAGTTACAATGATTAATCTAACTTCTATTATTCCACAACTCATCGGTAATACGTGTGCGAAGGTCGTTTCCCCGTTGAGAGTCTGATGTACTATAGTTTGTAGTGGTCGCTTCCACGTCAACCTCTGGAGGCTCTGGCTCTACTGGTTCGTTAAAATATCTATCATCTCCTTGTTGCCGTCGAATAAAATTGTGGATCACACAACAAGCCATAGCTATTTTACACTGCACTCTATAAGGAAACGGTGTAGCAACAGTTAAAATTTTGAATCTCTTCTTTAAAATTCCAAATGTCTTCTCTACCACATTCCTTAGTTGGGCATGCCGATGATTATACAAGTCCTTCGCCGAATTATGTATACGACTACGTGAGTTACTGTCAAATTGACTCAGATGGTAACGCTCGGCTCTATACGGCGCCAGAAATCGATCGGTATTCGCGTAACCGGAATCGACCAGATAATATTTTCCTGTATATAAATCAGAAGGGTATATAACTTGTAATAAATTAATTAAACCAATAATAATGAAGATAGCAATAAAAAACTTACTCTATAAATTTTACCTTCTGGAACTGTAAAACCTCCACTTTCACATGCCCATCTGAGTACCCGCATATCAGCTGCAGAGCCTTCCCAACCGGTGCATACATAAAAAAACATATGATCAAAGGATACAGCTGTCATCATATTTTGCGATGTATATCCTTTGCAACAACGAAATCGTGGTTGTTTCTCCCTATCTACCATAACCGGAATATGCGTACCATCTATCGCCCCAATTGCATTCTACATATGTTAATGTCACAACATAGTACATTACCAATGCAGCAAATAAAATTTACATATTACTTGTTGAAAAATTATCGTTTCTTACCTTGAACGGATGAAAATTCGGATTTCCACTAATTCTTGGATGCACTCCACAATTACTTGGCGGCATACATAAATATTCATCTTTTATTTGAATAATGGCCCGGAGTACATTGTTAAAATGACGACTTATCGTTTCCCCCGAATGTTGAAAGGTTTCGGCAAGCACCCTATTTGCAACACCGTGTCCTATACAATATAGAAAAATTCCCAACTGTTCGTCAACAGTCAGATTGCGTGTACCTTTTAAAAGGCCCTTCCCAACAAGGTCTTCGCGGAGAGCAATGAATGTAGTTGTCGTCATTCTAAATTGAGTGTACCCCCGATCTGGATGGCCGTTCAAAATATCACAAATAAACTGATGTCCCGTAAACGGACGGGTACGACATGGTTGTCTGCTAATTGTACTTGTTTCATCTAGACATCCTCCGTCAATAAGCATAATTAAGAGTTGCTCCCAATATTCATCATCATCATCCAATATATCGAACAAATTGGCATGGAATTGCGAGGAAAAGACTTGTCGATAAATAGAATCATCCATTACAACTGTACGTTAATTTATGGCAGTGAGCAAATATTGATAGTACGCATAAATGATATAATTGTTATTTAAATTCAGCTCAAACATTCATCTCGGCGTTTTAAGCAAGCAAATACAGAATAAAATAGTACATAAAATAATTTAAAAGTTGAGATCATCGATGTATCCTTCGACAATGAGCATGAGTAGTAGTTCCTCCCAAAAATCTTCATCATCATCTAATATACTCAACAACATTGCAAGAAAGCGGGAGCAACATAAAGATTCATAAATTGATTCATCCATTATATTTGCAACGATATTGTACCAATTTAGGGAACTATCATACTAAGTAGACATCACTTAACATGTATAGATGGATTCAAAGCAAGATTTAAGAGGAAAATACGGTGCGGAATAATAAATTACAAATTGACTAGTAACAGTACGGGATAATAAATTACATACAACTATACAAAAAAGTACATAAAGTTTAGATACTAATTATTACAAAGCTAGTTTTTAAAGTCCTGAAATTACAAACTAATTATTTAAATATGCACTAAGGACCAGGGAAATTTTGACGATACATCTGAACCTGGTTTGCTATCTGCCGCTGTGCCCACTTGTAAGCAAGATTGTCATTCATTGACATGAAAATTTGACGATTTTGCGGATCCTTCAAAGCCTCGGCGGCAGCCAAGACATGGTCATCAATGAGCCCCTGCATATTATATAGGCGCTGCAAACAATCCCCGATGACCGGAATGGATTGTCGACCTTCTGCTTCCTTATTATACATCTGCCTCACCAGATCTAATTTTTCTTTGCCCAGCTCAAGCATGCCGGCGACGCATTCAGATATGCCCTCAGCTTTTTTACGCCGACCACCAGTTGACGGACGGTTGGTCCGTTGGCTAGGCTCGGGTACTGGGGAACGAGCCCTTTTGCCTGCCGAGCTGTACCCCGACCCACTAGTTGTCTTGTTTCGAAGGTGAGGGCTGGGTGACCTTTCTGGTGGTGGACTAGGCATGAATTCATTCATATATGGCCCAGAGGACCCTGCTTCAAATTGAAAAGGTCTGTTTGTATCATCCTCACCAGGGGATGATGAGGAGGAGCTAACTATTGTTCTTGTGGGAGGCTGGAGTGAAGAAAAACCATATGCACCCGTTGCGGTGGTCTTCTCAGTTAGAAACTCCAGATCCTTATACAAAGGGAATGGCCTATCCCTACATTTGGCATAAGCTGGATTGTCCTGAACGTACGTTAATTATATTGGTAAGGCTAATAAATATGGAAAAAATTTTAATGACAGGTAAATTAACAATCGTTACCAAGATGACGCCATCCCAGTCACAACTATCGCCAGCCGTGGGAATGTGGCGGATAAAATCCCATCCCCAACCACTCTTGTTGGCCAAGGAATGGTACAACGCAAAAGTGCGCTTCAACACCTTCAACCTATTCTTGACCTGCTCCTTTTTTAGGTGTAAACCATTTCGACTATTTAATTCCGCAACAATCCTAACCCACGCGAGGTTAGTGAATGATCCATTAACGTTGTTGCCGAGAGTATGTTCCTCCGTCAACAACGATAACAGACTTGCATCCATGGCCTCAGTCCAGTTTGATGTTCGGGGCGTTTGTTGGGCGCGAGAACGACTACCACCAACATTTTGAATGGTATTGTCTTGGATGTTGGCCGTGTTTGAGCGGCTAGATTGACCGGCGTTGAACACTCTCTTAAAAGGCCGCATCTGTACATAATGTATGTTCTACTTTATATAATTTGGCATAACACAATATATTTATAATTTTTTTGGCATTACCCTCAAATCAATAATATAATTGGCATTCAATTAGGAAGACATGTCATGCTTACCATATTACTAATTGCATAACAGGGGATGGGATGTCATAATTTGCATGGTAAATAGGGAAATACATAATATAGTAATATTGTAAAAAATGGCGGTTGAGGCATACAAGTAAAGATAAATGTTGGCTAATAAATGTTTTTCATTTACACAAAATTGGAATAGGGGGTTTATTATGTACAAGGGCTCATGTGGTTTCCAATATGTATGGGGTTGCAGTGGATTATAAATCCATGCCATCCATCAAACGCATATGGCAACCGTCATCATCGCCTTATTAAGTACACGGGCTCAATTGGTTTCCAACAAGCATGGGGTTGCAGTGGATTATACATCCATGCCATCCAGCAAATGCCTATGGTAACCGTCATCATCGCCTTATTATGTAGACGGGCTCAATTGGTTTCCAACAAGCATGGGGTTGCAGTGGATTATACATCCATGCCATCCAACAAATGCCTATGGTAACCGTCATCATCGCCAACATATATATTTTCATCACATAACTTAACCGATGAAACATACATATTCCGCAGCCATCAAAACATATTTTTGTAATCAGATAGCATAGTCATTTATCATGAAAGCCTATGGCAGCATTATATCAACTAATATCTGAACTGGAAGAAAACGAAAGGGTTGCACCTTCGATGGCAGAAAGAGGAGAGAGCAGCCTGATTACAGGGAGCAGAGACCAAGCTCGGTACAGGGAGCAGAGCTCAACCGAGGGCAACCTCGGAACAGGGAGCAGAGAGGTAGCTCGGTAGAGGGGACAGAGAGCAACCGTAGGGGGAACCGCGGTACAGGGAGGGAGCAGAGATGATGCTCGGGGCAAGCACAGTACAGTGATCACAGATCAACAGCAGCCAAGGCAAAAACAATACAGAGATGGGGCAACCACCAGAAAAATAACCAGATCTTGGGCTCCGGCGACGACGAGGGGGAGCTCACAGTCACAACTGCGGGTATGAACACAGAGATCGGGAGCGGGGACCTCACACAGATCGGGACCACACAGAGATCGGGAGCGGGGAGCACACACAGATCGGGAGCGGGACCTCACAGAGATCGGCACCACACAACAGAGATCGGGAGCGGGGAGCACACACACAGATCGGGAGCGGGGAGCGGGGAGCAAACACAGATCGGGAGCTCCGAGCACACACAGATATCGGGAGCGCACACAGAGATCGGGAGCTTACAGAGAGATCGGGAGCGCACACAGAGGGGAGCACCAAGATCTCAGGAAGCAGACGCACAGAGATCGGGAGCACAACGAGATCGGGACCGGGGACCACCAAGATCGGCTCAAAGCACACAGAGATCGGGAGCACCGAGCGGGGAGCACACAAAGATCTCGAGCGGCGACCGGGGAGCACACAAAGATCGGCTCAAAGCACACAGAGATCGGGAGGTCCGAGCGGGGAGCCCACGAAGATCGGGAGCGGCGACCGGGGAGCACACACAGTTCTGGAGCGGCGACCGGGGAGCACACAGAGAGAGGCTCAAAGCACACACACACACAGATCGGGAGCTCCGAGCGGGGAGCCCACGGAGATCGGGAGCGGCGACCGGGGAGCACAGAGAGATCGGCTCAAAGCACGGACGAGAGAGGGAGGAGAGCCAGTGGTTTAAAGCACACACACACACAGATCGGGAGCGAGGAGCGGGGAGCCCACGAAGATCGGGAGCGGCGACCGGGGAGCACACACAGATCTGGAGCGGCGACCGGGGAGCACACAGAGAGAGGCTCAAAGCACACACACACACAGATCGGGAGCAAAGAAGCGGGGAGCCCACGGAGATCGGGAGCGGCGACCGGGGAGCACAGAGAGACCGGCTCAAAGCACGGACGAGAGAGGGAGGAGAGCCTGTGGATTAAAGCACACACACACACAGATCGGCAGCGAGGAGAAGGGGACGAAGGAGATGAAGGAGGTGAGTGCTGAGGAGGGTGCCTCGGGGGGAGAGAAAGGGGACTCATCACGGGTTTAGGGGGAGGAGAGAGAGAGTGGGATAAACTGGGGGTGGGATATCCCCTGGGTTTGGGGGATATCCCCGTTTGGCGGGGATATCCCCAAACGGGGATATCCCCAAACCGTTTGGGTATAAAGGGGGGATATCCCCCCTTTATACCGCTCCCAAACAGAGCTTTTTTATTGACACCCCTTGAACTTTTATTCATTTTAATTTGAGTCATATTCATCATATGGGTAATGGATTCCATTACAATTAACATTTTCTTTCAGAACACGCAGTTTTTGTTGGTTAAAAAAGATACGCAAAATGGTTGAAATTTTCTAAATTATTGCAAATTTTAACAAATTTTTAATTTGTTGGCGAAAATAATTCAAACAAAAGGCGAAGAAAATCAAGGAGATGCCGATACATAAAAAATAAAGTCCAAATAAATTTTTATGTTAATAAATAAATATATTTTCGAAAGTACGGATATTATCGTGCTTGTAATTTATTTCTAATAATGGGACATTCGAATCAGCGATCGACTTTATTAGACATAATTACAGTATTGAAACTATTTAGATATCAAATTCCATAATTTTTTGACTTTATTTACCTAATGAACGAATAGTCTCAAAATGAACGGCGAAAAAATAATAAAAAATTTATAAAATATAGTGATAAAAGATAAATTTAAAATCAAAAACATTGATCTTATTCTTGATGATAAGTAAAATTGTTTATTAAAGTTTTATCTAATTTGAATTATTTAATATCGTTGAACTTATAAATGTACTGTATTGACAATTAAAATAGTTATTTTTGAAATTCTCTGAATGACTTGACATTAGTAAATCATAATTAACAAAGTTGATCGTAAAATTGGATATTCCATCATCGAAAATATTGGACGCATAAAAGAAGAAAAGAGTGAAAATGACATTGACATTAGAATAAGGAACTAGGCTACTGTACTATCAATAGCATCAAGTTCTACTGACTAGTAAATTTTTCACTATTTGATGAAGGAATGTACGGTTAGAATGATAGTGAGGTGATTGAAAAAATAATATGATTTAAAGGATAAAAATAATTAAATGAGTTGATCTAACGATAGAAAATTTGATAGCACCGAATACTTGGTGCTCTACACCAAGTGCTTGGTGCTATCGATAGCACAGTGGACGGAGTCTTAGAATGAAAGAACACAACATTACTTTAGCTGGATACACTAGGAAACTTTGAATAGTTCCTGACCAATTAAGTCCCCCTCAAACAAACAGCAGGAAATTTCACATCCACAACCTCTTTAAACAAACACTGCAGGTTGCTTTCATGTCACCAGTTCTCACCTTGTTCCAATAAGCTAAATCTTCAACTGGTTTTCGCGAAAAATTGTCACCATCTTCTCTCCTTCACACTCTGACGAACACCGATTGACTGACGCGGCTTAAATTGTTTCCACAAACTAGTCTTCCACAGGCCGTCGCAAAATAGTCGCCATCTTCGCTTCTTCTGACGCAGCTTAACTTGTTCTGAAGGTCAATCTTCGGGTGGTTGTCGCGAAATACGCCACGTTTAATTTTTACGAATAATAGAAATACCACAATATAATAAGGAGACCACCAAACATGTCAATCACAAAATACAGTAGCAGCAGTTTTGAAGTATAAGATCAATGAGTCATGAATCTTTGCAGATAAATAAAGGACACTACTAGTTCTTGAACCAAGTTCACTGTACTGCTAAACTGTTTTTTTTCTAATTTAGTCATTAGATTTTAAGTCTATTTCGATTGGATCACTTTATCAAACTCTGCTCTATTTTTCAAATAAAGATACCATGACAAATGATTCAACGACCACATCATTTTATTTTTTTTTAGATACTGCGACAACATGACTGCATGGATGTTATTCAGCAACCACTCTGATCTCCAAATTCAATTGCAGCATGGATCAGGAACTCAAGATGACACAGCAAAAGTAAGATTCTGAGACTCAAAAGTCACAATGAATTCAAAATATTTAGATGGGATTATCTCATACTGACGAAGGCTCGAAGCCACCGACCTGATATTTTGCGAAATATTTTGGTCACAAAATATGCTCATAGTTGGTGGATACTGACTGATATGTTGAGCTAATTCCAAACATAATAACATAAAATGAAACTGAAAAAAATGCAACAAGAACCAGTATCACTCTTCAGTTCCATAATCATTCACAAGAAGGTTCCAACAAAGCTAACCTGTATTCACAGAACCAAACATATACAAGTTGTTCGCAATCGAGAAAACGTATCAATCCTAGAACAAAGACCTAAACCTTCCATTTGCTATACAAGTTACAAGCTTAACACAGACAAAAGTTTCTTTCACCCCCTTATTTATGTCACACGAGGGGACTTAGACTTGGACCAGGACATGATTACCACATTTTAAGACAACAGATATACCTTAGAAACAAAAAAAAAAGATCAACAGTAGTAGCCCAGACTTAGATCCAGTTTGGGAATGTGTTTTATAGCCACTTTAATGTTTAGAGTCTCCGAAAATTCTGCAAGATGTTTTGAGCTTCACTCCTCTGATTCCAATATATGGTAGCATTGGAGCAAAGTTTCAGAACGCTTTCCAATTTTTGGGGGCAACAAAGCATCAGAGCGGTTTCATTTAGCGAAAGCTTTTCCAAACTAGGCATTATAGAGAAGCAAATCAGACAGTAGGATGGAGAGATCAGGATAGTAGTTTTAAGTTCTACAGCCAATTGTGAGGCAAAGCATTCGGAATAACACCATTCTCACCTCCGCCAGCGTTGCTGCTTCCAGAAGTAGAACTGCTAGACAACATTGCAAATACACTTCCGCCATGCACCCTGCCTTCAGGTTCCGCATTAACAGCTCTGACGGTATTAACCCCATGAACACGGTGGTCTTCCACCAATGCAGTATGAATAGCACAAAGGCCAATCTTTCCCCTAGCAAAGCGGTCACAAGGAGAATTCCCCGTGCCAAAACCTGACCCAGCTTGACCCCAAGCACACCGCTTGCCTCCCCCGTGCGCCTTGCAGTACTCAGTGCTCCCCTGAGCGCTCTTCCCACATCCATCGAACTTGCACCGCTTGCCCCCTCCATGACGGACGCAGTGGTCTGTCCGCCCCCTCGCACTCTTCGTGCAGTCAGGGAAAGAACACCTTTTGCCCCCACCATGCGCGACGCAGAACTGGGTCCCACCATGCACGCTCTTATGGCAACCTCCCGGAAACGAACAACGCTTTCCCCCGCCATGTCCTTTGCAGTAGGGCGTGCTTCCCTCAGCTCCCTTGTTGCATCCTGGAAAAGTACATCTCTTGCCCCCTCCATGCGCCTTGCAGAACATTGTGCTGCCCTGAGCTCCCTTCTTACACTCAGGGAACTGGCACCTTCGGCCCCCTCCATGGGAGATGCATAGGCCAGATCGGCCTTCCGCACTCCGTGTACAGTTCTCCATCTGGCACCTCTTGCCGCCGCCATGCTTGATGCAGCGGCCGGACTTCCCTCTGGCTGCACGAGCGCACTCCTCCTGGCTGCAGCGCCGCCCGCCGCCGTGAGCAATGCAGAAGTCAGTTCGGCCCTCTGCACTTTTAGTGCATCCAAGGGAATGGCACCTCCGGCCCCCTCCGTGGGCTTTGCAAAAGATGGTCCGACCCTCAGCCCCCCTCTGACAGCCTGCTTTCTTGCACCTCCGGCCCCCGCCGTGGGCTATGCAGAACCCGGAAGAGCCTCTAGCTCCTTTCCCGCAACCCAGAAACTGGCAATTCTTCGTACTGCTGCTGCGCTGTGGCAGTAGAACAACTTCAGAAGTCGAGGCAGTCGGACTTTTCAAGTTTTGTACGGAAGTTGGTGGGAGTTGCGGAACATAAGACTGAACAGTCTTTCCAGTAAAACCTTGTTTAGATAGGAATGCTGCATTCTCCTCAGAGACATGTACATATGGTAAAAGATTATTCCCAGTTTTCCACCGAGAAGATGTTGATCCTTCATCAACTGTCGGTAATGAAACAACATTTACCAAATTATGGAATACATCCTGATGAGGCAAGGCTGAAATGGTATTAGCATTTGTAACGACAGATTCAGAAGGCCCCACTGAGAGACTCAACTGAAGGTCAAATTTATGATCACTTTGCAATGACTTTGGAGCAGCAAACGCCGGTATCTTCGGGTTCGGGGCACTCTCGTTGCTAAGACTAAGCTGAAAATTCAAGTCCAGATCCATCGAGGACTCCACATCACTTTCCTTAGAGGAGGACACAGTGCAAGCAGTTGCCAAGCTTTGTTTGCTGCTATCAGATGAACTTGACGGGCGGCCCAAACCTAGCGAGAGTGAAGTACTTCCCAGATGCTCAATTGCATTAACATCAACCCACTTCCTCTTTATCCCTTTTGAAACTGTAGAATCAAGCCTTAAGATGGTATCTGTGTGATTTCCAGCTCCTGTTGTTATTGAGCTCCAACCCCCAAAAGAATATGAAGAAACATTAGCGAATCCTGGGTGTCCAAGCCTGTTGTCCATGGCTACTACTGCCAAAAGATTTCTCCAGAAAAAAAATTACCCTAATTTTAAGACTAATATAGTCTGAAAATCTAGATCTAAAGTTACAGACAATTAAGAGTAGTGGACTTTGTAGAAGTCCTTGCATCCACCACTAACAAAGCCCGAGGTATCACGGCGGTCCATGTTGCGGGAAACTGAAGTGAGATAGAATGAGCTAAATGATAGTGGCAGAAATCAAGCTAAAACAGATGGTCAGGACCAACTGGCTTCATAAGATAGAATAAACATCTCACAGTCCTGCAAACACCGGGAAAAGAAACAAGCTACATAAGAAGTAGGAAGCAAGGAAATTACAAAAACATAATGAAAATAAACCAGAATACATAACAGATGAACTAAATCCCCCGCTACTGCGAAGGTTGGTCGGTACTTTCCAACGTCTGATTGCAAAATAGTCGAATCAACATGAATCATATGCAAATTCACAATAACAAAATCATGTAAGCTACCCAAGAATCTACAGCAGTCAGTATAATAATAATAATAATAATTTGTATGCGAATTTGTATTATAAAGTTGGGAGTTCCATTAAAATCTGTAAAGCCACCTTAATCTTTCAAAAAGAGCTTATACTTTTCCTATGCAATCTCTCTCTTATTAATGTTTTATATTTTCACATACCTCTCGCTTTTTGCTCATGATTTATCAATGATTCTATTTACCTATGTCCCCCTAAATTTTCAAAACTTTTCTAGTTAGAGTACTATTACGAATCTACAATATTTTATACATCGTGCATCACAAAGGGGACCATATCTTCTACAGGTGTGTGTGAAGACACAGAAGTAACTATATATTTATCTAAGGCACCTAAAATTTTCAACAGCACGAAACTCCTCGCTACCTACCTACTGATACCATGCAACTTCCTGAGGACTTCACCAGAAATTCATAAGGTAGCAATAGCATCAAATTAAATTAACAAGCTTCTAAAAAAATATTTAGCATGAAAACTACAGCATCGCAGAGAGAAGATAAACTGTACAAGAGATGTGTACACTTGAAACAAACCTCAAAACGTAGTTTTTAACAATCAAAGCCCGGGATAATGATCAAGAGAACTGAAACAAAAAATAAAAAAGAAAAGTTAGCAACTTTAGATTATGTGATCCTTTATCATAATATCAACTCCAAATCAATCAGATCACCGAGCAGAACAAAAGCCAAATCAATAGTTTTTTTATTTTTTCTTTTTCTTCTTCTCTTTTTTACCAATCACGCATAAAAGCTATAGCCCACAACCAAAAAAGGCACCACCTTTACCAGGAAACTGAATTTCCAAACTATGAACATATTATGCTCAACCAAAACCGCCCCCAAAAAAAAAAACAGTTTTTTCACCAAGGGAACTCAGATTCGATACTATGAACATATTATCTTCAACTCAAACAAAAAAAAAGAAAAGGAAAGAAACAAAAACACCTTTTTCACCAGAGAACTCAGATTTGATGCCATGAACAGATCATGTTCAACTCAAACAAACAAAAAAAAAAGGCACTTTCTCCACCAAGAAAATAAGATTCCGATACTATGAACAGATTATGTGCAACTCAAACCAAAAAAAAAAAAGAAAAGAAAAGCACTTTTTTCTCCAGGAAACTCGGATTCCGATACTACCAACAGATTAAAATTCAACTCATACCTTAAAAAAAAAAAAAAAACACGTTTTTCCACCAAGGGAACTCAGATTCAATACTCAAACCTAAAAAGCTCCCCAAAGCCCCTAAAATTTCCCGACGATGTAATCGATTCCAAGTTCCGACCACTGAGAACTTGATTAGAATAGATCCGTAGCAACCAAATCACGCCAAATAAAGAGAATCAATTGCAGCAACGGACAAAGAGAGAAAGAGAGAGAGTAAACCTCGATTCGACGATTCCGAGGAAGGGGTGGGATCTCGAGCGGGCGATGGAGGCTAGGGTTTATCTCGCGGAAGAGGCGACAAGAGCGCGAGAGAGGGGATCCACTGTAGAGAGAGAGAGAGAGAGTGAGAGAGAGAGAGAGAGAGGACGCGCACGGAAACGAGAGAATTTGGAAAAAAAAACCCCCTGCCCAGTGGACGACGAGGTATTTTTTATATAATAATAATAATATAATAATAATAATAACTTAATAAGACGAGGATTACTATTTTTACTGTTTTATAATCTAAAATAGAAGAGCCGTATTTATATTTTTAAAAGCACAACCACAAATATATTTATAAATTTTTTATTATTAAATTTATATTAAAATTTATATTATTTATTTATATTATTATTTTTTAGTTGGTTTTATAATAGCATAAGTCTTAATACAAATTTAATAATAAAAAATTTACAAACGTAGTTAGACTTATGCTTTTAAAAATATATAAGCTCTACCAAAATGAAATGTACATTTTACACTTTTCGGTCAAAAATTATAATTTTATTACTGGCATATCAATTTTTTAATTTTATTAAAAATTATTTAATTTTTTTTATAATATATAAAATAATATTTTTTTAATAAAAATATTATGCTCGTTCCACGACCATTATCTTTATTCCATTCAAGAATCATAATTTTACTAGTATCCAATCAATTTTTTTTTTATTAGAGTGTGTAAGATATAAACTCATTTTGAAATATATAAATAATATTTTTTTAATAAGAACATCTTTTTCGTTTTAGAATTATTATTTTTACTCTACATATCCAATTATAATTTTACTATTATTACATCATTTTTTTTTATTTTTATTAAAAATTATTTAAATTTTTAAAATTCTTAAATAAAGTGTTTAAGATCAACACCAATTTTTAGCAGCTGGACAAATAGTATTTTCTAAATAAGAACACCCTCCTTGTTCTAAAATTATTATTTTTACTCCATTCATGGATTATAATTTCACTATTGTCATATTAATTTTTTTTATTTTTACTAAAAATTATTTAAATTTTTATGAACCTTCAAATAAAGTGTATAAGATAAGATCTATATTATTATATTATTTTTGGATGTATAAATAGTATTTTCTTAAGAAAAGCACTAGCTTGATTTCAAAACCTTTATTTTTTTATTTATCATGCCAATTTTTTTTATAATAATTTATTTAGATTTCTATTAATTTTAAAATAAAACGGGCTAGATCTACATCATTTTTGAACTATACAATCAAATAAAATTTTTCATATAATAAAGGGTTAATTTCTTTTCGTGTTCTTCTAAAAAATAATAATTTTATAGATTGTAAATATAAAAGTGTATGAAAATAAAGCAAGAACAATAAAATTTATCCTCATTAATTATTCCGCCAAACCGTTTACAAAAATAATTAAAATAATTATTTCGATGAAATCTGATTATTTTAAATAATTTTAGAATAATATGAAAATAACTATTCCACACCTTTTCAAAGCTATTCTCAAGATTAATTAAAATTAAAGAAAAATGTAATCATAATTATACTTAGTTAAATAAAATAAATTTAAAATTTTAAAATAAAATAATAAATATTATTATTATTTTTTATTTTAAATTTTTATATTTATAGCCTAATAATAATAGTATAATAATATTTGTTATTGTTATTATTATTAGTAGCTAAAATACTACTATTATCATTATAAATAAAATAGTATGTATTATGATATATAATATATTATTTTGTATTGTTTATATATAATTTTTAAATTATTCTCTACTATCCTACTATCCGTTGAAATTTTTTTAACAATAAACTAATTTCAAATTAAAAAAATATTTTCAACCTTTACGTCAAAACAAGCACACCTTAAGAACAAGTGGTGTAAAAGCCCAAATAATTAATTAATTTTTTTTACAAAAAATAATGTGACAAATAAAAAAATAATTAATTGGAAACAAAAAGTGTGTGAGATGTATACTCTCCTTTATTTATTAAAGTATATCAAAAGCATAACTCTTATTTATTTTTTTATTATTTTAAATATTTCTTAACTATCAATACTGTGTAACACTTTGTATAGCACCAAATCACAATCTGAGTCGAATTGATTCACAGTTTTACAAAATTAAGTGCATTGATTTGGAGCTTGATTGTGGTTTAGTTTAGAATGGATGGAATTGGAGTCAATTTCATTATCTATTTATTCTATTTTATCCTCAGACAAATAATTTATAAAAAAATTTGGAAAGGATATTTAAAATTTCAAATCACGAATATATGATGATTTCTATTTCTTATTAACTTTGGAAGGATTCTGAGTACTATTTCACCAACAATCCACTAAATATATATATATCTCCAATTAAGATCGAATTAAGATGAATAATTAAAGGATCATAACCAAAACGAAGAAAGAAAAAATGCCAAAAATCCAATAACAACAAGGTGTAATATGCATGAGCTCCATCAACTACAACCCTATTTTGAAATAGTTCGTTTAACTATTTTTCATTTAGTGCCAATAAATTTTTTTTTTATTAATACAATTTAGATTATTCATGCCAATAATATTGTTAGGCATATCAAAATTAATTAATAGTATTTTTTTAAAAATATATATAAGGTTTTTTGAATAGTTTTCCACGTGATCAAACTACGTACGTACACTTCTTTTTCTTTTTTTTTTTTTCTTTAGAGAGAAAAAGTTTAAGCAATTAAGTTTTAAACTTAAAATTTCATGTATCAACAATTAATTTTTTTAAAAAAGATTCTTAGCCATTCATAATTGTAAAGGCCATTATTTTTATTAATTAACAATTTGTTTTTTAGAAAATATAATTATCAAACTACTAAAGGTTGAGAGAATATTTTTATATTTTTACATAAAAGTTCAAATATAAAGAATCCCATTATTATGCTATCAATAACACTAAAAATTTAGTACTATTAAATTTTTTTCGTTAAATTTATTTATTTATTTATTTTTATTTTTTAAATAATACTATAAATTATATTTATATGGTAAATATTATTGTAAAATTGGTATGTGCATGTGTGCAAGCTTAGACCTCTCGTGGGGTGTTTGTATAAATAAAAATATTTTTAAGAAGTTGCGTGTAAATACGAGCTTAGAAACGGTTGAAATAATATAATTTCTTAATCTTAATGGTGAAAAATTTTAGGTTTTTTTAGGTTAATTTCTTTCTATACGTTCATAAATATATTGAGTAATAAATATATTTCAAAAAAATTTAATTTTTTATATTTATTTTTTAAAAAAAATTAAATTATTCATATATATTTTTGTTGTGAATAAGAAAAATATAATTAACTATACGTTAAATATTTAATCTTAATTACTGAGTAAGATAAATTTATTTATTTTTTTATCCTTTCTGATATTATACTTAATCATAAATATATTATGTTAAAAAAATAAGTCGTAAACTAACAATAACAAATTAGAGAAATATATATGAACAACTTACTTACGAATTTTAAAATAATAAATATAAAAAATTAAATTTTATAAAAATATATTTACTATTTAATATATTTAAGATACGGTTTAGTTATGAAATAAAAGAGAACCAGTTGTACCAAAAATAAGTATAAATATGAAAATTAGCTGAAACTATTGTAAAAATGTGCTTGGTATGATAATAAAAAATAAAAGGAATAAAGAATAATAATTATATAAAATGATGAAATTGTTCTTAACCATAATAATTTTTTAAAATAAATAAAAATTTTATTTGTATGATTTTAAATATTTAATTTAAAATATATTTATTAAAATTTATATTTTACTGTATATAAAAAAATTATTAAAAAATTTTAAAATTTATAAATTTTTTAAAAAATTAAAATTTTACAATTTATAATTTTTTTTTATTATTATTATTTTTTTTTTAAAAAAAAAAAGCAGATGGGGACGGGGGAGACTCTCCTTAAAAAAAAAAAAAGTTCGGGGATTAAAGAAAGGGATATTTCCTTTTAATTCCCAAACCAAACACATCCTATAAAATAAAATATATAAAATTAATCCAATTTATTTTTACTAGTAATTTAAAAAAAAAAAAAAAAAAAAAAAACGTCAAGCGTGTAGACCGTGAGGCCGGTATCCTCGCCCGCGCACGTTAGAGAGGCCGCGCACGGTAATGAGGTGGGGCCCGCGGCGTAGGGATGCGGTCGTGAGCGCGACGCGACGACACGTCATCCGTTGCGTCATGAACACCCCCCGCCACACACACACACACACACACACAAAATGAGGAAACAGGGTAGGACGGGGAAACGCAGTGGTGGGGCCCGCAGGGCGGGGGTACACGCAAAACGAGGGAAATCACCGCGGGTGTTCGCGGCGGCTTCTACGTCGCTTTCGCACTCTCCGTCCAACTTCCTGGCGGTGCCGTAGGTGAACGGGTGAGATCTACACACTAATCACTTCACTGATAAATAAAATGATATGTACCAAAAAAAAAAGAAAAAGGTACAAATATTATTTTTCTTCGTATATTTCACCTAAATTATAGGACTACTAATTTAAACAAATAAAATAAGACCAAAATCACTTCCACCTATCCTCTCTCTATATATATATATATATATATATATATATATATATATATATATATATATATATATATATATATATATAGGAAAATGCTACTTGTACACCCCATTTGGGGGTGTACATCGCACACCCCACCCATCTAATGGGTGGGGTGTGGTGAGGGGTCACTTCACAATTTGTGAAGTGACCCCCCCACCCTTAGATGGGTGGGTGTAAGATGTACACCCCCTTTGGGGGTGTACATATAGCGTTGCTCATATATATATATATATAGGTTATGCTAGATGTACACCCCTTTAAGGGTGTATATTTTATACCTCATATTATTCTGGAGTGGGTATTATTTTACTAGTCACATCGAGTGACGAGTAAAATTCACCTCACTCCAGGATGGAGTGGGGTGTAAGATATACACCCCTAAATGGGTGTATACTTATATATACCATATATATATATGAGCAATGCTACATGTACACCCCGAAGGGGTGTACATCATACATCTTCACCATTTTAATGGTGCCGATATTTTTTACGGGTCACATCAAGTGACCCATCATTACACCCCCACCCTTAGATGGGTGGGGGTGTGAGATGTACACCCCTTACGGGTGTACACATAGCATTTTCCTATATATATATATATATATATATATATATATATATATATATATATATATATATATATATATATATATATATATATATATATATATTTGAGTTTTCATATTTTTAAAAGTATAAAATTATTAGTATTTATAAATTTTTAATTTTTAAATAAAAATATGTGTGGTTAGGATGAAAGTGGGCCCTTTGGGTGATGGGTAGAATAGCATGATGTAAAAGATGGAATTAGTCAAAGGATCTGATCTAACCGTAGAAAATTTATAAGTACTAAATGCTTAATACTTTTACAAGTATAGTAGCCCGACTCTCTCTCTTTCTCTCTCCCTATATATATATATAAAATTGAGCTTCTATACTTTTAAAAGTATCAAGTCATTGGTGGTTATAGGTTTATAGCCCTTAGCTGAAAAAGATGTGTGGCTAAGATGATAGTGAGTCCCTTAGATTAAGCGAGTGTTTGGTGGAATAGAATGATTTAAGGGATGAAATTAGTCAAAGGAGTAGATCTAACGGTAGAAAACTTACAAGCACTAATTATTTGGTGCTTGTACAAGCATAGTAGACGAACTCATATAAAATTGAGTCCGGCTATATATATAAAAATCTGCAAGCACCAATGACTTGGTACTTTTCAGAGTATAGGAGCTCAAATAAATTTTGTAATTTTTCGATATCGTTTGCCTAATAATCAACGAGACTCAAAATCAACAATTTTAATAGTCGTGATAAGTCGCTTGTAAGTTTAGCGGTATAGAAATATTCAAATCATGTAAAATTTTGATAGAAAATTTTTTATATTTATATATGATCAATATTTTTGATTTAAAATTTTAGTATTATATCATCACATTTTGTAAGATTTTTATTTTCAGCCCCTTTCGATCACTAGGCAAATAATATCAAAAAATTACAAAATTTATTTTCTAGGTATTTTAAATACTCTAAATCAAATCTAACAAAGCCGATCATCGATTCAGAAGTCCCAATATCGAAAACAATTTATAAGCATGGATGCCTTCGTGTTTATAAAAGCACCCCAACCGCAATATATATAGAACTAGGCTACTATACTATTAATAGTACCAAGTCATTCGTGCTATTAAGTTTTTAACTCTTGGATGAAAGAATATGTGGTTAGGATAATAATGGGTCCTTAGGGTTTAGTGGGTGGTTAGGGAATTAGTATGATCTAAGGGATGAAAATAATCAAATTTATAGATCTAACGGTGGAAAACGTAGTAGTACCAAATGCTTGATGCTATCGATAGCATAATCACCGAACTCTCTCTCTCTCTTTCTATATATATAGAAAGAGAGAGAGGGAGCGAGAGAGAGAGTCCGACTAGAGTACTATCAATAGCATAAAGTGATTGGAGATACCAAGTTTTCAGCCTTTGGATGAAAGGATGTGCGGTTGGAATTATAGTAGTCCCCTAAAATTTTTACTATTCAACCAACCACCTACTAAACCCTAGGGGATCACTATGCTTGTAAAAGCACAAAGTCATTGGTGCTTGTGAGTTTTTAGCCCTTCGATGTAGGAATATGTGGTTAGGATGATAGTAGGCTCCCTGGGTTAAATGGGTGGTTGGTGGAATAGTATTATCCAAGGGGTAAAATTAGTAAACGGGGTAGATCTAATGGTAGAAACTTTACAAGCACCAAATATTTGGTACTTTTACAAGTATAGTAGCTGGACTATATATATATATATATATATATATATATATATATATATATATAGTTAGGCTGGAATGCAATTAATAGCACCAAGTTATTGGTGCTATTAAGTTTTTAATCCTTAGATTAAAAGATGTATGGTTTAGATGATAGTGAGCCCATTGGGTTTAATGAGTGGTTGGAAAAATAGTAAAATCTAACGGACGGAAATGATAATGACTCTATATATATATATAGTCCGGCTATTATACTATCAATAGTACCAAGTATTTGGTCCTATCAAGTTTTCTACCCTTAGATCAACCCCTTTGATTATTTTCACCCCTTAGATTTTACTATTTTTCCAACCACCCATTAAACCTAAGGGGTCCACTATCATTTCAACCACATCTTTTAATTCAACGGTTAGAAACTTAATAGCACCAATGACTTGGTACTACTAATAGTATTCCAACCCAGCTATATATATATATATATATATATATATATATATATATATATATATATATATATATATATATATATATATATATATATATATATATATATATATATATGGTCTGGCTACTATACTCTTATGAGTAAAATTTTTTTGTACTTATAAGTTTTCATTCCTTGGATAAAAGAATGTGTGGTTAGGATCATAGTAGTTCTATATTTTTAAAAGTACCAAGTTATTGGTGTTTGTTAGTTTTTAATCTTTGGATGAAAAGATATGTGGTTAGGATAATAGTGGATCCCTTGGGTTTAGTGGGTGGTTGGTAGAATAGCATGATCTAAGGGTGGAATTAGTCAAAGGATTAGATCTAACGGTAGAAAATTTACAAGCACCAAATACTTGGTACTTTTACAAGCATAGCAGCCGCACTCCTTATATATATATATATATATATATATATATATATATATATATATATATATATATGGCTACTATAGTATAATGAGTACGATCGACTTCGTACTTACAAGTTATTTTCGATGATAGAGTTTTCAAATTGACGATCCATACTGTTAAACATGATTTAAATTATTCGAAATATTTAGAAATTAAATTTTATAAGTTTTTTTATATCATTTACCTTACCATCAAAAGAACTCAAAATTAATAATTTTTAACGACCGGTATAAAATGCTTATTAATTTAACGATCTAAACAAATCGGAATATGTTAAAATTTTGATAGAAAATTTTATTATTACTTAGATAGAGATCTATAATTTTGATTTTAAATTGAAAAAATCTGAACCTCTATTTTTAGAAGATCGTTCTATTTTAACCGTTCATTTTAGAAAGAGGTATTTGAAATTTTTTAGAGAACGATCCATTTTAGAAGAATATAAATATGCTACTATTCCACTTAATTATGAATATTTTGAAAACAAAAATCTCTCTAAATAAACTCTCTAAGTCAATAATTTTCTAATTAATGCTCTATAAAATCGACTTTAAATTTTAAGTTTGATTCATAATTTCAAGCGTAAATTTATATTTTAATTCAAAATTTAAAATTAATTTTAAAGTTTAAAATTCGTGTCCATCAGCATATTGTTTCAAATAAAAAATAATTAATTATGAACCAAAAATACAATTTTAAAATTAATTTTTCTCTCGAAAAAATTAATTAATTAACTTCGAAAAAAGCAAGTTTGAAAGATAGATTGATTGCTAAATAAATTTATACCTTCAATAACTACTTTTATTCAAAGTATAAATTCAAAAAAACTTTCAAATTTGAGTTTTGTTCATAAATTTAAATATAAATTTATTAATTAAAATTTTGAATCAATTCAAAATTTTAAAATTTAAGTACTTATTAAAAAAAAAAATTGTATGATATGAAAGATATATAAAAAATATTTACGTTATAATTAAATTGGAATATATAATTTTTTTTTGAAGACAAATTAAAGATAGGAAAAAAAGCAATTGATAAATATACTCATATTACCCATAATCATTTAAATTCAAAATATAAATTAATTTAATTTAATTTAATCAGATGGGAATCGACAGTCAAAATAAAAAATAAAATAAAATAATATTTTCTTGATATTTAATCTTTGTATTTTAATAAAAAAAATTATATTCACTTAATATTTAATCTAGGTATTTAATAAAAAATTTATTTTAAGCATAAAATAACATTATTTTATATTTTATAAAAAAATTATTTTAAGATTAAGATGAAATAACAGTATTTTGCATGAAAAGGATGTGGTATTCAATAAAAAAATTATTTTAAGAATAAGATTAAACACAATATTTTACATGAGTAATGTAATTAGTTAACAAAAGAATAAAAGAAAATTTTCTTGATATTTAATCTCAGTATTTTAATAAAAAAATTATATTTTAAAAACTATATGTTAAAAAATATATATGGATCGAAAATATTTACAGTATAATTAAATTGAAATATATAAAATTTATTTCAAGACAAATTAAAATTAGAAAAAACAATTAATTAATAAATATACTCATATATACCATCCATGACTATTTTAAAATATAATATAATATAATTTAATTTAAAATATAGATTAATTTAATTTAATTTAAGTGGATATGAGCCAACGGACGAAATAAAAAAAATAAAAATATATTTTCTTAGTATTTAATCTTGATATTTTAATAAAAAAATATTTTAATAATAAAATTAAATATAATAAATATTTTAATGAGTTAACAAACATAATGAACTCAATATTCATGATGCATTTATTTTAATTAAATACTCTTTAAGCTAATTAGTCCACATATGTAATCTAATGATACAAAACATTGTTACATTTCGAAACTATTTTTAGTATAATTTTATAAATTAGATAATGAGTTGGATATAATTTGATTGTTAATTTAAATATATTAATTATTGATGTAAATTAAATTTTTTTTGTTTTATTTTTCTGAAAAACAAAAACAGATAACAATCGATTAAAAAAAATTTAAATAAAATAAAAAAAAATACTATTAATACTATTTAACGTAATGGAGCAAATTTTACAGTTATTTTTTTTTCTTTAACCTTTTCTTTAAAAGAATAATATATTTTAATTTGTTTTTTAATAAAAGAACAATACATTTTGTTTTGTAATAAAAGTTTATATTCTAAAATTTTAAGATAAATATAGTTGATGATTTTTTTTGTTTTAACATGGCATGTGCATTTTACCTAGTGTATATATATATGGTTCATACTTCTATACTTTTTTTTTTTTTTAATTACCGTACATCCATACCTGTTCAACGGTTCAGATTTGATTATTTTTAAACTGTGACCTGCACTAGCATGTCACTTTGAGGGAGGTACCGGTTACCAGGTACCCGAAAACAGGATTATTTAAATTTTTTGTTTCAAGGGTAATTAAGTAATTTTATCTCTATTTAAAAAATTTTATTTTTACAAATATTATAAATTTTAAAAATTTTAATTTAGTGAGAGTTTTTATTTTTGAAAAGATTATAAATTTTAAATATTCCAATTTAGTTATCGTCTTAAACAGTAATATTTTAATTCTCTCTCTTTAAATTAATGCCTAAATTGTATCTAAAACTTTCTAAATTAATGTCTAAATTATAATTTTAAAACTCTTTAAATTAATGTCTAAATTGTAATTCTAAATTTTTTTAAATTAAACTCTTTAAGTTAATGACTAAATTTTAATTCTAAAACTCTTTAAATTAATGTTTAAATTGTAATTCTAATTTTTTTTAAATTAAACTTTTTAAATTAATGCCTAAATTGTCATTCTAAAACTCTTTAAATTAATGCTTAAATTGTAATTCTAAAGTTTTTAAATTAATGCCTAAATTATAATTCTAAAATTTTTTAATTTAAACTCTTTAAATTAATGTATAAACTGTAATTCTAAAATTCTTTAAATTAAACTCTTTAAATTAATGCCTAAATTATAATTCTAAAATTTTTTAAATTAAACTCTTTAAATTAATACCTAAATTGTCATTCTAAAACTTTTTAAATTAAATTTTTTAAATTAATGTCTAAATTGTAATTCTAAAACTCTTTAAATTAATGCATAAATTATAATTCTAAAATTATTTAATTTAAACTTTTTAAATTATTGCTTAAATTTTAATTCTAAATTTTTTTAATTTAAAGTCTTTAAATTAATGCATAAATTATAATTCTAAATTTTTTTAAATTAATGTTTAAATTATAATTCTAAATTTTTTTAAATTAAACTCTTTAAATTAATGAGTAAATTATAATTCTAAATTTTTTTAAAATTAATGCCTAAATTATAATTTTAAATTTTTTTAAATTAAACTTTTTAAATTAATTTCTAAATTGTAATTCTAATTTTTTTTTAAAATTAATGACTAAATTAGTATAAGGTATTTTAATTAATATATATATTTTTTTATTTTGTGATGTTTAATTACGAAAATATCATTTTTATTAAGTTACCTGTTAACCTGGTAATAAGTAAAATTATTTTTTTATTCCTTATCGATCAACGGTTAAGAATATTTTTATTATTTATTAAATAAAGTAGTAGAGTATTTCTCTCTCTCTCTATATATATATATAGTGAAATACTCTGGTACTTTGATCTCCTATATTTTTAAAAGTATCTAAATCATTAGTACTCGTAGGTTTGTAGTCTTTAGATTAAAAGATGTGTGGTTAGGTTGACCGAATGCCACTTGGGTTAACTATAAAATGGTAGATCTAACGGTAGAAAACTTATCAGCACCAATTGTTTGGTGCTTGTATAAGTATAGTACCCGAACTCTCTCTCCTTCTATATATATATAGAGAGAGAGAGAGAGTAGAGCTTATATACTTTTAAAAGCACAAGCCAAATCATGCTTGTAAATTTTTTATCATTGAATTTGCATTGAGATTTATGCAATTGTACTTTTTTTTTCTCTCTCTTTAGTTGACTTTACAATTGCACAAATTTCAATGCAAATTCAATGGTAAAAAATTTATAAGTATAATTTGGTTTGTGCTTTTGAAAGTATATAAGCTCTACTTTATAAATACTTTCAAAAATGCAAAGTTCATATATTCTTGTAAATTTTTTATCATAAAATTTATATTGGAATTTGTACAATTGTATTTTCTTTCTTTCTCTTTAAAAGTCTTTACAATAATACGGATCCCAATACAAATTTTATGATAAAAAATTTATAAGTATAAATGAGCTTGTACTTTTGAAAATATATACGGATCCCAATACAAATTTTATGATAAAAAATTTTGTGGATAACCCGCATATCCACCCGCCCGTCCGCAGATGGGTATGAATAAAAATATTAGCTATTCAAAAATTTACTAATAAATTTTACTCCTACTCATATAACTCACGAATATAATAATTCACTAAGGCTCCGTTTGGAAGCGTGATGGAACCGGGAATAAAGAGTTTATCTCCCTTATTCTACCAAACGCATCTGGAATCAACCGGTATTGCTTATCCCAGTACAACTAGAATAACCTGGAATAACAATTCTTACCTATTATTTTATAATTTTTTTTTTTACCAAACTACCACTCCTCCCCTCCTTTCTCTCTTCCCAATACACTCTCATCATCACAAATCCCTCTCTCTTCTCTCTCTCTTTTCCTTATTCCCAATACATTCTCATCATCACAAATCCATCTCTCTCCTCTGTCTCTTTTTAATTTAATTGAATGTTAAATTAAATATTATTTTTCAAATTTTAGAAATTTTATTTTGATTTTGATTTTATCATAATTTTGGTAAGATTTAAAATTTTAAAATTTTATATTCAAAATTTTAACTTTAATTTAAACAAATAAAAGATTAAATTAAATATTATTTTCATAAAATATAATTTGAAATTTGATTTTGATTTTGATTTTGATTTTGATTTTGATTTTGATTTTGATTTTGATTTTGATTTTATCTTAAATTTTGTAAGGTTTTAATCCATTAATTAAAACGAAGAAAGTAAAAGTTATTATTTAAAAATTAAAAAATTTTATGTTTAAAATTTATAATTTAAAATTAATATTATAAAATTTTAAATTTTAAAATTTAAATGTTGAAATTTTGTATTTAAAATTTTAAATTTAATTTGAGAAAATAAAATGTTAAATTAAATATTATTTTTTAAAAATATAATGAAATTTTTTTTTTAATAAAAAAATTAGAGCAAATGAAATTTTAAATTAAATATTATTTTTATAAAATTTAATTTATTTTTTTTTAATTTATCACATAATAAAGCTCGAGGGCAAAAATTTACAAATATTTAGCAAATATACAATTTTTGCAAATTTTAAAAAAAATTTATGTTAAAAAATTTATTATTTAAAATTAATATTATAAAATTTTAAATCTTATAATTAAAATGCTGAAATTTTATATTTTAAATTTTAATTTTAATTTTAGAAAATAAAATGTTAAATTAAAATTATTTTTAAATAATATAATTTAATTATGATTATAATTTTATTTTTATTTTTTAAACCATTAATCTATTAATTAAAACGAAAAAAATAATTTTACCAAATTTTTATCACATAATAAAGCTTGAGGACAAAAATTTCTAAATATTTAGCAAATATACGATTTTTGCAAATTTTTAAAAAATTTTATGTTAAAAATTTATTATTTAAAATTAATATTATAAAATTTTAAATCTTATAATTAAAATGTTGAAATTTTATATTTTAAATTTTAAATTTAATTTGAGAAAATAAAATGTTAAATTAAATATTATTTTTAAATAATATAATTTAATTATATTATAATTTTATTTTTATTTTTTTAAACTATTAATCTATTAATTAAAACGAACTAATTAGATTTTAACAACTTTTATCACATATTAACTCTTGAGGGCAAAAAGATAATTTACCCAACTTAACCTCTTTATTCTTCTTATTCCTCATTATTAAACCAAACGCAAAATCTCTTATCCCTGAAACCATCCCAAACGTTTTTTCGCTTTAGTTCTGTACTTTATATTTATCCCAGGTTTAACTAATTCTACCTAAACCCCATTCCAAACGCACCCTACCGGATTATCCAATCCGCCTTTGCCTAGTGGGCTAATGGGAAGCTCCAACTTGTCACATGGAATATCCCTTTAATCCCAATTTCCTTTTCCCCTTTTGCTAAGGTGACGCGTGGAACATGTTGGAAACCCATAATTTTTTCTTATAAAATTGAACAAAAAAAAAAAAGTATTTTTACCATAATTACTTTTCAACAGATTTTACTTTTCTATCCTTTTCGTCCGTAGATTGTTTTAATAAAATAAAAATAAAATTATAGAATAATTAGATTCAATTTTTTGAACTACAGTGGGATAAATTAAAGTTCATTCAAAAAAAAAAAAAAAAAAAAAAGAAAAAAAAACAACGTGCATGGTTTATGGTGGAGGTCTTAGTCTCATGTGAAAATAATGAAGTATACAAAAATAACAAACACCACTATCTTTAATAGTGGAGAAGAGAGAAAAAAAGACCACAAAAAAAAATAAAATAAAATAAAATAAAATAAAAAAAATTAATTAATTATTATAGTAGATGTGGAGTGTTGTGGGGTATGTGGAAGTGGACATGGAGCATTTACCATAAGGAAGAGCAATGCTACATGTACACCCCGAAGGGGTGTATATCATACACCTCCACCATTTTAATGGTGGCGATATCTTTTACGGGTCACATCGATTGACCCATCATCACACCCCACCCATTGGATGGGTGGGGTGTGTGATATACACCCCGAATGGGGTGTACGGATAGCATTTTCCCATAAGGAATGGTGTTTAGCACGTGACACTCCTCTGTGGGCCCGGGATGGTAAGGGTGCTGACGTGGAGCCCCCTTGGAATTTGGTGGATCTCTGAAAGGTACTATATTTTTAAAGTTGACTCTGTGCCTATCATACCCCATATCATACCCCACCAGTTTCTTGGTAGGTACAATGAACCTACAAAAGTAATTAAGTGTGATACGATTTTTTTAAACCAAAAAAATAATAATATAATAATCATAAAGATGCTTCTGTTTTATTATTATTATTATTATTATTATTATTATTATTATTATTATCTACTAATTATTTTAATTAAAAATATAATAGATCAGACATCATAATAATAAATAATTAAACTTTTAAATATTTTACGTCGATGATTTGAACTCAACGAATTATTATTGCGAATGAATAGAATTGCTATAATTAATATCAAAACAGAATACCAATCAAATTTATAAAAGGCTAAATTACAAAAAATCTTCTTGTAATATTCCGCTTTTTCACTTTACCTTTCTGTCTTTTAAAAGTCTACATTTTGTCCCCTCGTAATTACCGAATTGTCTTTAGAAGGCAACGATGTTAACGGAGAAGGTAAATTGACGGAAATGCCCTTGCCTTATATTGGAGGGAAAAAATAATGGAGGAAAGAGAGAATTTAAATTTATTTTTCGCCATTTTTGAAGAGTATTTTGAGTATATCCAATAATATTTTTAAAAAAACTGACGGCTCACTCACGGAATCGTGACGGCGGGAGATAAATACATATTTCGGTAATTACAAAGGGGCAAAATGTAGGCTTTTAAATGACAGGAAGGCAAAGTGAAAAAGCGGGATATTACAGGAAGATTTTCTGTAATTTAGCCTTTATAAAAACTAAGTGTTGTATAGGACAAAGTGCTACATCTTAGATTCAGCGAAAACTCCCTAAGTACATCAAGATCTAAATGGTCATAAGTCATAAGTTTGGTGGGAGCCACCGCAGAATGTCAGGACCTAAACAAACATAGATTTGATGGGTGGGTCTAAACGAAAATATAAAAGAGTAAGACATATAACTTAACTTTAGTATTTTGAACCCAACTAGTTATTATTATTATCAGGCGGAATGTAAAAGTTGTCTTTATTAAATCTGGTTATGTCTTAGATATTTGGTTCACAGTTGAAATCACAGAACAGCAACCAATGTAGGAATTGGAATGAGTGGCTTTTCATTTTATCTGTGGGGATAAGGTTCCACTCATCCAAGCTGGATGCAAAATCAAGAATTATACGATTCTCATTCCACTTTGGAATGAGATGCAAAATGAGATTCCTGATCACTACCAAGTGGTCAGGTCAGAGTGCGCAGAGTGCGCGACACTCATTCCGATTCCTATTTAAGGCCGAAGGAAATTACCGAACCAAGCATCTATGATCGATAAGAGTAAATTTGATAACTACTCGCATAGCGAATTTGATCAAGTTTAATGCATCTACGTACTCTGATAATCTAATACTGCCGACACGGCATAAGTTGTAGGTTTGGTAGTTTATGCTTACCAGCTCTGTTAGCGGTGATTGAAACGAAACTCCGACTAAGTCACAATCTCTATCAAAGTTACTGCAGCAAAGACTAAAAAGAGAGTCCCTCCAACATATGCAATAGCCTGTAAAAAGACATGAAAAAAGCTAGGTGTAGAGGATGCGGCAGATGAATAAAAAAAATATATAAAATTGAAACTTTTACAGAAGTGCTTTTTAAACAGAGCTGCTTGAAGAGCCCCAAAATATTACTCGATATATATTTCGACAACAGATTCCTCCAACAACTCAAGCGGAAGCTCCAAATTTATTTAATCATTTAATAAACGCAGAAGCAAAAGCTCCAATTGGAGATTTCGCTTTTCAGACACTGACAATCATTTCAGCTTCCGGGCACAGCAAAAGTCCAAATATTCCTTGTTTATATTTCTCACTTATAATAATCTACAGTAAGTTCAAATGGAGATTCATTTTGCCTCAATGCTAATAAACATTCTGTATGTTTGATGTACATATTGTGGAGTATGTGAAAATCACATGCAGTAATTGCTGTAGCAGAAAGAGACATTAAAATGTAATACAAACCTTCTCAGACAGAAATGTCCCAAGCAAAGAACCCCCGAGAACGGCAAGCTGCAAATTTTATAAATACATTAGATTTAGTAGCCTACTGAATGCAATATTTTTTTCAGTGAATTTCCCTATAAAGTTTTACTTTACGATATGCTAAATATAACTTTGCTGTTCCAAATTTTACCAGAGTTGCAAGAGCATGACCAGCTAGTGCTCCTCCGATGACACCGAGAGGAGAAGAAGCTGCAGCGAGTGCTGTGAAAAAGAAAAAAAAGAAAAAAAAAAATGAGAGAGAAATGTCTTAATGCGCCAAAACTTTAATCCTAACAATTGATTCTATCGTACTGTTTGATTAATTAGAGACCCACCTATTGTGGAGAAAAATGATTTATCACCCCATTCGGCAACAAAAACCAAAAGAAAAGTGCTGATTACTGTACTGGCCGCAGCCATGATTCCTGCGCCATTTCCTGATAACTCTGAAATTGCAAGCTCAGCCTGGAATTATTTCGCAGTGGAGAAACTTTTAAATAAGGAATTTTGCCGGAAAAAATGGCAAGACATTTCGTAATTAACTGAATTAAAAGAGGAACATTCTTGTATAATGTTGATTTTAGTTCAGTGTTCGTAAATTAATCAGTTACGAGTGACCAAATGACCATTTACCTATGTCTTTTGTATAAAAAAAGACCTACAACAACCATTTTCAGAAGAAACTAAATTTTTATTTGAATAATGAAGATGGTCCATCGATCAGCTCATATGCCATTACCATCTCAGAAATTTTTAACTATTAAAAAACTATATGATCTATTCTGTGCAATTGCCAAGTTGTATGATAATGAAAGACGGTATCTTTGAGGGTTCTTATTATGCCAGGTACTCATCAGTCAAGTCACCGTATATACATACAATATGTCTGCAAATTGAAATAAAAAAAGTACTAACGGCCGAAAAGAAACTTAAGCGCAATCATACACTTTGACTTGACTGAGCATTTTTAAAAGCTGAGGAAGAATGGAAAGTGTAGAAAATTATGGAAAACTACAGGAAAGTGAGGATAAATGGGTTGAGATAATCAAATATGAGAAAGAAGACACGAATGTATTTGAAAATAAATAATCTCAGAACAAGGTTCACAAGCAGAATCATTCTTTAAAACACCAGAAAATACCAAGAAATAGAACAGGAAATTAAATGGCATATTACGATAGATAAGTTGAAAAGAGAGAGAAATAGAATCTCGATGAAAGCAATAAATGATTGTGTTTCTGAACGTAAAGGAACTGATGTACAACAATAATGTAGCACAACAACTTGTACCTCCTCTTGTTCTTCCTTAATCTTTTGATCATCACCTGAAGCAGCATCAAGTAATGTAGTGACTCCAAAATAAACCTAAAATCAATCAAAATCATTTAAAAAATACCTTTAGTAATTTGGTTAATAACTAACACGTCAATAATGCAGGGCGATAGTTGTTACCAGGAGGCAAACAGCTGCGAAGTCATCAATCGGGAAGTCTGTATCACCAAACCTGAAATCATTTAGGTCCAATGAGATAAATCTAGATTCTAACTTGAAAACAAAGAAGATAAAGGTGTTAAATAAGAAGATGCTCTTACATGTATATCTTAGTAATCATTTATTAATGTATGTACCTATGTAAATTCATAATTTTCATATATATACCTCTCCGAAGTGCTGTTTTTTACATAACTTTATACCTACTTATTTTGCTACAGTCATCCAATTCCTAGGAGTAAGTAAATTTTATATTAGAAAGAAGATTTTCCCAATAAGGGTACTTAATAAGTACATCAGTATATACATGTAGGAAATTAGATTTTGGTTGGCATATATCAATATTTAGATTTGACATATATATATATATAGATAATTTTGCCAGGGGGTATGTGTAATTGTCTCAATAAATATATAGAACAGTAGGCACAGTTACCGAAATGGAAGGATGCCGTCAACAAAGTGAAATGCACGGCCAAGAACCACAGATACGACCGTCATTGCACTGTAAATCACAATAAATTCAGTTCCACACACTCTTAAAAGTTAAAGCACCTCATCTGACAAAAGGAGAGAATTTCTAAAAGTCGATATATCAAGTAATTTCTAAGAAAATCATCTCTTCTTATTCATATACATCAGGATAGTATGCTCTTCCATTACTCAATGAGAACGAGATGATAACAATAGATGTGCAATGCATATATGATTATATATTTTATATTTTAGGTGCTTCATTATTATAGATAAAAATTAGAAAATGGTGTTCAATATTCAGATAGTGAAGATGATGAGTGTCTTTTATCTATTTGGTTGGTCAAATGATTCGAAAGACAAAATTTGATGGAAACAAATTAATAAAAAGCAAAAAGAGTAAAGCTTAAAAGAGACTGATCAGGATTGCCATTCAATAAAGTGCTTACGCAAGAGCTCCGAATGTGCCAGCGAAAACGACAGCTCCCG
This sequence comes from Tillandsia leiboldiana, assembly GCA_029204045.2. NCBI lineage: Eukaryota > Viridiplantae > Streptophyta > Magnoliopsida > Poales > Bromeliaceae > Tillandsia > Tillandsia leiboldiana. Next base: position 3,788,390 of record CM055064.1, read on the forward strand.
AATTTCTAGCTGCTAAAAGTGCCTATTCAAGAAAGTGTAGAAGTGCAACAGTCATGAGCACTTCATTTATTCAAATTATTCAAGATTCACAACATAGTACAGAGGAAGAGAAAGATAAACAGTAATAGAATATCCTGCACGTGATCAATGTAACAAACTCGCTTTTCTCTTAGGAACTGTGTTGAAAAGCTTTATCTAGCTGAAACTACAACAATTAATCTCAATAGATGGGAGAAACCCTCCTTACAGCAATAAAGAATGTTTTGTCTCCCAATTCAGAGAAGAAGATCAGCAAAAAGGCCTGCAAAGTTATATTAACAGCATAGACGGCATTAGAAACGCAAAAGACATGATCGATGAATAATTGGAGCATATATATTGGTAAATTTCAGTTTGTAGAGGTTTTGGTCTTCTAAAGTATCATCTATACATGTGGAAAGGCTTTGTTCCCGCATTAATTAAAGCTCCTTAATGCAAATGATGAAACAGATCATCTCGATCCTTCAGCATTGAACAAGTTTATGAATAGTTACTATTATTTCTCTGTTTGTCCTTTTCTACATATCGTAGGAAAAATAGCCGAAAACACTTTTTCATCAATCAAGTTTTTGTCTACTGATATTTATAATCTATCAATTTCCAACCAACGGATATGCAAAAGGATGATATACTCTTGTTTTCAGTGTGAGTACTACCACCGATAAGTTATCAATTATATCCATCAGCTCATCACGAGCAAAACCTGTATGTTGAGTGTATACCAGTATCTTGTTTTTTTTTTTTTTTTTTTCTGAGAAAATGGTGGTATACCCCATTTATATTAATAAGAAAGAAAATCGTGTACAAGAAAAGACCAACATCGACCCATAAAGTTGGAAAATTCTCAACTTCATCATATCAATTTTGTTTTCCCTATTGAAAAGCTCAACTTCTCCCTATCTAATTCATTGCCATGGCCATGCATTTAGAAATACCCGGATCTCCATAATTCAATGTTTCACAAAAGTAAAGCTTTACGATCACTTGCAGAAAATTGCCGTAGCAAGAAAAACAAATAAGAAAAAAAACCTATTTACAGTTCATTTTAGGGTAAACTTCAATTTGCCCTCCTGTGGTTTAGCTCATTTTCATTTTGCCACTCCGTGGTTTAAAAAGTTGCACTAACCACCCTATGATTTTATCTCTATTTTTATCCAAAAAATCTACAATCAAATAGGATAGTAAAGTACAATTTTTTAAACTACTAAGTAGTAAAGTGAAAATGAGCTAAACCACAGAGGGGCAAATTGAAGTTCACCCTTCATTTTACATGTGAATAGGGAATTATATGCTTGTTCCTAGGCATAATCATGTTATAGATCCTTTTATGGAGCATGATTAACTAAAAGATCAAGAAAAGAGAGAGAGAGTATTTTTTTTTTTTCTTCTTATTTCAGAAGAGCAGACAAAACATGCAGATTTCATGAAAGAAAAGAACAAATTGTCAAACTGACGCAAAAGGAAGTTCTCCTAACTGAAGCAAAACCTGTACTAATATCACCAAGATCCCCCATATAACTAATCAGCTGAGCTCCGGCAAATTCCGTACTTGCAATCGCCTGCTGAGAGTCTTGCAACATAAGCAACACTGTTAGGATTGTCAATTTAAGCCCACTCGGAAAACCGGAAACTTCTTGGAGTTTATCTTCCGTCGAATGGCCGTAGTTCATCAACTCGAGAGTGGTCTCACTGCCATTGTCGACGCATCTGAGGTCCTACCATATAAATTCAAATCCAGATAATCTTGAGAATAGTTCAAATGCAGAGGAGAATGAGCTAAAAAAGATCAACAAAGACAATATAAGCTCATGCAAGGAAGCTTCTAAGAGAATTCGTAGGTAAGAACGTATAGAACCGACCCGAACCGAACAATAGACCATTTTGAATCAGCTACCCAATCTTTCAAAATTTGAATTTTACTAGCCAACCATTCACTTCGCTTGATTTGAGTCGGTCAACGACACAAAATTTGAATGTGTCATTTATCTTTACATATTTAGTCAGTATACTTCATGCAATTCTCACAGCTATAAATTTATTAAAGTAATATCATATTATCTACTCATGCCTCGGGGTTTGGTTTGATGTATTTAAATTCAAATGATGCAGTAGTCGAAACTACGCCATAAGCTTATATTTTAACATGGTATCAGAATATTTAATTTAAATCTGCGTCACAGGCTTAAGTTTTTGAAGAATGAATAACGATTGTTTCATATAATTTAACACTAACAACGAACGCGACGAAAGCGAAGATCGAAGAGCTTACAATGTCAGGTGAACTTGAAGGTATCTGCCGGGTGCGGCTGAGCAGTCTTTCAGAGTTAAGTTTGCAACTGCAGAATGTTGACGACGACCTGATTTTGCTTCAGACGGGATGGGAAAATAATCTGGGGTCTAAGTTTAATATTTCGGGAGACAAATTCGAGAGAAATTACCTGCGGGGGTAGCTACCGCAGAAGAGCCTCTGCGTCGGAGAAGCAGAGGAAATTGGAGATGTCGATCGCTTCGTTGGGCGGAGAGAATGAAAGTCGGCGCCGATTAGCGCCCCGCATATATTTAAAGTCGGCATTGCGATCTCTCTCTCTCTCTCTCTCTCTCTCTGTGGGGAGAGAGGAGAGGAAGAGGAGGAGGAGGGAAGTAGAGTGTTTTGGTATTGGAGGAGAAGAGGAACATTTTTATTTAGTGAGAAGATAAGGAGTGTGGGGAAGGGGTCGGCCCCTGTGGCGCGCGCGCTGCACAGGTGTCCGATCAGATGGGGCCCACCGTCTGATCGTTAAGGTATTGTTTGAATTGGGAATAAGCTGGAATGAGTTATATCATATATATATATATATATATATATATATATATATATATATATATATATATATATATATATATAAAAGTATAAAATAAAGGATAAGCCTGGTATAAAGTAAAAGTATGTTTGGTTGGAAATGAGGCTTAATTCTGATATAAGTAAAATAGTGTTTGGATTGGGGTTGAAGAATAAGGAGAAATAGAGAGTTGACTTTTATGGTAAAAAATTAAAATATTCTTTTTTTTTTTAATATTTTTTTTAAAATTAAAATTTTAAAATTTATTCAAATTTTAATCTTTATTAATTTTAATTTTTATAAAAATTTTAAGTGGGAGTAAAAAAAAATGTTAATTTTAAAATATTAAGTAGGGGTAAAAATTTTAATTTATAAATTTATATAAATTTTAAAAAAATTATAAAAATATTGTATAAATTTTAAAATTAATAATTTTTAAAAATAAAATAAAATTTTTAGATTTATTAAAATATAAAATTAAAAAAAATTAAAATTTATAAAATTTAAATATTTTTTATAATTTAAAATTTTTTATTAAAAAAAAAAAAAAAAAAAACTCTGAAGCATAAAAGAAAAAAAAAACGAAAAAAAAAAAGAAAAAAAAAAAAAAAAAAAGGAAAACGCCCCTTCCTAAGGCAGGAGAGAGGGAGGGAGTAGAGGGGTTGGGTTATGGGGTTTGGAGGGGTTTTGGGGGGGTGGGGGGAATATCTCTCCCCCAAACCAGGAATATCCCCGTTTGGGAGGAATATCCCAAACGGGGGATATCCTAAAAGTGTTTGGGTATAAAGGGGATATCCCCTCTTTATACCCGGGGGATATCCTAAAAGTGTTTGGGTATAAAGGGGATATCCCCTCTTTATACCCATTCCAAACACTGCCTTAGAAAATTACTATAATCTCTTTTTATCCAATGGGTGAAAATTTAATAGTACAAATTACTTGGTGCTATCAATAGTATTCTAACCGAATTTTATATATATATATATATATATATATATATATATATATATATATATATATATATATATATATATATATATATATATATATATATATATATACACACCAAATTGAAGATAAGGGAGCTAATCTTAATTTCTTTTTTTTTTTTGGCTCATTAAAATATCAAATTGGAAACTTTAGCTCGTATTCAACTCACTTACCAAGGGTTGTTTGGATCGGAAAAGAAAATTCTGAGAGAAAAAAAATATATCAAAAATCTCTATTTTAATTTTTTTTATTTAATTAAAAGTAAAGTAATTTTTTCTAAATTTATTTTCCAAATTTATGATAAATTATTCCTTTTATTTTTTGAATTTTTTTAGAAAAATAACAAATTCAAATTTTTAATTGAGCAGTTCGGTTTTGGAGCTAAACAATGGCAGGTGAAAAAGACCATTTCCAGCGGTAACGTGCAACGTCAGCATCGATTCACGAAGAAAGGTCGAGAAGGAAGCGTTGACGGAATTTCAATTCAGGAAACCTCTCGAAACCCCCACACCCTTCTCGAAACCAGTAGACTATAAATACGCACAACTCCGACCCCATTACCCCCATTCAAAAAAAATATCGTGATATCCCAACACTTCAACGAAGCGCTAGGGTTTGTGGATCGCGCTCGCTCCGGTATCCGAGTCGCTTGATCCCCGTTCGATCGCTCGGAGAATCGTTCGAATTTCGTATATTTCTCCGATCGGTGAGTAATTCGTTCGTATTGCTCGTTGAATCGAATTGTCTTAGTTAGGAAATTGTGGATTTTGTTGAAGTTTATTGCATTAACTATTTGTTTAGCTAAAGAGATTGTGAATTTGTTAGTTATTAATGTGTAATACTTGATAAAATTTGATAATTTGTTGAAATTTTCTGATTTAATTGAGTGAAATAGCTTAAATTAAACGAAGTGAAAGTTGAGTGATGTTTAATGATCTATAGTTCGGGGGTCTCCGAATTGTTATTCTTAATTTTTGCTGCATTTGTGAAATGCTTATCTTTGAGATAATTGTTAGGATAGTTCAGATTCCTGTTCTTGGTTCGCAATTAGTTAATTGTTAGAGAACGGACGCGAATTGGTAAATTTGGGGGCTTTGATTTGTGGAATAGAGAATAAGGTATTTGTTTGAGCTGTTTCGACTCTTCGATCGCAGTATAGCTATAATGTGTATAGATGAGAGCTTTTTATACAATTGCTGACCATGTGGGCTTCAGAATGAGTAGGAAATTTTTGTTATGAAACATGATTGGAAAAAGAAAAAGAAAAAAAAGACTGGATAATTCACATAAATCATGTTTAATATACTTGATTTTGTTTTTGGTGAATTCAAGCTCAGGATTATAAGTTAGTGAGGTTTTAAGCTCAAAATGTTTTTATGTTTGTGTTCACGGATCACATCTTAATGGCTTTCATGGTTACGGCTCCTAGAACAATAGAAATAATTAGTTGTTGTGGACATAAGTTAATATTTTAAGTACTTTTGATTGTATGCTTTATGTGACCTCCTCCTTTTTTTGCATTGCAATGCTTCTTAAAAATCGTATAATTTTTCGTCTTACAGGTAATCTGCACGATAACAGAACAGACATTTGTTGGTTTCATAGTACCTTTCCCTTGGTTCTTACTCTTATCTCAAACTGGTAAATAATGTACCCAGCTTATAAATACATGGACCCATACTATCACCCTCATCACAGAGATCACTCTCCGAGTCCGTATAACCAATACCCTAATTGGGAGACCACGCCTCCTCAAATGAGAGTAGACCATTCTTCGCCAACCCATCCTTTTGGTTCTTGGCCTTATAACTCAAACCCAGTTGAATTTAATACTTGCTGTAACCGTAACTACCCACCTGGGTTTTACAGTTATAGACCTCCATACCCTCATTATCCACCACCTCCTCAATTACATTATCATGGTCCATATCCGCCTTACCCTGAATCGTACCCTGCTTATTTTGTTCCCCCACCTCATTACTCGGATAACCAAGCTCAATATGATTATGACAAGGGTAGAGGCCAATGCTGTGGGTGCCCGAACCATGTTTATCATTGGAGAGACAGTAACAATGTGAAGATTGAAGAGCAAACACCTGAGACTGAGCAGAGTAATAACAGCAAAAACACTGATTTGATTCGGTTGCCAAATTATTCGCATCCGGTTGTCTGGTTCCCGCCAAATGATTTGAAGGATACGGAGAGCAACAAGATTTCTGAAGCACAGCCTGAGAGTTGGACTAGGTGGGTTCCTCTAGACATGAATAGTTTGAAGGGTTTGAAGCAGGAGGGAGATGATAGAGGCCGTTTGATGAGCAAGCAGAAGGCGGCACCATTCTCATGGCCGATAATTTGGGTTCCTGGTTATGATAAACAAGATGATGCAGTTAAAGATTTGAAGGATATCAATGTTAACCCAAAAACTTCGGAAGGTTTTCCTTCACCAAAGATCAAGATCATTCCACTTAATTTTGGTGAAAATGAGAATAATGTGAATAAACCTGTTCCTGAGAAGGATAAGGTGGAAACACGTGGGCATCTGGAAGCCGTGACTGAGAAGGAAGTGAATGGTAATACCATTCCAGTTCTGGAGATGAAAGAAAGTGATGAAAAGAAGCTGAGCCTTGATGGGAAGAGAAAGGCCAACATCCATGCAAAGAAGGATGATAATGGAACCGATTTTTTGGGTAGCAAACAATCATCGCCTGCCAAGTTTTCAAAGTTGCCTCCTGTATGTTTAAGGGTGGATCCATTGCCTAAAATGAAGTCTATAAATGGTCTGTTGAGATCTCCTAACCTACCTAGTCGCAAGGAAAAGGAGAGTGCTCAGAAGGAGAAAGAACAAATCCAGACTGAGAATGCGCCCAAGGAAAAGATCCATGAGACTGTGCCGGTTGTTTTTGTGAAAGGTGTGCCAGAGAGAAGTGCAGAGGTTGGTGGAGAAAAATATGGTGGGAAAAGCAAAGATGACAGTAAAGGCAAAGACAACAGTAAACCAGCAGAGAGGAAGGCTTTTGAGGAAGCGAAGTTGGAGAAAGAGAAACAAGTTTTTGAGGAGAACAAAGAATGCAAGGAGAAAATAAAAGGCGGAAAAGTTCAGGCAAGAAAGCAACGAAGGGAATTTTCAGAAATTGAAGCCGCAACTCTTATTCAGTCTGCTTACAGGGGCTATGAGGTTAGGAAATGGCAACCGTTGCAGAAACTTCGGAAGATAAAGTGTGTTCAAGAACAGGTGGGAGAAGTGAGGAAGCGAATAGAAAACCTCGGAGCTTCTTCAGAGATGGATGCCAAGCAGTGCATGATTATTGGTGAAACCATTATGAATTTGCTATTGCAACTTGATACAATTCAGGTGTGCACCATATTCCCTTTCTTTTACTTTTCTTTTACCTTCTTTGCTTAGGTTGTTACAACTTTGGTAATATGTGCCCTAAATTTAATATCCATGTAAGGAACATTTCTAGGAAAAGAAACTTACTCTAGATTATGTTGGTTGATTTATGCTGTTTTTCCTGTCTGCAATTGATAAGTAATTTAGCATGATAGTTTTGCTCTTATTAACGCTAATAATTAGGAAAATGTTTTTGCTTATTTTCCTGTCACTAATACTAAATCTCACTAACAGACCATACACCCAAGTGTGAGAGAGGCGAGGAAATCTGTGGCCAAGGAGCTTATTTGCTTACAAGAGAAGCTTGATTCTTTGAGCGAACAATTGACTACAACGGATGAATTTGTGAAGGTTGAAGAACGAAGCACTAACAAAGATGCTGCAGAGCAAGCCTCTTTTGCCACTTTTGAGGAAGCGTGTGCAGAGGCATCTGATGAAAACCATGTCGCACCCTTTACTGGGAGTGAGAAATCCGACACTGTGCAATGGAAGCATGAAGAGATATTAGAAGAAGGTGAAGCAAAGGAGTCCGCATCAGAAAAATCCATGCAAGCGAAAGATGATATGGTTTCCACGTCACCCAATGGCTACAAAGATGCGCCTGATGCTCTGTCTTTAGAATCTGAATTGGCAAGTGAAATACCATCCATTGCAGCAGAGGCAGGCACAAAGCCTCCAGCTTCTTTAGTCGCAGAAGCTGAAGAGGTGATTTCTGCTCCCAGAGAAGCACCAGCAGAAACAGAAGGGGCTTTCTCTGTGAAAATGCAAGCTTCTGATTCTGTTACTGGAGAAGATACAAAATCTGACAAAGTAGAGGAGAAGACGTTGGATGAGCCGTCGATGGCTGCAGAAAATAAAGAGGAAGCTGAAGATTATAATCTTGCATCTACAGGCATAAATATGGAAGAGTTTCCTTTAGTTCAGGAGGTATCTCTGGGAAAATCATCAGTAAATTCTTCTGGGAGTGGCGACATACTGGCTGTGGCTGTATCTCAGGAAACTGAGTGTACGGCTGATGTTGTAGCATCTGCCAAACCCTTTACAGAAGAAAATGAAGCCAATTCTGATGCTTCAGCACCTCTAGTTCAGAATATTGAAGCTGATACTAAACAAGAAGAGCTTGAGACAGCACAGTTCGCGGGAGAAAATGTATCCAGTTCTCAGGCTGCGGAACCTGTGGCTCAGAACATTGAAGCTGATGCTAAACAAGAAGAGCTTCAGACACCACCACCGGTAGAAGAAAGCAGCCTCACAGAAAATGCTTCGGAAGTTAGAGTAGTTGATGATAATACTTATACTGCAGCTCTTGTGCATCCAGAAACTGCCGATCTTGGTTCTTCCGCGGAACCAGAGAAGAACCTTGAGATGCATCGAATAGAGGATGACTCGACTTTGGTGCAAGATTCAACTTTATTATGCGAGGGCGATCGCAATTCAGGAGAGAATCTCAAAAATGGAAGCGAAACGAGCAAAATGGTAGGAGCTAATTTTAATGTGTCTGATGAGCAGAGGCAAGGAGATGCTCATTTTGAAGGCCAAACTTCTCAGCCTGCTATAGAAGCACGTATCAAAGCTGAAGACACTGAAGCTCTAAAAGAAGAGGGAGTCGAATCCACTGCTGAGATATTATCAGCCCCTACAATTGACTCGATCCAAACTGTCAATTCGAGCAACGAAAAGAAGTTGATGGAGGAGAATGAGAAGCTGAAAGAGATGTTACAGAAATTTCTCGACTTGGGTAAAGATCACTTAGCGGTTGTTTCGGACCTGGGCGATAGAGTTAAGGACTTGGAGAGAAAGCTAGCGCAGAAGAAGAAGAAGAAGAAGAAGAGGGTAAAGGTGATGGTAAACAAGCTGAAGAGTTCCTCTCCTAATATAGTGGCATGCTGTTGAGCAACAATTTGTAGAAAAGTATGGATACGAAAAAAAATTGCTACATGTAATGTTACTCCTCGGCTTCCGTCGTTTTTGTACGGTATTGTTTCTTTCGAATACAGTACAATAAAGCGTATTTTTGTACTTAAATGTTTGTTCTAATGGTATGCCATTTGAATTTCGGAAACTGACGTTGCGGCACATATAATGTAGCTGAAATAGGTTGTAAGGTTTGGAAGCTCTTAAATGGTGTTCTACTTGTTATATCATTAGTATGTTTATGGCAATGTAAGTACTACTGCTGTTATTACTAGTTCTACTTATTGGTTGAATCAGTGGTCAGTTATACTCCAACCATGCAGGTTTAGTTTGAGATTTAAATTAATTATAAAACTCATTTAGAGGGCCATGGCTGAGTAGGGCTTCTTCAGTTAACTGGAAAGTCCTCAAGCTTCTGGTAAGGGAAAAAAAAATCCAAAATGAAGAAGTTCTATTTTTTTTTTTTTTTTTTTTTTTTGTTATAGTAGAAGGCTTTTTTGTTGAAATATTGTTAGCTTGTATAAATTTACCTATAGTCGAATTAGATGTACTTTCTTCAAATTGAAAGAAAACTATAATAGGATTTGGAAATTTTTTTACTATAATTACTGAATTTGAATTTGAATTTGAATCAGGTTTTTTTTTTTTTTTTTTTCCTTGAGAGAGAGAGAGAGAGAGAAAGGTAGAGATAATCCACTTTGTTTATAAAAGAGAACTCTCCGAGAATGTGAAGCAATTAAATTTATCTCAAATGGGGCTGGGCGGTGATTAATCGTAGGGTGTTAACCATGGACAGAATGCTCAAATGGGGCTGGGCGGGGTCTAGCATTTGCTCCTTCTGCCCTTGTACGGAGGAATCCGTCGATCACCTTTTTGCCTCCTGCATTGTTGTGCGCTTACTGCTGGCCTGCCTGCTTCCCAACCACGCGTCGGCGGGTCGCTCCACCTCTGTATGTCAACTTTGGGATGCTTGCGTGTGCAACAAGAGCTCCCGTGGGAAGGAGGACCTCGTCGTGTTAGCGGCAGTGTGGTGGACTATCTGGTTGGAGCGGAACAACAGAAGGTTTGAGTCTGTCTCCCGGAATCCGGTGTTTCTGTGCACTTTAGCTCGTGACTTGGTAGCGTCCTGGTCGCAGTGGTGCCCTTAGCTTTTTTTTTTTTTTTTTTTTTTTTTTTTTTTTTTTTTTTTTTTTTTTTTTTTTTTTTTAAGGCCTTGTTGCCTTGATCTTTGTAGCTAAATTCATCTCTGCAATTAATGAAGCGGCAGCATGCTGCCTTGCCCTCAAAAAAAAAAAATTAAATTTATCTCAAATACTAACAATCAAGTTCTTGATCATCCAAAGTTCGCATCGGAATGAGAATATTAGTGGGCCATATCTGTTAGTGCGTATTTAGTTCGCGTTATGTAGTATTACAGATTATTTCGACATAACTAAATATCTAAAATTTCTGAATTAGATTACTACTGATTCTGTATTAGCGCGTTTGGTTTAAAATAATAAAATAATATTGAATGACAGTGTATATAGAATTACTATATTTGATTCATTTTATAAAATTCAATAATCCTCACAATAAAATGTAGTCTATTTCAAAATTTCCTTTGTATTCAAATTTAATAATATTTTGTACTAAACTATAACCTAATATAATTTGTATTTGAATTTAAAATTTGAATTTAAATTAAAATTTTAAAATTTTAAATCTAAAATCTGAACAAAAATATAAATTTCAATATTTTAATTTAAAATATAAATTTAAAATTTAAAATTTTAGAAATTTAAAGTTTAAAATTTAAAATATAAGTATAAATTAAAATTTTAAAATTTAAAATATAAGTATAAATTAAAATTTAAAATTTAAAATTAAAATTTGAAAATTTAAAAAACTAAACATTAAAATTTTAAATTTATAATTTTAAAATTTTCCGTTTGGATTTGGAACCGTTTAGGGGATAAGGGGGATAAGGCCCCCCCCCCCCCCACACAAACGAGATTGGTTAGGGGGAACAGCAGTTTCCTCCTGCGTTTTCCAACCTTGTTTCATCGGGAATTTTTTTTTTTTTAATATTTAAAATTTTTAAATTTTAAAATATTTAAATTTATAAAATTTTTAAAAAAATTAATAATTTTTTTTATATACAAGTAAAATATAAATTTTAATAATTTTTTAAATAAATATTTTAAATTAAATATTTAAAATCATATAAATAAAATTTTTATTTATTTTTAAAATTTATTATGGTTGAGGGCAAAAAAAAATCATTTAAACCAACTAATATTTTTTATTCCTCTTATTCCTCATGATCATACCAAACATAATTTCTCTTATTCCTGAAATCATACCAAACAATTTTTATACTAGTTCTGTATTTTATACTTATTCCTGGAATAACTAATTCTTTCTTATTCCATTACCAAATGTAGTCTTAAAATTTAAAATTAAAATTTTAAAAATGAGATATTAAAAAAGTTTGGGATTGGAAAAGTAAACTTATAATTTTACATAACTTGCAGGATGAAATACCATAAGTAATACCAGATACCCACCCCGCTCGTTAATATTTTCACAGTGTAATCTTACACCATTTGTTATGTTACCTAAGATATTCCGGACTAAACACACCTTTAAATCAAATTAAAATTAGTGAATAAGCAATAATTTAGCTGTTAGTAACAAATCACATATTAATAACACCATCTCCCTAATAAATTTGCAAAATTATCTACATCCATACGGTGTGAACAAACGACCTCTTTTTTTTTTTTTGAGAACAAGGTAGCATGCTACCGCTTCATTCAATTGGCAGATGAACTTAGCAACAAGATGAGACAGCTAGATCTCTATCCCAAGAGGGGAAAAAAAAAAAAAAAAAAAAAAAAAAAAATCACTTCAAGGAGAGCAAAACAAGTTCCAGGTAACCCTTAGTGACCTAATCTCCGCCACCAGGTGCCGCACTGACTGTTTTTTGTCTTAAAAAATTCTCTGGTTTCTCTCGAGCCACAATACCCACCAGCTAATCGCCACGGTTACCAATTCCCTCCTCCCGAGTGAGCCTCTCTTGTCCGTGTACGCTTCCCACAGCTTTGCCAGTGTCGCACAAGCTCGAATCGACCCTTTATTTGTTAGAACACCGGACAGGATGTCAACCGAAAATTGGCAGCTTAAGAAGAGATGTTCCGCGGTCTCGGCCTCTTCATTGCAGAACACGCATCTCCCCTCTCCGCTCCATCCCCTCTTCATGAGGATGTCAGCTGTTAGAATCCTATTTCGGAGAACCAGCCAAACGAAAATCCTAACTTTGAGGGGGACCTTGATTGACCAGAGCTGCACAAAGCGTCTATCATAAACGCCGCCGTCTTGTAGGAAGATATAAAGGGATTTGACTGTAAACCTCCCTGCTGTGTCCCACCTCCATCTTATCTCGTCTTGGCCGTCCGTAATAGAAATAGCACTCAACACCTCTCCGAGATGAGCGACACTCGCCCTGTCTGCCTGTGCTTGAGGGGTGTAGCCCTCCAGCAATTTACGCTACTTCCACCCCCTGACACCCCAGCACTCCCTAATCCTGAAGTTTTTATTCCTGACCTTGTCAAAAATGCCCGGGTAATCAGTTCTGAGAGGTGTTTGGCCGAGCCAAATATCATTCCAAAAATCTACTATGTGTCCATTCCCTAAAGCATAGGCAATGCCACATTTAAACACTTCCCTAGTCTTAGGAACGCTTTTCCACCAGAAAGACGTTGGTCGGAATGACACTCCTTCCCTAAGAGGCATTCTCCGTGAGTAATATGACCCTAAAATGAACAATCTCCAAAGATTTTTCTGTTCCGTCAGTAATTTCCACCACAATTTGGCAAGAAGAGCAATGTTCATATTTTCTATGTCGAGAATACCCAACCCGCCGTCCTTTTTGCTCCTGCACAGAACCTGCCACTGTACACGGCAGTGACCCCCCTTAATCGATGTCCCTCCCTTCCAGAAGAAAGCCCGTCTCCACGAATCAATGTGCCGGATCACCCACTTTGGAGCTTTGAAAATCGAAAGGTAATACAGCGGCATGTTTGTCAACACTGAATTCACCAGAACTAGCCGTCCTCCTTGCGACAAAAGTTTGGCTTGCCACCCTTCGATACGTTGCTCAATCTTATCCAGCATGTTCCACCAGTCTTCCTTCCGCGGCTGCCCTTTTAACAGAGGTAGCCCAAGGCAGCGAATCGGTAGTGACCCAAGTTTACAACCTAAAATCCCAGCAAGCCTCTCTCCCTGTCCCACTTGACTACCCGTAAAAATAACTTCAGTATTGTTCCTGTTGATTTTCAACCCGGATGCCCATTCGAAGAGCTGCCACACAAACCGCAGGTTTCTGGCCTGCCTAGCCTTCGCCTTACAGAAGAAAATGGTGTCGTCTGCATACTGAATAAGGGACACTTTGGTTTCCGCAGTCGGTCCAACACCTGTTATCCACCTACTCTGTACCGCCTTGGCCGTCATTCTCGCCAGCCCTTCTGTCACAAGCAGGAAGAGGTAAGGGGACAGCGGGTCGCCCTGTCGAAGGCCCCTCCTTGTCTTAATCCATTTGGTCGGTATCCCGTTAACCAGGGCAGCAACCTTGGCGTTGCAGATGCATTGCTCTACCCACCCGCACCATCTCCGATCCGCCCCTAACCACATCATCACCTTTCGTAAGAAATCCCAGCTCACTCTATCATACGCCTTTTCAAAATATGTTTTGACACCCATACAGTTTTTCTGCCCTTTAAAGCTCCAGTTCATCACCTCACTAGCCGTCACGTAGGAATCCAAAATCGATCACTTCTTGAGGAACGCACCCTGCCCCGGGGAGATAACCACATCCAAAACCCTTTCCAGTCTATTTGCCAGCACCTTAGATATAATCTTCTGCACCCCATTGATAAGGCCGATAGGTCTAAATTCGTGTGCTGCCGCCGCGCCCTCCTTCTTGGGAATAAGACAGATGTACGAATAATCCAGCGGTCCAGAATTAAGGTTACCGTCGAAGAGCTCCCGAAACATGTTCATTAGGTCGTCTTTTATTGTCCCCCAGAACTTTTGATAAAAACGCAGATTAAATCCGTCCGGTCCGGGTGCTTTGTCGCTACCCAACTGAAACTGTCACGCCCCGGAACCCGGGCTCGCCAACAGATCCGCCGTGCACACGGGATTTCCCGAGTACACGAAGCGCTGGTAACCTGCTCCGATATAATATGAACAATAAAAGAGCATAATACAGAGCTGAAGTAGAATAACCACATAGTATCTCAGACTGGAACTACAAATAAAGCAGTAATAAGTACAATAATCTCTCAGCTCACCAAATAGTACAACCTGCTGGCAGTAGCCAGACCCAAATAAAAGAAGAATACCACAGTCTGAGTGAAGGGTACAACGTCTATTTACAGCTCTCAATCTCACAGGAGATCTATCTATTCGGCGATCCCCTTACCTCGATCCGCTGCCGAAGGCCTAGCAGCTCCTGCAGATGACTCTGCAAAATAAAGGAGAGGAAAGAAACAGAAAATAACAATGGGGGGTGAGAACTACCAGATAAACCAGCAGCCTCCCCTAGTGGGTAAAACCTCAACTCTGACGCACCCACTAGGACTACTAGAGGCAAAAGGGAGAAGTGGTAAAATACATAAGATGCTGAAACAGGAAAACTACCACTACTATGCTGTCAAAACTGTATGCATGCATCAGAAATGGTATCTATCCAAAATAAATCCAATCTAGACACCAGTAACAACTGGTACTGCCTGCTCAGCGGAATCTGCACACACGGCTCGAAACCGCGGGATCGGCTCACACGGCTCGCATCCCAACATAAGTATCAGACCGGCACACACGGCTGGGTCTGAAAAAGCCCACCTCCGGAGTGGCACTCGAGGGGAGCGACCCACACGAGTAAAGCATCTCTGTCATCAGTATCTCAAGTATCTCTGTAGCACATATCTCAATATAGCAGGATTGGATCATAACTATGATCAAAGTGGGAAACTCCATCCACTACAGAAACCCAATCCCCAGCTGATGCAATAAACCAGACTCAACCCCAATCTGATGCAAGGGTAAACATCTGGTCGACCGCCTACTATCCGCGGTTATCGCAATACCCCACAAATCCACAATCTAATGCAATCTCGACTACACTATCCCAAACCCCTGCTCACACTTGAGCAACAAACCTCTGGATGCACAGGACAACAATGAAACATGTACAAATCCCAAGATGATAGTGTAGCAATAAATAGTGGCTAACTAGATGAGCAAGAAAGCATGCCATTATTTAAAAGCTGTAGAAAAGTGTCAAATATTTCTTTTAAAAAGATTGATTGTTATAAAAGTTATTGCATGCGAGATTATAGCCTTTGTCCCAATCACAGTGTCCCAATATAAGTCATCATATAATTTGTGGGGTTATATTAAATTTTAGGAGAGTTCGTCCCAGCGGTTCTCATCAATTGTCCTGTTAGTAGTCCTGTTAGTAGTCCCAATGGTTCTCATCAATTGTCATATTAGTTTGTCCCAATTGTTCTCATCAATTGTTATATTAGTTTGTCCAAATTGTTCTCATCAATTGTCATATTAGTTTGTCCCAATTGTTCTCATCAATTAAATTTTAGGGGAGTTCCAGTAATCCCAGTGAGCTTGTCAAAAATGAGGTAAGCAACAACCGCCCACCTCGAACAGCTCAAATCACACCCAGATAGTCTCCTGGCTGTCCACAGTCCCCTAGAACTGCTGTCTGCCGAAAACGGTACCCTACAGCAACACACATTGCACAGGGTGTAACTATATTATTCATAAAAATACAGCTTTTGCTGTTTTTCAAATAGCACGAAAAAAGAGGAGTTTTTCACCTCTGTATAGTGCTCAGAAAAATCCAGAAAAATTACGGTTGCGTTCCTCGCGAAGAGTAGATCAAAATCGACTCTTTATACGTCTTGATCTGATGCTCCTACGCCAAGATAAAAATCGGAGAAGTCGATGCTGTCCAGAAATTTCCACAGCAAAAAAGTGGGGTCAAAGAGACCTCGGGAATCGTGCCAAAAGTATGAAATGGAGCAAAGTGATCAACACGAAAATCAAAGCCTTACCTCTTAGGAACGCGCTGCCGCAAAAATCGTCCAAAAATTCCTCCTGGTTAGCACACAGGGAATTTTCGACGGAACTGCGACGGGAAATGGGCCTAAAAAGAAAACCGTCGCAGTGCGCCGCGTCGCAGATAACTCACTAACTGTAACTCCAAAAATTCTAAAATCTGGAGAAGAGAGAGAGGAGAGAGAGAGGAATATTTTTCCTAAAGGGCCCAACCTCAGATTCTCTCTCTACGGCACGCAAACCGAGGTGGGAATGAGGAGGGGTGGGGATTGCTATTTATAATGGGCTGAGGCTCCACACAGGATCGGATCCGAACAGGAAACACCGAAACGGGCCAACCAAAACGCGCCACGTGTCCACAAAACAGGGAACAGCCTGTGCAAGGGCCACTCAGAAGACGCCACGTGTCCACGTGGAGCACGGGCCCGGTCCCCGCGCCGGGTCTTCCGGATCCTGTCAGCCAATCCGGGTGTGCCACGTGTCACAGTCCCCGTGGGCTTCTAGAAGCCGGCCAGTCAATCGGGAGCCGCCACGTGGCAAGGGAAGACTTCGGTGCACCCGGTGCACGCCATGCCGTGGACCGCGCACCAGCGCCCCCTGCCCGCGCCTGCCCGCGCTGCCCGCGCCGCGCGCCGCCGCCCTCTGTCGCTGTGCCGCCGCTGCGCCGCTGCCCGCCGCCGTGCGCCGCCGCCCGCCGCCGCTCGCCGGTCGCCGGAACAGTAATTCCGGCGGCCGGAGTTACTGTTCCGGCGTGAACAGTAACTTTGCGCCGAAAATCAAGTAAGTATACCATTTTGACCGTTTTCGCGTGCTGAGTCCAAATACGACGTCCATTTCGCCAAATTCTCATCCGAAATTTTGCCGAAAGCCCCCGGAAAATCCCATTTGCTCCGATTTTCACGCAGAGTCTATTTTAAATGTCCAATTTCGATTCTACAAGCTCTGTTGCACCGTACGAGCTCTCTACAGTCACTGTTCAATGTTACACAGTTCCTGCGGAAGTCCGGATCATCACATCCTCCCCCACTAAAAAGAGTTTCGTCCTCGAAACAAGACTAAACAATAATCCTCAGTCCGATGTCTCGAATAAGTAGGGGTGAGCATCCCTCATCTCCGACTCGAGCTCCCATGTAGCCTCGCGCTCGTCATGATTGCCCCATTGAATTTTCACATAGGGAATGGCCCGATTGCGCAATTCTCTCACCTCTCAGTCCAGAATTCGCAGTGGGCGCTCCTCATACCTCAAATCTTCGCTAATCTCAAGCGGTGTGAAGTCGATGACGTGCGATGGGTCGAAGACATACTTCCTCAAAGTAGAAACGTGAAACACATCATGGACACCAGCAAGCCTCGGAGGAAGTGCAAGTCGGTAGGCAACTGGCCCGATACGCTCCAATACCTCAAAGGGTCCAATGTATCGGGGGCTAAGCTTTCCACGAATGCCGAATCTCCTGATTCCCTTGGACGGCGAGACTTTCAGGAATACGTGCTCTCCAACTTGAAATTCTAAGTCTCGTCGCCGAATATCGGCATAACTCATTTGTCGGCTTTAGGCGGTTTGAAGATGCTTTCGAATCACTCGGACCTTCTCCTCTGCCTCTATCAATATATCTGGTCCCAAGGTCCGCCTCTCGCCCACGTCACTCCAATAAAGCGGTGATCGACACTTGCGTCCATACAACGCTTCAAACGGAGCCATCTGAATGCTTGCTTGAAAGCTATTGTTGTACGCGAACTCAGCCAAGGATAAGTGTCGAATCCACCCTCCGCCGAAATCCAAGATACAAGCCCTCAGCATGTCCTCCAGGATTTGTATCGTCCGTTCTGACTGTCCATCCGTCTGCGGATGAAAAGCAGTACTGAACCTAAGCTGAGTTCCCAAGGTTGTCTGCAAACTCATCCAAAAACGCGAAACAAACCTCGGGTCTCTATCTGATACAATGGAGGCGGGTACTCCATGTAATCTAACTATCTCGTCTAGATAAAGCTGGGCTAGTCGCTCAAGTGGCCACGTAGTCTGCATGGGCAGAAAGTGCGCCGACTTGGTAAGTCGATCTACAACTACCCAGATCGCATCGGCTCCTCCTTGTGCCTTCGGCAGTCCGACCACAAAGTCCATCTTAATGTGGTCCCATTTCCACTCGGGAATTGGGAGACTCTGTAACTTGCCAGCTGGCACTCGATGCTCAGCTTTCACCTGCTGACAAGTTAAACACTGGGCCACAAATCTCCCAATATCCCTTTTCATGCCTTTCCGCCAGAAGTGTGCCTTGAGGTCCTTATACATCTTAGTCCCACCAGGATGTAGGGTATAAGGTGTATAATGGGCCTCTCGCAATATCTGTTCTCTAATCTCCGCATCTATTGGCACACATGCTCGGTTCCTGTACCTCAGTACTCCCGAGGCATCTACCGTAAAGTCCCCAGACTGATTACTCAGAATCTGATCTCTAATCCTGGTCAAGTGGGGGTCCTCACTCTGTTTCTCCCGGATCCTGTCCAGCAGAGTGGGCTGCAAGACTAAAGATGTCAGTCTAGCAGTGACCCCAGGGGACACAACCTCTATCTCGAGTCGTCTCATCTCCTCTAATAGCGGCGCTTGGTCTGTGATCAACGTAGACAAACTTTGCACCGCTCTTCTACTCAAGGCGTCAGCGACCACATTAGCCTTGCCCGGGTGGTAGAGAATATCTACATCATAATCCTTTAATAGCTCTAACCACCTACGTTGCCTCAAATTCAGCTCATTTTGCGTGAACAGATACTTTAGGCTCTTGTGGTCGGTGTAGATTTCACAATGCTCCCCATATAGATAATGACGCCAAAGCTTCAGTGCAAACACTACAGCAGCAAGCTCCAAGTCATGGGTAGGGTAATTTTTCTCATATTCTTTGAGTTGTCTTGATGCATATGCAATTACCCTCCATTCCTGCATCAACACACATCCGAGTCCACTGTGTGATGCATCGCTGTAGATCACATATCCTTTTCCCATAACAGGAAGGGAAAGGATAGGAGCGGTCATCAGTCTATTCTTCAGCTCCTCAAAGCTCTTTTGACAGTCCTCACTCCAGATAAACTTCACTCCCTTACGCGTCAAGCGAGTGAGGGGTGTGGAGAGCTTTGCAAAGCCTTCCACAAACCGACGGTAATACCCAGCTAAACCCATAAAGCTACGTACCTCAGAAACCGTCGTCGGTCGGGGCCAATCACGGACTGCCTCAATCTTCGCTGGGTCCACTGCCACACCCGCGGCAGAAATCACATGGCCCAAGAAGACTACCTTCCGAAGCCAAAACTCGCACTTCGCCAGTTTGGCAAACAACTTCTTCTCTCGTAGAAGTTGCAGCACAATCCTCAAGTGCTCCTCATGCTCCGCATCACTTCGGGAGTAGACCAAGATATCATCAATGAACACTACCACGAATCGATCTAAGTACGGTCAGAAGATCCGGTTCATTAAATCCATGAATGCGGCAGGGGCATTAGTTAGCCCAAAAGGCATAACTGTAAATTCATAATGTCCATACCGTGATCTAAATGCCGTTTTCGGAATATCCTCGGCCTTCACCTTCAACTGGTGGTAACCGGACTGCAAATCTATCTTAGAGAAGACACAAGACCCTTACAGCTGATCAAAAAGATCATCGATGCGCGGCAAAGGGTACTTGTTCTTGATGGTCACTTTATTTAATTCCCTATAGTCCACACACAATCGAAGTGACCCATCCTTCTTTTTCACGAATAGCACCGGCGCTCCCCAAGGTGATACACTCGGCCTAATAAAACCCTTATCCATTAAATCCTGAAGTTGCGCCTTAAGCTCTCGCAACTCAGCCGGTGCCATCCGGTAAGGAGCCTTAGAGATTGGCGCAGTTCCTGGAACTATGTCAATCACAAACTCAATTTTCCTATCTGGCGGCATGCTAGTAAGCTCAGGGGAAAAACATCCGGGAACTCGTGGGCAATAGGGATATCCCCGAGTCCCGGCGCCGCCGTAGGCCCCTCAACAACACTAGCCAAAAAGGCTACACATCCTCGACGGATCATCTGCTTTGCTCGGGAAGTCGAAACCATAGAGGCAAAGAAAGCACTCTGACATCCCCGATATACCAACATCTCCTGGCCTGGCTCTCTAAAAGTGACGGTCCTTGCGGCACAATCAATAGTCGCAAAATACCGAGCCAGCCAGTCCATCCCGAGGACCACATCGAAGTCCTTCAATTGTCTCAGGACCAACAGGTCTGCTGGCATAATCCAGGACTCGATTTGCATCGGGCAGGACCAACAACACTCCTCTACGTGCAAGGTGTGATCGGGAATCTGAACCTCTCGCGCACGTGGCAAAAGTCCTACCTCTAACCCATGTAATGATGCAAATGATTTACTAATAAAAGAATGTGATGCTCCCGTATCAAATAAGTACGAGTTCTAAGGCCAGAAAGTAGGGTGATACCTGCCACCACGTAATCTGCTGCCGAAGAGTCATCTACCTGCGCAGCATACACTCGCCCACTTTGAGCTGGAGGGCGATACTCCGTGGGATGGGAAGAAGATGCCTGCTTGCTGGAGCATATGGCCGCTGAGGCCGTCGACCGTTATTGAGATGAAGATGGAGCAGATGCTGAAGAAGGGGTGGCGGGGGCCGAAAAGGGGCACGAAGCTTGAATGTGCCCGGGCTGTCCACATCTATAGCAGCGACCCACCGCTGGTCGCGGGTGTTGGAAAAATGCTGACCTCATCAGAAAATACAACTGACTGCGTGAGCCCCGTGGCCTGTCGTGATTGCTGTTGCTGTGAGACTGCCGTTGTCGATGCATGGCTGGTCGTTTGCGACCCACGCCTGCGACGAGCCCTGGGATCTCTGCTGCTGCGCTG
>CM055064.1:3809642-3843091 GCA_029204045.2 Tillandsia leiboldiana
AGACAAAACAATAATCCTCAGTCGGATGTCTCGAATAAGTAGGGGGGGAGTCCTCATCTCCCGACTCGAGCTCCATGTAGCCTCGCGCTCGTCATGATGCCCCATTGAATTTTCACCATAGGGAATGGCCCGATTGCGCAATTCTCTCACCTCTCAGTCTAGGGAATTCGCAGTGGGGTCCCATACCTCAAATCTTCGCTAATCTCAAGCGGTGTGAAAGTCGATGACGTGCGATGGGTCGAAGACATACTTCCTCAAGGTAGAAATGAAACATCATGGACACCAGCAAGCTCGGAGGAAGTGCAAGTCGGTAGGCAACTGGCCGATACGCTCCAATACCTCAAAGGGTCAATGTCTGGGGGCTAAGCTTTCCACGAATGCAGAATCTCTGAGTCCTTGGACGGCGAGATTCAGGAATACGTGCTCCAACTTGAAATTCTAAGTCTGGTCGCGAAATCGGCATAACTCTTTGCGGCTTTGGGCGGGTATTGAAGATGCTTTCGAATCACTCGGACCTTCTCCTCTGCCTCTATCAATATATCTGGTCCCAAGGTCCGCCTCTCGCCCACGTCACTCCAATAAGCGGTGATCGACACTTGCGTCCATACAACGCTTCAAACGGAGCCATCTGAATGCTTGCTTGAAAGCTATTGTTGTACGCGAACTCAGCCAAGGATAAGTGTCGAATCCACCCTCCCGCCGAAATCCAAGATACAAGCCCTCAGCATGTTCCTCCAGGATTTGTATCGGCCGTTCTGACTGTCCATCCGTCTGCGGGATGAAAATCAGTACTGAACCTAAGCTGAGTTCCCAAGGTTGTCTGCAAACTCATCCAAAAACGCGAAACAAACCCTCGGGTCCTTCTATCTGATACAATGGAGGCGGGTACTCCATGTAATCTAACTATCTCGTCTAGATAAAGCTGGGCTAGTCGCTCAAGTGGCCACGTAGTCTGCATGGGCAGAAAGTGCGCCGACTTGGTAAGTTCGATCTACAACTACCCAGATCGCATCGGCTCCCTCCTTGTGCCTTCGGCAGTCCGACCACAAAGTCCATCTTAATGTGGTCCCATTTCCACTCGGGAATTGGGAGACTCTGTACTTGCCAGCTGGCACTCGATGCTCAGCTTTCACCTGCTGACAAGTTAAAACACTGGGCCACAAATCTCCCAATATCCCTTTTCATGCCTTTCCGCCAGAAGTGTGCCTTGAGGTCCTTATACATCTTAGTCCCACCAGGATGTAGGGTATAAGGTGTATAATGGGCCTCTCGCAATATCTGTTCTCTAATCTCCGCATCTATTGGCACACATGCTCGGTTCCTGTACCTCAGTACTCCCGAGGCATCTACCGTAAAGTCCCCAGACTGATTACTCAGAATCTGATCTCTAATCCTGGTCAAGTGGGGGTCCTCACTCTGTTCTCTCCCGGATCCTGTCCAGCAGAGTGGGCTGCAAGACTAAAGATGTCAGTCTAGCAGTGACCCCAGGGGACACAAACCTCTATCTCGAGTCGTCTCATCTCCTCTAATAGGCGGCGCTTGGTCTGTGATCAACGTAACAAAACTTTGCACCGCTCTTCTACTCAAGGCGTCAGCGACCACATTAGCCTTGCCCGGGTGGTAGAGAATATCTACATCATAATCCTTTAATAGCTCTAACCACCTACGTTGCCTCAAATTCAGCTCATTTTGCGTGAACAGATACTTTAGGCTCTGGTGGTCGGTGTAGATTTCACAATGCTCCCCATATAGATAATGACGCCAAAGCTTCAGTGCAAACACTACAGCAGCAAGCTCCAAGTCATGGGTAGGGTAATTTTTCTCATATTCTTTGAGTTGTCTTGATGCATATGCAATTACCCTCCATTCCTGCATCAACACACATCCGAGTCCACTGTGTGATGCATCGCTGTAGATCACATATCCTTTTCCCATAACAGGAAGGGAAAGGATAGGAGCGGTCATCAGTCTATTCTTCATGCTCCTCAAGCTCTTTTGACAGTTCCTCACTCCAGATAAACTTCACTCCCTTACGCGTCAAGCGATGTGAGGGGTGTGGAGAGCTTTGCAAAGCCTTCCACAAACCGACGGTAATACCCAGCTAAACCCATAAAGCTACGTACCTCAGAAACCGTCGTCGGTCGGGGCCAATCACGGACTGCCGTCAATCTTCGCTGGGTCCACTGCCACACCCGCGGCAGAAATCACATGGCCCAAGAAGACTACCTTCCGAAGCCAAAACTCGCACTTCGCCAGTTTGGCAAACAACTTCTTCTCTCGTAGAAGTTGCAGCACAATCCTCAAGTGCTCCTCATGCTCCGCATCACTTCGGGAGTAGACCAAGATATCATCAATGAAACACTACCACGAATCGATCTAAGTACGGTCAGAAGATCCGGTTCATTAAATCCATGAATGCGGCAGGGGCATTAGTTAGCCCAAAAGGCATAACTGTAAATTCATAATGTCCATACCGTGATCTAAATGCCGTTTTCGGAATATCCTCGGCCTTCACCTTCAACTGGTGGTAACCGGACTGCAAATCTATCTTAGAGAAGACACAAGACCCTTACAGCTGATCAAAAAGATCATCGATGCGCGGCAAAGGGTACTTGTTCTTGATGGTCACTTTATTTAATTCCCTATAGTCCACACACAATCGAAGTGACCCATCCTTCTTTTTCACGAATAGCACCGGCGCTCCCCAAGGTGATACACTCGGCCTAATAAAACCCTATCCATTAAATCCTGAAGTTGCGCCTTAAGCTCTCGCAACTCAGCCGGTGCCATCCGGTAAGGAGCCTTAGAGATTGGCGCAGTTCCTGGAACTATGTCAATCACAAACTCAATTTTCCTATCTGGCGGCATGCTAGTAAGCTCAGGGGGAAAAACATCCGGGAACTCGTGGGCAATAGGGATATCCCCGAGTCCCGGCGCCGCCGTAGGCCCCTCAACAACACTAGCCAAAAAGGCTACACATCCTCGACGGATCATCTGCTTTGCTCGGGAAGTCGAAACCATAGAGGCAAAGAAAGCACTCTGACATCCCCGATATACCAACATCTCCTGGCCTGGCTCTCTAAAAGTGACGGTCCTTGCGGCACAATCAATAGTCGCAAAATACCGAGCCAGCCAGTCCATCCCGAGGACCACATCGAAGTCCTTCAATTGTCTCAGGACCAACAGGTCTGCTGGCATAATCCAGGACTCGATTTGCATCGGGCAGGACCAACAACACTCCTCTACGTGCAAGGTGTGATCGGGAATCTGAACCTCTCGCGCACGTGGCAAAAGTCCTACCTCTAACCCATGTAATGATGCAAATGATTTACTAATAAAAGAATGTGATGCTCCCGTATCAAATAAAGTACGAGTTCTAAGGCCAGAAAGTAGGGTGATACCTGCCACCACGTAATCTGCTGCCGAAGAGTCATCTACCTGCGCAGCATACACTCGCCCACTTTGAGCTGGAGGGCGATACTCCGTGGGATGGGAAGAAGATGGCCTGCTTGCTGGAGCATATGGCCGCTGAGCCGTCGACCGTTATTGAGATGAAGATGGAGCAGATGCTGAAGAAGGGGTGGCGGGGGCCGAAAAGGGGCACGAAGCTTGAATGTGCCCGGGCTGTCCACATCTATAGCAGCGACCCCACCGCTGGTCGCGGGTGTTGGAAAAATGCTGACCTCCACAGAAAATACAACTGCCGGGAGCCCGTGGCTGTCGTGATTGCTGTTGCTGTTGAGACTGCCGTTGTCGCTGAGGCTGTCGTTGCGACCCACGCTGCGACGGCTGGGATCTCTGCTGTTGCTGCTGCCGCTGCTGGGGCCTCTGGGGTCCACCAGGCCCTCGCCGCTCAGACCGTCCTTGGCCGGAAGACTGTGGCAGAGGCGGTCGTGGCGGCCTCCACGAACTAGCTTGTCCCCCAACCTCCGATGCCGGTCGCTTCGCCCCCGGGATCACCACGGGAGCTGGAGCTACCTCCTCCATCACTACCTCCCCGCACTCAACGTAGAGTGCCTGCTCCATTGAGGCCTCCAAGGTCTGCAACCTTCGCGAGCGAACAAGTTGAAAAAGGTCCCGGCGCAACCCTCGCTCGAACATGTAAATCCGGTGCGCCTCATCCCTGGCCACGTTCGGTACACATGCCAACAACTGATTGAAATTGGCAATGTATTCGTGTACGGGCCGATTCCCCTGGCGAAGGTTTCTCATCTGCTCCTCCAATCTCTGTCGGACGCTTTCTGGGAAGAAAGCCTCGAGAATGAGACTGCGGAACTCCGCCCAGGTCAGGAGCTGTGCCCCAGGCGGACCAGCTGGTCGAACACGCCGCCACCATGCCTCGGCGTTGTGCTCCAAAAAGTTCGTCGCTAATACCACCTGATATCGCTCCTTGATAAACAACGTCTCAAAACGTCGCTCCATCGCCGTGATCCACGACTCTGCCTCCCACGGCTCTGTATTTTGCCCCGAAAAATGGGGTGGGTCAAACTGGCGGAACCTCATCAACAGGTCCACCACTCCCCGCTGTTCTGCCGGGGTCAGAGATCCTGTCAGCCCAGTCGGGTATCCACCAGTACCCCGAGCAATAGGGGATGCCGGGGTCACCGGTACAGCTGGGGGATTCACAGCAGGGGAAGAAGGTACGGGAGAACTTTCCGGGGGTGCTACAACAGGCTGCGCCCTCTGCTCTAACATCTGCGTCAGCCGACCCATAGCCTCCTCCTGACGCCGAACAGCCTCGGACATCTGGGCCATCTGAGCTTGTAGCTCTGGCACATCACTCTGCTGGCCCTGCCCGGACTCCTCCTGGTCGGGCTCAGGGGAATCAGGCTGAGAACGCGTCAACATCCTACGTCGCGGAGGCATCCTACCACAAGAAACCACACTCAGTATCATATCCCCACACGACCCAATCTAGCGAAAGTCAAAGACATCCCCATATTTCTGTGACTTTATGTTGTCTGCAGCCAACATAACGGTTCACCAGAAATTGGGCATGTCGATCCCTCTTCTCTCACTAGAACAGCCAAACAATAAATCAACGACTTCCGCAAATATCACGTCTCTCATGCCCTATCATCCTAGGGTCTGCCAAAAGCCCAGGGTTTCCTAAGTCCCAACTGACCTATCCCTAAGCTCTGATACCAACTTAATCTGTCACGCCCCGGAACCCGGGCTCGCCAACAGATCCGGCGTGCACACGGGATTTCCCGAGTACACGAAGCGCTGGTAACCTGCTCCGATATAATATGAACAATAAAAGAGCATAATACAAAGCTGAAGTAGAATAACCACATAGTATCTCAGACTGGAACTACAAATAAAGCAGTAATAAGTATAATAATCTCTCAGCTCACCAAATAGTACAACCTGCTGGCAGTAGCCAGACCCAAATAAAAGGAGAATACCACAGTCTGAGTGAAGGGTACAACGTCTATTTACAGCTCTCAATCTCACAGGAGATCTATCTATTCGGCGATCCCCTTACCTCGATCCGCTGCCGAAGGCCTAGCAGCTCCTGCAGATGACTCTGCAAAATAAAGGAGAGGAAAGAAACAGAAAATAACAATGGGGAGTGAGAACTACCAGATAAACCAGCAGCCTCCCCTAGTGGGTAAAACCTCAACTCTGACGCACCCACTAGGACTACTAGAGGCAAAAGGGAGAAGTGGTAAAATACATAAGATGCTGAAACAGGAAAACTACCACTACTATGCTGTCAAAACTGTATGCATGCATCAGAAATGGTATCTGTCCAAAATAAATCCAATCTAGACACCAGTAACAACTGGTACTGCCTGCTCAGCGGAATCTGCACACACGGCTCGAAACCGCGGGATCAGCTCACACGGCTCGCATCCCAACATAAGTATCAGACCGGCACACACGGCTGGGTCTGAAAAAGCCCACCTCCGGAGTGGCACTTGAGGGGAGCGACCCACACGAGTAAAACATCTCTGTCATCAGTATCTCAAGTATCTCTGTAGCACATATCTCAATATAGCAGGACTGGATCATAACTATGATCAAAGTGGAAAACTCCATCCACTACAGAAACCCAATCCCCAGCTGATGCAATAAACCAGACTCAACCCCAATCTGATGCAAGGGTAAACATCTGGTCGACCGCCTACTGTCCGCGGTTACCGCAATACCCCACAAATCCATAATCTAATGCAATCTCGACTACACTATCCCAAACTCCTGCTCACACTTGAGCAACAAACCTCTGGATGCACAGGACAACAATGAAACATGTACAAATCCCAAGATGATAGTGTAGCAATAAATAGTGGCTAACTAGATGAGCAAGAAAGCATGCCATTATTTAAAAGCTGTAGAAAAGTGTCAAATATTTCTTTTAAAAAGATTGATTGTTATAAAAGTTATTGCATGCGAGATTATAGCCTTTGTCCCAATCACAGTGTCCCAATATAAGTCATCATATAATTTGTGGGGTTATATTAAATTTTAGGAGAGTTCGTCCCAGCGGTTCTCATCAATTGTCCTGTTAGTAGTCCTGTTAGTAGTCCCAATGGTTCTCATCAATTGTCATATTAGTTTGTCCCAATTGTTCTCATCAATTGTTATATTAGTTTGTCCCAATTGTTCTCATCAATTGTCATATTAGTTTGTCCCAATTGTTCTCATCAATTAAATTTTAGGGGTGTTCCAGTAATCTCAGTGAGCTTGTCAAAAATGAGGTAAGCAACAACCGCCCACCTCGAACAGCTCAAATCACACCCAGATAGTCTCCTGGCTGTCCACAGTCCCCTAGAACTGCTGTCTGCCGAAAACGGTACCCTACAGCAACACACATTGCACAGGGTGTAACTATATTATTCATAAAAATACAGCTTTTGCTGTTTTTCAAATAGCACGAAAAGAGAGGAGTTTTTCACCTCTGTATAGTGCTCAGAAAAATCCAGAAAAATTACGATTGCGTTCCTCGCGAAGAGTAGATCAAAATCGACTCTTTAAACGTCTCGATCTGATGCTCCTACGCCAAGATAAAAATCGGAGAAGTCGATGCTGTCCAGAAATTTCCACAGCAAAAAAGGGGGGTCAAAGAGACCTCGGGAATCGTGCCAAAAGTACGAAATGGAGCAAAGTGATCAACACGAAAATCAAAGCCTTACCTCTTAGGAACGCGCTGCCGCAAAAATCGTCCAAAAATTCCTCCTGGTTAGCACACAGGGAATTTTCGACGGAACTGCTACGGGAAATGGGCCTAAAAAGAAAACCGTCGCAGTGCTCCGCGTCGCAGATAACTCACTAACTGTAACATCAAAAATTCTAAAATCTGGAGGAGAGAGAGAGGAGAGAGAGAGGAATATTTTTCCTAAGGGGCCCAACCTCAGATTCTCTCTCTACGGTAGGCAAACCGAGATGGGAATGAGGAGGGGTGGGGATTGCTATTTATAATGGGCTGAGGCTCCACACAGGATCGGATCCGAACAGGAAACACCGAAACGGGCCAACCAAAACGCGCCACGTGTCCACAAAACAGGAAACAGCCTGTGCAAGGGCCACTCAGAAGCTGCCACGTGTCCACGTGGTGCACGGGCCCGGTCCCCGCGCCGGGTCTTCCGGAAGATGTCGGCCAATAGGGGAGCGCCACGTGTCACCTTCCCACTAGAAGCCGGCCGGCCAATGGGGAAGCGCCACGTGGCAAGGGAAGACTTCGGTGCACCCGGTGCACGCCATGTCGTGGACCGCGCACCAGCGCCCCCTGCCCGCGCCTGCCCGCGCTGCCCGCGCCGCGCGCCGCCGCCCTCTGCCGCTGTGCCGCCGCTGCGCCGCTGCCCGTCGCCGTGCGCCGCCGCCCGCTCGCCGGTCGCCGGTCGCCGGAACAGTAATTCCGGCGGCCGGAGTTACTGTTCCGGCGTGAACAGTAACTTTGCGCCGAAAATCAAGTAAGTATACCATTTTGACCGTTTTCGCGTGCTGAGTCCAAATACGACGTCCATTTCGCCAAATTCTCATCCGAAATTTTGCCGAAAGCTCCCGAAAAATTCCATTTGCTCCGATTTTCGCGCAGAGTTTATTTTAAATGTCCAATTTCGATTCTACAAGCTCTGTTGCACCGTACGAGCTCTCTACAGTCACTGTTCAATGTTACACAGTTCCTGCGGAAGTCCGGATCATCACAGAAACGTCGCCTTCCTCACCTCTTCCTCAGTAAAGGGAACCGACAGATTACTAGGGTTGGGAGCTCTTTTTTGTATCATTTTAATTTAGAGTTACTATATTGTTCTTGGTTGAATCTCCATGGGCTCAAATTACTCAATGAAATTAATTAATTTTAATTTCAAAATTACGTTTTGTTTCTTCTGCGTAATAATTATTGTTTTTCTTTCAAAATTAAATTATCAATAAAATGATGCTCTAATATATTAAGTACTCCTTCTCAATCTCTCGTTTTGACTTAGAAATATAAAAAAACTGGATGAGATTAAACATTCGATGGGCCGAAATTCCAACTCAAAATTTTTTATTTTGATATCATAACAGATAATATAAAATAATAATTATTTTTTAAAAAAATTAAACCTTCGATCCAACGTTGCCTACACTTTCGAAACAAAATTTTTACATTTTTTTGTTTTATTGAAAAATATGTATAATATTTTATTATGTGTACAAAAACTAATTATATTATGTGACTTGATATGTATTTTTTAGATTAAAATATAAAAAATTTATTTGAGCTATTGATCATTTTAGTTTTACTGTCTAATATTTTAAGATTCTAATTTTACTGTACAACAAAATTTAAATGCACGTGTATTATCGACTGATGAAAATCAAATAAAAAAAAAATTAAATTATAAAATTAAAATTTTAAAAATTTAAATAACATATTCAAAACAATCTTAATAATTTAGATAAACTTTGCACATCTTTATTTATTTTAACATAAAAAATTATTATTATTATTATAAGAGTAATATTATATACACACTCTAAAAAATATATATATTTTACACTCATTCATAAAGTATTACTTCACAAATTATAAAGTGATCCCTCATCACACCCTATCTATTGAATGAATGAAATGTGTGATGTATACTCTAATTAGAGTGTCCAAGTAACATTTTCTTTATTATAAAGAAAATTTAGGGGCAGGCAGCAGCGTCAGTCAGTACGAGTGCAGGATGATGGGTGGGTGAATCTGCGTCAGTCTGTTGGGTTGGTTTGCTGGCGGAAGCTGCAGTTTTCTGGAAGACGTGTGCCGTCAAATCAGATCAGATCACACGAATAAGAGTGGGGACGGCAGGCAGCAGAATAAAATAAAAAATGCTACAAGTAGAGAGGCAGATCCAGCGAGTAGGATTGGGCGTGGAGAATTTTATCCAAGGGTACCTGCTGACACTCTGATTTGACTCCGATTTGATGTTAAGCCCAGAGTTGGCTTCTCGAGGATTACCAGCCAAAAAAAAATAAAAAATAAAAAAAATAAAAAATTTAAAGATTTATTTGATAATAGAATAAGACAGAACTAGCTATTTGATGAATAAGTATAAAATTCAAAATTAATGTAAAAAAATGTTTGGAATGATTTCAGGAATAAAAGATTTTGTGTTTGGTATGAAAATGAGGAATAAGAGAAATAAAGAATTTTAATTAGGATAAATTATCTTTTTATCCTCAAACTTTATTATGTAATAATAAGGTGAGAGATGATGTCTCGGTAGACGTGAGAGGATAAGAGGATTGTTGAAAGAGTGAGAACAATAATTATCATTTATTCTAGTTATACCGGAACAAATTATACCAATTGATTCTGGGTACGTTTGAAAAAATAAGAGAGATATCCCTTTTATTTTCGGTTCTATACCGAATCCAAACAAGCGAAGAGAAATATTATCTATGCATTTAAATTATTTTTCGTATTAAAATTTACGAATCGGTTTTATTAGATTTAATTTAAAATATTTAAAATAATTAAAATAAAATTTTTAATTTTTTAATATTATTTATTTAATAATCGAATAGGTTTAAAATTAATGACTGAAAATAAAATTTTTACCAAATATAATGATATCATATTAAAATTTCAGATTAAAAATATTAATTTTATTTTATATAGTATAAAAAAATTTATTAAAATTTTACGTAATTTAAATATTTCTACACTATTAAATTTGCAAACGACTCAACATAAATGTTAAAATTATTAATCTTGAACCTATTTATTTACTAGATAAATAATATTAAAAAATTATAAAATTTAATTTCTATTTGCTTCAAATACTCTATAAATAGACGGCATAAGAAAAATTAGAGCAATTGAAGAATCAAATACACAAAGATGAAGGATCCACACAAAAGAATATGGAAGAGAAAAAATAATGACTTGTGGAACCTACATCTCCGAATACGTCTTGCAATAAAATAGTATAGATTATACTCTACCTTATTTTTAAAAAATATATTTTTTTTATTTTAATCTAATTAGAATTTCGCTATAAATCTAACTAAATTCAAACAAAAATAACAAAACTTGCTACCACATGCAAATTTTAATATGTGAAAACAAACGTCAATACACTCCATTCCTATACAATATCTTTAAAATGTATACATCACTCAATCAAATACTATCATATATATTATAATGTCAACGGAGTAAATTGTGAGTACAAATAGCAAATATAGCAAATGTTTGAGATCTCTAAGATGGTGTTCACTACAACAAAATTAGATTATAGAGATATATGTTTGTGACACTTTTGTATAAGTGTTCTATCTATATTCTATCTATATTCAAAATTAAGTTATAGGAATATATTTTTGGGACATATTATAAAAATGTGTCGCTATATATCCTACCGACGGCATATATAGCAACACTAATAATAAGTATCGGTATTTTTGTCAGCGACACTTTTTAAAAATTTTAAAAATATTTAAAAATATCGCTATAACATAATTTTATTATAGTGATTCTTATAAAATATATATTAATATTTTGTCAGATTTATATTGTATTTTTGTACAGCGTGAATAAATTAATCAATGATCAACAATGATATAAGGGCAATATTTAAGAAGACTTATAAAGAGTGACTCTATATTGACAAATAAATAAATATTTTGATATAATTTTTTTCTTAAAAGTTGTTTATTGTCAGTAGTTAATTATGATGTAGAGAATTTTATTAGATAGTGCGTAGGCTCGAATAAAAGTATCATATGCATTTATCAATAATTAAAAAATTGGTACCAACAAAATTTGCACAATTGATTCAATGCATTTATCCAAAAATAAATTTTATGATAGCTGATAATCTATATAATTGAATGAGTCCAGTATCATTCTTAATCTCATAAATCATGCATGTCTCTGGATAATTTATGTCTCTATGCTAATAAAATTCAGTTATTTCATATGAAAGTAGCTAACAAATTATATTAAGTTATTATTGAAATAAAAAAAAATTACTAAATTAGAAAATAACGCATGGCATAAATACCGGTCAACATAATTGTCAACCGATATACAACTAAAATCGTGGAAAGTGAATTCCGTGGTTAATACGATTCTAATCCACTATACAAAACTAAAAAGACGTGCCAATAAATAGGAGACATAGCCAAATAACTCGTCATTATTAAAAATAATAATTAATTTTTGAAAAAATTCACAATAGTATAAAAAAATAGATTTTATTATTATTATTATTATTATTATTATTATTATTATTATTATTTTAGTGAGGTCCTTCACAGACATAATTAGCAAGTGACCACTGCAATTTAATTTCCTTCAATGCCCGGCATTTATAATTTTATAGTGTACTTTTATATATTTTTCTAGTATAATTTTTAGAACTTTCTAAGAATACTATAATCATGTAAGAAGAATGCTAGATGTACATCTCAAATGGAGTGTACATTCTACATTTATTTTATTCTGTGATGGGTATTCATTCACTCATTACATCAATATGATGAGTGAAATTCATTCCATTCCAGAATGGAGCAGATGTAAAATATACACCTCATTTGAAATGTACATCTAGAATTTTTCATCTTGTAAATAGTTTTATTTGTAAAAACTACAAGACGGTTCGGCTCTTTAAGCCGAGTCTTGAAAAGAATTCGGTTGAGCCGATTCCTTTTCAATCTAATCGTTTGATTCTGAGGCGTATTTCGGGGCGCATTTTGAGTCAACTCAAGAATCAATTTTCGACCCAACGCTGTCGGTCTGACTTCGGTTTGAGCCCCACAGTTAATATATATTTATAAATACTATGAAACACCAACACATTAACAAAAGCGACATGGAGGAGTAAGCATTTTCTGTCACAGTTATTATTTCATATTAAAAAAAAAAAAAGTAAAATCTAATAAAAGGCAGCTCCCAAATAGATTAAAAACAGTAATTTTTTTAAAAGAATATTATTTTATTACAAAATTATCATATTATTTGTGATCCATATTGTTTTTGTACGTTCTACCTACCACAATAAATTAATTTGATTTACATATAAGGATTTTTTTTTTTTTTTCTTTGGTGGGACTACATTAATATTTATTGTAATTGACTTTTTGTAGTATGACTAATATTATATTTTATGTGAAAATAAACAAATTATATCACTATTGTATTTTATTTGCTACACGTAATGTAATTTCTTCCAAACGTCACGCAGAAAAAAAATATTTTCAAAATTATGATACAAAATATACATTATTTATCCATGACATCTAAAATTTCACATCGGATAATATGGGAGATGCGATAGGCTTATAAATAATAGGCATATTAGTAATAATAACTGAGTTTTAATATTTTGACTCGGTGGTTTGAGTCCAATAAATTATTATTGTTAGCGGGTCGGATCGTTATATTTGTTATGCAGACTGAATCGTTATATTTGGTATCAGAACCTGATTACCAACCGAAATACCGTGGTGACGAGAATGTCAGTACCTAAACGAGAAAAACCCTAATAGCTCCACATCGAATAATGAGGATAATGTGGGAGAATCTGATGGACTTATAAGTGACAGACAAACTAATAATAATAATTTAGTTTAAATATTTTGGATCGATGGTTTGAACAACAAATCTATGCCTCGTACTCAAAGAACATTTATAAATCAATTCTGAAAAATTTACACACTATTAATAATAATTAGACATAAGTATTTGAGTTTAGTGATTTAGACAACAAATCTATTCCCTCGTTTGTATTAAGATTCTAAACTCAGCAAAGCAACTCAAGAGATTTCCATGAATTTTTGTGTGTGTGATGTGTCAGTTTCATGTTATTTTTATTTTCTAGGTTGTGTAAACATGATGAATATTTTCGAACTTATGCTCAAATTAATATTATTAAAGTATGATAGAATAAATTGTTTCGGTCAAAATAAAATATTTTGATTAAATAAAAATTCTATAGATCCACTTAATGACAAAAAATTATCATCTCAATATTTTGTTTTATAATTTAAATCGATAAACTAATTGACGACATTGAGGATCTAGCTCATCTTAGAATAGAGAATCTCAATATTTTTGTTTCACCGCAAAGTTTTTTTTTATTTACTAGAGTAATTAACTATGACACTACTCGATCAATTAAAGCACGTATTAGAAACATCATATATAACTAGTGTAGTTATCCGCGCGATGCGGCGGGTAAATATTATCAAAATATATTTTTTTTATATTTTTTTTTCATAATATAAATAAAAATAAAAAATTATATAGAAAAATTTTAAATATTTTATTTTAAAACTCCCGTATCAACTTATCAGAAAAAAAAAAAAAAAAATTAATCATTCTCAATCTAATATATGAATCTATCAGCAACAATCAGAGTAGAATATTTATTCACTCAGAATTAAAATCTAAGACATATATAGGAATGTAATGAAGTTTAGAGAGAGAATGAGAGAGAGCTCACGTTCAATGAGCTACGGTGACGGCGACAACGGTGGTGGAGGAGGAGAAGGAGGAGTAGGCGGAGAAGTGGAGGATTCCTATCGGCGATGGCGGTCGCGGTGGCAGTGGCGGCGATAGGTAGGAGCTGATCATGAGCGATGCCCCCCGTGCGGCTAAAGAAGGCGAGAATCGGGTCTAGATTTTCGGTGAGATCGGGGGCGGAAGATTTTCAAAAACGGAGAGTTTGATTGGACGAAGGTGGCCATGAAGTGGACGATGGAGATTTTGATCTTGGAGGAGGAGGAGGAAGAGGAGGGCAAGGAGATTTGGAGGTTCTCCACGACGGGAAGGAGGAGGCAAGGATCGAGGGTGGAGGGGTCGAGGGAGAGAGCGTTGTTGTCAACGGAGATAGTGAAGAGGGAGGTGGTAGCTTAGAGAAAGAGGGAGAGAAGAAGAATAATAATAAAAAGAACTCAAAAAGGGGGGAGATATAATTAATTCATTGAAAGTAGGGAGTGAGAAGAGTTGGAGGTTGGGAATGGAAAGAATTTATAATTAATTCATTGAGAGTTACGAATAAGAAGAGTTGGGGGTTAGAAATGTGAAGAGTCTATCATTAATTCATTGAGAATTGAAAAAGATAAGAATGAAAGAAAATTTGACACGTGACAAAAAAATAGAAAAAATCATATAGAGGTATAGATTGCCAATTTGATCTAACATGAATTTATTTATTTATAGTACTCCGATCCGGTTTCGATCTATATCTCCATTTTTTGCAACCTTAGCAAAAGGTACAAAGACCAATTAATTATTAACTTGAAATATCAGGATGTAGTAAAAAGGCTATTCATACATGAATCCTTTTCTTTCTTTTTTGAACATAAAGATTAAAGAGAAGAACATGTCCAAGACATAAATCCCCAAAAGAATATATATATATATATATATATATTTAAAAAAAAAAAAAATACAAGGAAGTGAAGTGTGAGTGAGCAGCATTAATAGGCTTAGGCCTAAAAGGAAAGGAAAAGAGAAGGATTAATTGTTTCGGTGGAGAGACCACTACTCACAATTTGAGTCCTCGTTGCTCGCTCCCTCTACTCCTATACTATTTTGATGGTGTGATCACACTAAGATACACACACGCGCACAAAAGAAAAAAGAAAAAAGAAAAAAGAAAAAAGAAAAAAAAAAAGGTAAGTGTTGCTTAGGCCATGAACACACACGTACCATTTTTTGAAACTAGTGGTGAGGGTAGTGTTCATCTTTATATATCTTTATAGTACACTTAAACTGTTTCTGCATTATCTTTTGCCTTCATGATTTTTTTAGGCTAATGGGGCATGCGCGCGCGCATGTGCTATATATATATATATATATATATATATATATATATATATATATAGAGAGAGAGAGAGAGAGAGAGAGAGAGAGAGAGAGAGAGAGAGAGCGCTAGCTAGCTAGGTTAAATATATCGAGTTATTGATTCTATTAAGTTTTTAATTTTTGAATTAAAAGATATGTAGTTGAAATGATAGTGGACCTCTTGAATTTAATGGATGGTTGAAAAAATAGTAAAATCTAATGATTAAAAATAATCAAAGTAGTTTATCTAAAAATAGAAAATTTGATAGCACCAAATATTTGGTGCTATCGATAGCATAGTAACCGAACTTTCTCTCTCTCTCTCTCTTTATATATATATATATATATATATATATATATATATATATATATATATATATATATATATATATATATATATATATATATATATATATATAAAAATATATATATATTGTCAAGTATAGTTTAATCCTTTTGGCAAATTATTTGATTCAAATTAAATATGCATAGATGAATTGTGAATGAAAAGATGCTCATGAAATTAGTTTCAATTATCATTGGAATGTTTTGGTATTTGGTTTGTTAGCTTTTAGAACATCTTTTCGCCTGTTCAATAATAATTATATTTTTTTAATAAATATTTAAAATAATTTACTATAAAAAATATTTTATTTAACGAAAGACGATGTTACTGTTAAAAACTTAATTTTTTTTTTGTTAAAAGTCAATAACCACAAACAGTTCATCCGTCATGACTCGTCGGAGAGCTTCCTTCGTTAAAAATAATTCCGACCAAAATGAATTGTTACTCGTTATAAACTAATAATGATCCCCACTCATCACAATTTTTACTATTTTTAATTGAAAACTTAATTCATGATTTTATGGTAGATTAATTTTATATATATATATATATATATATATATATATATATATATATATATATATATATATATATATATATATATATATATAGAGTGAAATGGGATGATTTGATTTAAATATTTGTATTATGAGATGTTTAAGGCTTAAACAAATCATCAATTATTGAAAATCATAAATGGTAAAAGTGAAAATTGAACTAAGGAAGCTTAAGTTGACTCTAATACCAAGTAACTACTAGAAAATATGAATTAGGATTAGTTTTAAGAAAATAAATACACTAGTTTTTTTTCTCACATACAAAGACTAGTCCCTATTGTGAATATCAATTCACGATTTTTAGCACACAAGAGCCTACATTTGGAGCATGTACTGAGAGAGAGAGAGAGAGAGAGAGAGAGAGAGAGAGAGAGAGAGAGAGAGAGAGAGAGAGAGAGAGAGAGAGAGAGAGAGAGAGAGAGAGTAAGTGTGGCTGGAGTGCTTTTAAAAGCACCGAGTCTTCTGTACTTCTAAATTACTTTCGATATTAAAATTTTCGAATTGATGATCGGCTCTATTAAATTTGATGTAGAATATTTGCAGTATTTAGAAAATAAATTTTACAAATTTTTAATATTATTTACCTAATGATCAAAATGGTTCAAAATTAACGGCTGAAAATAAAATTCTTACAAAATATGATGATATGATACTAAAATTTTAGATCAAAAATATTGATCTTGTTTTATATAATATAAAAAAATTTCTATTAAGATTTTACGTGATTTGAATATTTCTACACCGTTAAACTTACAAATGGCTCACTACAATAATTAAAATTATTAATTTTGAATTATTTTAATCACTAGGTAAATAATATCAAAAAATTATAAAAAAAAATTTCTAAATATTTTAAATACTCCAAATTAAGTTTAATGAAATCGATCATCTAATCGGAAACGATTTGAAAACACGAAGGCCAACGTGCTTCTAAGCACACAAGCCCCTCTCTCTCTTGCTCTCTCTCTCTCTCTCTCTCTCTCTCTCTATATATATATATAGCTTTAGGCATGACTACTATCGATAATAAATAGACTCCGTTGTCAATTATTTGTTTTCGATGATAGAATTTTTAAAACGACGATAAACACCGTTAAATATGATCAAAATCATTTAAACTATCTGAAAATTAATTTTTTTTTTTATATTCTTTTCTTAACCATTAAGTGGTCACAAAAATAAACAATTGAAAACGAATACCTTTCAAAAAATGACGATAGAAATCTTGTAATTAAGATCGAGAATATAGATTTTATTTTAAATAGTTTTAAAAAATTTCTAACCAAAATTTAAATAATTTAAAATTATTTATACTGCTAAACTAGTAGAAGACTCATATTTATCATTAAAATTATAAATTTTCTAACCCTTTGATAATTAAGTCAAAAATGTTAAAAAAATTGAAAATTTAATTTCTAAATACTTTCAGTGGTCTAGATCAAATTTAACGATGACGATCGTCGATTTGAAAGCTCCAACATCGAAAACAAAAGGATGACAATTAATCCCGTTTACTACTAATAGCTTTTCAGCTTATATATATAGAGAGAGGGAGAGAGAGAGAGAGAGAGTTCGGCTACTATACTATTAATAGTACGAAGGTATTGGTGCTATCAAGTTTTCTACCCTTAGATCAATCTCTTTGACCATTTTCACCCGTTATATTTTACTATTTTTTCAACCATCTATTAAACACAAGGAGCCCACTATCATCTCAACTACATATTTTTAAATCCAATGGTTAAAAACTTAATAGCACCAATAACTTGGTACTATTAATAGTATTTCAGCCTAGCGCTCTCTCTCTCTCTCTCTCTCTCTCTCTCTCTCTCTCTCTCTCTCTCTATATATATATATATATATATATATATATATATATATATATATATATATATATATATATATATATATATATATATATATATCGTAGGTTACTATACTTAGACCTGGCAAACGGGCGGATTGGATAACCCGCGAGCGGATTATTGCACCAGCGGATTATATGGGCATGGATAAAATTTACTCGTAATTTTTTGGATAGCCAACGTCTTTACCCAATATACCCACCCGCGGGCGGGCAGGTGGGCATGTGGCTTACCCGAAAGAATTTATTTATTTATTTATTTATTTATTTATTTATTTATTTATTTTGCTTCTTTGCTCTTTTTTTTTCAATATAAAATATAAAATATATAATTTTTAAAAGTATAACATAATTTATTTAAAATATTACAAAAAAGAATAAATAATAAAAAATCTTTAAGCACATAAATTATGTAATGTAAAAATATTTTATAATCGCAAAATTTTGTGAAACAAAATTAATAAATTTTTCATAATTATAGAGTCAAATATTATAGAAATAAATCATAAAAACTCAATCCACAACTATAACTTTAGTTATCGATTCTTTTAATTCCGAATTTTTACCAATTTTCAATAATGGCACCATAAGATTCTTGGCATCATGTTTATCTACATTTTAAATTTTGAATAATTAATTATCATAGAATAAAAGGATTTAGGGAGGCAGTGTAGTACAAGAGGTAGCAACAACGATTAAAAAAAAACGAAAAGAAGTTAGGATTAGAATTTTTAAGAATATATAAATAAAAATAATATATATTTTTAATTAAAAAATTTATACGGGTATCCGTGGGTACCCGCAGGTTGACCAAAATGCCCACGGCTAAATGGGTGCCCATCCGTTTTACCCATAAATTTTTTGGTAAGAAAAATTAATACCCATACCCGCAAATTTGTAGAAAATCTGTAGGTACCTGCGGGTACGAATAGGAATTACCGGATCTAACTATACTCTTATGAATATAAACCCCTATATACTTATAACTTTTTTGCCATTGGATGAAGGAATTAATGTGCGATTAGGATGATAATGATCCTTCTAAAATTTAATAGGTTGTTGGTGAAATAGTATAAATCTTAGGAACTATTATAAGCCGAAAGCCGGATTATATATATATATATATATATATATATATATATATATATATATATATATATATATATATATATATATATATATATGATGGTGTAGATAGCAACAAAGGATAACACACACTCATGAATAGGGATGTCAATGGGTACGGATATCCAAAATTTTATCCGAATTCGAATCTGAATGGAATGAATTTATCCGATATTAAACGGATATGAATTTGGATATAGATATAAAAAATGAAAATTCGACGAATTTAGAATTAGATATGAATTTTGATTGTATCCTATCCGAATCCGACCTCGACCGGAATGTGAATTAATTTTAATATAAATATTTAATATTATATTTAAATTTATATTTTAAAAAATTAAATTTAATATAATATATTTTGAAATATTATAGAAAAAATTAATTATTTCGGATTTGAATTTTCGGATTCGAATTTTAAATTTTTAATCGGATTCGAATTTGAATATAAATTTTAAAAATTCATCGGATTCGAATTTGATAATCAAGTTCGAGCTCGAATTCCAATTTTTAAAAATCCATACTGAATCCGACCATTGAGATTACTACTCATGAACATGCGCTGGTGAACAATTATAAGCAACCCCACTTTGTCCCTTATCTCAGCATATTTCTCCTTCTATTATAATTGTTTTTAATACAGTACTGATAAATATGATTTTTCATAACACGTAGAACCTATTTGGTATCGAAATTTATCTTTTAAAATAAATATATACAGTGTGACATAATTTTTCAATTTTTAATAAAATTATAAAAATAATATTATAACTAGTCTTTATTGAGATATATATATATATATACTAATATACACAATAAAATATTATGTATGAATATTTTTTTTCGGCAATCCAAATGCAGCGTCAGAATGCTTACGATAATAATGTAAGGAAAAACTAAACATGAACTTATTCCTTATCCAACCACTTCCCTCTCTCTGTCTTTCTCTCAACCCTTTATTAAAACAAAGAAAGATCACATGGAAACCACTTTGGAGCTTCCTCCCAAGTAGATAAATTGATGTCCCTCGTGGGATGTGCTATATGTGCCGTTGCTAGAATGTATAACGATATATTTTTATAATATATTTTAAAAATATATTTTTATAATTTAATTTTAAATATAGATAAAATATAAATAAAAAAATTTATATAAAAATATTATA
The DNA here is from genome assembly GCA_029204045.2 of Tillandsia leiboldiana. Taxonomy (NCBI): domain Eukaryota; kingdom Viridiplantae; phylum Streptophyta; class Magnoliopsida; order Poales; family Bromeliaceae; genus Tillandsia; species Tillandsia leiboldiana. The sequence continues at coordinate 3,829,971 of CM055064.1, forward strand.
AATATGTATTTTTATAATCTAATTTTATTATAATGCAAATATTATGACCAGAATCAAACATGAACCATCTAATGAGAAATGGTCCAGGCACAATAGGCAAAGGTGTGGCCATTGGTTAGGTAAAGGAGGCCCCATTTGTGCCCTCCACCAATCATAAAAGGAACCCAATCCAACCACTCCCATGCCCCACTAAATTCCCCCTCCCCTCCTTTCCTCTCGACACACATAAGTGGACCTAAGGAAACAAACCCATTGAACACATTACCCTTTGCCTTTGTGTGGACCTAAGGAAACAAACCCATTGAACACATTACCCTTTGCCTTTGTTACTACTAATAAGTAGGAGAAAAAAAAAAAAAAAAAAGAGAAAGCTAGAGAGAAAGAGCATTAAATGTTGGATATGATGGGGGGAAAACATATGATAAAGGACATGAGAGGGAAAAGCTAAAAGGGTGGGGGGTCATTTCCTCAAATGAGTCCTAACAAGCTTAGGTCTCAAAGATAGAGCAGCTATAAATAGTACACGTACATGTCCACACAAACACACCCAACCATGGCTTTAAAAAAAACCACCTCCTCCACCATTACTCTCTCCTCCTCCTCCTCCTCCTCCTCCTCTTCTTTGGGAAAAAAAACACCCCCCTAAAAAGAAAAGGTAACTCCCCCACCAGTTTTATTCCTTTGTCTCTGTGGAATTTCCTTTCCTCCTCCCATAATTGATCCCAAAATTGAAGGCATGGATGATAATTTTTCTCTTCTTTTTCTTTTTTTTTTTTCTTTTCTTGGGTGGTGGTTCTGGAATCTCCTCTGTTTCATGTTTCCCACCCTCATTTCAACATTTTTGTGCTGAATCTGGGTTTTTTTTTCCTTCATTCTTTTTCCTCTCATGAATCCAGGAGAGAGCCCAGTTCTTGACACAAAAGGGAAAGGAAGGATCTCAGATCAGGGAAAGCAACCCAAAAAAAAAAAAAAAAAAGTTTATACACTCACCAAGGTGCTCTTTTATGATCATTGTATTTGGTTTCCCTATATTCTTTTTAGATATAGTTAGATCAGCATTGGAACAAATACATTATTTTATTTTATTTTATTTGGTAGGTTTATTTGTAACCCTTGCAGTATGGATCCTCCTCCCTAAATCTTTCATTGATTTTTCCTTTGAATTCTGCTACTTTTTGTTTGTTAATGTGATTGTACTAAAATTGTAATTGCATGACTCCTTTCTTACTATGCTATTCGACATTAACAGTACTGATTGTGTCAAAATTGTTGTAGTTTCTGCTTCTGTCTGATGATTTACAGTACTGATTGTGTCAAAATTGTTGTAGTTTCTGCTTCTGTCTGATGATTTACCGCTATTTCGATTCTATCAGTTTCCAATTTTGCGATTTTACTCTGTAGTTTCTGTTCTGTTTGATGATTTACCGCTTTTTCGATTCTATCAGTTTCCAATTCTGCGATTTTGATCTATAATGGAGAGCGAGGAATGGGAATCATATCCTTATTCTTACATTGAAGGCGAGGACGAAGAGTATAACATCATTTCGGAAGAAGCTTACGACCAAGATGATGATGATGCCGCAGTAATATCCTTGGACACCATTTTGCCAGATGACCTCCTAGAAAAAGTCCTTTCGTTCCTGCCGATCGTGAGCATCATCCGGTCCGGCTCCGTCTGCAAGAGATGGTACAAGGCAGTGTGCTCGCATCGGTACGCCTGGTGCGGCATGTCGCAGCAGAAGCCGTGGTATTTCATGTTCACGTGTAGCGACGAATCTGTCGACGGTTTCGCATACGATCCGATCCTTCGGAAGTGGTATGACTTCGATTTCCCCTGCATTGAGAAGAGCAATTGGTCGACTTCTTCGTCGAGTGGATTGGTTAGTGTAATGGATAGTGAGAACAGGGGGCGCTTTTTCGTCTGCAATCCTATCACTCAGGATTGGAAGAGGCTTCCGGAAGCTCCGGGAGGGAAATCGCCTGATTACAGCGCGATAGCGATATCGGCGAACAGGAAGCTGCATTCTTACACTGTTGCAGTGGCAAAGTGTGAGCAGGTCCCGGAGGAGTACTATCAGTGGGATTTTTCGATTCATATTTACGAATCCGAGAGTTGTTCGTGGGTCACTTGGATCAGCGAAACTTTAGTCGGGTGGAGAGGAGGCGACGAGTGCGTCATTTGCGACGGCGTTTTATACTATCTTATTTACTCCACCGGCGTATTGGGGAACGTCGAGCCCCGTCATTGTTTGGTTATGTGTGATCTCTCGATCGGAACTTGTCCTACTTCTTTGATGCAATTGGCGATTCCAGTTCCGTGCTCTCTCACTTGCGGAAGGCTGATGAATCTCAGAGACAAGCTGGTTTTGGTTGGTGGGATCGGGCGGCACGATCGGCTGGGGATTATAAAGGGGATAGGCATTTGGGAGCTTGATAACAAGGAGTGGCATGAAATTGCTAAAATGCCGCATAGGTTCTTTCAAGGTTTTGGGGAGTTTGACGATGTTTTCGCGAGTAGTGGCTCTGATGATCTGATCTACATACAGAGCTACGGATCGCCGGCTTTGCTTACTTTTGATTTGAGTCAGAAACTGTGGAGGTGGTCGATCAGAAGCCCCGTGACCAAGAGATTCCCCCTGCAGCTCTTCACTGGCTTCTGCTTCGAACCGAGGCTCGAGATTGCCTCCTAAGTTTGATGTTGTTTCGTTGCTTTGAATTTGGTTTATTCGAAATCACGGAGTTTGCCTTTCCCTTCCTTTTTGGAGCCACAGGAAGAACAATATGTGGATCTCGCGAATGCAAAGAAAGAAAGAAAGAAATGCTACATTTCATAGAGAATATCATTTTGTGCTACCACATACAATTTTTTCTTTTCTTTTTTTCCTTGAATTATAGGTCTAACTGTTCATATAAGCGACGACGGCGACGACGATGCATTAAACTCTTCATGTCGTTCCTTTCGTAATTGCATTTAGCTATGTTTAATTTATATCTTTTAGAGGCAACTTCACCATATCCTTCATCTCACAATCAATGCTCTTCCTTTTGCTTCTTTTCCTTTGATCTGTATTTGCATTTAATTTGCAAGGTGCTTCTTATTATCTTGATCTTTCGTGTTGTCTCGCAGCTTGCTTATGTTACTGACTTGGTCAATTTCTTTCGCTTGCTGATCAAATTTGAGCTCTATTAGTATATTTGCTGATTCAATCTAATTGTGATATTTTCGGATCGAAATGTATACGAGCATTGCTAGACCTGAATCTTAGTTGTTCTTGCATTTATTTGTTTCATGTAGCAGTTGATTACTTTCATTTATTTGTTTCGCAAATCTATCGAACATTTAGAAAGGTTTAGTCATGTAATGATAGATAAACAAGAAGAGATTATATAAGATAGTTGTAAAGAGAAAAAAGAAGGTCCTTTTGTTTGATGGGAGGGACTTTTTTGCAATAATGGTGTCTGAGAAGTGAAGAGGATCATGCTTTACTCTTGTTATGGAAAATGACTTATCAGCAGCATCAGCTCATCAGCACTTAGTGGCTTGCTTTTTGTGCCACTTATTCTGAGGTAGGAATTCTCATTTCAGAATAGATGGGATATAAAATATACATTCGATTTTGAGTGTATAAAAAGTATATTTTTTTTTTTTTTTGAGTATGGCTCTTATGCATTTGTGCAATTTCAGAGATATGCAAGGGTGTGTATGCTAGAAAAAAAAAAGAAAAAAAAAAAACCTGTTTAACAACTGTGCTTCTGTTGCTGTAGTGGGGCAGGAGGTGTCAGCTTGAGCCATAGGGAGGTGTGTGTGTGTTTGTGTCCTTGAGCTCAAAAAGAGCTTCCTTTTTTTCTTTTTTTTCTTTTTTTTTTAGCATTGGTGACAGCTTTTAAGAGAGGCTTTGTTTCTTACTAGATTTTTGCGCTTCCTTTTAATGAAAGCTGTTATGTTTCTTCGCATGTTAATATTTATCATAATTTATTAAACAAAAAATAATTTTTTGTATATTTTAAAATGAATGTACATTTTATATTTTATTATTGGTCATGCGACTAGTGAAAAAGTCTCCATTTGAGGATGATAAAATATACATTATATTCGTTTGTACTTTTTATAAGTTTCGAATTGTAGAGGTTGATTTACTGTCATCGTCCACGAAAGTCTTTTAATGCTTCGAACCTATGGTAGATTGAACTATGAACGAATTAGATCTATAATTTACCGTTTAAAACTCTCAAAAGACAGTAGTTTAATAAAAAATATGATTTATTTCTTAAGCAAAATGGCTCACACAAATTCCTTATATAAGTTTATAATTTCTTGTTCATATACTTATAAGAGAATCGCTCATATATTTATAAGGAATTTCAACGCCCCAATAGATAAGTGGAAGATTAGGCTGATTCGATTTATAATAGCCATCATATTTTTAATTAGCTTTTTTAATTAAAAATAAAATTAAGTCCTGCCCAATTAGACAACAGAAAAATCGTCAGATTGAATTTGATTGATGAACGCATCTGATTCGGTTTGATCGGATGCCAACAGGTAGCATTGCTCTTCTTTAATAAGTGAAAAATGTAAAGACATTCCTGAACTTTCCACGACCAACAATTTTCTTCCTTATCGTTTTGCTTGAAAAAAAAAATTATTAGCTATTAAATTGAAATATTAGGACCAAAATGTAATTTCTCAAAGTGCATTTTATCTTTGGACTTATTTTCATACTTGTGGGTTAATTATTTGTTTAATTTTTTCTGCGTGATTTGTCATCTAGTGTTAGGTTTTTTTTTTTCTTTTTTTTTTTTTTTTTTTTTTTCTTTTTTTGTCTTATATTGTCCCCCCTCCTGCTTTGTATATTTGTCGCATTTGGGAGGCCCCAAATTTTAAACCATGCACAAAGTGCGAAAGGTTTGAAAGATGTAGGTTAACATTCAATTTATTTATTTTTTACCTTTTTTTTTTATAAATAACTTATTAGTTTTATATTTTTGTAAAAATGGATTATTATGAATTTTACAGGTTCAATCCGAATTTTCAACTAAAATATTTTTTTTTTCTCTCTTTGTCTTTCTTTTTTCTTGTTTGCGTTTTTTTTTTTCTTTTTTTTTTTGATCCTCATCGCCTCATTCACCGCTTCGTGGTCCTCGGCGATGGTGACGAGGGTAGCGTTGCTGCCGCTAACATCGGCGCCGGCACCGGAGGAGGAGACTCGTAGCAGATACAGGTAAAGTGTAAGAATTTGGAATTTTGTAAATAATTAAATAAATGAAATCGATAAAAGTCAAGTTGAATTTGGATCATAAATGGCTCAGATAGCGACAGTGCCCCTTCTCTGATGTGTAATTTGCACAGTTAGTAGGCCAGAAATATCACTTTTTAATCCGAGCCTGATCTCGAGGATCCGAAACCACGAGTGCGACCGTCTCGTCGAACTGAGCGAAAACCATATTAAGCTTGTTCAGATCTGACGGTCGGATCTTCCAGAAATCAGCGTTGAAGCCGGCGGGACCCGCGACTTAAGTCGCGGGTACAAGTGAACAGTAAACCCTATTTTCGAGTCCCCTTAGCGTCAATGTTGGCCAATTTACTATTTGGACTCCTAATGTAGTGATTCGAGTAGTCAATTCTAGCTATTTTCGATGTTCTGAACGCAATGGCGCAGTCAAAAATTTTGTTTGACGACTCTGGAACCTCGAAAAGCGCGAAAACTGTATTTTGACACAGTTATTATGGACCGAGATTTTATCCGGGCAGTTTCGTGAAAATCAGAGATCGCTACCTGATAGGTCTCGTCGAGCCGGACGTCATGGCGCAGTCCATTTTTCGTTTCGGCGATCGGATCTTCTCGAAAAGCATGAAATGCATCAGAAAATGCAAATTTTGCATATAAGACCCTATTGAACCTGCCCCGATTAGCGTGCCACTCATGGGAGAAGGACCTAGATGTGAATTAAGGTTACTGTGAAGGACTGGGAGGTAAATGTTTGGACTTGGAGGGACCAAGTTGCAAAAAGGTGCAACTATACACTTTTGAAATTCGAAACTCAAATCGAATCCCTTTAAAGAACCCCGCAGCCCCAGCTTCTTAAGCGCGGACCCTCTCAACAATCTCCTCCCTCTCCTCTCTGCACGCTCCCGGAGTTCCCCCGCACCGGCCGCCGCCCCACGTCGCCGGAGAAGAGAAAGAAAATCAAGAACACTCTTGATCTCGGGTCCCGGTTGAGGAAGAAGCCTCGTGAGGGTCCTTCATCACCTAGGACCTTGTCTGGTGGAGTCCCTGGTGAAGCCGCATCCGAGCCGAGTGGAACTGGCCCCGGCCGCCGCCCAGCGCCGCCGCGGCAAGCTTCCCTCCTTCCACGGAATTTCCGGCGAAGGTAAGCGTGGAATTTTCCATTTCAATTTGGCCCTTGGGCATGACCATGGTGCTCCTGACACCGAGAGCATTGATCGGGTACAGGCTGAGCGGCGCTGCCGACACGATCGCCGGCGGGAGCCACCCCACCGGATTATCGTTTATTTGACCGATCTTCAGCGTCGCGGCCATCCGACCGCTGAACCGGAGATCAGCACCGCTGGATCACCTCCTCTGGACGACTGCAACATCCCCACAAGATTTGAGCTCTATCGGATCAGGATCGGGGTCGCGCGAGCTTGCCCTAGAAACCGAGTTTTTGGCGTTTTCAAAGATCGCCGCCGTCCGGCGCCGCCGCGGCCTCCCGGCGCCGGCCACCACTGCACCGAGCTTCGTGGCGTGGAGCTGAAGCTTCTGGTCCATCTTGCTCCGGCCGGGAGCCACCGCGCCGGAATCCGCCATTAACGGCTGTTGAAGCTTCCCCGGGCTCCGCCGCCGCGCCTCGCCGGCGCCTCCAGACCACCGGAAATTGTGCAGGTAGGTGTGATTCATGATTTTAAGATGATTGGTAGCGTTGCATGGCCCTTTTGACGTTGGGTTGTGAACTTGTGTAGTTGCACCCGAGCCGGCTTCAAGCTCGGACTCCGGCCAACTCCGGCGCTCCCGGACTCCGGCAACCACTCAGGTTGGATCTAAACACCCTCCTGTGATTCCCCTTCATTTTTATTTTGGGGCCAGAGACCCCCTGTAGCTTGGTCTTAAAACTTGCACCCGAGGTCATCCTCTCGGGCTCACCTCCGGCCGCCGCCGCCTCCCGGCCACCGCCGCCGGCCGACCCAGCTGGACCCGAGACCTCCTGGACCCTCAGCTATCTGGTGCTCACCTTTGTAGGAGCTTGGCAGCAATTTTTTTCCAAGAAAGCCTGAACCCGAGACCTTGTTGGAGCACTACCTTGCTCCGGCCATCTTTCCGGCCGGCCTCCGGCACGCGCAAGGTGAGCACACCACTTCTCTGTCTCTGCTTAGTATCATGCTTTAGCTAACTTGCTGTAAGATCAATTAAAAATCAAGTTTTATGAAAGTAGCAAAATGGGACACTAGTAGATCTTGGGCCAACTTTGAAATTGGGCCCCGTGCCAGCCCAACCGTGTGAGCACGGGATCCGTCTCGACATAACGGACGCGCTGGAATTTACGGCGTCGTCATTGGATCCACGGATTTCAAGAACAAGCTGAAATAGTCGATTAATTAAGGAATATAATGCAATTTTAAAAATATATTGGACTAAATTGTAAATTGGACTTGATAGCTGTCCTTAAACAGTGCATATTCACCTGCTAGCCATTTTGTTAGAGTTCTGTAGACTCTCGTTGATCGGGAATCGGGTTCATTCAATATATTGACGATATTGCCCCGTATTAGTGTCACGTCACTATGGTGTCGTCGGGATGGGTTGTGTGAGTCTATTACTGACCAGATCTCCTCATACAGGGCCCAGTTGTTCAGCACCTGCCACCTGGTAGCTGTGCGGGAGTTCGTAGATCTGCCTTCATCCAGGTGGGTTATCTTCGGTCCGGGCTAGCTTTTTGGCCCTCTGGTTGCTTTAGTCCAGTCGGACCCCTGTTTTTGACTTCCCCGCTGATTATATGACCTATCTTGACATATCATGATGTCACTGTTGACATTGACCTGATTAGACCTGTGGTTGAGATTTCTTGTCACGATCAGCTGATTAACATATACATACTCCCTGATTATTCCTGACTGATCCTGATTGATTGAGATATAGATTTGCATGCTTAGATGATACCTGTTGATTCCTGTCATTAAGATATTTCTTGATATACGTCGATATGCATGATTGATTGATCCTGATTGATAGACACTACTCGATATGCATGATTGATTGATCCTGATTGATAGACACTACTCGATATACATGATTGATTGATTTCGATGGATAGATATAGACAGATGATTCCCTGTTGGGATTTCGGCGTGTGCCGACTACTCGGTCACTAGACCGTGAGATTGATCATTGTGACTTGCCATGCACTGCTGTACTTCACGAACAGTGCCGGGGTCGCTCCCCGTGGCTATTGTTCTTTACCGGTAAAGTGGTCTGGAGGATGGACCCGTGAGCCCCAGATAGCACATATGGGTGGCGGGGTTATGTCAGTGGGATAGGTGCAGAGAGTGGTATGAGCCTGAGGTCCCCGTGACCAATAATGGTATTGGTTGGGTGCTTGATATTCTTGTGATTGATGCATAGATTATATACTCCCATGTTCTAGCATGCTTTTCAGTACCTATTCCTGTTCTGTTGTATTGGATTGGTTCTGGTATTTTCCGTACCTGTATATGTACTGTCACTCGATTATGCTTCATGCCAGTTCATTTCATTATGCCAGCTTATGATTGATTACTTGCCTAGTTAGCTTATCTGTGGATTTTAATTATGAGTGGACGTTTATGCTTTCCAGCATGTATGATCTACAGTTTTATGATTGATTCCAGTATACTTACCTGCAGTTCTATTCTGATTACTAGTAGACCTCTATGCTTTCCAGCTTTCCTGTTGACTCTTACTATCCGCAGATTTTAGTACCCAGTAGGTACGATTAGCTGAAGCTCGGCTCGTCGTGCCCACTGGGATGCACTCCGGTGTATCTCACACCCTCGGGTGACTGTTGTAGGTCCGTCGGGTGGTGAGATGTCGGGACGATCCAGTGAGCCGATTACGATAGAGCTGTCCCCATGAGCATTATATATCGACGACTTCGGCAGACATTTACTTTCCGCATTTCATTCCAGTTTATCGTGAGTTAGACATTTAAAACTGATGATGTAATAACTTAATTTTGATTATTCCTGCTGAGTAGATTAGATTAGTTACTGATATATCTGTTGATCTCTGATGACGATTTTTAGCCGTGCATGTATAGGGGAGTCTTTGTCCTTGGGATAAAGAGTCTTCTATACGTGTGGCGGTCTGTTGCGCCCAGTTTGCCAACTCTGATTTCAAAAAAAAAAATTTTCAGACCTGATTTTTAAAACTCGGGGCGTGACAGATTAGATGGTATCAGAGCATAGGTACACGGTATCTAGGGAAAAAAAAAAAAAGGGATTAGGAACTGGTTAGGATGAACCCTAGGATGACTTGTTACGTGAGAGCGATGGGTAGATCGAATATAAGGGTTGGAAACTCTAGATATTATCAGAGTCAGTTTCTGACCCGGGTTGTGTATTGCAGCTATGGCTCGTCCTCCAGGTCGTGGGCGTGGACGGGGCACAGACGTGGAGTAGGCCGACCACCTAGCACGCCGAGCGAGCCCGTCAATCAGGGCCGCATGGACCGGCTTTGAGGCCCAGGTGGCGACTCTGGCTGGGATTTTCCAGCAATTTATGCAGCAGCAGGCTGCTGGCCCCTCTACTTCTGCCCCGCCTGCTCCTCCACCTGCTGTACCTGAGGTCACACCACCGGTTGCACCCTCCTGCTCCACCCGGCCGTTGCTGAGCCAGAGATAGACCTCTGTACCACCACCAGCGGGGCCCATGTCAGCTCCAGTCCCTGCCGCAGCCTCCAGAGCGGTACCCGGGGGTTTGCTGCAGCCCCAGATGCTTCTGCTTCTACCACGTTTGCTTCCTCTCGCTCCATCGCTCCCCGCTGTTGGTCCTGCGGCCGATACTGAGGCCCGATCGGGCGGAAAGGGCCCGAGCAAAGGCGGCTTTGCTAGAGTTTAAGAAATTCAAAGCCGCAAAACCTTCGACGGCAAAGATGAGGACCATTGGGCGGTCGAGGAATGGATCGACCATATGGAGAAGTTATTTCAAGATGCCTACACTGAGGACAGAGACCGGGTCCATATCGCCGTCCACTGCTTGGAGGGCCGGGCATCTAAATGGTGGAGGCGACATCGAGAGCGCTACTTCTTCCCGACTCCAGCCGTATCCTACCTGGGAAGGCTTTAAAGCCGCTATGCACCACCATCATCTCAGGAGACCCACAAGGAGGGTCTCGAGCGCGATTTGGAGACGATCAAACAAGGGGCGACAAGAGCGGTCCGAGAGTTCGAGCAGGGGTTCCTGCGCATCGCCGACCTGGTGCCCCAGGCGGTGCGCGAGGAACGCCGGAAGGTACGCTTGTTTTCGCAGGGCTTGAGGCCTGAGATTCGCCTGACACCTCGCGTCGCACCTCTCCACCGACTTCGACAACTGCGTGGAGCGGTGTCTAAGCGATCGAGGCGGAGATCAAGATGTCCTGCGCTGAGCGGAATGCGGCGGACAAGGACCAAGGACGGGAACAAGGGCAAGAAGAGTGGCGCATCCAGGGAAACGGCGGTGGGCATTCTGATCAGAACAAAAAGGCGAAGCCATCCCGACCGTGTGTCTTCTGGGGGGGTACCCACCAAATGCGCTTCTGTAAACAACGTCACGGACCAATGCTTCAAATGCGGCCAACAGGGGGCATAGAGCTTCGGAGTGCCCGCAGGGGTTCCGCAACTCCGCGCAGATCACAACCCCTGTACCCGCACCTTCAACAACGACGAGCTAGAACCCGGCGCCATAGCTCAGCTCATCCTGGGCGTCCCCCTCTACCTCGACACACCTACTGGAGGGTATCAGTCGGCAGGTGGACGCGTTTTATGCACTGACCCCTCATGGAGAGCCAACGGGGGAGAACCCGACGACTGATTCCGTACTCTCGAATAAACTGGTGTAAACATTTCATAATGTGTGACTATAAGTTGTCGCTTCGTGAACAAAACATCCGTTGAAGTGGAGGTGATGTAATAATCTGAATTACCTTGTTAATAAATAGATTAAAGATAAAATTGGACATTGATTGCTCTAGCACGTTACCTATACCTCCGGTTGACTCCCGTGGGAGTCGTGCCTCCAACTCGATGTTGGCGAACAGATCTTGGGTATTTCACCCTTCTTTGATAAGTATGTTGGCTGCAGACAAGGTACTGTCAAAAGAGTGGTTTGAAGTACTCTACCCCGTAAGGAGTAATATCGTGATTGGGTCTACTTATTCGCTTGTCTATAGTTATAGTCTCCAGGGTTGTCCTTGGACAACGATGTTATAGTCTCAATATTGATATTCCAGACCATAATTAGGGTACATCGACCCTCTATATCGCATACCCTGTGTGGTATCTTTATGAACCAAAATTTTTAGCAGTTTAGATGAAATCGAATTGTGAAGCCACGGTGGAACGTGAATCAACCATGATGGAGCGTTTTCCCCAGTTATTGATTCTTAGTTGTATTAAGTTTCAGGGACGAAACTTCCTTTTTGGTGGGAGAGATGTAAGAATTTGGAATTTTGTAATAATTAAATAAATGAAATCGATAAAAGTCAAGTGTGAATTTGGATCATAAATGGCTCAGATAGCGACAGTGGCCCCTTCTCTGAGTGTAATTTGCACAGTTCGTAGGCCAGAATATCACTTTTTAATCGAGCCTGATCTCGAGGATCCGAAAACCACGAGTACGACCGTCTCGTCGAACTGAGCGAAAACCATATTAAGCTTGTTCAGATCTGACGGTCGGATCTTCCAGAAATCAGCGTTGAAGCCGGCGGGACCCGCGACTTAAGTCGCGGGTACAAGTGAACAGTAAACCCTATTTTCGAGTCCCCTTAGCGTCAATGTTGGCCAATTTACTATTTGGACTCCTAATGTAGTGATTCGAGTAGTCAATTCTAGCTATTTTCGATGTTGGAACGCAATGGCGCAGTCAAAAATTTGTTTGACGACTCGGAACCTCGAAAAGCGCGAAAACTGTATTTTGACACAGTTTATTATGGACCGAGATTTTATCGGGCAGTTTCGTGAAAATCAGAGATCGCTACCTGATAGGTCTCGTCGAGCCGGACGTCATGGCGCAGTCCATTTTTCGTTTCGGCGATCGGATCTTCTCGAAAAGCATGAAATGCATCAGAAATGCAAATTTGCATATAAGACCCTATTGAACCTGCCCCGATTAGCGTGCCACTCATGGAGAAGGACATAGATGTAATAAGGTTACTGTGAAGGACTGGGAGGAAATGTTTGGACTTGGAGGGACCAAGTAGTGCAAAAAAGGTGCAACTATACACTTTTGAAATTCGAAACTCAAATCGAATCCCTTTAAAGAACCCCGCAGCCCCAGCTTCGTAAGCGCGGACCCTCTCAACAATCTCCTCCCTCTCCTCTCTGCACGCTCCCCGAGTTCCCCCGCACCGGCCGCCGCCCCCACGTCGCCGGAGAAGAGAAAAGAAATCAAGAACACTCTTGATCTCGGGTCCCGGTTGAGGAAAGACCTCGTGAGGGTCCTCATCACCTAGACCTTGTCTGTGGAGTCCCTGGTGAAGCCGCATCCGAGCCGCGTGGAACCGGCCCCGGCCGCCGCCCAGCGCCCCGCGGCAAGCTTCCTCCTTCCACGGAATTTCCGGCGAAGGTAAGCGTGGAATTTTCATTTCAATTTGGCCCTTGGGCATGACCATGGTTGCTCCTGACACGAGAGCATTGATCGGGTACAGGCTGAGCCGGCAGCTGCCGACCCGATCGCCGGGCGGGTGCCACCCCACCGGATTATCGTTGATTTGACCGATCTTCAGCGTCGCGGCCATCCGACCGCTGAACGGAGATCAGCACCGCTGGATCACCTCCTCTGGACGACTGAACATCCCCACAAGATTTGAAGCTCTATGGATCAGGATCGGGGTCGCGCGAGCTTGCCCTAGAAACCGAGTTTTGGCGTTTTCAAAGATCGCCGCCGGCCG
>CM055064.1:3843191-3950691 GCA_029204045.2 Tillandsia leiboldiana
CACCGGATTATCGTTTATTTTTGACCGATCTTCAGCGTCGCGGCCATCGACCGCCTGAACCGAGATCAGCACCGCTGGATCACCTCCTCTGGACGACTGCAACATCCCCACAGATTTGAGCTCGATCGGATCAGATCGGGGTCGCGCGAGCTTGCCCTAGAAACCGAGTTTTGGCGTTTTCAAAGATCGCCCGCCGTCCGTCGGCCGCCGCGGCCCAGTCCCCGCCGGCCACCACTGCACCGAGCTTCGTGGCGTGGAGCTGAAGCTCTATGTCGCATCTTGCTCCGGCCGGGATCCACCGCGCCGGAATCCGCCATTACGGCTGTTGAGGCTTCCCGGGCTCCGCCGCCGCGCCTCGCCGGCGCCTCCAGACCACGGAAATTGTGCAGGTAGGTGTGATTTCATGATTTTAAGATGATTGGTAGCGTTGCATTGCCCTTTTGACGTTGGGTTGTGAACTTGTGTAGTTGCACCCGAGCCGGCTTCAAGCTCGACTCCCGCAACTCCGCGCTCCCGGACTCCGGCAACCACTCAGGTTGGATCTAAACACCCTCCTGTTGATTCCCCTTCATTTTTATTTTGTGGCCAGAGACCCCCTGTAGCTTGGTCTTAAAACTTGCACCCGAGTCATCCTCTCGGGCTCACCTCCGCCGCCGAGCCGCCGCCGGCCGCCGCCGGCCGACCCAGCTTGGACCCGAGACCTCCTGGGACCCTCAGCTATCTGGTGCTCACCTTTGTAGGAGCTTGGCAGCAATTTTTTTCCAAGAAAGCCTGAACCCGAGACCTTGTTGGAGCACTACCTTGCTCCGGCCTCTTTCCGGCCGGCTCCGGCACGCGCAAGGTGAGCACACCACTTCTCTGTCTCTGCTTAGTTCATGCTTTAGCTAACTTGCTGTAAGATCATTAAAAATCAGTTTTATGAAAGTAGCAAAATGGGACACTAGTAGATCTTGGGCCAACTTTGAAATTGGGCCCCGTGCCAGCCCAACGTGTGAGCACGGGATCCGTCTCGACATAACGGACCGCTGGAATTTACGGCGTCGTCATTGGATCCACGGATTTCAAGAACAAGCTGAAATCGATTATTAAGGAATATAATGCAATTTTAAAAATATATTGGACTAAATTGTAAATTGGACTTGATAGCTGTCCTTAAACGTGCATATTCCCCTGCTAGCCATTTTGTTAGAGTTCTGTAGACTCTCGTTGATCGGGAATCGGGTTTCATTCAATATATTGACGATATGCCCCGTATTAGTGTCACGTCACTATGGTGTCGTCGGGATGGGTTGTGTGAGTCTATTACTGACCAGATCTCCTCATACAGGGCCCAGTTGTTCAGCACCTGCCACCTGGTAGCTGTGCGGGAGTTCGTAGATCTGCCTTCATCCAGGTGGGTTATCTTCGGTCCGGGCTAGCTTTTTGGCCCTCTGTTGCTTTAGTCCAGTCGGACCCCTGTTTTTGACTTCCCCGCTGATTTATGACCTATCTTGACATATCATGATGTCACTGTTTACATTGACCTGATTAGACCTGTGGTTGAGATTTCTTGTCACGATCAGCTGATTAACATATACTACATACTCCCTGATTATTCCTGACTGATCCTGATTGATTGAGATATAGATTTGCATGCTTAGATGATACCTGTTGATTCCTGTCATTAAGATATTTCTTGATATACGTCGATATGCATGATTGATTGATCCTGATTGATAGACACTACTCGATATGCATGATTGATTGATCCTGATTGATAGACACTACTCGATATACATGATTGATTGATTCCGATGGATAGATATAGACAGATGATTCCCTGTTGGGATTTCGGCGTGTGCCGACTACTCGGTCACTAGACCGTGAGATTGATCATTGTGACTTGCCATGCACTGCTGTACTTCACGAACATTGCCGGGGTCGCTCCCCGTGGCTATTGTTCTTTACCGTAAAGTGGTCTGGAGGATGGACCCGTGAGCCCCAGATAGCACATATGGGTGCGGGGTTATGTCAGTGGGATAGGTGCAGAGAGTGGTAGAGCCTGAGGTCCCCGTGACCAATAATGGTATTGGTTGGTGCTTGATATTCTTGTGATTGATGCATAGATTATATACTCCCATGTTCTAGCATGCTTTTCAGTACCTATTCCTGTTCTGTTGTATTGGATTGGTTCTGGTATTCCGTACTTATATGTACTGTCACTCGATTATGCTTCATGCCAGTTCATTTCATATGCCAGCTTATGATTGATTACTTGCCTAGTTAGCTTATCTGTGGATTTTAATTATGAGTGGACGTTTATGCTTTCCAGCATGTATGATCTACAGTTTTATGATTGATTCCAGTATACTTACCTGCAGTTCTTATTCTGATTACTAGTAGACCTCTATGCTTTCCAGCTTTTCCTGTTGACTCTTACTATCCGCAGATTTTAGTACCCAGTAGGTACGATTAGCTGAAGCTCGGCTCGTCGTGCCCACTGGGATGCACTCCGGTGTATCTCACACCCTCGGTGACTGTTGTAGGTCCGTCGGGTGAGATGTCGGGACGATCCAGTGAGCCGATTACGATAGAGCTGTCCCCATGAGCATTATATCGACGACTTCGGCAGAAACATTTACTTTCCGCATTTCATTCCAGTTTATCGTGAGTTAGACATTTAAAACTGATGATGTAATAACTTAATTTTGATTATTCCTGCTGAGTAGATTAGATTAGTTACTGATATATCTGTTGATCTCTGATGACGATTTTTAGCCGTGCATGTATAGGGGAGTCTTTGTCTTGGGATAAAGAGTCTTCTATACGTGTGGCGGTCTGTTGCGCCCAGTTTGCCAACTCTGATTTCAAAAAAAAAATTTCAGACCTGATTTTTAAAACTCGGGGCGTGACAGATTAGATGGTATCAGAGCAATAGGTACACGGTATCTAGGGAAAAAAAAAAAAAGGGATTAGGAACTGGTTAGGATGAACCCTAGGATGACTTGTTACGTGAGAGCGATGGGTAGATCGAATATAAGGGTTGGAAACTCTAGATATTATCAGAGTCAGTTTCTGACCGGGTTGTGTATTGCAGCTATGGCTCGTCCTCCAGGTCGTGGGCGTGGACGGGGCACAGGACGTGGAGTAGGCCGACCACCTAGCACGCCGAGCGAGCCCGTCAATCAGGGCCGCATGGACCGGCTTGAGGCCCAGGTGGCGACTCTGGCTGGGATTTTCCAGCAATTTATGCAGCAGCAGGCTGCTGGCCCCTCTACTTCTGCCCCGCCTGCTCCTCCACCTGCTGTACCTGAGGTCACACCACCGGTTGCACCCCCTGCTCCACCGGCCGTTGCTGAGCCAGAGATAGACCTCGTACCACCACCAGCGGGGCCCATGTCAGCTCCAGTCCCTGCCGCAGCCTCCAGAGCGGTACCGGGGGTTGCTGCAGCCCCAGATGCTTCTGCTTCTACCACGTTTGCTTCCTCTCGCTCCATCGCTCCCGCTGTTGGTCCTGCGGCCGATACTGAGGCCGATCGGGCGGAAAGGGCCCGAGCAAAGGCGGCTTTGCTAGAGTTTAAGAAATTCAAGCCGCAAACCTTCGACGGCAAAGATGAGGACCATTGGGCGGTCGAGGAATGGATCGACCATATGGAGAAGTTATTTCAAGATGCCTACACTGAGGACAGAGACCGGGTCCATATCGCCGTCCACTGCTTGGAGGGCCGGGCATCTAAATGGTGGAGGCGACATCGAGAGCGCTACTTCCCGACTCCAGCCGATCCTACCTGGGAAGGCTTTAAAGCCGCTATGCACCACCATCATCTCAAGGAGACCACCAAGGAGGGTCTCGAGCGCGATTTGGAGACGATCAAACAGGGCGACAAGAGCGTCCGAGAGTTCGAGCAGGGGTTCCTGCGCATCGCCGACCTGGTGCCCCAGGCGGTGCGCGAGGAACGCCGGAAGGTACGCTTGTTTTCGCAGGGCTTGAGGCCTGAGATTCGCCGACACCTCGCGTCGCACCTCTCCACCGACTTCGACAACTGCGTGGAGCGGTGTCTAGCGATCGAGGCGGAGATCAAGATGTCCTGCGCTGAGCGGAATGCGGCGGACAAGGACAAGGACAGGGACAAGGGCAAGAAGAGGGCGCATCCAGGAAACGGCGGTGGGCATTCTGATCAGAACAAAAGGCGAAGCCATCCCGACCGTGTGTCTTCTGTGGGGGTACCCACCAAATGCGCTTCTGTAAACAACGTCACGGCCAATGCTTCAAATGCGGCCAACAGGGGCATAGAGCTTCGGAGTGCCCGCAGGGTTCCGCACCCGCGCAGATCACAACCCCTGTACCCGCACCTTCACAACGACGACTAGAACCGGCGCCTAGCTCAGCTTCATCTGGGCGTCCCCCTCTACCTCGACCACCTACTGGAGGGTATCAGTCGGCAGGTGGACGCGTTTATGCACTGACCCCTCATGGAGAGCCAACGGGGGGAAACCCGACGACTGATTCCGTAGCTCTCGAATAAACTGGTGTAAACATTTCATAATGTGTGACTATAAGTTGTCAGCTTCGTGAACAAAACTCCGTTGAAGTGGAGGTGATGTAATAATCTGAATTACCTTGTTTAATAAATAGATTAAAGATAAAATTGGACATTGATTGCTCTAGCCACGTTACCTATACCTCCGGTTGACTCCCGTGGGAGTCGTGCCTCCAACTCGATGTTGGCGACAGATCTTGGGTATTTCACCCTTCTTTTGATAAGTATGTTGGCTGCAGACAAGGTACTGTCAAAAGAGTGGTTTGAAGTACTCTACCCCGTAAGGAGTAATATCGTGATTGGGTCTACTTATTCGCTTGTCTATAGTTATAGTCTCCAGGGTTGTCCTTGGACAACGATGTTATAGTCTCAATATTGATATTCCAGACCATAATTAGGGTACATCGACCCTCTATATCGCATACCCTGTGTGGTATCTTTATGAACCAAAATTTTTAGCAGTTTAGATGAAATCGAATTGTGAAGCCACGTGGGAACGGAATCAACCATGATGGAGCGTTTTCCCCAGTTATTTGATTCTTAGTTGTATTAAGTTTCAGGGACGAAACTTCCTTTTTGGTGGGAGAGATGTAAGAATTTGGAATTTTGTAAATAATTAAATAAATGAAATCGATAAAGTCAAGTTGAATTTGGATCATAAATGGCTCAGATAGCGACAGTGCCCCTTCTCTGATGTGTAATTTGCACAGTTAGTAGGCCAGAAATATCACTTTTTAATCCGAGCCTGATCTCGAGGATCCGAAACCACGAGTACGACCGTCTCGTCGAACTGAGCGAAAACCATATTAAGCTTGTTCAGATCTGACGGTCGGATCTTCCAGAAATCAGCGTTGAAGCCGGCGGGACCCGCGACTTAAAGTCGCGGGTACAAGTGAACAGTAAACCCTATTTTCGAGTCCCCTTAGCGTCAATGTTGGCCAATTTACTATTTGGACTCCTAATGTAGTGATTCGAGTAGTCAATTCTAGCTATTTTCGATGTTCTGAACGCAATGGCGCAGTCAAAAATTTTGTTTGACGACTCTGGAACCTCGAAAAGCGCGAAAACTGTATTTTGACACAGTTATTATGGACCGAGATTTTATCCGGGCAGTTTCGTGAAAATCAGAGATCGCTACCTGATAGGTCTCGTCGAGCCGGACGTCATGGCGCAGTCCATTTTTCGTTTCGGCGATCGGATCTTCTCGAAAAGCATGAAATGCATCAGAAAATGCAAATTTTGCATATAAGACCCTATTGAACCTGCCCCGATTAGCGTGCCACTCATGGGAGAAGGACCTAGATGTGAATTAAGGTTACTGTGAAGGACTGGGAGGTAAATGTTTGGACTTGGAGGGACCAAGTTGCAAAAAGGTGCAACTATACACTTTTGAAATTCGAAACTCAAATCGAATCCCTTTAAAGAACCCCGCAGCCCCAGCTTCTTAAGCGCGGACCCTCTCAACAATCTCCTCCCTCTCCTCTCTGCACGCTCCCGGAGTTCCCCCGCACCGGCCGCCGCCCCACGTCGCCGGAGAAGAGAAAGAAAATCAAGAACACTCTTGATCTCGGGTCCCGGTTGAGGAAGAAGCCTCGTGAGGGTCCTTCATCACCTAGACCTTGTCTGGTGGAGTCCCTGGTGAAGCCGCATCCGAGCCGAGTGGAACCGGCCCCGGCCGCCGCCCAGCGCCGCCGCGGCAAGCTTCCCTCCTTCCACGGAATTTCCGGCGAAGGTAAGCGTGGAATTTTCCATTTCAATTTGGCCCTTGGGCATGACCATGGTGCTCCTGACACCGAGAGCATTGATCGGGTACAGGCTGAGCCGGCGCTGCCGACCCGATCGCCGGCGGGAGCCACCCCACCGGATTATCGTTTATTTGACCGATCTTCAGCGTCGCGGCCATCCGACCGCTGAACCGGAGATCAGCACCGCTGGATCACCTCCTCTGGACGACTTGCAACATCCCACAAGATTTGAGCTCTATCGGATCAGGATCGGGGTCGCGCGAGCTTGCCCTAGAAACCGAGTTTTTTGGCGTTTTCAAAGATCGCCGCCGTCCGGCGCCGCCGCGGCCTCCCGGCGCCGGCCACCACTGCACCGAGCTTCGTGGCGTGGAGCTGAAGCTTCTGGTCCATCTTGCTCCGGCCGGGAGCCACCGCGCCGGAATCCGCCATTAACGGCTGTTGAAGCTTCCCCGGGCTCCGCCGCCGCGCCTCGCCGGCGCCTCCAGACCACCGGAAATTGTGCAGGTAGGTGTGATTCATGATTTTAAGATGATTGGTAGCGTTGCATGGCCCTTTTGACGTTGGGTTGTGAACTTGTGTAGTTGCACCCGAGCCGGCTTCAAGCTCGGACTCCGGCCAACTCCGGCGCTCCCGGACTCCGGCAACCACTCAGGTTGGATCTAAACACCCTCCTGTGATTCCCCTTCATTTTTATTTTGGGGCCAGAGACCCCCTGTAGCTTGGTCTTAAAACTTGCACCCGAGGTCATCCTCTCGGGCTCACCTCCGGCCGCCGCCGCCTCCGGCCGCCGCCGGCCGACCCAGCTTGGACCCGAGACCTCCTGGGACCCTCAGCTATCTGGTGCTCACCTTTGTAGGAGCTTGGCAGCAATTTTTTTTCCAAGAAAGCCTGAACCCGAGACCTTGTTGGAGCACTACCTTGCTCCGGCCATCTTTCCGGCCGGCCTCCGGCACGCGCAAGGTGAGCACACCACTTCTCTGTCTCTGCTTAGTATCATGCTTTAGCTAACTTGCTGTAAGATCAATTAAAAATCAAGTTTTATGAAAGTAGCAAAATGGGACACTAGTAGATCTTGGGCCAACTTTGAAATTGGGCCCCGTGCCAGCCCAACCGTGTGAGCACGGGATCCGTCTCGACATAACGGACGCGCTGGAATTTACGGCGTCGTCATTGGATCCACGGATTTCAAGAACAAGCTGAAATAGTCGATTAATTAAGGAATATAATGCAATTTTAAAAATATATTGGACTAAATTGTAAATTGGACTTGATAGCTGTCCTTAAACAGTGCATATTCACCTGCTAGCCATTTTGTTAGAGTTCTGTAGACTCTCGTTGATCGGGAATCGGGTTTCATTCAATATATTGACGATATTGCCCCGTATTAGTGTCACGTCACTATGGTGTCGTCGGGATGGGTTGTGTGAGTCTATTACTGACCAGATCTCCTCATACAGGGCCCAGTTGTTCAGCACCTGCCACCTGGTAGCTGTGCGGGAGTTCGTAGATCTGCCTTCATCCAGGTGGGTTATCTTCGGTCCGGGCTAGCTTTTTGGCCCTCTGGTTGCTTTAGTCCAGTCGGACCCCTGTTTTTGACTTCCCCGCTGATTATATGACCTATCTTGACATATCATGATGTCACTGTTGACATTGACCTGATTAGACCTGTGGTTGAGATTTCTTGTCACGATCAGCTGATTAACATATACATACTCCCTGATTATTCCTGACTGATCCTGATTGATTGAGATATAGATTTGCATGCTTAGATGATACCTGTTGATTCCTGTCATTAAGATATTTCTTGATATACGTCGATATGCATGATTGATTGATCCTGATTGATAGACACTACTCGATATGCATGATTGATTGATCCTGATTGATAGACACTACTCGATATACATGATTGATTGATTTCGATGGATAGATATAGACAGATGATTCCCTGTTGGGATTTCGGCGTGTGCCGACTACTCGGTCACTAGACCGTGAGATTGATCATTGTGACTTGCCATGCACTGCTGTACTTCACGAACATTGCCGGGGTCGCTCCCCGTGGCTATTGTTCTTTACCGGTAAAGTGGTCTGGAGGATGGACCCGTGAGCCCCAGATAGCACATATGGGTGCGGGGTTATGTCAGTGGGATAGGTGCAGAGAGTGGTATGAGCCTGAGGTCCCCGTGACCAATAATGGTATTGGTTGGGTGCTTGATATTCTTGTGATTGATGCATAGATTATATACTCCCATGTTCTAGCATGCTTTTCAGTACCTATTCCTGTTCTGTTGTATTGGATTGGTTCTGGTATTTTCCGTACCTGTATATGTACTGTCACTCGATTATGCTTCATGCCAGTTCATTTCATATGCCAGCTTATGATTGATTACTTGCCTAGTTAGCTTATCTGTGGATTTTAATTATGAGTGGACGTTTATGCTTTCCAGCATGTATGATCTACAGTTTTATGATTGATTCCAGTATACTTACCTGCAGTTCTTATTCTGATTACTAGTAGACCTCTATGCTTTCCAGCTTTTCCTGTTGACTCTTACTATCCGCAGATTTTAGTACCCAGTAGGTACGATTAGCTGAAGCTCGGCTCGTCGTGCCCACTGGGATGCACTCCAGTGTATCTCACACCCTCGGGTGACTGTTGTAGGTCCGTCGGGTGGTGAGATGTCGGGACGATCCAGTGAGCCGATTACGATAGAGCTGTCCCCATGAGCATTATATATCGACGACTTCGGCAGACATTTACTTTCCGCATTTCATTCCAGTTTATCGTGAGTTAGACATTTAAAACTGATGATGTAATAACTTAATTTTGATTATTCCTGCTGAGTAGATTAGATTAGTTACTGATATATCTGTTGATCTCTGATGACGATTTTTAGCCGTGCATGTATAGGGGAGTCTTTGTCCTTGGGATAAAGAGTCTTCTATACGTGTGACGGTCTGTTGCGCCCAGTTTGCCAACTCTGATTTCAAAAAAAAAATTTCAGACCTGATTTTTAAAACTCGGGGCGTGACATAAAGGTGGAGCCGACAAAGGCGATGAGATAGTAGTCGAGGCAGTGCACGCCTTCGCCCTCGCCTCCTTCTTTTCTACTGTCCCAACATCAACGCCACGCTCTATTCTCTGATCTCACCACCTCCGTTGGCATCGTCTTAATTAAATATGATATAAATTACGGTGAGCTTGCAGCGGAGTGTATGCTCGCGGATGGCGACGACGACGATAGTACCAAAAATTTTAAGGATGACGAGACGGGAGAGTACGTTCGGCAGGAATGGTGGCTGCGACAAAGAGCAAGAGAGATAGCGCGATAGTGAAAAATAATGCAAATGATAAAAAAAAAATAATAAAGAAAGAATAAAAAAAAAACCTTGTTTTGTGAAAATCATTATATATAGTTGCCTCTATAAAAAAATCATACAAAAAATTAAAATAAAATTATACTATTAAAATAAAACTGGACTTTCTGAGTGAAAGTTATATTGCATAAGCGAAAGAGTATAATTTTTATTTAAAAATTCAAATTAAATATATAAAATTTAAAATGAAAGATTGTTTTTATAAAAACGTAAAATTGATAAATTCTTTATACAAAAAGGTTTTTTTTTTCCCTTTTATCAGGGTCCCACTAAAAGAACACTCTTGTATTAATATCTGAGCATTTTGAACTGATATTTTAGGCCCAAAAAGTTGTTAGTACTAACGGTTTTGGTTGTTTCAATTAACGAGTAAGGATGAAATAAAACCCGACCCAAAATTAGTTAGGATCTAGATTTTAAGTCATGATTTGCGCCCAAAATGATTTTCTGTTGTATACTTTGGCTCGTTTACACCTCAACGTTGTAAAAAAAAAAAAAAAAAAAAAAAAAAAAAAAAAAAAAAAAAATCTTTTTTTCAAAAAAAAAAATGGTGTACACTAATTACTGAAAAAATATATTTATAAATTTTTTTTAGTAAAATATTACTTTAAAATAATTTATATCCGAAATATGAATCTATATGTTTGCTTTCAAATTACAATTATACTATAAATAAATAGACAATAATGATTAGATGAAATCTGTGGGTCGAGACGTGTGACGCACTGTTCTAAAAGTAAGATTGTCTCTTCACATGCGAGACTCCGGCAATCACTTCTAGCGATACAATAATCATTGTACATCCCGTCGGCATGACTCCGGAATGATGCAGAAAGAACTCGTCGATTTTCAGAGATCCAGCAAAAAATAAAACTCAGTGTAGAAAATATATAGAAAAACCCAGCATACAAGTATATAGAAAAACCCAGCGTACTGTAATTTAAAAAATGTATATCTCTTAACCAAACTTTTGCTCTATATATATATAGAGCCCAAAAGAGAATCCACTTTAGCCCACCTTCAAGTAGGGTCCAACGACTAGATTTCGGGTTAGCTGTTGGACCTTACCGAGAAGGCCTTTGGATAGTCGACCAGACTCTCCCCAAGATAAGCCCAAGAAGATACTTCCTAAAATATCGTTAAGACAAAAATAAAATAATAAATAAAAAATAAACCATGCTAAGATTGCGCGAGCCGCTGCTCACCCAACCCGGCTCGTGCTTGTGCCGTGCGCGCATGTCTTTAGGTGATGCCACAACTCTCACTTTCTCCAAACCAACACTCAAGAAATTAGTAATATAAATATAGTTACGACATGTGATAAATTTTTAATATAAAATTAAACATCACATATGGTAAGCTAAATTTTAAACTATCAGATAAAACTTATTAATATTTAACCACTAAAAAAATTCAAATGACAAAATTAAATTTTAAATCGACAAAATCCAAATAAAATCTAGCATTAATTTTCCTGCGTCATTATTTTTAAGTATTTTTTTTTTTACCTTTCTTATTTTTGAGAGTAAACTGATATGCAATTTGATTGACAAGTCAAAAGTACTTAAAACATAGCAAGAGAAATATCATCACAATAAATGTAGAGAAGCCTTATACTACAAGAAAATAAGCATTTAATGACACTTTTTTTAATATTTAACGATGTTTAAAAATATTTTAATATAATTTAGTATTATATTTGAAAGTAATTGTTAAATTATCTGTAAATAAAAAATCGGCATGTATATATCGATACTTATATCAAGTATCGATAAAATATACTCTAAAGCATCAAAAAACTAACAATAATAATAAAATTTACTATTTAATAAATTAATTTGATATAATATAGAATTCATACAACGATGTATTTTGAAGCGTATTTACTACACATCTTTATATTGAAGCATCGGTACGTATTTACTACACATCTTTATATTGAATTCTTTTTTATAGTGTTAAGACCCCGAATTAATATTCCAATGACAAAATTATTTTCTTAATAACCACATTCGTAAACAGAAACCCCACTAAAACTCGATGCAGAAAAGTTTTAATACGAGGGATGATCACTAACATTACCTGCAAGCAAAGTGTAAGAAAATTTAGTAGTTAGTCTTTCTGTATTTGAAAATTTTCAAATGAGATTCTATTTACCAGCGCTAATTAGATCACTAACTTTTTAAGTATTTTTTCGCTAACACTATTAGTAAGAGGAGTTGAACATAACACTTACTTTTGCTTTCTCACTAAATGCATCGAATCTAGATGTTGTTGGTCACGACAAGATCATCATCTTATTTTGTGGCAGAATGTCAGGTTGGATTAAATCACGTTCGAAATAGCAAAAAATTGAATTGGGTCGAGTCATGTTTGAAGTTGTGTGAAATTGATTAGACCGAGTCATATTCAAAATCCGTGAGTTCTTTAAGTAAATTAATTGTATATTTCTAATAACTCAGATACTTAGAATTAATGATTAGCTAACTCTGATCAAATCTAAGGATATTGCTTTATGGAGACAAATTTGGATTCGACATGGGTGGAATAATTTCCTGCCAATATATATTCACCGAAATTAGAGAAATAGGTGAAAATCCCCGACTCCAAGCTTGATTTTGGTTTCTAGATTAGCTTTTCTACTTAGTGGAGTATGTGATATTCACTAAACGCTTTCCTAAATTTGATGTGTTTTCACTCGCCATTAGAAACCAACCTAAACAATATGCTTCAGAAGCAATTGAAATGTGAACTCTAATCTAATGCATGTGTTGTTGGGTTTTATTTGATTTTTTGTGATTTAAAATTTGTATTTTAATTTTTGGATTTTTCTGGCCAGCCCAATATCAATGGGCTTTGCCTGAAAGTTCAAACCCATTTTCCCTCTACATGTGATGTTTAGTCCCACATCAAAAATTCATCACATGTAGAGTGGGTTTATTTATTTTCTCACTTGTGCATGTATTGGTTAGGAAGTGAGAGCAAGGCTACTCCAATACACACACGCGGGTTGGGCTGCGCGCGATCTTGACTTTGTCTATTTGACTTTTGCTTTTTACATTTAAAGTCTTCTTGGGAACTTGCTTCTTGGGCTACCCAAGAGCCTCCCTTGGGAAGGGGCTTGTGGGCTACCCTTAATTTACAGAGTTACAATACACTGTGATTTACATTTTTGATTTTTCTCTTTGAGTTTCTATTTTTGCTAGATCTTTGAAAGACGTTGGGTTCGCTACGCACCATTCCGGAGTCGTTGCCGACGGGATGGACAGTGATTGTTGTATCGCTAGGGGTGATTGCCGGAGCCTCGCACGTGGAGGGACAATCTCGCTTCTAGGACAGTGCTCACGCACGCCTCGATATTCACAGGCTTCATCTAAACTTTGTTCTATAATATTTTGAATTTAAATTACATTTAAATTATTTAAAACAATTACTTTGAAAAGATAAATTTTTTTCTAACATGTGTCAGTCACTTAAAAACTATTGATTTCAAGAAATTTCTAATACACTGTGATTTGCATTGTCAGAGGATTGAATGATCCTTCTAAGCGTGCCCTTGTTAAATCAGTCGTCTGTGACCTTAAAGTGTCTGTCCTCTGTTTTCAAGAAACTAAAGTAAGTTCGCTCTCGCGTCACTTCCTCTCTTCATTTGCTGGGCCAGGCTTTGACAAATGTCACTTCATCCCCTCCTCGGGGGCCTCGGGAGGACTCGCCACTTGCTGGAGCTCCAAGCACTTCACCTGCTCTGAAGTCTTGGTGCGCGATCACTCTCTTACGTTGTGCCTGACAAACGCTTTCAGCGGATCCTCCTTCTACCTAACTAATGTATACGGACCGCCGTCGTGGGAAGGAAAGGATGAGTTTTGTCGTGAGCTTAGCGCGCTTAAATCCGTTTGCCCCGGTCCCTGGGCAATCTGCGGGGATTTCAACCTTACGCGCTCCCAGGCCGAAAGACAGGGCCGCCGCTGGTGTAACCGCCTAATTACCATGTTCTCCACTTTGATCAACGAGCTGGAATTGGTGGACCTTCCTTTGCTCAATCAAAGCTTCACGTGGTCCAACATGCAGAACCCCCCTCCCTTGCAAAACTCGATCGCTTCTTGATCTCTACCGATTGGGATCTTTCCTTCCCTCTCTCCTCAGTCTCGGCGCTCCCCAGAATCACTTCGGATCACTCCCCCCTCCTCCTCAAAACGCATACAAGCCGACCCCCTTGCCTCTTCAGATTTGAAAAGGTCTGGCTGACCAGGACCGACTTCATCTCGCTGGTCCCGATCTGGTGGCAGGAAATCGAAGCCAAGCATGGGAGGCAAGGGAGTATCCTCACCTTCACCGCAAAGCTTAGACACTGTCGCAAGCGCATCAAAGAGTGGCGGTCCACAAACTTCTATAGCATCCGCAACGCCAAGAGGGCAACTGCGGAGGAGATACAGAGGCTCGACTCTCTAGAGGAGCTTCAATGCCTGACCCTCAACGAGCACGCTTTGAGGGTTAAGCTCAGAAGCCACCTGAAAGGTATCATAGAGGAAGAGGAGATACTTTGGAGAACCAGAGCCAAACAACATTGGCTTAAAGAAGGGGACGACAACACAAAATTCTTCCACGCCATGGCCAACGGTAGGCAAAGAGCCAACGGTAGGCAAAGAGCCAACCGGATCGGAACCATCAAGGATGAGGGTGCCACTGTGACGCCCCACTTCCCAGGGGGTCACCCATCCTAGAACTACTCTAGCTCTAGCACGCTTAACTCTCATAACCTCTTGGATCTTGCTACCATCCAAAATGCTATAGCCGGGTTAAGAGATTTAGTCCTATTATATCATTTATATATAGGACTAATCCAAATTCTGGGGGTGTCACATTCTTCCCCCCTTTAAGCCCTGACGTCCACGTCAGGCTCAAGCACACTCACAAGCACCAGGCGATGTGAGACTCGTCTCGCTAGCCTTAGTCGACCTTGTGGGGAGCTACACTCCACCCACAACGGTCATTAGCCAGGGAGCCTCGCTCTACCCGCTATATAACCCTGACTCAGCCGAGACTCATCTCACATTTCCGGCTGGTGAATGGCTCTGATACCAACTGTGACGCCCCACTTCCCAGGGGGTCACCCATCCTAGAACTACTCTAGCTCTAGCACGCTTAACTCTCATAACCTCTTGGATCTTGCTACCATCCAAAATGCTATAGCCGGGTTAAGAGATTTAGTCCTATTATATCATTTATATATAGGACTAATCCAAATTCTGGGGGTGTCACAGCCACGCTGGAAAGGGAAAAGGATAAGAGCGACTACTTTTACCAGAAGTTCAAGAACCGTTTCGCACCAGATAATCTCCCCTCCCCCGAGTGCGGAGATTGGAGCGACTTCTTTCCTGACAAGACTGCGCTTAGCTCGGAAAACCTCACCTCCCCCTTCACCCTCGAGGAAATAAAAAAAGCAACTTTTCAGATGAGTGGGGACAAAGCGCCGGGACCTGACGGCTTTAGTATGACTTTCTATCAGAAGTTCTGGGACGTCATTAAGGCCGACCTTCTCAAAGTATTCGACGATCTCTTCGAGGGCTCTTTAAATACGGGCCCCTTCGACTACACCCATATCTGCCTGATCCCCAAAACTGAAGGGGCAAGCTCGACAAACGACTTCCGACCCATCAGTCTTCTCAATTGCGTCCAAAAGATTATCTCCAAGGTACTTACGAACAGGCTACTCAGCGAACTGGACAAGATCATCTCCCCGGTTCACTCTGCCTTTGTCAAAGGCAGATTTATCCTCGACTCCTTTGTCACAGCCAGCGAACTTATCAGCTGGGGAGTCAGTAAGCACGTAGACTGCGTCGGAGTCAAGGCGGACTTTGAAAAGGCCTTCGATAGCGTGAGCTGGAGCTTCCTCAAACACATACTCCTTTGCCTTGGCGCTAACCAAAAATGGTGCGGGTGGATCGACCAGTGCACCGCCAATGGCAAAGTTGCCATCCTTGTCAACGGCACCGCCACCAATTGGTTCAAAATGAAGAGGGGACTCCGCCAGGGTGACCCCCTTTCACCTTTCCTCTACCTGCTGGTGGCTGAAGGCCTGGCGCGCATGACAAGCAGAGCCGTACGGAACAACCTGCTCACCGGCATTGGACCTTCGAAGGACTCAGAAACTTCCCTCATCTAATTCGCGGACGACACAATCTTCTTCTGTCAGGCCAAAGCCAGACAAATTCGCAACCTCCGCTTTATGTGGCTGATCTACGAATGGGCCTCTGGGCTCAAAATCAACACGTCTAAGTCGGAGCTCCTCTACCTGGGCAACAGGAACAATAAAGGAGAGCGACTTGCAGCGATCCTAAACTGCAAGCTGGGCACGCTACCGATCAAATACCTCGGCCTTCCGCTCAATAAAGGCAGCATCCTCAAAGAAGATTGGCAACTTATAGTCTCCAGGATTGAGCAAAGAATCACCGGGTGGCAAGCTAAACTTCTCTCGTACGGGGGAAGGCTCACCCTGGTCAACTCGGTGCTGTTGAACCTACCGCTCTACTTCTTCTCGGTCTTCAGAGCACCTGCCTGGGTCATCAAAAGAATCGACACGCTCCGCCGTGCCTTCTTCTGGAGCAGTCTCAGATCCACGTCAGGGGGAAGTTGCTTGGTCAACTGGAAGACGGTCTGCAGAAATAAAAAGGATGGGGGATTAGGCATCATCAACTTGGAAAGCATGAACACAACTCTACTGGTCAAGTGGTGGTGGAGATTCCTCTCCACGGAAGCACCCCCCTGGGAACCACTCATCAAGAGGCTTTACTACCTCCGCCGAAAACCACTGAGCGAGGGATCATCCTTCTCACCCTTCTCACACTGGTGGAGAAGTGTGTTACGCACGAGGGAACTTTTCAAGTGCAGCACGATCCACTCGGTGGGAAATGGCGCTCTGACTGACTTATGGTCAGATCTCTGGATAGGGAACTCGTCTCTCTCGACCCAATTCCCAAGTATCTTTGCGTTGGCTGCCAACAAAAATCTATGGGTGAAGGACTGTTTTGACCAGAACGGATGGAACTGGGCGAAAATCCTGGAGGGCTTAGAGGTGAGCACCACAGGCATCGAGGACTTAAACCTGGACTTGCAAATGACTACATCCCACCTGTCCCTCACTGCCAACAATGATGAATTCCTTTGGCGTTGGACCACCTCTGGGCTCTTTTCAGTCAAGTCCTTGTACCGCTTCCTGCAGGACAGCGGGGTAGTCGACGACCGATTCAGCAGGCTCTGGAACATCAAACTGCCACTGAAAGTCAAAATCTTCGTGTGGCTCGTGCTCCGAAGAAGGGTGCTGACTAGAGACATCCTCCAAAAAGGGAATTGGACCGGATCCAGTTGCTGTGTCATCTGTCTCGGCCCCAGCGAAACTGCCGACCACCTTTTCCTCTCTTGCACCTATGCCAACTCCTTGCTGGAGACCCTTCTCCCTAACAAAGCGGATATCTGAAACTGCCCGACCGTCGCCATGCTATGGGAGGCGAGCTCACACAAGAGGGGGGCCTGGGGCAAAAAGGCGCTCATCACTATCGCGACCACCTGGTGGTTGGTCTGGCTTGAAAGAAACAGAAGGGCTTTCGATAACAAGAGTCGTAGCTTGGTCGCTATCCTTGCCGAAGTCAGGACTTGCCGCTCGCAGTGGGCTCGTTTTTGTAACTAGTTTTTTTTTTTTTTTTTTTTTTGGCCGGCTCGCTTACCGGCTACCCTTTTGCTAAATTCATATTCGTTTTGAATAAAGCGGCAGTATGCTGCATTTCTCTCAAAAAAAAAAAACTACTGATTTCTTCAATTTGACTGCTCTCCGTCGACAAATTTTAGAACAAGTCAGCGCTGTCAAATTCTAAGTTTGCGTGGTAAAATAACGCGAACATGAGAAACGAAACAAAGGGCAGGCGAACGTAGTAGCTGAAACATGATTTCTTGATTCCTCTTTTGCTTTTTTTGTGTCTGAATATTGTAGCCAAAATTCGTACCAAGAATTGGTTGGTAATCACAGCGCTAGCCTCTTAATTCTTATGATCAACACTAATTAGGTAATAAACACATTGTATCAGATTCTCCAGTTTTGCACATCTCACTTGACAATATTATGTATTGAATATCACAATCATCTTTTGTTAACCTGGGGACTAAACACAGACATTATTAATATAATATATATCCTAAGTACAGTGGACTTAATACAAATGGATGCTTGTTTCTGTACATATTTCCTTGTATAACTGAAATGTCATAAGGTGATTATTGTGCATATATATATCACATATTGTTTGTTTCACGATTTGTAATATTTTAAAAATTCTCTATACTAATTTTCAATTTACTTGATTTGATTTATTCGAATCTAATATAAACATGCCGTTATCACATTAGCTAGGGAGGTTAAACTAAAACCTAAATGGTAAAAATTCATGCAGCTATCCAATTTTTAAAAATTTTGATTTTACTTTCTGATATTCTATTTTATTTAATTTTAATTATTTATTAGTTCTAAAAAAATATAGCGTGCGTGCACCCGATATATATATATATATATATATATATATATATATATATATATACATATATGAACATTAGTAGACCGCGTTTTTATTGGTCATTTATTTTATCTAATTGCTTGATAGCAACCATGGAATAAGTTGTAATTTTTTTAAATTAAGAATCGAGCTATTGAATTAATAATATATATAATATATATGCAATTTTTTTTTAAAAAAATTACAGTATGATTTACAAATATCTGGATGCGCTAAGTACAAATAATTACTTTTAATAAGGCAAATCAAAACTATATAAAGTATTAGATAGTAAAACTAAAATGAGAAATTCTGATCTTTCACAAAACTAAATTTTGTTGGCTATTTATTATTAGTGATGATAACTAGGTCCAACTTCTTACCTACGTCAATAGATTTAGAAATATAATAATTAAACTAAGTTAGATTAGTCCAATAATTATTGAGAATTAATTATTGAGAATATGGTACTTGCTCCGTATCAAATTTTGTAAATCTGTAACTCGCTTCGGTACCGTTTAGTATTGAAATTTCACAATAAAAACGTCAAATCAGTTTTTTATCGTACACCCGTCACCTCAACAAAAACTGAAACGAACACAATTACAAAAAGAAAAAAAATCAAAACAGAAAATACGAATAAAATAAGATTCATTAATCAAGAGAATAATTACATCTACTCTTCTTTTACAATAGAGTAACTTCAATCTGAGCTCTTTTTCTGAATCTTTCTTATTTTTCGCTCGTATTCTATAAACTTAAAAAACTTCTCTTTTTGAACACCTTGGTCATATCATATAGATATGGCTAAACTCTAGTCCCATCATGTTATATGAGTGTGGTTAAATCCTATCATCACCATCACCATCACCATCACCATCACCATCACCATCACCACCACCACCGCCTCCACCTCCACCCAATAATAACACATATGCTATATTTATAGCTTACAAAAAAATTTATTCAAATTCTAATCTAAATATATTTTTATTTTAATTAATATTTAAATCTTAATAAATTTATTTTTAAAAAATTTAAATATTAATCTTAATCCAACTAATATTTTTGAGTGAGATTATAATTTATAATAAACTTAAAGATAAGAAATCAAACAATAAAGTACTTAACATTTAAGTACGATAAAATTTGATGAACATATGTTTTTATGGAAAATGCTATGTGTACACCCCTTTTGGGGTGTACATCATACACCCCACCCATCTAAGGGTGGGGGTGTGATGATGGGTCACTTGATGTGACCCGTAAAAAGTATCGCCATCATTAAAATGGTGGAGGTGTATGATGTACACCCCTTCGGGGTGTACAGGTAGCATTGCTCTATTTTTATTAATGTGTATCTTTTACAATAATTAGTTAAGTGTTCACGATTCACAAATTCATGTATTTTCTGCTGCATCGAGTTGATTGAAATGAAGTGTGTCCTGCTTGCGTGAATTCAACTACTTGTGCCTACGCATGCACAGTGCAAATCAAGAGCTCGAGGAACCTTTGGATTCTCAGCTGCGTCAGCTCCAAACATATACGAATATAAAATGTACATCACTAGTACATATATATATATATATATATATATATATATATATATATGAGCAATGCTACACATACATCCCGAAGGGGTGTATATCATACACCTCCACCATTTTAATGATGACGATATTTTTTACGGGTCACATCGATTGACCTATCATCACACCCCACCCATTGGATGGATAGGGTGTGTGATATACACCCCGAATGGGGTGTACAAGTATCATTTCCCTATATATATAGTCCCTTGGTTCTAGTACTATATTTTGTTGTTACAGTAACTCGTACTAGTTGTTTGCGTCGTAAATTCGAGACTTAACTTATTAGATTTATCTAACTGAACTTGTTATTTTTCAAAATTTATTATTGCGAGATAGAAAATTATTGAATTCATCCAATTCAACTTATTAATTTTCAAAGCATATTGTTATAGGACAGAAAATTATTGAGTTCATTTAACTAAACTTATTATTTTTTAGGATCTATTGTCACGGGATAGAAAATCTTTCCTCCAATACCTGCATCATTATTGGGTTCATTTAACTAAACTTATTAGTTTTTAAAGTCTATTATCACGGAACAGAAAATTTTTCCTCCAACATCTGCATTATTAATTTCAAAAGCTTGAGCTATAGAAATACGCAATCAATTTACTTAAAGCGTACAGATACAGCGTTTACAGATCTATTATTGGGACTCTTGCTGTTAGGTCAATTATGGACCGTAGTCCCACTCAATTTATTGGCTCATCCAGCTTAACTTATTAGTCTTCTGAATCTATTGTCACGAAATAAAAATTTATATTTATTTTTAATTT
Source organism: Tillandsia leiboldiana (assembly GCA_029204045.2). Classification (NCBI taxonomy): domain Eukaryota; kingdom Viridiplantae; phylum Streptophyta; class Magnoliopsida; order Poales; family Bromeliaceae; genus Tillandsia; species Tillandsia leiboldiana. The sequence continues at coordinate 3,863,743 of CM055064.1, forward strand.
ATAAATAAATATCCAACAAACTCCTGCCATCACGATTGATTATATTAAGAGCAATGCTACATGTACACCCCATGGGAGTGTACATCATACACCCCCACCCATCTAAGAGTGGGGGTGTATTTTAGGGGTCACATCATGTGACCCCTCATCACACCCCCACCCTAGATGGGTCGGGGTGTGAGATGTACACCCCCTAGGAGAGTGTACATGTAGTATTTTCCTTATATTAATATTTTGTTCATTTATTAGAATTTATAATTAAATATATTAAAAATATATTAAATTTTTAAAAAATAAAATAAAAATAGTTTAATCATCTCATCATTGAGCAATGCTACATGTACACCCCGAAGGGGTGTACATCATACACCTCTACCATTTTAATGGTGCCGATATTTTTTACGGGTCACATCGAGTGACCCATCATCACACCCCCACCCTTAGATGGGTGGGGTGTATGATGTACACCCCGAAAGGGGTGTACACATAGTATTTTCCCTCATCATTATTCTTAACATCATAATTCTTAAAAATATTTTTAATTTTTTTTTAAAAAATAAATATTTAACATTTTAAAAGTAAAAAAAAAAAACAAAAAAAAAAAACTGTGTGAACAACGGGTGAAATGTTCTTCGTTGAAAACGGATCAAATGGTCTCTCCATTATTTTTTCAAAAACACTAAATGTATATCCTGAAAGGGAAGTATATCTTACATCCATCCATTCTAGGATACGGTGAATTACACTCGTCACTTCGAAGTGACGAATGCAGAAGTCTCATCCTAAAATTGATGGGGTATAAAATATGAGAGATACTAGGTGTACACCCCTTTAGGGGTGTATATCCTACACCCCATCCCATCATAGGATGGGGCCCATAATGGGGTGGGGTGTAAGATATACACCCCTAAAGGGATGTATACTTATATATACCCATTAAATATACACCCCTTTCAGATGTACACGTAGCATTGCTCTTATTATTATTATTATTATTATTATTATTATTATTATTATTTTTATTTTTATTTTTTGGAGATTATTTGCCCATCAAAGAGTGTCCATGCATTCAATATCAATGTGTTAGAAGACAGCTGGGGTGGGCACACAAAATTTCAAAGGCTGCCTCTTCTTCACCCACCCACATCATATCATATTCATGCTAATCACGATGTGATGAGTAAAATAATATTTATTTTATGATGAAATGGGATGTAAGATGTACACCCCTAAAGAAGTGTATATTTATATATATTCATAAAATATACACTTTCTTTGAGATGTACACGTAGCATTGCTTTTATTATTATTATTTTTATTTTTTGGAGATTATTTGCCCATCAAAGAGTGTCCATGCATTCAATGTCAATGTGTTAGAAGACAACTGGGGTGGGCGCACAAAATTTCAAAGGCTGCCCCTTCTTCACCCACCCACATCATATCATATTCATGCTAATCATCTTAATTTCCTAATATTTTATTGCTCAAAAATATGTGAAGATCATGAGGTGTACCTACTACATAGTACATATACTACATATATAGTAGGGTTTCTCTTACTAAAGACCAGTTTAAAACAGGCCTCACAATTATTATTATTATTATTTTTTATCATATTAACATTTATTTACCATTTAATTTTATTTATTTAAATTTATTCTAAATTGCTAAGTTAAAATTTTTATTGAATTAAATAACTCTATTAGTTAATTATTTTATTACTTTTTACAAAGATGTAAACTTATTGTATTAAATTATATTATTAATTTTATACAGTTCTTTATAAACATATCGAATAGCAGATATATTTCTACAAATTTAAGTTTTTATATTTATCCTAACTATTTCAAATTTATTCCTAACGTCGGTGTCCGTTAAAAATATATAATTAACTATAGATTAAATATTTAATTTTAGTTAGTGAGTGATGTAAATTTATTTTTTTATCTTCTAATAATATAATCGCATTAAAGTAGGGCTTAGGAGCAAAATCCTAGTATTAGAAACTCTTCATATTCTTCCTTTTTCTCTTTTCCTCGTGCTAGTTTCGAATCCGTAACTACGGTTTATCGATTCCCATTCATCTCCGATACTTGTTGCTCTTTTTCTTGAAGGAGGAGATGAATTCAGAATTTGGTTGTAATAATTAATTAAAAATTTTAAGTTAATTTGATGTATTTTAGATTGATGTAATGTTAATTTATTATTTTTTTTGTGAATTTTATTGGCATCATTAAAAAACAAAGTATTAAAGAAGAGAAAAAAATTGAAAAGCAATTGGGGTTTAATAGAGAAAAATGAATGAATAATATGTAAAGGAAAAAAAAGGTGAGAGGAGATACAGAACAATAGCAAATTGAGTTTTTTTTTTTTTTTTTTTTTTTTTTTATATATATATATATATATATATATATAGAGGAAGAAAATGACGGTTGGAATTTTTTTTTTGCGAGAAATATTTTTGCACTATTCTTTTATAAGGGCAAAATTAATTTTTACTTATATTTTGTTAAAAAATAATCACTAAGCTAGCGGTAACAAGCTAGACTATAAAAAACTAGACTGCTATACTTTTAATAACATCAAGTCATTAGTGTTATTAAATTTTCGACTTTTGGATGAAAAGATGTACGATTAGGATGCATGATAGTGGTTCTCTAGGATTTTGTGGGTGCTTGATGGAATAGCATGGTCTAAAGAGTGAAAATGGTCAAAGCGGTAGATCTCACGGTGAAAAACTTAATAGCACTAAATAGTTGGTACTATTGATAACATGGTAGCTGAATTTTATATATATATATATATATATATATATATATATATATATATATATATATATATATATATATATATATATATATATATATAATTGAGCTTTTATATTTTTAAAAGTATAAAGTCATTTGTGCTTGTAGGTTTTAGCTCTTAAATAAAAATATGTGTGGTTAGAATAATAATGGGTCCCTTGGGTTAAGTAGGTGGTTGGTAGAATAGAATGATTTAAGGGATGAAATTAGTCAAATGGGTAGATCTAATGATAGAAAACTTACGAGCACCAATTGCTTAGTATTTGTATAAGCATAGTAACCGGACTCTCTCTCTCTCTATATATATATATATATATATATATATATATATATATAACTATGCTGCTATACTATTAATAGCACCAAGTCATTGGTGCTATTAGATTTTGAACATTTGAATGAAAATACGTGTGGTTAAGATAATAGTTTGCCCCTAGGGTTTAGTGGGTGGTTGGAGAAATAATATGATCTAAAGAGTAAAAATTATCAAAGTGGTATATCTAACGGAGAAAATTTTGGTAGCACCAAGTCCTTGGTGTTATTGATAGATAGCAACCGGACTATATATATATATATATATATATATATATATATAGAGAGAGAGAGAGAGAGAGAGAGAGAGAGAGTTGAACTAGAAGGCTCTCATTAGCAAACGCCTCATATTTTTCATTAAAATTACATTTTTTGCAACTCTTTGATTATTAGGTTAATGATATTGAAAATATTTGAAATTTGGTTTCTACTTATTTTCAGTAGCATAAATCATATTCAACGGTGTCAATCGCTGATTTGAAAGCGCCATCAGCGAACATAAATGGATGACAACAATGCCCGTTTACTATTAATAGCATTCTAGCTCAACTCTCTCTCTCTCTCTCTCTCTATATATATATATATATATATATATATATATATATATTAGTAGGTTTAGTGGATGGTTAGAAAAATAGTATAATATAAGGTGTGAAAATAATTAAAAGGACTGATCTAATAATGAAAAATCTATTAGCACCAAATATTTGATACTATTAATAGTATATACTCTTAAATATTTGAGAAATACATTTCTTTTACACCCCATCTATTTAAAAATAAGATATTTTTTAGAAATTACTTAAAGTGATTCCTTACCATACCCCCCATACATAGAATGAGATGTGGAATGTTCATCCCACAACGGTTGTACAAGTAGAATTTTTCTAAATATTTATAATGTTACAATTATATTACTGGTTCGATCAGTAATTGGTTGACCGACGGATTGAACCAATGAATTTGTAGTATTTAAAATTTTGACCTCTACTTAATGGGCCTCCAGACTCTCCACACCCTTCCACCTATGTTTTACCACCATTTATTTATTTATTTATTTATTTATTTATTTATTATTTGTTAACCTCCTCCGAGGTTACCAAACTTTCTCAGAACACACTCTCTCATCTCATCTACTGCCCGAAAGCGGAGAGAGCAGAAACAAAGAAAGAAAGAGGGAGGGGTCAGGGGGGGAGAAAGCAAAGCAGCTTACAATCTAAAAATGGAAGAAGGGGCTAAAAAGAAAAAGGCGAAAGAGGATGAAGAAGATGAGGATTTGCTATTCGGCTTTAAAATAAGCAAAGCGATAATCACCGCCCTGGGGCAAAGGGGAGCCCTATCTACCCCGGCCCCCACCTGGAAATTGGAGCAGGACGAGGACGACGACGACGACGACGACGACGACGAGGAGCCCTCGGCTGCGGCGAAGTCGAGGAGGGCGCGGAGGAGCAACGTCTCTGCGCGGAGGCTGGCAGCCACCCTCTGGGAGATGCAAAACCTGCCCCCGCTGCCGCCGCCTTCCGTCGATCGGGTGAGATTCCTTGTCGATTGATTTTTTTTTTTTTTTTTTTTTTTTTTTTTTTTTTTTTTTGTTTTTGTTTTCAGTGCTTGGTGAAGTAGATTTTAGAAATAGTTTTATTTTAGGGATAATTTCTTGAATGCCATGTGTGTCGGATCGTTGGCACTAACTATTAATCTCAAAAGCTCGAGCAATTAGAAATTCACTCAAAGCGTACAGACACAGTGACCACGGGTCTCGACCGGACTCAACCCACAAACGCTAACGCTGGGTTTTTTGTTGAGCCTCTTGCCGTTAGGTCTATTGTGGACCGTAGCTCCACTCAACTTATTAAGTTCACCCAACTCAACTTATTAGTCTTCTGGGCCTATTGTCACGAGGCAGGAAGTTGGACCTATTTAATCCATAAATAAATAGCCAACAATGCCTACCTGCTGCCAAACTATGATTTCATCTATGCCTTTTCAAAGCTCGAAATATCGCCGAGAGAATTGCTGAAAGTTATCTTCCACGGAAGGGGAAAGTTCGGTTTGCTGTTTATTTGTATAGCTGTGGAGCTGAAATTCTTCCTGGACTGTTGTTTGTTTTATAAAAATTAACTGCAATAAAATCCCAATATAAAAACGCTTTTTAGAAAAAGCATCCCCAAGACACTGTTTTAGTGATGCTTGGTGTAAGCGTGGTATGTACATAGCGACTATTTATTTGCAGACGTTTTAACCGCTTTCAAATGTGACATTAGACTATATTGGGACGCTTTTAAGCATCGTTAAATATTAAAATAAACATGACGTTGGGAGATGGGTTAATATATTATTATTATTTGGTAATTGATTGTTGTCCGGGGCCGGTCTAAGTCATAATGCTATTCTGAAGAGTTTGAGTTTCGACCGAAGGTGAAGTTACGATAAACCAAACAACGTAAGTCGGCATTTACAGTCGAAAATTACTTCACCGCTCTTCTCTTTCAATGAAACAAACACAACCAATACCAATAAAAACAATAAAAAAGTGGAGTATCAATCTTTACTTTTTTGGATTTTAACAATAAAAAAAAAGACTCATAAAACTAGTAGAGAAATATGCACCCTTGAATGAGATAGAGTGTATGATTACAACTGGAAAGTGGTTGTAGGGCTAGCATTGCTCTATCACCAACGCTCTTTTGTAAACATTAAAGATATTATCAAATGCACCTATTTAATGAGGAATTAAAAAAACATGCTATAAGCTAAAAAATGAAATATATATATATATATATATATATATATATATATATATATATATATATATATATATATATATATATATATATATATATATATATATATATATATATCCTAAATAAAAAAAAAGAAGAAAACAACATGAAAACAACATGTGTTAATATCTTGTCATAGAAGGACTAGTTGAGGATAAAATTGTCATTTTATCAAGTGAACTAGTGTTTAATTCTCTTTTGACCTAGGTAAGGGTATTTGTAATATATTCATATACTGAAAGGAGTATACATGATATATTTTAGATTTTGTAGGAGCATCAATAAAATTTTGAAATTTAAGAAGGGTATGCTTTATATTGCCCGAATTTGTGTGATTAATTGTATTGATTTTTCTTTTCTTGTTATTACTATTAAATATATGAGAAATGCTATTTTGAGTTTTTAGCCTTAAAATAATAAGGGTGTGATAAGATTAGTGTGAAAAAGTCGGCCCTTCGTTGGAGAAGGCGTAAGATTTACACCCACATTTGGGTATACAGCTAACATTGCTGAAAATATAGTATGTAGGAGTTTGTCCACCATCTAGTGGTTTAAGTCTTTTTATTCGTTTAAACTTATTTATTTCTGGCCAAGTCTAGTAGTCGCGCGCTAGTCACATCTCTCACTTGGAGTTATTTGTGCCTTGTGCTGGTCGCGCCCGGCACAAAGATAGCAAAAATAATGGCATGTGTCCTGTACTATAATGTGTAAGGATGTCTTCACCTATTTTAACAGTTGTTAGTTGCAGTTTCTGATGATAAAGCGAAAATTGTTTTAGATACATCTGTCATTCTCTAATAATCGAGCTTTTTTGATTTATAAACGCAGCCCCAGAATTCTGATGGCTTGAGGAGGGAACTTGCAGCTTCTTTGATCCACAATCATAAACTACCGGTGAAAAAGTGCCCAGCCTTGCAACCTATATCTCTGGCAAGTTGTAGTAGCACAATGGAGGTAAATGTTTGCTTTTGTTGCTTTTCGAGCAAATTCTTCATGTTCTTAGAAATGTATTAAATTGTAGTCTTATGATTTTGAGAAATAGTCAGTTTAAAATGATTCAGGAATTCGATACCAGACGATTATCAACATATCAAGTATGCGTTAGTTATTTTAGGTATATCACTGAAATCATCACTAGTTACCGAAACTAGACCTTTCATTATGGATTTCCAAGAATACATGCCTTTATATATAATTGATAGTTAATGAACCACTAACAAGTTATTATTTCTCTGACGCAATTTTAAAAATTAAAAATGTTTTATTTTACTTGTTTTCCTGCCGAGTTATATGTAATTGGAAGCAACTAGTAGTGTTTTACTAATTTTTCGCTTTTGTAGATTCAAGTGTGTAGGCCGGACTTGTTTCTACAGTTGCATATGCATCTTTAACTTAACACATTAAGCCCATGATTCTACTATTTGCAGCCAGCTGCTTTCGGCCAAGCAATCACTCCCAGCAGCTCCATAGATCTTAAGAGGAAGCTTGTGGAGTCCGGGTGTAAACTTAAAACGTCTACGGAATTATTGAAAGTATTGAATCGCATTTGGACCCTGGAAGAAAAGCATGCATCTGATATATCTCTGGTGAAAGCGTTGAAGGCAGAGTTACAGCACGCACAGGCCTGCACTCAGGAACTGATGCAAAAACAGCACGGATATAGGCACAAGGTGGATTCTTTAATGAAGCAAGTTTCGGAAGAAAAACAAATTAGGAGAAGAAAAGAGCTAGAAAGGGTCGAAGAAGCAGCCCAATCAATACAATTAGAACTCGAAGATGAGAGGCGGTTGAGGAGGCGGTCTGAGAACCTCCACAGAAAACTAGGTAAAGAGCTATCTGAAGTAAAAACTGCTTTTCTAAAAGCAACAAAAGAGCTAGAAAAGGAGAGGAAAGCAAATTGCCTTTTAGAAGATCTGTGCGATGAGTTTGCAAATGGAATTAGATGTTATGAAGAGGAAGTCAGGGAGTTGAAACACAGGCCTGTGACGAATTATAGCCCTAAATTCGACCGGATGATTCTTCACATTTCCAAAGCATGGCTAGATGCACGCAACCGAATGGAAGTTGCAGAATCGAAGGGAGATTTGGCTGAAATATGCAAAATTACAGAAACATTAAGTGGTGAAATCCGAACTTTTCTTCAAGCTAAGAGTGACGACATGCCCAAGAACAATGGGAAAAGAGGGAGTAATTTGCGGCGTCAATCTCTTGAGTCTTTATATCTAAATGGAAATATGAGCGCGCCTTGCGATGCTGAAGAGGATGATTCCGTAGCCAGTGATTTGCACTGCTTTGAGCTGAACATGGGTGCCTTGAGCCATGAACAATTAAACCAACATTCCAAACATGGCACAGAGAAATCTAGAAATTGTAATTTTGCAGAGCGAAGAATGAGATACTCTGAAAACACCAAAGGTGAAAGTTCGTGCAGCTTGCAATTTGAAGCTGATTGTCCTGACAATGTTATGATCCGTAAATCCGAAAATAGTCATTCTCAAAAAGGTGATAAGGGGTTAAGCATAGAGTGGGATGACATGCATGTAGCAAACCATCTAAATGATAGCTTATTGAGGAAGCACTTAGAATTTTCCAAATGCTGTAAAATCCGACATGATGACGGTGAGGGGGAGAAGCCTTGCAATCACTTATTACGGAGGGGCCAATTTAATGAAGAAACTGCTTCAGGAAACTTACATAACCTGTCAAGTCCCTTGCGTAATGCATCTTCGGATCTCGAAATATCTGAACGTTCATCAAAATTACGTAGGGGAATGAAGGAGACCTCTTTGAAGGCTAAATTAATTGAGGCAAGGTTAGAGGGTCGGCACTCTCGGTTGAAAGCCTCGAAAGCCTCGTCAATTGACAGAACAAGATAATGAACATCAGAAGGCAAGTTTAGTTTAGTGAGCCTTCGTTTGTATCCAATTTGCAATCTTTGTTATCTAGATCTGTGAAGTGGAATGGATCTTGATTATCTAGCTTCGTGGCCTCTTTCGCCCTGTAGTTTTGGAAATCTTGAATACCATGATCTACAAAGTATGTGACAACTTCGACATCAGATGACCTTTATGAGGTATTTGACTATCACTATTGTATATTATGTTGGAATCAATATGTAGCGGTCTTGTATAATTATCGAATGGCCTCTCATGTTTTATGCTTAAAGAATCCTCTGACTGTTCTTTTTTTTTTATTCCACCTGTTCATAACACCAAATTCTCTGAAGTGCATATCCTTTACATTTCAAGCACCTTTTGGAAATACATCTTTCATTTTAGTTTAGGCCTAATTACACCGTACTACATTGTACTTCAGTATCATTTTCGTTTACTACATTGCACACATTTTTTTGTTCAAAGACAATTGTATTATCGTTTTCCATCAATCTCTATACTGTTTTTTAGATTTATTTTTGTTGTCTATCTTGTATTTTTTTTTTTTCTCATAGATATTACTATATTATCTTTTTCTCGCCAATCTCTACTTTACTATCAACAAATTTATTATTTTAGGCAAAATCTAATAACTTTACTAGAGGTATTGGTTAGTCGTAAAAATGCAAAATGAATCTCCAAGATAGATTCATTGAAAGCTTTTATCATGTTGCTTCCATCTATTTTTTCCCTTGTTTTTATATATTCTCTCCTTTTTTTTTCGTGTCAAAATAGGCTAAATATCTGCTCTGCTACTGTAAGAAGTGAGAACAAATCTCTAAAGTGCAGTGTAGTATAGTGTTATTAAGCCGCTTAGTTTGCATCTGAATGTACAGGTGATTCAGGTACTTGTATCTATGCATTTGTTTCAACATGTATGTTAGGGTACACATATTCTTATCCATTCTTTTAAGTAAATTAGGTACATATACATATACTTTTGTTTCAACAAAGAAATTAAACAATGGAAAATGATTTTACTGTTCAAGAAGGCTGAACACTTTAGGAGTAATTAGACTCCCATACTTCATATAACAATACAGTATTGGACAAAACGGATATGAGGAGCTGTTATTTCTCTGTTTGTAAACTCTGAACCGTCCGCCAATAAGAAGCAGCAGGCTTAGAAGAGACACACATGATGGTCATTAAGGGCTTGCTTGGATATTGAAATAAGTTATTCGTGAGTCCACCTCATTACACTTTGTTTGATCACTGTCTGATAGGTATTAGTTGAATCTAGTACACATTGAAATTCTGCTGAGAATGCCGTTAGTCGCCCTTATTGGGCTTAGCACACACTAAAATTGCAGCAATAGTCATTCACTTGGCTCAGTGTTGAATCTGCTGTTACAAAGCCCTCACAAGTTTAGTCTGAAGTTCTGCCCCGAAAATGAACTGCATGAACTGAGTCTTTTCTAAGCAGCAACTCATGTTCCTCTAATCGATTCGAAACACATGTGATATTTCTCTTTTCTTTGGGTTGCCTTTGAATACGGTCATAGTTTGTTCATCTAGATCGATAAGCACTGTGCACAGGGTGTGTAGTGTTGGACCTACAAAATGTTATGAATGAATTGGATTCAGTAAGTTATATATATATATGTACTAACATTTGTAATGAGTAACTGTTGAGTAATGCTCATATACTGATCACCTGTCATGAAGATTGGAAATTTCTCATCTGCAGCATCTCCAAGAATTTGCAGTGCCTCTTCTTTCGACTCTGCAGAAAGTAAAGCCGCTCGCCTTTGTCGGCAAATGGAGTTCTCATCTTGTAGCTTCGTTTAAAGTAGCAGCATCAAATCATTTACTTATTTAACTCATCTAAATCTTGTTCTGTATTATTAAGCTAGGATCAAAAAGAATCCCGAAACCGAATTCTCTTCTCTGCAGTTTATTACCTGTTTTACTTGAAGATGCAGATACATGTTTGCATGGAAGAAAGGTGTTGCTCCGACTTCGCAAACGGAAATTCGGTTCTGAGATGTTGTCTCGACGTTCAGAATCTGCCGGCTTTTTACATCTACCAAATTGTAGCAGTGGCCCACCGAAACATTTGGCGACCGAATTCTCTACAGAGGGAAAAAAGAAAACGGAATTAAACCTTGGCAAATTTTCAATAGTTTACTGATACAGAATTTGGCATACATTCACTGCATCTGCAAGGCCGGTTGCTTCTAGGAGATCTCTTGATACGAAATTCCGACCGACAGCCCCTGCGGCAATTTCGTCGTCGGATGGAGGCACTGAATTTAGTGTAAAAGCCTGATGAAAACATCAGGAATCACAATGAAAACCATGAAATGATGTTGCCGAAAAGCGGCGAGAGACGACGTAACCGCATGTTACATATACCAATCCATTGCTGTTGAATCCAAATGCACAACTTGGGAGCTCCCCAGCGTAGGTGTAAGCAGTGAATGACAGCCCATTTGGAAGTTCTGCTCTCACCAAGAAGCTGCAGCATTGCACACAAACATGTTGGTAAGTTTGGTTGCTTAATTGTTTGCGGTTAAATAAAGTGTTTTTTGTGCAGAATTTAAAGCTCTAAATTGAAACTTCTGCTTCCGCATATCAAAATCTTATTTCTATTTTTAACTTTCGCCATAGAAGAAGCATCAAACTTTACACTTACGAGCAGCTTTTACTCAGAAAAGCACTTGTGCAAAAAGATCTGGGTATGATTAAAAAAAAAAAAAAAAAAAAAAAAAAAAAATTCATTGAAATTTGTGAGACATATTACGTGTGGCCCAGAAGAGCTACGTTGGCATCTTCATTGTGTGCAGCGAAGGCCATGGACTCATCTACGACAAGAACATCCGAACAATCATCATCCACAACTTTTTCCTTTTCCTTTATCCTCTCATTGGGAATAAAGGGTAGTATTTCCTTTCTAAAATTCAGCAACATTATCTGTTCCCAAAAAAAAAAGAAAAAAAAAAAATAGAGTGATAGCTATACGTTAGTTCGCTACAACAAAATTAGGTTATAGGGACACATATTTATGACACTTTTGAATAAGTGTCCTATTTATATTCCACCTATATTCAAAATTAGGTTATAGGGACACATTACAAAAATGTGTCGCTATTTATATTCCACATATATCCAAAATTAGGTTATAGGGACACATTATAAAAATGTGTCGCTATACACCCTAGCGACGGCACATATAGCAATACTTATAATAAGTGTCGGTATTTTTGTCAGCAATACTTTTTTAAAATTTTAGAAATATTTAAAAGTGTCGCTATAACCTAATTTTGTCATAATGGTTATTTATAGTTGTTATTGAGAAAAATGATATAATAAAAAATGGCTCAGTATTAGTCTCAAACTCCTTTAAACAGAAATATATATCATACGCCCAAAGAAAATTTAGAACTGACTTTGATACTATATTACTGAACAAACTTTGGCAATCTATAAGTGTAATTTCGCAATAACAATTAGTGATGTAATTACCCATTAAATCCTTTGTTATGCATAACTACTAAAAAAACATTGGATTAATGAAAAGATTACAAGATTAATTTCGTAAAAACAGAGTAAAAAATGTACAAAAAATAAGGTACATATTGAATCGACTACCTAACCTTTTCAATTATTTGATTTGAGAATTTAAGCTAATTACTTATTTTAATAAATTTTTAATGATGCGCAGTAACTAAAATTATAAAAATAAACGGAGCATTTAAATGTACTTGAAGTTAAAGTATTATTGACGGGCTCAAATCAAACAGATTGAAAGATTGAATAGCAAAATAAAAAATTTGAAAGAGTGACTAGTTGATTCCAAATAGTTCATAATTCAGATAAGTTAAGTTATATATATATATTTTTAAAAAAAAAAAAAAGAAAAAGAAAAAAAAGAAGAAAAAAGACATTACATGAAGAAATGGAACACCACTTCCCTCTGCAGTCCCCAAAAGCTCATCCCAGTACCTGGGGTACCTGTCTCTATTGGTATTTTCCAGAGCTTGTAAAAGTGGTTTAGCATGTGGGGAGTGAGCAAAAGGGAGAAGCTGCTTCTGGAGGATGAGGTCCGTGGCAACTCGGCTTTTGATTAAGCCGGAGAAGCGCTTCCCAATCAAGCAGCCCATTTGATGGGCTTCTTGGCACACTCCAATGTTGATGGTTTCTAATGCATTCCCCTCTCTTGGCTCATCCATGCATGTGTGTGGAGATAGGATTTGAGAGAGAGAGACTCTCTATGGAGCATAGTAATAAGAGCAAGAGCAATGCTATACTCTTGCACCTCTTATTCATTTATTAATGAATTAGTGAGGTTCATTATTTTACTTACAACTAAATAAATCTCACCTGTTAGATGGATGAGATGTACATCATACACTCCAATTATGAATAGAATTTTTTTAGTCATAATTAGAGATAGTTATTTTTTTATACCAAGAATTTACGTAATTATTAGGCAAGGTACGGTAATGTGTATACCGCGCCGTACGGATTACAAAAAATACATATGTGCCGACATATAATGACATAAAATATATATATTTTTTTCAATAAAATATTTTAATTGCTTATTATGTATTTTTATCAAATTTTTAAAATTTTATTTAGAAAATTACTTACTAATTTAAAGAAAAAAGAGTTTTGAGTTGTGCCATCGAGTTGTGTCGTGCCGATATCTTGTTGTCACGATAGAACACGATAGATACGGTCCGTTCTGATGGCATTTAAATTCTTATTTTATACCTCTAAAAATTTGTGAAATTTTTTATATACATGACATTTTAAATATGCACAAAATTATGTTGTTTTCTTATAAATTTTTATTTTTAGTAATTTTGAGAGTATATTAAAAAATTAGATCTTATAAATAATATATTTGGACGATACCTTTTTTTAAGTGATAGTACAAAAGTAACATTACAGTAAAATTAGATTATAGGAATATATTTTTATGACACTTTTATACAAGCGTCCTATTTATATTTCATCTATATCTAAAATTAAGTTATATGGATATATTTTTAGGACATATTATAATAATGTATCGCTATACACCCTACCGACTGCATATATATCGACACTAATAATAAATGTCGATATTTTTATCAGCGATATTTTTTTCAAATTTTAAAAATACTTAAAAGTATCGCTATGATATAATTTTATTATAGTGTACCTTTATACTCTTCAGTAAATAGGCCATTGCCCTTAATAATTATAGACACCTTATCTTCATAGTAAATCTTAAACGCTCAACTCTAAAAAATTATTACAAAAGATTTTAAAGCTAAAATCTAATATATAATGTATTTAATGGCATTTGTTAGGTTATTATGTAAAAATTATAGACTATAAGCTCAATTTATTTACAGATTAAATAATGATTTTTTAATTTTTGAGACTATTTAATGTTTGAATAATAGATTACTAGAATCCAGAATTTTGATTTTAAAATATTAATAATTAATAAATATAAGTGTGTGTACACATACTTGATGCCCAATTAATTAATCATATTCAAATTTAGATTTATTATGAATAAAAGTTAATCCTAACAGAAGTAATTAAATTGCTTGATATAATATATTTTATCTATTTAAATTAAATAAAATACTAATTAGAATTTGATGTCAAGTTGATATGTATATATTAGAGGTACTGGTCTTACTAAGTTCTCACGTGCATTTTAGTAAAAGAATATCATTAATTATACACAGTACGAAATAGTGTATGCATGAAACACACGAAGAAATTAGATCATCCAAAATTTGAAATTTGAGAAGATATAAACTAGAGCAATGCTACATGTACACCCCGAAGGGGTGTACATCATACATCTCCATCATTTTAATGATGGCGATATTTTTTACGGGTCACATCAAATGACCCATTATCACACCCCCACCCTTAGATGGGTGGGGGTGTGAGATGTACACCCCTTACGGGTGTACACATAGCATTTTCCTATAAACTAAGGGGTCTCAGTACATATTCCAGTTTCTAATAATTTAGTAAATATTTTTAAGGCACTTGCTTATATACTGATCTTTTTCTTAGTCGACATAATGATACAGTAGAGATTTGCTCCCCAGCAAAGCAACCCCACGTGTCCATCAATGGCCACCGAGAAAATCTCCTACGTACCTCTCATTGTTTCCATATTTATTTATTTATATCTAGCTCTCACGCACTGTAGTTTTCATACACATTATTCGTAAGATAATGTATCCGATTAGTCGATTTAGAGAGCTAGTGTACAGGTTTTCCAAACATTCGTAATTCGTGGTCTAACGATTGAGATTGGTGAATTACACGATATGGTCGCATGCACTAATCCTCTCCGTTCATTCTGTTTATTTGTACGAGAAGAAGAGCGGGTGTAGCATCACTCTTGTCGGATGCGTGGGCGTGGGCATGGGCGTGGACGTGGGCGTGGGCGTGAGTGAGTAACTGCAGGAGGAGGGAGCATGCATGCATGGGTGCATGGGAGAGCACAATTCAAGCCAAAGTAGGTAAGAGATGTTGGAAAGGGTACTGTGGAGCTGCTGGTTCATGGATAACTCGTTATCTGGGATGTCAATGGCCCAGAATAAGAGTTTGCATGTATCAGGAGATTCACACACTTTCTACTTTCCTGTTTTGGTTTGAAGTGGGCTCTCTCTCTCTCTCTCTCTCTCTCTCTCTCTCTCTCTCTACAATTTCTAGCAAATTGCATAAATAATCAATAAAGACATATTTATGAATGTGGGAATTAAATCTAAATACAAATGAAATGTATATATTTCTTTCAATAAAATATTTCTCAACCTACAAAGTTACACTATATTTATTCAGAGATATAAAACTGCTGTTCTTCTACCATGTTAACTTAAATAACTTTTATATATATATATATATATAGAGTTGGGCTGGAATGCTATTGATAGCACCAACCCAACTTTGCCATCCATTTTGTAACCATTGAATTGCATTGAGATTCGTGCAAGTCCTTTAATTAAAAAGAAAAACTTTTTATTGTTTACTTTTTCTTTTTACTTTTTCTTTTCTCTTTTTTTCATTAAAGAACCTACACGGATCTCAATGCGATCCAATGGCTACAAAATGGGTGGCAAAGTTGGGTTGGTGCTATCAATAGCATTTCAGCCGAACTCTATATATAAATATATATATATATATATATATATATATATATATATATATATATATATATATATATATATATATATATATATATAGCGTAAGGCTACTATACTCTTATGAGTATAAACCATTTTGTACTCATAATTTTTTTATCCTTGAATGAAGGAATGTGCGGCTAGGATGATAGTGGTCCCCCTAGGGTTTACTAGATTGTTGGAAAAATAGTAAAAATTTTAGAAACTACTATAATCCTAAACGTACATTTCTTCATCCAAGGGATGAAAACTTATAAGTACGAAAATTTTTAACTCATAAGAATATTGTAGCCGGACCCTCTATATATATATATATATATATATATATATATATATATATATATATATTTGAGCTTCTATACTTTTAAAAGTACCACTATAATAAAATTAGGTTATAAAGACACATTTTTGTGACACTTTTGTACAAGTGTTATATTTATATTTCATCTATATTCAAAATTTGGTTATATGGACATATTTTTGAAGCACATTATAATAATGTATCGCTATACACCCTAGCGATTGCACATATAACGACACTAATTATAAGTGTCGCTAATTTTGCTAGTGACATTTTTTTTTAGATTTTAGAAATACTTAAAAGTGCCGCTATAGTATAATTTTATTGTAGTGTACCAAGTCGTTGGTGCTTGTAAATTTTTAGTCCTTGGATGAAAAGATATGTAGTTAAGATGATAGTGGATCCCTTGGGTTTAGTGAGTGGCTGGTGAAATAGAATAATCTAATGGATGAAATTAGTCAAAGAGCTGGATACTAGATCTGACGGTAGAAAACTTACAAGCACCAATTGCTTGGTGCTTGTACAAGCATAGTAGTCGGGCTCTCTCTTTCTCTCTCTCTCTCTCTCTCTCTATATATATATATATATATATATATATATATATATATATATATATATATATATATATATATATATATATATAGTCCAGCTTATATACTTTCAAAAAGTACAAATCTAACTATATTTATGAAATTTTTTATCATTAAATTTGTATTAAAATTCGTGTTATTATATTTTTTCTTTCTCTCTTTTTAGTTAACTTTACAAAAACACAAATCTCAATGCAAATTTAATGATAAAAAATTTACAAATATAATTAGACTTGTACTTTTAATAATATATATATGAGTCCGGCTATGGTGTTTATAAAGGTATCAATTCTATCTCTTAGATCATGTTATTTCACCAACCACCTACTAAACTTTAGAAACCTACTATCATTCTAACCGTCAATCTTTTCATCCGAAATTTTACAAATACTAATTACTTGATGTTTTTAAAAGCAAGACAACTCAATTTTATATATATATATATATATATATATATATATATATATATATATATATATATATATATATATATATATATATATAGTAGAGGTTATACAGTTTCAAAAGTATAAGCCCAACTATATTTGTGAATTTTTTATCATTAGATTTGTATTGAGATTTGTGCTATTATAAAATCAACTATAAAAATAGAAAGAGAGAGAAAAAATATAATAACATAAATCTCAATGTAAATCTAATGGCAAAACATACACAAATATAATTAAGCTTGTGCTTTTAAAATTTTAATGCTAGCCTCAAATACTGGCTATATTTGTTGAATATAAAGTATAGAAATATTATTTTTTAATAGTTTAAATATTTAGAGTAGTAGTTAATTATTTCATATTAATTTAACATTTAGCATACTATCAGAATAGAAGATTATGAGTTCGATTCATATACATCATACTTCTAACATAATAATAATTATTTTTTTATTTAAATCAAAATTTATGAATTTATTAAAAAATCTCAAAAATAATATTAAATATAAAATATATAAATATTATTCTCAAAACAAAATAAGTTCTAATTTTTTGAATTAAATAAATATATCACATCCTGTATCCTTTGGACTTGGCCGAAATTTAATATCAGAGCTCATTGTTCAATAATTTAAATTGGACAAAATTTTCAAATAGTGATGTGTCACTAGTTTGATAATTCTTAAGAATGTGACGGGCTACAAGATCAGCGGGGTCCTCCTCGAAGGCTCGAGGCTTATCCGAATCTCAACATCAGGTGTGGATGAGACGAAGCAGCGTAACATGAATTGTCGAAAACTCGCAAGTGAAGAGTTAAGATGGTGATGGAGTTTCGAAACTGCAGAGGTGAGAAGATGACGCAATTTGTATAAGCCGGATGCGTTCTACTACCAAAATTGGCATGGCCAAACACATCTAGTAAAAATACTTGTTTGAAAACTTGCGCAAAGTCGATTTGATCCAAATTGATTACACGCGAGTCGATCAATCGCAAAGAAAATGCGCATGAGACTCGGAATCGATCAAGAGATTCGAGACTTGGTTTAACTCGAGAGATAAATCTATTAGAAGTTCGTAATCAAATTTTGGATGATTTGGTTCAAAGATGCTTAAGCTATGACGTGAGATTTAAACTCAAACGCCATGCATGCTCTAGTGTTATCATGTAAAACAATATTTGATTATTCTAAAAACTTTAGTGATTATAGAAAAATACTTCTAACCGGCGCAATCGATCAACCGACCTTCTAGTGGGTTTGCTATCGAATAAGGTGGGTGTTCGAGCTTGCCCTGGCGTACATTTGTTATGGAAAGTGAGCGAACAAAAAATAGTGTCGCTTAGAAAAAGGGAACTGGCTACTATCGCAGCAACTTGGTGGACAGTATGACTCGAACATAACCGCAGACGCTTTGAAGACAAGAAACGTGGGATTAAAAACATATTCGCAGATATTCGTGATCTGTATGTGCTCTGGACCTCCTTCTGTGTGTAATGATTTTTTTTTTTTTTTTTTTTCGTTGCTCTGCGCCCCGAAGTCTAGTTACCTTATTTTTGTAGCTAAATTTATTTATTTTTGAATAAAACGACAGTATATTTTTTTTTTAAAAAAAAAGAAAAAAATTATAAGGAATAGATGAGTACTCTTTGATGGAGTGTCCTAATGGAGAATCACAATAATCATTTGAACTTCATGCATACATATGTAATATAATAACTAAAAGTGATCAAAATTTAATCCTATATTCTTATCTTCTGGAGAAAAGTTGATTCAACCACTGTCATTTATTCTTAAAGCACTTCATCTGATCTCGCAAAATGATCTTTTTTTTTTTTTTTCTTTTTTTTTTTTCTTTTTTTTTAATTTAGCACTCATTCGAATCCACTCTCTTTAGCCTTGCTGTAGGATATATTAATTGTTAGAATCTCCTCTGTTTGAACGCACTCCACTAGAAAGAGTGATCTGCGTTCCTTTTTAACTTAGCCTATGTTAGAAGTTGTTATGATGAGTATATAAACAGAAACAAAAATAATTACTATATATATATATATATATATATATATATATATATATATAAAGATTTATACGAAAAAAAAATAAAATTGTAAAAAAAAAATTACGGACGAAAGAGAAAAAATTTTACTATATGATAAAAAAAGTACAGTGATATTAAATATATTGTACAAAATCATCTTTATAGCAAAATAAAAAGAAAAAAAATATTTCTTAACAAATTTTTTTCTTATTGGATCCAATCCATACTACATAGACAACAAGTTATGGTCTGTAGCTTACCGATCTGAGCTCGCACCGCAAAACTATCGGCAAATCAGAAATATAAAATAAAAAGTAATAATCATATTTTGAGACATATCTAACAAAAGTCATTAAGAAAACCTCTTTTCCTTATTAATGAATTTGATTAAAGAGTCCCTATATTTATAAACCTAAAATTACTATAATTATCCTAATATGATAAAGAAACTAAATAAAAAGAGAATAAATCAAATATATTCCAAATCGAATAAATATCTCAAATAAAATATTTTTCTAACCTAATAAGCAAAATCATTATAATCAAAAAAGATAAAAATACTTTATATTCATTCGAAATGATCCGAACAATATAACACCATTTTGTAAAGTACTATTCTAATAAAGTTTAAAGAAAAAACACAATATACAAAACTTTTCATATATGGACGCTTTTTAAAAAACGTTTGAAGGAAGCGTCTCTAAATATTTTTATAATATAAAATATATTAATTTTTCAAAAATCATCTTCATATGAATATTTTATTTATCAAATCAATTTATTAAATAACAAAAATTTTTATTATTTTTAATTATTTGATATTTTAAAACGTTAGAATTTTAAAAATTGTGATAGTTTAAAGTATAGAATATATTTTACCGACGCTTAGTATAAGCGTGAGTATATACATCACGATTCTTTATTTGTAGCTTTCAATATGACGTTATACTATATTAGAACACTTTTTAGTATAATTAAATATTAAAAAATATTTTTTAAAATATTAATTTTTTTTGTAGTGATTATATATATCAAATTCTTTTAGCAAATTGTCTTTGCAAACGTAAAACCCTATATATGTCTAGCAAAATTAACAAATTTTTTTATTTACTAAATATTTTGTAAAAATTATTTACTGTTGAAAATTAAAACATAAATAGCCCATAAGGAGACAAAAGGAATCCTGATTAGATTAAAAAATTAAACATATAAATTAAAGTTAAAGATATAGATTTAACAACAAAAAAAAAAAGAAGGCCAAATACCATGAAAGAAAAAGGGAAGAGTTTGCTTATGCCTCCACCCTGAATATATCCTCAACGTAAGAATGGTTTAGATTCTTTTTTTTGTTTTCTCTTTTTCTAATTCTTGTTTGTGAAGCTGGTCGATCCCATACATTTCCATGCATGTTTTATTAAAAAATAAAAAATAAAAAATGAATTAATTACTTATTTTTTAATATCTATCATTTTAATATGTTTGATTTAAATTTTAACTTTAAATTTTGAGTATATTATTTATTTTTACAAATTTTATTAACATACTTTCTACGTTTCTTGCAACTGTAAGGCCCCGTTTGGTAACGGGGATAAGGGGGGAATAACCCCCTTATCCCCGTTTCCATACCCAAACGGGAACCGGAAAAGCAGGAATTGGGATTCCTGCTTTTCCGGAATAGGGAGGATGGGGGTGGGAATCCGAATTCCCACCCCCACATGGAACTCGGCGGAATTGGCAAGAATCCAATTCTTGCACGGTGATCGAGGCACTCTGCTCCACTGTCTCCTCCTCTCCATTATCTCCATCCTTGCTTCTTCTTCTCCGATCTACCTTCTCCATCCTTGCTTCTTCTTCTCCGATCTACCTTCTCCATCCTTGCTTCTTCTTCTCCGATCTACCTTCTCCCTCGCGGTACCCCTACGCCCGATCTACCTTCTCCGTCGCGTTCCCCCTGCGCCCGAGCTACCATCTCCGTCGCGGCCCCTCTGCGGCAACCGAGGACGCGCCGCGGCAACCATCTCCCCTTCTTCGTCTTCTCCGATCTACCTTCTCCCTCGCGGTACCCCTACGCCCGATCTACCTTCTCCGTCGCTTTCCCCCTGCGGCCGAGCTACCATCTTCGTCGCAAACCCCCTGCGGCCCCTCTGCGGCAACCGAGGTCGCGCCGCGGCAACCATCTCCCCTTCCTCGTCTTCTCCGATCTACCTTCTCCGTCTCGGCCCCCCTGCGCCCGATCTACCATCTCCGTCGCGCCGTGGCCCCCCTGCGCCCGATCTACCATCTCCGTCGCGCCGCGGCCTCTCTGCGGCCACCGAGGAACCCCAACTCCCGCCGCGGCCCCTCTGCGGCCCCTCTGCGGCACCCCTCTCCGCGTCGCCACCCCGTCTGCGGCTACCCCCTCCGCGGCCCCTCTGCGGCACCCCTCTCCGCGTCGCCACCCCCGTCTGCGGCTACCCCCTCCGCGGCCCCTCTGCGGCACCCCTCTTCGCGTCGCCACCCCGTCTGCGGCTACCCCCTCCGCGGCCCCTCTGTTTTCCCTCTGCGGTACCCCTCTTCGCGTCGCCACCCCGTCTGCGGCTACCCCCTCCGCGACCCCTCTGCGGCCCCTCTGCGGCACCCCTCTCCGCGTCGCCACCCCGTCTGCGGCTACCCCCTCCGCGGCCCCTCTGCGGCACCCCTCTCCGCGTCGCCACCCCCTCTACGGCTACCCCCTCCGCGACCCCTCTGCGGCCCCCCTCTCCGCGTCGCCACCCCGTCTGCGGCTACCCCCTCTGCGGCACCCCTATCCGCGTCGCCACCCCCTCTGCGGCTACCCCCTCCGCGGCCCCTCTGCGGCAACCTCTCCGCCGCGGCGCCTCTGCGGCAACCTATCCGCGCCGCGCCCATTTGCGGCCCCTCTGCGGCAACCTCTTCGCCGCGGTCCCTCTGCGGGAACCTATCCGCGCCGCGCCCATTTGCGGCCCCTCTGCGGCAACCGACGAAGCCGCGGCCCCTCTGCGGCCCCTCTACGTCAACCTTTCCCCTGCGGCCCCTCTGCGTCCCCTCTCTGCGTCTGTGATACCCCCGGAATTTGGATTAGTCCTATATATAAATGATATAATAGGACTAAATCTCTAACCCGGCTATAGCATTTTGAATGGTAGCAAGATCCAAGAGGAACATGAGAGTTAAGCGTGCTAGAGCTAGAGTAGTTCTAGGATGGGTGACCCCCTAGGAAGTGGGGCGTCACAGTTGGTATCAGAGCCATTCACCAGCCGGAAATGTGAGATGAGTCTCGGTTGAGCCAGGGTTATATAGCGGGTAGAGCGAGGCTCCCTGGCTAATGACCGTTGTGAGTGGAGTGCAGCTCCTCACAAGGTCGGCTAAGGCTAGCGAGACGAGTCTCACATCGCCTGGTGCTTGTGAGTGTGCTTGAGCCTGACGTGGACGTCAGGGCTTAAAAGGGGGGAAGAATGTGACACCCCCGGAATTTGGATTAGTCCTATATATAAATGATATAATAGGTAGCAAGATCCAAGAGGAACATGAGAGTTAAGCGTGCTAGAGCTAGAGTAGTTCTAGGATGGGTGACCCCCTGGGAAGTGGGGCGTCACAGCGTCGCCACCCCCTCTGCGGCCCCTCTTGCTTCTTAACAGGTTCTGAATTGTTTCACAAAGGTGTTTCCTCTATGAGTGCCTTATTCTGTGCTTCGATTCATCCTGTTTTCATGTTGATGGCATAATGTGTGCATGTCATTGCCATAATGTGTGCTGGTTCTCATATTGTTGCCAATTTGTACTTAGACTTGTTGGCATTGTGTTGCAATGTTGTTGCTAAAATATGTGGTGGATCACCACCTTGTTCACATCATGTTGCCCATTGATTGTGCTGGTTGTTTTACTCTTGCCATCTGGTTGTCACCTTGTTGCCAGCATATGTGATGTTTGTGTGTATGAGGCCTATTCCCTGTTGCCATTTTATGAGATGTGTGTGTATGCAGCCTATCCCCTGTAGCTTCAGATATGGTAAACATATGGACGATGATGACGATTGCCATAGGTATTTGATGGATTTGCATGTATTTAGAATTCACTGCACCCCCATACCAATTGGCAATCAATTGAGTCAAAAAATATTTTCTAAAAATTATAAACAATCGGGTGATAGGCATTATACACACGAACAACACATAATTGCAACAGGGTGACAACCAGCACACATTATGGCAACAACCTCGCAACAGGGTCTCCACCAGCACAAAAACTGGGCATACATATATTAGCGGAAAATTGTCTTTGTTGGATAAATGTGAACATTAAGGACGATGATGACGATTGCCATAAGTATCTGATGGACGGCTACTGGCATTAAAAATCCAATACAACCCCATACTATGTGGCAATCAATTGAGTCCAATACTTAATTACAATTTCTCTTTATTTCTACTTTACTTATTGGTATCATTGTGCCTTCAAATACAACATATAACTCATATTCCAGATGCGTCCCGCCAAGAAACACACCAAGCATCAAGCAAGAAAAAGTGTGGCTTTCGACCCACTATCTAATTTCCTAGGCTCTCAGGAGGGTTATTCTGGGCAGCGTGCCGGGTCGCAGACCCGAACCCATAATTGGACTGAGAATATGGACGCAATATTCATGTCTTTACTCACTGAAGAGCATACACTAGGGAACTACGTGAATGGGTCGTTCACTACTGTAGCGTGGGTTCGAATCATTGCGGCATTCAATGCTAGGACCAATTTACAACTCACCAAGGAGCAATTTAAAAATCGGCTAAAAGTTTTAAAACGGTCATTCAGTCTTTATAACTATTTAGCCAACAAGAGTGGATGGGGTTGGGATTGTATCCACAATATCCCGACACCTGGTGATCCAACCGACTGGGATGCTGTCATAGCGGTATTGACCCTATCTTGTAAATCATAAACTTTGTTCAAAAGTCTCGCGTAATATATGAATAATTGACATTATACATTTCTTATTCCTATTAAACAGGAAAATCCGTCATATGCAAAATGTCGAGATAGGCCATTTCCGCCATATAAGGATCTGGAATTCTTGACAGAAAAAACCACGGCCGCTGGCCGATATGGATATGCATCCACTATGCCTGCAGCCCAAACAGTTGAAAGTTCATCCTCATCTTCCCCCGGTGAGGATGATACAAATCTTGAAGTAAGAATGTCGGCTTTTAATATCTCACAACCTCCATTTGAACCAGGTTCTTCTGCAGCGCCTCAATATGCAAATATCAGGGCGCCGTGAACCCCCGAGTACCCATCTTCAACTCCTGACATCCCCAATGTCGGAGGTAGTGCTAGCGGGAGCGGGCATAGCTCAGGAAGTAAACGACCACGCTCTCCACAACCCACAAACCCTCAACCAAAACCTACCTCGTCCTCTGGGGGACGCCGGCGCAAAACTGATGCTGGGCTTAGTGTAATATCTGAACTTGTTGATATAGGCAGGCAAAAGCTTGAACTGGCCCGTGAAATGTATCAGGACGAAAAGGCCAACAAAAGTAGTATTCCAACCATTTCCAATTGCATGACCCGAGTCTATGCGATGCCAGGCATTACTCCAGAAAAAGTGCTTAGTGCAGCGGAAGCACTGAAAGATCTAAATAATCGTGAAGTGTTTATGACAATGACCGACGAATTGGCAATGATGTGGGTTGAGCATCAAGTGGCAATCCAATCGCATGTATATAGGTCCTTTTTTCCTTGAATGTAGGATTTGTTTTTAATGTGTATGCCTTTGTTTCTTTATTTTATTGCCCTCTTATGTAATATGCTCAGAAGACATTTCAATTTGTTTGAATGCTGTTAGATGTACTCTTTAAATATTGACTGTATTAACAAGCATGCTTGAATTAGTGTCGTATTACAACGGCATATGTTGCGATTGTCAATGTTGAATATATATTATACTTGCAGCATAAATGGGTGATTCGAATCATCGTCATGTGTTTTCCTCCAAAATCAATACCATAATAAGGGACCTTTTAGATGATGATGACGACTATTGGGGTGAGGTATTAGCGTTGTTGATTCAGCAAGGTTACTTGACATCTAGTCAAACTGTCGACAAGCAACCATGTCGAACCCGTCCATTCACAGGGCACCAGGTTATATGTGATATATTGAATGGCCATCCTGACCGTGGGTACGACCAGTTTCGAATGCGGACCACGACTTTCATCGCACTTCGCGATGAGCTAGTCCAAAAGGGATTGTTACAAAACACACGCCATATGACAATTGAGGAACAGTTGGGAATTTTTATGTTTTGTGTTGGACATGGGATGGCTAATAAGGTAATTGCTGAAACATTTCAACATTCAGGTGAAACTATCAGTCGACATTTCAACAATGTGCTTCGGGCGATTGTGACGTTGAAAGACGATTACATAACACTTCCGGCGAATAATGTTTCGGTGCATGCCCGAATTAGAGATAATGTCAATTTTCAACCATTCAAGGTATGTATGCTCTTATATTTTTAAGTTCACTTATTTATATGTCACCAGTGTTCATATATTAATTGACTGCATGTTGTTTGATGTTTATTGGCAGAATGCAATTGGTGCAATTGATGGGACACATATTCCGGTGGTTGTCAGCAAGAGCAAGCAACCGAGATTTCGGAATCGCAAAGGATTTACTTCGCAAAACATGATGGCTGCAGTATCCTTCGACCATCACTTCCTATTTGTCTGCACTGGTTGGGAGGGATCAGCAGCTGACATGAGAGTACTCCGATGGGCATGCGAAAGTGGAGGATTCACTGTGCCTGAAGGTATATTGTACACAGAAATTTATCTTTTACATTTCTTTAATGTTAGGGAATATAGAATTTAACATTGTACATGTTTCGTAAAATCTATAGGCAAATATTATTTGGTAGATTCTGGCTATGCAAATACAGACAGATTTCTTGCACCATATCGGGGGGAGCGTTACCATATTAGCCAGTTTGAGGGAAACACACGAGGTCGCACTCATCGAAGTCCGCGCGACCTATATAATCATTGACATGCACAATTGAGAAATGTGGTGGAGAAAACATTCGGTATTTTAAAAAAACGGTTCAATATCTTGACTGTTGCAACACCCTTTCCATATAAAGTCCAATGCCAGATTGCGATGGCATGTTGTGTTATACACAATTTTATTCGACGACACTCCGGTGCGGATGCCATATTTAACGATGTGTTAGAGGAAAAACCAAATGTAGAATTAGATGTCGAGGAAACGGTTCATAGTGTTGGTACTACTGAGTCACACAGAGGCGACGCGTTGCGCACATTTATAACAGACCAGTTATGGAATAATCGCAGTTAGATATATATTTGATTGCAATGTAAGAAATGTGTAATATATGTGATTGTATGATTACAATGTGTTTGTAAAATTATGTATGAACTAGATTATGTAAAGGACTTTTCTTATATGTGTATTGAACTGAAATATGATTACAATGGGATTGTATGTAAATGACTTATTATTTTGTGATCTTTATGACCATAATGGACTGAATTGTATATGATTGAATCTGCTAATTATTATGTTGGTCCTATAATTGGGTCAATTTTTGTTAGTGTAACGTCATTATTGCACACATTTGTTTGGTTCATTATTTACTTGATATCTGGTCATCACATTCTGTTTTAATTTTATTTAACATTCAGATAGTTTTGTATTGGTATATTGACTTGTGTATAATTAGTGCCTGAATTTTATTAACTTTTTTTATTCACTATTTGACCTTTTATGATAAATTTAAAAAATTATAAAAATATGCTATTAATCAACCTTATAAAAAATTTATAGATTATTATTACAAAAGTATAAAAATATTTAAAAGTATTTAAGAATGATAGAAAATTTTAAAAGGGAAAAATTGAAATTTGCTTATCTATTGATTAATGGTTTCAAAATGATAAACAATCAAAAATTTTAAATATTGTAATATATAATTTTCTATAATTTTTAAGTACTTTTAATTATTTATTATTTATTTTTAAATATTTTTTACTATTTTAAATAATATTTTAAATTTATTATTAGGTTGATTAATATCATAAATTATTTTATTTATAAATTATATCATAAAGAGCAAAATAGTCAATACACAAATTTATCACTTCTCAATTCTTCTTATTCCTCTATACTCAACCAAACACAATTTTTTCCTATTCATCTTATTCTCCTTATTCCTATATAATTTACCAAACATAATTTCCTTTAAACCCGGTATAACTCATAAATGCAACCAAACGCAAATTTATACTAATTCCTGCTAATACCATAATCTATACCTATCCCCGGTATAACAAAATTTTTCTTATCCCCGAACCAAACGGAGCCTAAATTCATAAAAATAATTAATTTTAATTTTAATATTAAAATATTATTGATTCATTCAAATTAAATAAATTAAAAAATAAAATAATAAAATTAAAATTTAAAAAAAATTAGATACGGGAACAAAATAGTTCACTAGTGATTTGATTGATAAATAAAATTTTATTTAAAGTTTATTTTGGTGGATTCAAATAAGATCCTCGTAGTTGCCCACAAATGGATTTTTTTTTTTTTAAAAAAAAAAAAGAAGAAGAAAAGGCCCTCAATAGCAAACAACCATGGAAAAGATTTAAATTTTCGACCGTTGGGCGTCTCGGGAATCGTGTATCTTGGAATTATGCTATGCTATTCTCCTGCTTTATTTTTTTTTTAATATTAATAAATAATAATATTTATTGATACGAGGAGATGCTCTCGACCAACTAGCCCAACTTCATCCAACGGTTGAGGTTAGATCTAGGTTGCGGACGGTGCAGATATCTGCATAGGAGGATTCAAAGCGAATTAATTTTTATTTTAATTTTTATCATTATTTAAATATTTTTTGACGTATATCATGATGAGTAAAAAAAAAAAAAAAAATTTACCACCTCCGTTTGATTTTATTAGCGAATCAAAAGAAAATCAGAATAAATTATATATAATATTTGAAACGAATCAAAATAGAAACTCCACCCATCCAGATCCATCTGCGTCCCTACACACGCCCCAGCTCCCTCTATATATAAGCCCAGCACCACCTCTTCCAAGGAGCATACACATATATGTTGCATACTATAAGGAAAATAATAACAAGAGGTGAAAGTGTTATTTGTGTGTGTGGGTGTGTGTGTTTTATTTATTTATTTTGTGGTAAATTAAGGGGGTGGGTGATTATAAGAAGCGACCTTCAATCCAACACACGTGGGGTAGTTGGCACGTGCGACTGCTGGTTCGTGAATACCCTTCCGGTGCACCATGGCAAAAATATACGCCGTGGACCCGGTGCACCCCGTGGGTGCGCATGACACAGGAGACGAACTTGCCCTTTGAAGCTCTTTCTCATGCTTGGATTGAAGGGAGCTCCTCTCCCTCTCTCTTTTTATTTTTATTTGGATGCAAGGTATTTTATTTAGTATATTTTTTAAAGAATAAACTAAATTGTTTTATTGATAAAATATACCATTCTATTAAATTATGCTTTCAAAATATTTTTAAAAATAAAAATCAAAACACTTGTTTAGATCATATAAAAAAAAATTGTGTTAAAATTTGATTAGATTTATGTTTGAATCTTAATTAAATTAAAATTAATATTTAAATCTGGTTGAGTAAGCTATAACATTACAATAAAATTAGGTTATAGGGACACATGTTTGTGACATTTTTTTTTGTAAGTGTACCATTTATAGTCCATTTATATTCAAAATTAGATTATAGGGACATATTTTTGGGACATATTATAATAATAATGTGTCGTTATACACCCTAGTGACGGTATATATAACGATACTAATAACAAGTGTTGGTATTTTTTTTTAGCAATATTTTTTTAAAAAATTTTTAGGAACACTTAAAAGTGTTAGATTATAGGGACATATTTTTGGGACATATTATAATAATAATGTGTCGTTATACACCCTAGTGACGGTATATATAACGATACTAATAACAAGTGTTGGTATTTTTTTTTAGCAATATTTTTTTAAAAAATTTTTAGGAACACTTAAAAGTGTCGCTATAGCATAATTTTGTTGTAGTGTAAATATTAATATATATATGTTATTATTTGGTGATGGTGATGATGGTGGTGGCCGGTACGACTTAGCTACACTTATATAGTATTGTCAAAGTTTTCATAATTTTGTATGCATCTAGTACTTAAGTACGTCTAAAGAAATAAATATTTTGGGTTTATAGAAGACGAGGGAATAATGAAAGAGATTAAAGAAGAGGGCTCGAGTTGATGTTATTCCGTGCAGAAAACGAGTCAGGTATAATTATTTTCTTCGTTAATAAATCTTATTTTACTCGTATTTTTTGTTTTAATATATATATATATTTTTTGGTTGTCTCAATTCCAGTTTTCATTAAGAAGGCAAATTTTTGGTAAAATTTTAATTTGATATTTCTGCTGTGAAATTCTAGCAACCGATACCGAAGCAAATATTGAATCAACAACAGTCGATATCAAGTGAGTTGCAAATTTACAAAATCTGATACCAGAACAAGTACCAGATTCTTAACAATTTGCATACTGAATAAGTTAACAGCAGTCAGTATCAGAATGAGTTACGGATTTATAAATTCTGGTATCAGAGTGAGTACCAAATTTTTAACAATTTAGAATAATTTAGTTAGAAATATAAAATAATTAGACTTTAAATTTAGAATTTTAACTACAACAAAATTAGGTTATATGGACACATGTTTGTGACACGTTTATATAAGTGTCCTATTTATATTCCATCTATATCCAAAATTAGGTTATAGTGACAC
The DNA here is from genome assembly GCA_029204045.2 of Tillandsia leiboldiana. Classification (NCBI taxonomy): domain Eukaryota; kingdom Viridiplantae; phylum Streptophyta; class Magnoliopsida; order Poales; family Bromeliaceae; genus Tillandsia; species Tillandsia leiboldiana. The sequence continues at coordinate 3,893,947 of CM055064.1, forward strand.
ATTTTTTGGATACATTTTAAAAATGTGTCGCTATACACCCTAACGACGGCACATATAGCAACACTAACAATAAGTGTCGGTATTTTTGCCAGTGATATTTTTTTTTAGATTTTAGAAACACTTAAAAGTGTCGCTATAGCATAATTTTGTTGTAGCGATATTTAGATATTAACTATCAAGTTTTTAGTCAATTACGTAAAATACCGTCGATAACCGACTAATGTATTCAGCACTGTTTTTTATATAAGTAAAAATATAAAATTTATCTAAATTATAGACCATTTTGATTTTACTATTCAATCTTTCAAAATTTTATTTTTATCACTACAACAAAAACGGTATATAGCGACACTTTTAAGTGACGGTATATGTCAAAAAAAGTGCTACTGGCTAACTTACCAACACTTTTAAAAAGTGTTGCTATATCTGGGGTCGCTAGGTATATAGCGACAATTTTTAAGAGTGTCGGTATAATCTAAAATGAGTGCTGCTAAATTACCGACACTTGTTTAAGTTTTTAACAGCACAGAAAAATAAAATGAGTGCTGCTAAATTACCGACACTTGTTTAAGATTTTAGCAGCACATAAAAATAATATGAGTGTTGCTAAATTACCGACACTTGTTTAAGCTTTTAGCAGCACATAAAAATACTACAAAATTATAATCTAGCAACACTTTTTTTTTTTTTTTTTCAGTGACACTTAATAAATGTCCCATTTTTAAAAAAATTATTCTATTTGTTCTTGATACGTAATATTTTTTAAAATATAATACCACTCTATGATAACTTATTATCATTAAGCATACTTAGCATATCTTTAATTTGATTTGTCTTGATTTTAATTAACAAAAGAAAATATACATTTTTTTTATAGTTATGCTAATTAATTAACACCAAAATGTCTCAAAATAGTATATGCATATCTTTAAATGAGTATTTAGTCACTAAATCACAGTACCAACAAATACAAGTTTTTTAATCTAGGAGAAAGACAAATGAGAACAAAAAGTAAAAATATCATATCAGATCTAGTCTTAATGAGCTCCACAATTAAGATGTTGAACCTGCAAATTCAATAATACTCAAGTTAATAATAGATTAGTCAAATAATCTTTTAATATAAAAATTAATTAAGTTTAATGTTTACTAGATGGGTAATGAGATTGTGGATGAATATTATGAGCGCTAGATGCGTCTGAAACCTAAAAAAATATATTTTCTAGTATTAGATTATCATTTCATCCTAAAAAAGGCATTACTTGACAATGAGCAAGACATTATTAAAGTGAAAGATTATCAAACTCAAAATACAATTTGATACATGCATCTCTATTTGGTATATAAATTTAAGAAAAAGAGAACTTACAACTTTCTTAGAACGTTTATTCCTTTTAAGTTTTGAATTATCCTGTGCGCGCGCTTGAGAGCTGTAGAAAAAAAAAAAAAAAAAAAAAACCCATCTAGTTTGTCATACATCTTTAAAGATTTGGATTTACTATCACAAAAACCATCTTTGCTTGTAAGAAAAAAAAAAAAATTAGATCTCAACATGTTAGGCAACATAATTTCACAATATGTGCAGAAAGAAGAAGGATAATATACAGTCATACAGAGGGAAGAATGAATATATTACAGGATGTCTGAACAGCAAATTCCACACTCAAAACTAAAATTCCAGGATTGCAGACTACCTAGAGAAATGGCAACCACTTGTTGGAGCTTCAAAGATAAAGAACTAGATGTGGAAAATATAAACTTTGATTGCAGACTACCTAGAGCTCCAAACATTTCTAATTCATTTCATATATAATTCTATGTATGTAGCATCATATAGGGGTCACTTTTAATAAATTTTTAAGCCCACGCTCTGCTCTTCCATGGAGGGTAGGCGCTTAAGTTGTATCAAGTAAAGCTTCAGTGCACAAAGCTTTACAAAGTAGAGGAAGAAAAGGTGCAAAACTATTGAAACATGCATAGATTCGCATGATTTAGGACCAAGACTAGCAAGAAAAAGAAAAAACAAATTCACCTCTGAAGACTTCTCCTTTACAGGTTCATCATTTGATCTAGATACCTAAAATTTTAGGCGTTTCATGCAACAAGATAAGTTTGAATGAAAAAGAATTACATTAAGTCCTACTAAATAATGATCTATTGGTGGAACGATTGAAAATTTGAAAACCCAATGAAAAGACAGGCTCTTACAGAATCAAATAGAGCGTTAAAGAAACTCATTCTATGTGCATATACATTCAATCAAATTTGCTGATACCACATGAAAACATTGGATTCCATTTAAGTTTTGATTCTTCTGTGCAGGCAATGTTGGGATCTAACTAAAAAAGTTGAAGGAATGTTATCAACATATAATATATGCACAATTAAAACAAATCTTGTTGATCCGGCTTTTAAAACTTGAAAGTTTTAAGTAAAAAAAAAATATGATTATACTAGAATTAAAAATTTATTGGTGCACTCCTTTTGGAACTATCTTATATTTATTTATATATGGCGAAAAATTTTCCTTGAGATTGTGACTTTTTATCTTCTCTTTGGAACTAATTACCTGACAAAAAAGTTTTTCAATTGCAACTATTAGTTTTCGCATCACATTGATTGAATAAAATTAAAGAAAGTTTAAAGAAAGTTCTCTCAATAAGGTCTCAATTTTCCACATATATGTACATATATATGTTTGTTTGAACATTTTTACAAATGTATACAGAAAAAACAATCATCTCACTAACATATTATATAGCTTCAATATTTTAAATACTCAATATTATGTAATTTTACAATAGCTTCCTTTCAATCCACTGAATTAGAATGGCAAGCTACAATTAAAACTATGCAAGGAAAATCATCATCTACTATCTATTGTAGCTGCATTTACTTCATTTTCTCTCAATTTTTCTTGAGAAATTCTTCATTTTAATTAATTTAGGGAGTTTCATCCAATATGATTAGAGGTTAAGCAGACTTTTCGCTGTTCTTCAAGCGTGATTTCACAGGCCTCAAATTAATGCAAATAGTTCTATAAACATCTTATACGCAACATTACCTTCATAACCAATACTAGCTACCGACAGATTTCTTGAACATCACATGAGAATTTCATGTAAGTTCTTGCATAGTTTGTGATAAAATTTCCTGAGGAAAATGTATGTGCTACATGCATTAACAAATCATACTTAAGATATGACTTCGGCTGATTTCTTCATTCCAAACAGTAAAAGAGATAATCAAACTTTAATTGGACAATTTAGTTAATCATTAATTATGTATTATATTGCATATTGTAGGTAGTTCATTTTCCAAACATTCATAATTGGCTAATCAAAGTCCTAGATACCTAAAATTATAATTATATTAGAATTAGAAATTAAAATGTATATAATTAATATAGTATGTTGAAGTTGAGAAAAATAAGAAAATATATACATTGGATAGGACCTTTATAATTGCATTAGCCATCAAATTCATACTAAAGCCTAGATATCTCATAACCCAAAAGTAATAATAATGTACATTATTGTCTGAAATAATCACTTTAATCCAATTAAGTCTATGTATTGTACATCTTTGAGATATAAATTTGACTAGATTGATCAACACCTAAACAGACCTATAAAGTACTTTTCAGAAATATATTCTGAAATACAAAATTTAAAAAAAAAAAATCTAATATACGTTCCTCTTAATACCTATACAATAAGAAGCCTTAATCAACATTTTTTTTTCTTTTGACGGTATTAAAAGATAATTCTAATTCTAATGATTGACATATACAAGATTCATGCAAGTTTAATGGTAAACATGAGTCATATTAGGCGAATTTTTATTCAGATAAACTTTTAGATGTACAGATTAGGAATAATGAGCCTGATTTTCAATTGAGGGATCCTATACTATGTTCAAGAAGATGCTAAATCAACACCATTGAGTTTTCCCTCCACTTGATACATAGGTTTCTAAATGTTTCGCAATAGTCGTCAACCACTCTTTTGTAGTCTTCATATGAATATAACTTAGTCTAAAAGATCTAGTGCGCGACTCTTTATTGGCAAGTCTGTTAGAAACTTCTGAACATCACAAATGTATACATCTACTTTTCATTATTTGTTTGTGAGAATATGCAATAGTTACTACTATGATTTTGTGTGATAATTGCTTTCTAAAAATGGTAGGATATAACCTTTATAAGCTAGTCAAACTTCTCCTAGATTGTTATTTATGAGCCACAATTTCGCAATAATCTAAAACTTTCTAGATTCTTAGGAGTCTTCATCGACACATGTATTTGAAGTTGCTAATCAATGTGATCTAAGATATGTATTATTATGTCACAAGCACAACATGTGTAGAAAGTCTTTAAACTTACAACGTATGTCTAGATGCATATGTATAAATGACAAACATATTTACATGTTGAGCACATATGCAAATAGTACATGCATACTCATACTAAGTAACGCAAGACTTTAGCTGATGTACCCCTTTTTTTTTTCTTCTTATTTGAAGAAGCTCGATCGCTAAACATCTTCCACCTTGAGGCTCCACAAATGGAGCAAGTGTCATCATTGGTCTTATCTTTCCAATACAGTTGACAGTTATTCGGGCAAGAATGAATATTTTCATATCCGAGACCCAGTTTCTTAATAATCTTCTTTACCTCGTTAAAGGATTTGGGTAAACTTTTACCATTATGTATTGCAAGTTGTAAAATTTCAAGCAAATCGATAAAGGATTTGTTGCTTCATTTGTTTGTACCCTTCATGTAAAATAAAAGGACGAGAAATGAAAGTTTTGTCAATTCACACCCTGGCCACAACTCTTGATTTGCATCTTTAAGCAAGTCAAAAAAAATCCCAGCTTCCACATTTAGACTGTGTGTTGGTGTATCTATAGAATCCGATGGACAAGGCATCGAATTATCTTCTCCACATCCAAATGCATCAGTTAATAGCTGATGCGTATCCACATGCATGCTATAATTATCTTCTGCGTGATGTCTAGAATAGGATGTGCTTTGCACTATTGGCTCATCATGAAAAGTCCATTGTCGATAACCACGAAGCATTCCATTGCACACTAAATGTTCGTAAACATCTTCACAACTCAGCTTACTTCTATTGACACACTTCACATAAGGGCACCAAATTTTGCTATCAGAAATTGGGTTCCTGAATGTAAAATCAAGAAAACCACCAACACCCTCCAAGTATTGTCTACTTCCCCTTGGCCAATCCAACCATCCTTTAATAATTTTCAAATCCATAAATAACTGCACAATATCTTAAGAATAGCAAAAAAAACAAAAAAAAGAAAAAAAGAAAAAAAAAAGAAAAAAATCAGTTAAGATTAAAGAAAAGAACAAAGTAAAGAAAAAAGACAACATTATAACTAAAGGCCAACAGTTGAGTCAGTTACTTTTGTTTTCTCGTAAGCAGTCAAAGAAATATGCCTAGCCTGCAGCTATGTCCAAATCTGATCTCATAAGTAGATGTACCGAATTTGGAAGGTAAATGAATACAAATTTACAAATCCTAAATTATATTTCTTTTTTAGTTAGAGAAAATATGTATGTTTCTTCACTTAGATTCTTAGTAGCAAGTAATAGTGATCAACTTCACTATGAAACATAAAATCATGCTTAAAGTGATCGGATCGACAACCTTCTGATTCCCCCCAACAAGTGCATATCCGTGATTGCTGAGGAAACAGTTTTTTTTTTTTCATGCATAAAGACACATTGACTACTTAGATTTATGTCATATTTAGCAATTCAGAGCATTAGTTGCACTATTGGAAAGAAATAGATCGGACTAAAATACAGAAATATATTACTAAAATGTTTAGATTTATCCAACATCAAAATAAGAGTTCCTCTACTAGGCTGGCGTTTGTCTTTCGAAATGTCCCCAATAAAAGAGCTAATATCATAAGTAATTACAGATATTCATTCTTTTGCATGCAACAGAGAAATTTATTCACAGCACATTCAAGACAAAGCATAGCGCATCATTAAAATGGTAATGAGCGATAACAAATAATACCCACTATGCAGATTTTTGACATGATTTACTGAATAGTTGCATGAAACATAGCAAATTCTACACAGACTCCATCCACAGCTGAGGAAGTGAATGAAAAAGGGATCATCTAATCAAGATGGATTAAAAAAAAAACTCCTCTTCAAGTCCTCGCAAACAGTCGAGTTTCTTTAATACATAAATAGTTAGAACAAAAGTTTGATTTTGGCCCTAGAAAGCCTAATCCTCATTTCAAGTGGCTATCAATTGGACCTACTAATTGTTAGACTGTTATGGTCGGACCAATCAAAGACAATATGCACGAGTGAGGTGAATTTCTTTGTTGAAAGTATCTTCTAAATATTTTTATATCGTACTACTAATTTTTTTTTTATCCTCCTTATTCTTGGTTTTGATAATCTGTTCAGTTAGCTTAGAAGTTATCTTGATACTACAGTAGTTTAGATTTGTAGAAATACTTGTAAAAGTTGAGTTTCTTGTGTTTGTGCTATAGGTATTGAGCCATAGCAGTGTTAAAACTTCAGTACAGAAATGAGGGAAAAGATGATCATGTTGCCGGTTGGTTCGCGAAAACTTTGTTTATACAACAAAGTAACACTGAGTTGGAAAGTACGGAAATTAATGAGAGTAGGAGAGAGATTTGCATTGCTATTATCATCTCTGTTTGTGCCCCCTCCTTTTCTCCTTTTCTTATATCTTATCTCACATACATTGCATAGAGAGTACCACAGCACCGAAATTAGAAAATTAAAAAATAATAATAAATAAATAGTACATAAAGCACAATGTACTCATGATTTGATATGATTTTGATTGCAAAAAAAAAAAACCTAAATTATTTTGAAAAAAATAGTATGAGTTATCTAAACAGCAGCAAAACATAAGATCTAATTTTAAGTTTAAAATAACATAGCACTAATTTTAAGTTTAAAATAACATAGTACAATGTACTCATGATTTGATTGAAAAATTAAACAAAAAATTTCTACAAAAATTATTCACAACATAATTTTCAGAATTAAGAGAAACCCATGAAGCCAATAACAACACAAGTAGTGACCGATGTGACCTATATGTATCATATGCAGTATATAATACTATAATCTATATCATACATGAAAACATACAAAGCTGTTAAGATTTGGTTAGTTTTGTAATTAAATCTTAATTGGATTAGGATTAATATTTAAATCTGTTAGAGATAAATTAATTTAGATTTAAATATTAATTGGAGTATAATCCTAATTTAAGTAGATCTGGGTTTATCTTGAGCGGAGTTTATATATATCTCTAATGTAGAGAGCATATATATAAGTACGTATGATCTTGATGAGGATCGTAACGATACGAAAGGAGAGAAAATAGAGAAGTCTTCTAGGTTTATAGAAGACGAGAGAAGAGTGAGAGAAATTCAGGAGGTAGAAGAAAAGAGGAGTCAGTGTAATTCTTTTCTTAATTAATGAATCTTATTTCATCCGCATATTTTTTGTTTTGTTTTTCTTCTCCTTGGTGGTTGTGCTAATTCCAGTTATATTGAGAGGACGGGTTTTTGGTAAAAACCCGATTTGACATTTCCGCTGCGGAATCCCAACTCTAGGCGGTACCAGAGCGGATTGCGGTATCGAAGCGGGTTGCGGATTCAGAAAATCTGGTACCGGGGCGAGTACCGGATTTTTCCAACAATTGGTATCAGAGCTAAAGGTTATCGATCTTCGGAAAAGATCGATAGAGATGGCCACGAAGTTCGAAATCGAGAAGTTCGACGGTAAGAACAATTTTGGCTTGTGGCAAATTAAAGTTCGAGCTGTTTTGGTACAACAGGATTTGGACCAAACGTTGAACGGGAAAGAGACAAAGCCGGCGGAGATTACGGATGCGGCATGGGAGAAGATGGAGCGAAAAGCGTTGAGTACGCTTCATCTGTTATTAGCAGATGATGTTCTTTACAACATAGTCAACGAGTCAACACCGGCGAAGTTGTGGAAGAAATTGGAAGATGTGACGCCCCACTTCCCAGGGGGTCACCCATCCTAGAACTACTCTAGCTCTAGCACGCTTAACTCTCATGTTCCTCTTGGATCTTGCTACCATCCAAAATGCTATAGCCGGGTTAGAGATTTAGTCCTATTATATCATTTATATAGAGGACTAATCCAAATTCCGGGGGTGTCACATTCTTCCCCCCTTTAAGCCCTGACGTCCACGTCAGGCTCAAGCACACTCACAAGCAACAGGCGATGTGAGACTCGTCTCGCTAGCCTTAGCCGACCTTGTGAGGAGCTGCACTCCACTCACAACGGTCATTAGCCGGGGAGCCTCGCTCTACCCGCTATATAACCCTGGCTCAGCCGAGACTCATCTCACATTTCCGGCTGGTGAATGGCTCTGATACCAACTGTGACGCCCCACTTCCCAGGGGGTCACCCATCCTAGAACTACTCTAGCTCTAGCACGCTTAACTCTCATGTTCCTCTTGGATCTTGCTACCATCCAAAATGCTATAGCCGGGTTAGAGATTTAGTCCTATTATATCATTTATATAGAGGACTAATCCAAATTCCGGGGGTGTCACAGAAGATCTGTACATGACCAAATCCCTAACGAACAGATTGTATCTAAAGCAGCGACTGTTCACGCTGCGGATGCAAGAAGCGGCTAACCTACATAAGCATCTGAACGAGTTCAACAAGGTGGTGAACCAGTTGACCAGTATCGGAGTCAAACTGGATGATGAAGATAAGACGCTTATTTTACTTTCCTCGTTACCGGTGACATATGAGCATCTTGTGACCACATTGCTTTATGGTAAGGAGACCATAAGCGTGGAGACGGTCACGGCGGCGCTTCTCTCGAATGAGATGCGAAAGATAACTCAGGAGTCCGGCATGCAGAGTCATGACACAGCTTTGATAGTAAAAGCAAAGAAGGATGTAAAAATATTGGCGACCGAAAATAGACAAAAGAAGTCGTTATCCTAGGTGGAGTGCTTCTATTGTCGCAAGAGAGGTCACATTAAGCGTAACTGTCATAAGCTTAAGGATGACTTGAATGAGTTAAAGCGGCAGAAAGGAAAAACTGTCGCGGATCTGGACAATCAGACGCCAGCGATGGCGCAGGCGGCAAAATCGGAGATGATCGATTCTGACGTGCTATATGCGGTGACTGGTGATACTAAAATTTCGGATGATGCATGGGTGCTCGATTCGGCATGTTCCTTTCACGTCTGCCCGAAAAAAGAGTCCTTTGCTACCTATAAGGCGATAAAAGGTGGAAAAGCTCTTATGGGGAACGGAACGGCGTGCAAAGTTTTAGGAGTCGGCACGGTGAAGATCCGGATGTATGATGGGGTCGTGAGGACGCTGACAGGTGTACGACACGTTCCTGCTTTGAAGCGGAATTTGATCTCGTTAGGTGAGTTGGACTCAAAAGGTTGCAAAATTTCAGCTTCAGGTGGAGCTATGAGGGTGCAAAAACGAGATCAAGTCGTGTGCGTGGCGAACAAGCGTGGGAACTTGTATGTTCTGAACGGGAGAACAATCAGAACCGAAGCAAAAGCAATTTGGGTTCCAAAAGTTCGCGGAGGCGCAATTGCTCAAGATGGAGCGAAGGATGCGGCAACATCGAGCGGCGGAGACAAGCTCAAGGTGGAGCTTGCATGGTGAGCTCGACGTAGCAGTTAAAGATTACAAATCAAACCAAGGTGGAGATTGTTAAGATTTGGTTAGTTTTGTAATTAAATCTTAATTGGATTAGGATTAATATTTAAATCTGTTAGAGATAAATTAATTTAGATTTAAATATTAATTGGAGTATAATCCTAATTTAAGTAGATCTGGGTTTATCTTGAGCGGAGTTTATATATATCTCTAATGTAGAGAGCATATATATAAGTACGTATGATCTTGATGAGGATCGTAACGATACGAAAGGAGAGAAAATAGAGAATGTCTGCGATCTCGAATGACTCATCTCGCGCGGTTCCTCTCTGGGGATTCCCGTTGGATGGTATTCGCGATTCAGATTTATATTTGTATGTGGATGGGTATATGTGGGTATCAGGTATTGCGGATTCATGACTTCCAATAGACGCAAGCATCTATTGTTAATTACCCCCATGTGATTGGGGCACCTTCGATTAAGAGACCTTTGCGGGAGGGATAGAATAAATCGTATCCTAGTGATTGACCAAATCCTAAGTATATGTGTTAGGATTTAGCTGGATCTGAAATTGACTTGATCCCGATTATATGAGTTGAGGACTAGTCGATATTAAACTCTAAGTATATGTGTTAGAGTTTAATTGGGTTCGATTGGCTCTAAGTATATGTATTAGAGTCCAATTATATTTGATTCTATATTTGGCGTATGTTCCAAAGTGGAGAGACCAAACCCCAAGGATATGTATTGAGGTAGGTCGGATTTGATGCTACTCGAAAGTAGGATGTGGCTAACTCCTATATGTATTAGGATTGGCCGAGTTTGATATGTTTTTCACTCTAGTTATATGTGCTAGAATGAGAGATTGACTAACCCTAAGTATATGTATTAGGATTAGGTGAGTTGAAACTACACCCTAAGTATGGGTATTAGGGTTAGTTGGGTTGGTTTGGATGAACTGGATGAACTCTAAGTATATGTGTTAGAGCTCGATCGAATTGGATTTGACTAAATCCTAAAAAAATATGATTTAGAATCTAGTCGGTTTGGATATAATTTTGCCTTATATATGTTAAGGCGATGAGATTGAATGAGTTTTATTTGTGAATCGAATGGGTTTTGGATTTTTTTTATTTGTGGGTTTTATTTGTGGATCGAATAGGTTGTGAATTTTATTTGTAGATCGAATAGGTTTTGGGTCGAATAGGTTTTGGGTTTTATTTGTGGGCTCGGCTTTGGGACCCGTATGTGGACTGGGCTTTATTTTCATATGGGTAAATTTGAGGCCTTCATATGGGGTGAGCCTTATTGAGTTCATTTATTAGTCCTTTTTGACTCATTTGAATTTTGTCTCGATTCAAAGAAATTTCTATTTATCCCCTTTTATTTTATTTGGCGTCCGAAGAAAATTTTTTAATTTTATCTTGGGATCCGTTGATGTGGGATCCGGAGAAATTCTCTTTTTTGGAATTATTTGGGATCCGAAAAAATCTGTTTTTTTTTTACTTAGGATCTGAAGGAAATCCACTTTGACTTATCTTGAGGTTCAATGTAATTTGATTTGGGATCCGAAGCGATTCCTTTTTGGCTTAACCTAGGTTCGGATGTCCGAAGAAAACGTCCGAACCGGTTTTTTTTCTTTTTCTTTTTTTTTCTTTTTCTTATTTTTTTTTCTTTTTTTTTTTCTTTTTTCAGCCTGAAGTAAGGGGCGTCCGCAGAGTTCCCAAACCGGCTTTAAAGAAATTTATTTATTATTTTCTTTCTTTTTTTTTTTCTTTTTCTTTTCTCTTTCTTTTCAGCCTGAACTTTAAAGAAATTTATTTATTATTTTCTTTCTTTTTTTTTTCTTTTTCTTTTCTCTTTCTTTTCAGCCTGAAGTAAGGGGCGTCCGAAAAGGTCCCGAACCGGCTTTAAAGAAATTTATTTTATTTTCTTTTTTTTTTCTCTTTCTTTTCAACCTGAAGTAAGGAGCGTCCGAAGAGTTCCCGAACCGGCTTTAAAGAAATTTATTTCCTTTTCTTTTTTTTTTTCTTTCTTTTCAACCTGAAGTAAGGGGCGTCCGAAGAGGTCCTGAACCGGCTTTAAAGAAATTTCTTTTCTTTTCTTTTCTTTTTCTCTTTCTTTTCAACCTGAAGTAAGGGGCGTCCGAAGAGGTCCCGAACCGGCTTTAAAGAAATTTATTTTCTCTTCTTTTTTTTTTTTCTTTCTTTTCAACCTGAAGTAAAGGGCGTCCGAAAAGGTCCCGAACCGGTTTTAAAGAAATTTATTTCTTTTCTTTTTTTTTTTCTTTCTCTTCAACCTGAAGTAAGGGGCGTCCGAAGAGGTCCCGAACCGACTTTAAAGAAATTTATTTCTTTTCTTTTTTTTCTTTTCTTTCTTTTCAACCTGAAGTAAGGGGCGTCCGAAGAGGTCCCGAACCGGCTTTAAAGAAATTTATTTTTCTTTTTTTTTTTTCTTTCTTTTGAACCTGAGAAATACGTCAAAAAAAAAAAGGGGGCGAGGAAGTCGCTCGGAGGAGTTGAGGAAGTCTCTCGGAGTTGTCGAGGAAGTCGATCGAGTTGTCGAGGAAGTCGATCGGAGGAGTCGAGGAAGTCGATCGGAGGAGTCGAGGAAGTCGATCGGAGGAGTCGAGGAAGTCGATCGGAGGAGTCGAGGAAGCGCTATTTCTCCTTTTTTTTTTTTTTTTTTATGAGAGATATGTAGTGGAGTCTGGGAGGAGTTTTTTTTTTGTGGTGGAATATGGGAGGTTAATTTTTTTTTGCGGTGGGATATGGGAGGTTCTTATGGGAGGTTCTATTTTTTGTGGTGAAATATAGGAGGTTATATTTTTTTGTGGTGGAATATGGGACGGGTTTTTCTTTTGTGATGGAATATCGGAGGAGTTTTCTTTTTTGGTGGAATATCGGAGGAATTTTCAGACCGGGCTAGAAAAAAATATACCTCTATTTATAGTGGGGAGTGGTAGAGAAATATCGCGTGGGGTTTGTTAGGATTTGTTAAAGGGTTGGCGAGAATGTGCGGGTTTGTTGAGGAACGTACGTGAGAATGTGGGTTTGTTGAGAAAAATTCGACGTCAAAATTTGAATACGTTGAGGAAATTATTATATTCAAATTTTAAATTTTAAATTTCAAATTTTAAATTTTAAATTTCAAAATTAAATTTTAAAATTGAAAGGATATGTTCAAATTTTAAAATTCAAATTGAATATCTTTAAATTTCAAAATTGAACGGTTATGTTCAAATTTCAATATGTGTTCAAATTTCAAAATTGAACGGTTATGTTCAAATTTGAGAAAGTATGGTTGTATTTAAATTTCAAAATTGAATATGTTATGTTTAAATTTGAGGAAATATGGCTGTATTTAAATTTCAAATTTCAAAATTGAATATGTTCAAATTTCAAAATTGAACGGTTACGTTCAAATTTGAGGAAGTATGGTTGTGTTTAAATTTTAAATTTCAAATTTCAAAGTTGAATGGTTACGTTCAAATTTGAGAAAGTATGGTTATATTTAAATTTCAAATTTTAAATTTCACAGTTGAATATGTTTAAAATTGAGGAAGTATAGTTGTATTTAAATTTCAAATTTCAAATTTCAAAATTGAATATGTTCAAATTTTAAAATTGAACGATTAACGAACGAAGAAAGTTCAAAATTGAATTGAGAGATATTTTAAAATTTGGTTGGAGATTTTGAATATGAATTTGGATAAGCCGGTTGAAAAATATTTTGAAATTTGATTGAAAATTCAAAATTCAATTTGAATATAATTTTTTTTTTGAAGTTAAATTTTTAAACAAAAAGTTTACTATAATGTAAGTCCCGCTGGGCACAAAAAAAAGATCCGACTTAAAAAATCGACGGAGCTTTGATGAGACCCATAAGCTTGTGTTCACAAATAACGTAAGCTTGTATTCGCAAATGATCTATTAAGGGGGTTTGAACTTGTAGTAAAATTTGTTGGACCCAAATTATTAATATGTTAAAAGTTTTTGGCTTATACGAGGCTTATACAGACAAATCAATATTACGGACCAACCATAATCTTTCCCCCTTTTTTTTTCTATATAATTTTTTTTTTTACCTCAAACAGAGAAGTCTTCTAGGTTTATAGAAGACGAGAGAAGGGTGAGAGAAATTCAGGAGGTAGAAGAAAAGAGGAGTCAGTGTAATTCTTTTCTTAATTAATGAATCTTATTTCATCCGCATATTTTCTGTTTTATTTTTCTTCTCCTTGGTGGTTGTGCTAATTCCAGTTATATTGAGAGGACGGGTTTTTGGTAAAAACCCGATTTGACATTTTCGCTGCGGAATCCCAACTCTAGGCGGTACCAGAGCGGATTGCGGTATCGAAGCGGGTTGCGGATTCAGAAAATCTGGTACCGGGGCGAGTACCGGATTTTTCCAACAAAAGCCATAACCAAGATTGAGAAAGTGGGGCTCGTCTCAAGCTTTCTAATTAAACTAATATGTTTCAACAAGAAAATTAATTAATTGCAGAATTTATATCTTTCAGAAAACTATTGTGAATAAAAGAAAACATGCCAAACAGTTTATTCATGCCAATCACAAGACAACACCATCTGAATGTCTTATTGTTTTTTAACATAAAACTCGTAAAAGCGAACCCACATTGCAATTTTCAAAATATTTGTGTAATGGTTATAGCAGATTTGTCATAGTATGCTAACCCTTTTGATTAAACAAACTTCATCATACTAATCTGACTTTTTTTTTCCCCTATAAACATTTTGGAGATCTACAAAACTAAATAACTAATCAATCACCTTATTCTACAATAAGAAAATAAATTAAACTAGTAATTAAACTAGTATTGATGAAATTAATAATTTACTATAGGTGAAGAGAAGAAAGACAAAGTTCAGTTTCAAAGAGTGAATATAGGATGAATTCACATGTCAGAAAGGGCAGCACCAATAGCAAGCTTCCGAAAGTCTTGAGCGCGGCCTTGAGCGAGATGAATCGAGATTTCAATATGAAGCAATCGAGATGAATCGAGAGAATACGATCGAGATTTCACCCTAAATGGCCTTGACCGCGGCCTCCTGCGGCGAGCCCTGCTCAGCGCAAGGGAGGAGGAGGAGGAGGAGTAGGAGGAGGGAGGAGGAGGAGGAGGAGTAGGAGGAGGCGAGCTCGGGTGGGTGGGTGGGTGGGTGGGGGGGGGGGGGGGGGAAGATCACCAGGGGAGGGGCGAGAGGGGGCGAGCTCGGGATGGGATCGGGGGGAGAGGGGGGAGAGGGGAGAGGGGGCGAGCTCGGGGGGGGAGATCGCCAGGGGAGGGTTGGGTTTGGGTGGGTTGGGTTTAGGTTAGGATTAGAATTGATAATTGGAGATTTAAAATTTAAATTATAATTTAAAAATTAAACATATAATTTTAATTTTTAAATTTTAAGAAGTTTAAATTTTAGGTTAGGTACCGAATTTTAAAAGTATGCTTAATTTTTAATATGATATAAAATTTTAATAAAAATATAATTAAATTTATTGATAAATTATTATTTAAAATTAGAATAAGTTTGATATTAATAAATTTATATGGAATAGAATTTATGTTTACATTCGTTTTTTTTATATATATTTAGATTCAACAAGCTATTTTGGTAAAATTATTATTTTTTTTATTTTTTAAATTAAAATAATATTTTTTGGGCTAACTCTATTGTTTATGATGGGTAGAGGTGGAGTGGTGTGTGGTAGGTTGGATTTAAATTTAGGTCTTGATGGATTATTTTTTTAAAATTTTATATATAAATAGGACACTTGTATAAAAGTGTCCCAACAATGTGTCATTATAACCTTATTGTGTTGTAGTGTATTGTTCAATATTTCAATTTATTTGCTTTGAATAAGTCAACAATATTTTGATTTTAAAATTTGAATGCAACGTTTGTTTTTAGACTTCTAATTAGTATTCTTCACGTAATTCTCACAACTATAAATTTATTAAAGTAAGTAATTAGTTTAAATCTTGAAGTTAAAATACCGTTGATTGATGTAAATCAAAAAAATTGAAAGATTATATAACAAAATTTAATTTTTGAAAAATAAAATAGCTGATTCAAGATAGTTTATAATTCAGATAAGTTTTGTATGTTTTTATCTTTTAAATATATCGATGAGAAATAATTTTTGTATATCCAAAAGTAGGGTGTAAATTTTATATGCATCCATAAAAAATTACATTCTTTTTAAAAATTTTAGTTTTTTTAAAAAATGATAAAATTAGTGTAAATATATTAGCCCTTCAATTCTACCCTTTTTTTTTAAAAAAAAAAAAAAAAAAAATCTCTGAACCAAGTCTATTTACCCACTTAATTGGGCTTGGGCAAAGTATATGCATACTATTAAAAATAAAATATATAAAAAATTATTTTCTAATCATGCAAATTTTTAGAGTATAACGATTGTTTCATATAATTTCACATGATATCATAATAGCCGTCAGACTTCTAGTGTTATTTAATTTAATTTTTTTATTTAATTAATTCCGCATCTTGAATCTATTACGAGTTCAAACGTGAGGATAAGTGTTAAATATAAAATTTCTCTAACAATGTTAAATATTTTAGAGTTTTGGAGTCACACACTACAACAAAATTATGCTATACCGACACTTTTAAGTGTTGCTAAAAATTGAAAAAATTACTGCTGGAAAAAATACTGACACTTGTCATTAGTGTCGCTATATGTGCCGTCGTTAGGGTGTATAGCGACATACTAATATAATGTGTCTCAAAAATGTATTCCTATAACCTGATTTTGAATATAGATGAACTATAAATAGGACACTTGTAAAAAAATGTCATAATTATATGTCGCTATAACTTAATTTTATTGTAGTGACATAATATTGCTTGTAGTGTAGATAAAATACCAGCAGCTTCTATCTCTGATTTCAGTTAATTTAGTCAATTTTATTTCTATCAGAATATTTTGTAATAATAAAGAATAATATTTGGAAGTTGAAATCTCCACTTTAATGCTTTTCTGGTGTTTGCTGCAAGGAAAATGCAATTGGAAGGAATTTGGTGTGGCATTTATTTCTGTAGCACTTTTTGGTGCTGAACTCAGTAGCTAAACTGCCCAAGCTGCTGATCAAACCCTTTTGGTTGTAACAGTTTTAAATAAAGTCAGTGGATTTGGTTTGGATATTTGCATAGATTGTATTTTATTTATTACAGGAGGGTTTTTTTTTTTTTTTTTTTTTTTTTTCTTTTTTCTTTCGTAGAGAGAATAATAACATATTATCGCTTCGGTTATCTTTTTTTTAAACAATATCGTTCAAAATATAAAGCAATTAAACTTCGTACGGAAACAAACGAAAACTTAAAATTTCCTGTCGGCTTAATTACTTCATGTATAAAAAATTACATTAATTATTTTTCTACATTTTATCATTATCTCGAATAGATGCAGCTAGCTATTTGGAATAAATATTGATTTTAATTATAAAATTTTATAAAAATACAATTACAGATAAAATTATCTATAAATAATAAATACAATAGAATTATATAAATTGAATAAATTACACAATAAACTATCAATTTCAAGAGTATTAGTAAAACACGAGATCTTCTTTATCTAAATTTTTAAATATATTTTCGAATTGTAAATTGAATATATGTTGAAATGTGGAACAATATCATATGCCAATTCGTTAATTTTAGTAAAATTTTACGGTCTCATATATTTATCAATTTTTATTTTTATTTTTTTGAATATATTTAAGATGATGACAATTATAGGATGATAGTTGATATAAGTTTTAATTTATGAAGTCACTTGAGATGAAATTTTTTTATAATTTAACCTAATTTTTCTATGAGATATTTCTCAATTGCTGATTTAATATAAAATAATTTAAAGTAATATTGAGCTTAATTGAGGCCCTTCTCTCTTGTGTGTGTGTGTGTGTGAGAGAGAGAGAGAGAGAGAGAGAGAGAGAGAGAGAGAGAGAGAGCACTTATGAGTTATAACTCCTATTAGAATGGAAAGATTCATCAGATAATAAATTACTAGTTCTAAGTCATTTCTGACGATAAAATAATAATTTGAAGTGTTTTTCTTGTGAATTCCTGATAAGCCAGTATTTATATATAGTTTTTTTAAGATTAAGATAACATGCTACCGTTTCATTCAAAGATAAATAAATTTAGCTACAGAGCGAGACAGCGTGGCCTCAGAAGCAGAAAAAATAAATAAATAAATAAATTATAGACGATTTATATATAGTTGTAGGAGAATTTGTTTGAAAAGTAATAAGTGTTAGATCCTTATGCAAATTAATGCGAAATAACTTAAGAAATACATGTAAATTATTAGATAATCGTTCATCTATTTGAAAATATTATAAATGCTTACCGGAATTCATGCATGATAAAACGCGTTATCAGATTTTATCATTCCTCAAACACCGACAATAAAATCGTCTGGATTAAATACTTTCAAGTCTAGATTCGTTGTCTAATTAATTTTGCTCTGAATGGGGCAGGACAAATTGACTGCAGGAATCCGATTCGGGACCACAACCCTTTTATATTCCTTATATACTATGTTTAATTAGAGTCTCATAAACCCTAATTAGACTTGTATTGGGTTTCTACACATTAATAATCCATACCCAATAGATGTTTCCAGAGCCCATATTAGATCACTTAATGACCCTATTAAATTAGATAGCCCATAATATAATTGTAAATTTATATGTTAGCCCATATATAGGAAAAATTAAATCCAACAATAAGTTTTTTTTGACATCTCTTCATTTGCAAAGAATTGTCGACGTTTTTTTTTGCAAATAAATATTTTTGCCTTGCCTTGACCAGTTAAGATGCAGATTATATCAACTTTTAAGTTTAGAGCTCAGAAATCAGAAAACTGATTTTAAAAATCAAATTATCAAATATTTTATTAAACCAAAAATTATTTTTCCGCTAAACTAAAATCCAGTAGCAACTATTAACTAGTCCATCTCAGTAGTATTTTTTAAATCAAATTCAAAATTTAAATCAGATTTAGGGGGAGGAGCCAACATTTACAATGACAAAAGTCCTCTTGCAGATCACCTGCCAAATAGTTTATGGTGTCCTTGTAGTGGTGCCCAGTGCTGCTTTTCCTAGTGTTTTTCCTATGCATGCAGTATATATATATTAATGTTACCAGGAGTAATGAAAGCAATTAATTATCACAAAAATTTAATGAAAAAGTCTGAACAAGTCAAAATGTACAAACACTTCTGAGTTGTTCCCTATTTTGGAGTACAACCCACAAATTAGTTTTTTTTATTATACCTGGCATTTATTTTTATTTATTTTAAAGCTAAATTACAGAAAATTTTTATGTAATATTTTGTTTTTTTATTTTGTTCTCCTATTTTTTAAAAGTCTATATTTTGTCCCCTCGTAATTAGCGAAATATACATTTATCCCCCGCCGTCACCATTCCGTGAGTCAACCGTCAATTTTTTAAAAAATATTATTAGATATACCCAAAATACCCTTCAAAAATGGCAGAAAATAAAATAAAATTCATTCTCTTTCCAATATAAGGTAACGGTATTTTCGTCAATTTATCTTCTCCGTTAACGTCGTTGCCCCCTAAAGACAATTCGATAATTACGAGAGGACAAAATACAGGCTTTTAAAAGATAGGAGGGCAAAGTGAAAAAACAAAATATTACAGAAAGATTTTCTGTAATTTAGTCTTATTTTAACCATATTATAAATTCAAACTTTTGCTAAATTTAAAAAATTCACTTCTTATAAGAGAAAAAAAAATAATAAAGCTAGTTGAAAAGTACTAGTGATTGGATAAATGGGGTATAACTTTTTTTTTTTTTTTCAAAAAGTAAAAATAAAAATTTAAAATGGTATAATTCATATGGTCAAAGTAAATTAAAATAACTTGATCAAATAGATAAAATAATGTAGCATGTAATCAGTGTATCAAAATGATACAAACTTAGAAGCAAAATTCAGAAGAACAGATGGATACAACCTATATCTACATATGATAAATATATTGTAGGGTTATTATTATTATATAATTTGTTAAAAAAAAACTAGATTTTTAAATTTATAATTCATTTTTTTTCCTTAATGTGACACAGTCATATTTATTGTCCATTATATAAATCTGCACACAAATTTGGTAAGTGCATTTCCAATATTGCAAGCTATTTATTTCATTCACTATCCATCTTGCAAACAACAGGTTGAATCTCAAAATTATATGAACCGCAAATAAAATAATTATTTTTTTAATTTTTAAATCAAATAATTTAGTATAAAAATATAAATTAAAAATTACACTTTCGGTTTTCAAACTGTGATGCGAACGTGATATTTTGGCTTTCAAATTTTAATTTATCAAATTTTTTTATTTGAACTTTTTAAATTTTTACAATCAAGTTTTACAGTCCGATTTAGTTAACTAAATATTTATAAATTATTGATACAAAAGTGATAAAAAAATTATAATTAATAATACGATAATAATTAAAATGTAATATTATTTTGACACTATTAATCCATCAATATATATATTTAAAAAATTAAAATTAAAATTTATAAAGACCAAAGTGTCACACTCTTGTAGTTTGACTGTTTGAGGAGCAAAAATGTAATTGACCCAAATATAAATTATAAAGAAATCATGTCTTATATACACTCTAATATTTTAAAAATATTTAATTTATCTCTATTTTTTTTTATTTTTAATATATCCTTTATATATTTTTATGTTATTATTATTTTGTCTCCGTACTATTCAATATACTATTAGTACTATTTTGGTATATATATTCATGAGCAATGCTCCATGTACACCCCGAAGGGGTGTACATCATACACATCCACCATTTTAATGGTGGGGATATTTTTTACGGGTCACATCAAGTGACCCATCATCACACCCCCACCCTTAGATGGATGGGATGTATGATGTACACCCCGAAAGGGGTGTACACATAGTATTTTTCTATATTCATATACCCTTTAATAGTATTTATTTATCTCCATATTATTATATTATTAGTATCCGTTAAGTTATCTTAAATTAAAAAAATTAAAATACTTATTTTATCCTTAATTCGAGAATAAATAAGAAAATTTAGTGATGATAAAAAAAATATATTTGAGAAGACAAAAAAAATAAAATACTTATATTATCTTTAATTTAAAAATAAATAATCAAAGATATATATATATATTTGAAAGAATAAAATAATAATTTTATAAAAATAATGAATAACAGTTTGCTAAAGATTATTAACTTATCAAGAGAAATAAATAAAAAAAACGAAATTTTTTAAGAAATATAAAAGTAATTGCTCTAATTATAAAATAAAATATAGGCATTAACAATTAATAGTTAACAACAATTAACAATAAACAATAAATAGCATTAACAATTAATAGTTAATTAACAACAATTAACAAAAAACAATAAATAGAAAAAATCTAAATCCAATAATAATAATCTGGTTCGTTAGGGCGCTCCGCGTCGTCCAGAAAAGCGCTTTAAATATCCTTCTTGCCATTCAAAGGATCCATTTTCTCTTCTTCTTCCTCTTCTTCTTCGTTTCGTTTATTTACCTTCTCCGCGTCGACACGGCCTTTTCGCTCCCCTTTTTTTTCTCTCCTCCTAAAACCAGTAGGGTTAGGGTTAGGGTTAGGGTTAGGGTTAGGGTTTCCCGACCGTTAACCCGCTCTTCCCCCAATCGCCTCCCTCTCATGCGAGCGGCCCCGGCGCGAGGTGGATGAGGGAGCTCTTCGGCGGAGGAGGCGGAGGAGGAGGAGTAGGAAGAGGCGGGGGCGGCGAAGGCGAAGGCAAAGGCGAAGGCGATCTTTTCGACCCTCTAACGATCATGGACCCTGGCTTCGCTCGCGCGGTGGGCGAGCACAACTTCGAGTTCGCCTTCAACTCCGTCAACTTCTCCGACCGCGAGCTCCGGATCGAGATCATCCCGGAGCCTGCGGAGACCGATCCCCACCGTGGCGGCGGCGAGGGGTGCAACTCCCTAGCCGATTGGGCCCGGAATTGTAAGCGTCGCAGGGAGGTGATGAAGAGGGGAAAAGGTTCGTTTCGGTTTTGGGGCGATTTGGTATGCTTCTATATTTTATGATTTGTTAGTACCATGTATATAAATTTGAATTGGGAAATTTTAACCATATACAAAATTTGAGGGTATCGCACGGAGACAATGGGATTGGTGAAATATGAGGGCAAAAAGCCGTCTAAATCTCTCTCTGCTTTTTATCCTTTTTCTTCTTTTGATTTATATGCGTGTTTAATGTATTGAGCAATTGAATAGTATAAATTGGTGGAATGTTCAATTTCTGTGAGTGCACCAAAGAATTTTCTGTGTCGACTAGTGAAGCTTGCGGAGAAATTGCGAGTTGAAAAATAGGAATTTTGTGAGTTTGTAGATTATAGAAAAGGAATAAGAATTAGACATGTTGGAATGAATTAAGCTGTAAGGAATAAGTTGAAAGCATAGCTTTTTAGATTCAAAGGCTTTCCATGAGATTGGCCATTGTAATGAATGCTACTGGAAAGGAAGATATCTGTCGGCATCCTAGACTTATAAATTGAAGTTTTGTGCTTATCATCGTGTTTACAAATTGAGAAATTTCTTCTTGTGGCAACTTAGACTTGAAAGATCGAGTTTACCTTATGGGATGTGTTTATAAGTGGTATCAGTTAGACCTGTAGGAATGTATTAAGGTGTAAGGAATAACTTGAAATAGTAGTTTTATATTCACGGGCTTTCCTAGGGATTTACCATAGTAATGGATGCTACTGGAAAGGAAGATTTCTGTTGGCATCTTAGACTTATGAATTAAAGTTTCTTGCTTATCAGCGTGCTTACAAATTGTACAATTTCTTTCTTGTGGCAACTTAGACTTGAAAGATCAAGTTTCCATTATGTGATGTGTTATATGTGGTATCAGTTTTTTTTTGTCATTGCTATTATCCAAGTTCTTCATAACTATATCTTTATGTGTGCTATAGCAGTTATGCTATTTTAATTTCAAGCAGTTCCCATTAAAAAATGAATTAAACTTCATGCCTAAGTTGGATTTAAGATTCTAGTTGAACTGATGCAACTATAGAGCCTTTAAAGAATATAGTTCTCTTCTGATTTTTGCCTGATTTTCTTGTTCGAATTCTTTAATGACCGTTCTTGTCACTCTTTTGTAATTTTCATTAAGTTCAATTGTAAATTTTATAATAAGATGTGCTAAATGCAAGTGTTTGTACTTTGCTTATTTAGGCGAAGGGACTGTAAAGGATGCGGAAGAGCATGTATCAAGTAGCCAGCTTGAAATAGAGGAATATGTGGTATATGAAGAAAACCATGATGAGGATGCAGTAGTTATGACTGAAGAATCGCCATCTGATATAGATCGAGATGGTATGTATAATCACTCTCACAAGTCTGCACTATCATGTGGTTTCTATAGACATAAAGGTTCGGAATTGGACTTTCTATATTTAATACTTCTTAAATCTAGTTGTTTGTGATAGAAGGCAACAGGCCAATGTGGCTATGAATGAGCAATATATGGTGAGAACTATGTAGGGTAGGAATTGAGCCTCATTCTCTCATGTTAAGTTTTGAGTCTTGCCCAAATTTTCAATCTTGTTTTGTGTAAAAGTATGGAGATATTATGAATATTTCATTCCAGCTTGAGCTCTAGCCTCAACTTGTAAGTATTGCAGTGTGTCCCGTGACGAATGGAGCGGTAATTGGAGGTAAAAAAATATGATAAAAATCAACTCTCCCTGAATCTGCCCCTACCCGCCAAGGAATGGGGCTCAAGGTGTGGGACCTTCAAATATTCTTTTAGGTCTAGAACTTGGTTTTGCATTCCTGCCCGCGTCCCATGTCTGTGTAACCAGGAGTGCAAGCAAGTTGTAATTTAAAAGTGTCAAATATTCTTTTTGGTCTAGAACTTGGTTTTGACCACTCCAAACCCCACTACCGAAGCCGTGTTTGGGCTGGGTTATACTGCCAGTACCCAGGACATGCATTGGAGTTAGTCGTGTTTGGGCTGTGTCCCGTGACGAGTGAGTAGTAGGATAGAGGACACATGAATGTGCAGGATCATGAGAGACATCAAGAAACAGTCTACGGACACGCGGCGGCTGAGTAGGGAGATAGAGGACATGTAGCTGACATGTGTATATGGAGTGGTTGCCTAGATATTTGTCTGACATGTCCGACACGGGCGCAGCCACATTTTTGAATGGTCTGTATTTCCTAGCTTGCACTTTTATTTAGTCTCATCGAATATAGATTACAGAACATCTGCGAATTCATGACTCTCATCTCAATTAAATTAGAACTGCTTGTCGGAAATTTCTTGGGTGCTTCCGTCATCATACATTTTCATTTTCAAAAGAAAAGAAAAGAAGGGCCATAGATCTCGTCCCACTGGAAGAATACACTACACCAGGCATTTGTTAGTTGAGGAATGATTTGTAACTTTAATTATCTCATTTTCACTAGCGGTAACTATGTGTAAACAGTTAATAGGGTAATCTCGTTATAAACCAATCAAACAGCTGTGCTTGGAGAAGATATCTAACTAGTTTCTATCTGGTCTATTTATTAGAATTTTTTATTTTAGAGGCTTTTATATTTGTGTCTAAACTCCCAAGTCTTAAGAAATACCACATTGGCCGAATTTCTCAAGCAGAATCTCAAGAAAGCATAGTCTCCATGTGCTCAAGGGATTCTCAATGATGTTAGACTCAGAAAAGTGAAAGGTGGAGTGAAGGTGAGGAATAATATGGAGGACTTAATTATAACACTATTTGATGCTTCCACTTACACAATTAGTCACGCTTTGACTCTTTGGAATCAACAAGAGATCGACTTCCACAACGTTGAAGATTTGTTAAGATACCCCACCTCTTTGGAACCAACAAGAGAATAACTTCCATAATATTGAATATTTGTTAGATATTTAAAACCATGCTGATACATATGCATCCTATCTTCTTTCACCGTCAAATGCCGACTTTAGGAGCCAGTTTCTTCCTGGCTGCTTAATTTTGTTCCATTAATGTCACTTTAGAGACGCATGATTTTGATGGTTTTAAGTTTTAGCACAACGCCCTTTGCACTAGCTACCAGAAAACACATTTTTAAATAAATAGTGAAGTGGAAGGAAGAATATTGTTGAGACTTCTACGATGAAAATCTACATAAATTTGAGTGCAACACCAGACACCTAATTAGGAGATAGTGATTGACGAAGGATACATCTAGGCATTCTCTCTCTCTCTCTCATCCGTGAAGGTGGAATGTGGACCCCAATTTTTATGTGAATGGAACCTGTTTTATTTAGCAATATGTTTAATATGGGTCTTTAAATGACATATACTTCCTGCAGATTTCTTGTAGCAAGCTTTTCTATATTTCTTGACCGTCATTCTAGTTGACTAGGGTCTTATACATTGTAGGCAATGATACACAAGAAAATGAATGTTGGACTCTGGAATGTTCTACTCTTCCAAGAGTGAAGAAAATATATATTAGTTCTGCAATACTGGCTGCACAAAGCCCATTTTTCTTCAAGGTGAGAATACCATCCTGACTCATTTGCCACATGGAACACATGGACTTTTGGTTATCTAGCTATTCTTTTGGATAATCGAGCTCCATACTTATTTTATTGTTGCTAGCTTTTCTCAAATGGAATGAAAGAATCTGATCAGAGACACGCCACCTTAAAAATCTATGCTTCAGGTAAGTTGAAAGGTTAAATACAGTTACTGAGATTGTTTTTGCTGCTAGCTTGACTATTTGCAATTCTTGCTAATGATGATTTCTGTTGTGAAAGAGATTGGTTTATTTGATTTGTGATCCTATTTTCAATATGGTCATGATTTATGAACTAAATTTTAAGCTGCTTTATTACTGAGATTGAACTGTTTTAGTTTTGTTACGCCAAATTATTGACTCATTGATTATTCCACAAATGTAATGTAGTTAGCATGATTATACAAAAGGTATTATAAAGATGTACTTTCTATGTAGGGATTCTTTGTTTACAGCACAATTAGTGGATTTAAGTAATCAAAGATCTTAATGAGATAATACATAACTAAGCTACTGTAAAAGATGTGCTTGTTCTTTTATTGATGTTGATTCATCACTTCTCTTGGTGCTATTTATGTTAATCCTACTTCGAACAGAGGAAGCTGCTCTTATGGAGCTACTGAGTTTTATGTACAGCGGAAAGCTGTCGACCACCTCGCCATCCCTTCTGCTGGATGTGTTGATGGCTGCTGATAAGTTTGAAGTTGCTTCTTGCATGAGGCACTGCAGCCAGTTGCTTAGAAATCTGCCAATGACTACTGAATCTGCACTGGTATATCTAGACCTCCCTTGCAGTATTTCAACAGCTACTGCAGTCCAGCCATTAACTGATGCGGCCAAGGAGTTCCTTGCCAACAAATTTAGGGATTTAACCAAGTGAGTTAACTTTTTATTGGTCAGAACATATAGATCTTACCTGAATGATAGTGTGCGCTGAAATGGGTTCCTCAACTTTAAACTACTTTGATTTTGTGACATAATTTTACAGTTATTTTCTAAAATTATTTTGAATTTAGTACGACGTCTCAGTCAAAACTTAGTGTTTTTTTTTAAAAAACATTTTGGATAGTATATTATCCAATGTAAGAATATTTTCTGTTATTTGATGGGATATTTCATAATTTTGGTGGAAACCGTCAAGGTCTAACAGAACTTGGAGTTTTCTGAAATCAATATAACTATGCTTTTAGGTACTAAAATCAAAACTTGAAGTTCAGACACCCATCTCAAAATGAGCTAATAGTTTAGGTAATATCTGTGCTTTTTCACCTTTTTAATATAAGATTTAATTGCCAATACTAGAACCCTGTTTAGTCTCCTGCTGGAAACTTCTTCAGAAAGAAACACTACAGCTTTATTCAATAGAAGGAGAAGCTTAAAATAGGAGCTTCTGCTATTCGGGCCTGAAAGGCTCTGTTTTTGAGGCCATCTCCTAGCCAACTAATGCCTAATTTCTATAGGCTTCTGATGTTCGGAATAGAAAATGTTCCAGAAGCCCAGCCAAATCAGCAAAAATTTCAATAAACTTTTACTTTTGGCTGCCCTTTCAGTTCAAAGTTCCAAGAGGAAGTGATGAATCTCCCTTTAGCTGGTATCGAAGCTATCCTGTCCAGCGATGAACTCCAGGTGGCGTCGGAGGATGCAATCTACGACTTTGTGATCAAGTGGGCCCGTGCCCAGTACCCAAAGCAAGAAGAAAGGCGTGAAATCTTGGGATCCCGCCTGCTACCCCTCGTCCGTTTCTCTCACATGACCTGCAGAAAGCTAAGAAAAGTACTCACATGCAATGACGTAGACCACGAGCTTGCCTCCAAGGCCGTTATCGAGGCACTCCTATTCAAAGCCGACACACCCCACCGGCAGCGTGCACTAGCCCAAGACGAGTCAACCAACCGGAAATTTACTGAGCGGGCTTACAAATACCGCCCTCTAAAGGTGGTCGAGTTTGATCAGCCCTACCCGCAATGCATCGTCTACTTGGACCTTAAGAGAGAAGAGTGCGCCAAACTATTCCCGTCGGGCCGCATATATTCCCAGGCCTTCCACCTGGGCGGGCAGGGTTTCTTCCTCTCGGCCCACTGCAACATGGAGCAGCAGAGTACATTTCACTGCTTCGGGCTATTCTTAGGGATGCAAGACAAAGGCTCAACAAGCTTTACGGTCGACTACGAGTTTGCTGCGAGGACGAAGCCGTCAGGGGAGTTTGTGAGCAAGTATAAAGGGAATTACACCTTCACGGGCGGGAAAGCGGTCGGGTACAGGAACCTGTTTGCCGTCCCGTGGACTTCGTTCATCGCCGACGATAGCCCCTTTTTCATCAACGGTGTGCTAAACTTGAGAGCGGAATTGACCATAAAGCACCCGTAGAAGTTTGTCGTCTCGCGCCCTTTTACCTAACAGTATAATAAAACAGTTTGGAAAAAGAAAAATGAGAATGTCTACAGGTGTATCGACAACGGGCTCTCTCAAAGTGTTGGCGAATAGAAGGTCAATAGCCTAGTATTCACAATGGTGCTATGTGCCTTCTAACTGTAGAAATGTTTTGTGATAACTGAAACAAACAGTTTTATCAACCTTTGAATGCTTACCTGATGATTATGGTAGCTCAATTGTTTAATCTGCTTCTTGTTGCTGTGATGCAAGATATATTCAATGTGCAGTTAAATTCCAGCACTCAGCGACTGTTTTGTTTGCCCGGATTTCGGAGGTTGAACTAACCACTCTGAGAAAGTCGACAGCGCTGGTGTTTGTTTCAGCTCCTACGTCGTGCGACCGTCCAATCTCCCACTCATGGTTGTACGGAGATCAGCCTTTCGACTTCGGCCCGACGCAGGCACCAAGTCGACTTGTGAGAGCTATTTGCTCTTTTTTCGACTTTTCGGCATCCAAACGGCCCTAATCGTACTTGTTAGTAGTGATGTTCCAAAAGTGATATTTATTACTTTGCTTGCAGATAATTTGGGTGAAATAGGACTAGAAATTCTTCATTGTTTACAGCAGGATAATTTTTTGCTTTCTATCTAGCTCATTCAAGAACTGATGGGTAGAATTTGGGTTTTGCATTTCTATAACAATTATTTCTTTTTCTTTCTATCCGTTTGGAGAAAAGATAACTCGGTGTGTTGTTGAATTACTATATTTCTATTAGAATTAAATAAATCAAAAAGGATATTGTAAGAATTAACCAAAATTTTTCACCGTAGATTAGTGGGACTCCATTATTAGTAATCTGAGATGCAATTTTGACCCTGGAGCCAACCTGTAACTTTAGATTAAATTAATCCGTTCCCTCATGCTTTTTAATTATCTCTACAAAAAAAAATCACTTAGACCTACTTTGGAATTGCAGTGTTTAAAAACACCTCTTTTTCATATTCTGGAAGGCCCAAAAAATTGGCAAAGGCTTTCAATCTTTGGTACATTAATAACAGTATAAAATGATAATTAAAAAAAAAAGAAAAAACCCTGAAAAGAGCACATGTGAACTGCACCCTCCAGTGACTAGGAGCAAAAGTATTTAATCCATAATCCATGAAATGAATAGCGTGTTTCATTTATCTCAATATATATATATATATATATATATATATATATATATATATATATATATATATATAGGGTCCGGCTATTATATTCTTATAAGTAAAATTTTTTTGTACTCATAAATTTTCATCCCTTGGATGAAATAATGTGCGGTTAGGATTATAATAGTCTCTAGGATTTATACTATTTTCCCAATAACCTAGTAAACCCTAGGGAAACCACTATCATTCTAACCGCACATTCTTTCAGCAAAGGATAAAAAAGTTATGAGTATAAAGGAGTTTATACTCATAAGAGTATAGTAGCCCTACGATATATATATATATATATAATCTTAACTCTTGCTTTTTGGCTTTTCAAATTTTTATTTTCTCTGCCAAACTGATCTAACCCAAAAGCTGGGACAGCATACATGTATATAATTAATTGATGGAAAATCTGTGCTTGTAAACAAATTCTACAATAGTTTATAAAAATTTAAAATTTAATGATTGGATTTTATTCTTGTCATTATAAATCATAACTATCACTTTGTGAGTAATACTTCTCTACTAATCAATTATGACCACCTATACAAATTTGTAAGCATTATTATGCAATCTATCCATTTTATTTTATGGGCCTCTAAACCTTACTAACCATTCTATGGATACATGAATACACAATTTGAGTATTGTAATCACAATTAGCATTAACCCTATAAGAAAACCCAACCACTAAGAGTTACTAAAAGGAATACCCAAATTGCCTTAATTAAAATAAGCAAATGGCTCTCACTCTTTCTTTTAAAACCCCATATTGGCCCTAGTCTCCCAAATGCTCCTTCCCTTTCCCTACTCCTCAAAAGGCCTTAACCATAAAATGAGTTAATAGATAACATAGTCTCTTTGATCTCTCCCTCTCTCTATCAATACATGTGTTCTCTATAAGTGTTCATACATATGGATCAACCAAGCCAAACATGGTGCATCTTATCCATTCTCTTATTCTTCTTCTTCCTACTATCTTTCGCGCAAACCGCGCACCGTAACGCCTCTTTCGACTCCTTGGACTCCGTCATTCGGGACCACGCATTCGAAACAACACTCACCCGCCGGTCTGGCCAACTGTATCAAGTCCCTCTCCCTTCGAACCTCTCCGGTATCGAAGCTTCGACCGTGAGGCTCCGCGGCAGTTACCTTTGGAGCTCCGGAGACAATTCTACATCATTCCACATCCCACAATTCTACATCATTCCACATCCCACCGAGAACAAGTTGCGTTCCTTTCGCAAAGCGAATAGTCCTCGTCTTCAAAAACTTCGGCAACTTCTCGCCCTCCTACTTCACTGTGCCTCCCGGTTACACCCTCGCCACTCCGGTTCTCGGCTTACTCGCCTACGATGCATCGAATTCGACCTCCGGTGCTACCACCGAGCTTACGTTTGACGTTCTCGGAGATTCGATATCCATAACATTCCACAAATTCAAGTTACCAGTGAGGATGAACAACGTTACAGCTAAGTGCGCGAGTTTTGGACCAAACAGGTCGATGCGAATCCATGATCTAGCGTCGGAAAACACGTGCATGGCTACGAGCACAGGCCATTTCGCGATTGTCGTGCCGTCGGAGATTCAACGGCCGGAGGAGAGAGAGAGGGAAGGGGTGGTTTTGGTGATTGCATGTGGTGTGGGAGCAGTTGGGTTGGTTTTGGTGGGGTTAGTAGGGATATTTGGGTTAGTTAAGTTGAGAAGGGATAAGAAAAGGGAGAGAAAAATAGAAGAAGGTGGGGAGAGTTTAGGTGTGGTTTGGGTAAGGAGAAGCACCATGCCTTGTGCAACAATGGTTAGGACTAAAGCAATCATTGAGGATAGTATTAATGTTTCCACCACATTGAGGAGCCCATATGGTTGAGATGGTTATTATTGAGGGTTGAAAAAGAACTAGTTAATGTGTTATATAATATATAATAATATATAATGTTGGAGTTGATTGGGTAGGAGTTGGAACAATGTCCAAGTACTAAAACTAATGTTGAGAGGATTGGTGGGGATATGTGGGGGTCTTTCATTGTAAAGTACCACTCAACTGATGTGTATACAAATGTTTTCTAATCTATTTCTGGTTTTAGTGATTGATGTTTACAATGTATGCAGGCTTTCACTAATAGAATAGTGTAATAGTTTATATGTATATATATATATATATATATATATATATATATATATATATATATATATATATATATATATATATATATATATATATATATATATATATATATATATGCAATTCAAGACACTACATGACTTGATCAACACATTAAAGATATATAAGACACCGCTCATAAGAGACCCAAAGCATTTCACGATA
This sequence comes from Tillandsia leiboldiana, assembly GCA_029204045.2. Classification (NCBI taxonomy): domain Eukaryota; kingdom Viridiplantae; phylum Streptophyta; class Magnoliopsida; order Poales; family Bromeliaceae; genus Tillandsia; species Tillandsia leiboldiana. The sequence continues at coordinate 3,925,195 of CM055064.1, forward strand.
TTAATATATCATTTTTCTTTGGCGAGAGACATGCGACCATGTTTCAAAGCGAGGAACTATGTATGCAAATCTATGAATTTGCAAGAGAGTTACGCATATTTGAAGCTCTATGAAATACACTATTTGTTATCAAATAATCTTTCACCATTTCGCAGACACAACCTGCACCTTCACATGCAGCCCTTTTAGTTCGACACGAGTTTGTACTATTCCCGCCAATAGATCGAGCAATGTGAAACCGCTGCTGAATTTTTTCGAACTACAGTAACCGTTTCCAACCTCCTATGCATCCACAGGCGGCGAATCATGCATTCAATTGAATGGCAATTGCAGAGGCTAAGTAATTCTACTTAAATGGAAAAAATCTACATGCCCAGTGTAGGAAATAACCATGACTATGATCACTACAAGGAATATACAATGTCAATGGATTTACAGTTACAACATACAAAAACTACAGGAAGAGGATGTCGTGATATGATACAAACCGGAAGAGAAAGATGAAACAACGAAAAGGAAACAGAAGAATGGAGCCAAACCTGTTGCTGGACAAATTTGGTGCTTGAATCTACATTTCATCGCTTTGTTTTGTTCACAATCCTAGTTTTGATGCCTCCTGCAGCAATTCATAGAGCAGCATTAATATAGTTAACAACTTGAAGAAGCAGAGCAGAAGCACAAGCTGTGATCTCACACAAAGTCAGATAGTTTGCGCCCCACTGATTAAGCTACTACAACATCTAGAATTAGCTACTCTGAAATTTGCGAAAGTTGTCGAGATAATTTGATTAGAATAGTATATGGCAGGCCCAAGTTCAAGTTTTGCCTGGGAACCGCCTGAGGTCGATCAAGTCATATAAAGATTTGGAAACTCAAAACCAAAATCTCAACTAAATCAGGGTAGATAGAACAAGTACAAATTTCTCTTCATTCCTTTACTGATGTTAATCAAAAGAAACCCGTGACCACCAAATATTATGAGGCCTTTAAATTTTACTGATTAAGTACAATTTGATAGAAAGTTTTAACACCCCACGGTATGATTTTTGGTAAAGCAAGTGTTATATTGCCTTTAAATGAGTTCTAATGTAACGCAGTAGCATCTAATCTGCAACCAAAGCGATGCTGACAATTCTAAATGTACCTTCAATTTGTTCGAACTGAACTTCTTTCACTGTATCCGCAGCAGGATGGTATTGAAATCTGCCGTATAGAAAGTAAACATCATTTACAAAGTAAATAAGATAATTCTGTTCAATTTCGCAGGTAAATCACTTTTTAAAATTAGCAAAAGAAATATGTTTATAATTAACCAGCCATCAAATTTGATTCGACGTCTATAGTAACAACCAAGTTACTTGTATGATCAGAAATGTTCTCTTAAAAAGAAAATAAAAGAAAAGAAATATTAATGAGCTGTTACAGCATTTGATATTTTCTTTCCTTAGTTATAATTCCCACAAAAATAAGAAGCTAGAAAAATAAGACCAATATTAGAGCCATGCTACTATTCAAAAAAAATATCCGGAGTCATGGAGTTATATAGCCAAAAATAAGTGCATCTTCAAATTTCAAAAACAGTTGCATGAAAATTCAGTGTTCCGTATTTACCTGTTCGAGAAAACAACTCCAATTTCATACGCAGATTTGCCCTTGGTGGCCTCAACTAGAACAGTTACAATCTCTGTTTTCCTGGGGCTGGCCATAAGGCAATCATACTCTGTCGGAACAACGAGCGCGAAAAAGTTATCATTCAGCTTGCTCAAGCATATCCTATCAACCGCCGCGAGTGCTATTCTCCTCTTTAGCACATTTGCATCTGGATCGACGAGATGTACAGCGTGATCTGTGATCAGCAACATTCGAGACTTCATCTTTCCCGATCCAGTGAACTTCAGCACCTTGTCGGCAAACAAGAGTGTTTGGTCACCTACTGGATGGAAGACAGTCTCAACATGAGTTGGCATAGTTGCTATTCTAATCTCCAGGCAACACTTTCATAAATATCCGATCACGTTTTCCGCAAGTATTTTACAGGGTTAACTGCCTTAACTAAACTTTAGAGATGTTCTAATGTCCAGCATTGCAACTTCACTTGTTGAAATAAGGTGCAATTTTTCGTACTCAGTTAAAAAATGATAGAATTTCGCAAGAATGCTTTTGCATTGTATCGATTTATAGGGAAATTATGTATTTTCTCCTCTCCAAACTTAAATAAGATCTGATTTGATGAGTAATCGATCCTAACTTTTTCTCTAATCAGAAAAAGAAAATTTTGAAAATTGACGCAGCGCGACAGATGATAGAGAGAGCTCAAAATCTACATGTTTCTTTACGAACAACACTCTCTCGATCGTGAACCTTCCCATCAAAATTGAGTGTCGAGAGATCGAAATCTAAAAACTTTCAAACTTAGATTAACAGTTGCTCTATGTTCTTCACCTTACAGCAACTGAAATGAATGATATTTGTTGTTTAAGAGGAGGATTACTTATTTGTTAACATAAGTGTAAAAATTGCTACAAAATTTAAAGTTCAATAGATAATTTGACAAAATTTAAAGTTCAATTCAAAAGACATCAAAATAATACAAACAATCAAATTGGTACCAAATAATCTAAGGACTTTTTTTTTCATTTTAACCCTGTAAAAATTTATAATTAGCCAAGTAACTTTATAATAAATTTATTTGGAAAAATAATTCTATTTTGTCCAATTTAGCAAAGACGGTCAATCATTTATTATTTTTTAATAAAATTAAGATGATTCACCGTCTTTTTCCATGTATTATTATATTAAAGAAAGGGTGAATGATTTATTATTTCTTTCTATTAATTACTCATATATATAATTTTAACAACTACATAAAAATTTTAACATCCTTTATTCATATAATTTTAACCATCAAATAAAAATTTTAATTATCTTCGTACAATCTTAACAATCTCACAAATATGAACGATTCACAGTATTCACAGTATTTCTGGCCAAATATGATTTTGAAAGAATTATTTGGCAAATTATAAATTTTTATAGGGATTTTGTGAAAAAGAAATCCTAATCTAATCAAATATATGTTGCAGTTCTCAAGTAACGAGGCAAAATTTCGAAGCAAGAAAATTTACGATCGATTCAGATTTATTCTAAGCTTAAACTTTGAATTGTAACATGTAGTCTAAATTTATTCGAATTCTAGGGCGAAAGTTTACCTTTTCTGGATAAGATGTGGGAGAGAAAGGGATTGGATTCGACGTGGAGGTAATCTCCCCTGCTATCGCGCCGAATCGAAGCTCTCCGCCGCGCCTTCACTCCCATGAACGGCTTCGGATCCGCGGTCGCCTCCTCTCCTTCCCCTCTTCGACCGTTTCCGCCATTAATTAGGGTTTGCTTCGATCGTACCTCTCCTTCTTCTTCCTGGAACTGCTGCTGCTGCTGTGATTGGGGTCTCCACCGCGCGACGAGGCGATCCATGGCGAAGGCGAGGGCGAGGAAGGAGAAGCGCTTTTCTCTGAAGCAGTCGCGTGAGAGCGCACTACTCTCGCTCTCGGGCGAAAAGAAATGGCGGTGGCAACGTCGGTGGAGAGGAGCACCGGAAACAGAGTTGTTTTTTTTTTTTTTTTTTTTTTTTTTTTTTTTTTTTTGCATGGAACCGGTGTATCCGTACTGTCGTTTACCATAATTACGAATTAATAATTTAAAATAATTAATTAGAATGCAATTAAAATAATAATAAAAATATAATGCCTGCACATAAAAATATGTCAGTCATTTAAGGCCAAAAACATTTAAACCCCCAAAGTTTAAAAATAAATTTAAATTTTAATCCTTTGATCTTTTATTAAAGTGATCATAAAAATTGAAGAAATTTTATATAAGAAATAAGGAAGTAAGCTAGTGTAATATTAGAGAACATTAATTAGAGACGATTTTAAAAGTTTTGAGCTTTATTAGAAATATAGTGCACTTCGAAATACATATATAATTACATGTATCTTATTTTATTGGACATAATAAAAAATACTATAATTATAAATAATTTGTTTGGTTTCATGCAGTTAATATGTATATATATATTTTTTTTAAAAAAATTATTTAAAATGTGATACCTATTGTGCAGTTAAGCTTGTCTCTAATATAAAAACATTTTCTACTTAAATAGTTATTAAAGATGTAAACATACATTTCGTTTAAAATTACTGTTTCTAACTGTTATAGTTGAAACGGTAGCAAATTTAGATATAATTTTAACTATTGTGTTTAAATTTGTTCATATATTTCTAACTATAATAGTTAACTTTATATATATCAAATTAAATATCAAATTTAATTATGTAAACTGTCATGAGTGTTATGCAATTGTAATTATATACAACTAAATAGCTAAGGCTTGGTTGGGTTTGAAAATTGATAATTTGGAAAGAGCTTCTATAATGGAAATTTGAAGGGAAGGTGCACAATGGACCAGTGCACCGGGTGTAGACAACGATCGTACGTCTCGGGCAGTGGGAGGGAACAGAATTGTTCGAAAAAAAATACTACATGCACACCCTCCTAAGGAGTGTACATCTCACACCCCCACCCATCTAGGATGGGGTGTGATAAGGGGTCACATGATGTAACCCCTAAAATACACCCCACCCTTAGATGGGTGGGGGTGTATGATGTACACCCCCAAGGGGTGTACATGTAGCATGGCTCTTGTTCGAAGGGGGTCCTTCCGTAGTGGCAAAGACACGTGGTTGTTGGCGACTTGGCGTCCGACTCAATGATTACTCCACGTACAAATTTTCCTTCAATTAATTAACCATTTTTGCCAATATGCATAAAAACTTTTTAGAGTTTTGCTTTTTTTCGCAAAAATAGATCAGTTTTTTTTAAAAAATTTTACAGGTTACACCTAAATTTTTAATAAATTTTTGACTAAAATATTTTAAATTTTTTTTCTCGCTCCTTTCTTTTTATTTATATTTTTCCTTCCTCCTTGTCTTTGTCTTTGTCTTTATCTTTGTCTTTCTCTTTCTCTTTCTCTTTCTCTTTCTCGTATTTCTTTTTGTCCTTTCTCCTCCCACGCATTCTTTCTCCTTTTTCTCAACTGTCCTCTTATTGATGTCGTGTTCCACTTCCTTACCTAGTCGATAGCTCTGCTAATGCCTGTGTTCCACTTCCTTACCTAGTCGATAGCTCTGCTAATGCCTATAGCAGCGACGTGAGTTCTGATATGATATAAATTATAAAGATAAAATTGCAGTGGAGGACGTGGCCGTCAATGATGACTGCGACGAGAGTGCCGCAGAATTTGAGGACGACGGGGAGAAAAAACGTGTCAGGATGGGAGCGATAAAAAAGAATGCAGATAATAAAAGAAAGAGAAGAAGAAAAAAAAAAAGAAAAAAATAAAAAATATATATTTCTTCTCCAGAAAAGGCCACCACGCAACGCGACCACTACAGAAAAAACCAAGACGTAGAAAAAAAAAGAAAAAAGTTACACTATTAGAGACAGAGTTGCAATATTTAGGATAATATTTTATTGTTTAAGACTAAGTTGTATTGCTTAAGTCTAAATTATTTTATTTAAAATTATTTAAAATTATGTTGCACTATAAAAAATAGAATTGCACTGTTTGAAAGGTAAGTTGCATTGTTTGAGAAGTTGCAACTTAGTGTTAAATAGTTTTAAATAATACAAGTTAAGTCTCAAATAGTACAACTTAGTCTTAAATAATATAACTTCTATTTTATGTGATAGAACTTAGTTTCAAATAATTTTAAGTAGTGTAACACTACAACACAATAAGGTTATAGCGATACTTTTAAGTGTCCCTAAAACCTAAAAAAAGTATCACTAGCAAAATTACCGACACTTATTATAGTGTCGCTATATGTGCAGTCGCTAGGGTATATAGCGACACATTACTAAGCGCTGGTATATCCCAAAAAAAGTGCTGCAATTTAGCAACACTTTTTTTTACTTTTAGTGACACACTTATGTGTCCCAAATTTGAAAAAAAAAAGTTATATTTTTTTAGCATAGTGACACTTTATAAGTGTCCCATTATCATTAAAAATAATAATATTATATTTAAACATATAGTGTTAAACTTTAGTTAAGCTAATCACATTTATATTAAATCGATAACACTAAAAAAAACAATCAACAAAGTTTTAAAAATTTTCATTAAAATGATAAATCCACAAAGTAATATCCATATATCAAAATAATAATATCCGCTCACATGTTATAGTAATTATTACAAACCAAACTCTCTAACTACTCTTGTGCTTGTAGACATACTCCTTCGACTTTGCCGGACCGAACACGTCCTTCATCGTCACCTGCGATCGTCACCTGCAACTTAAGATTAAATCACAGATCACAAACCTTTCCTGCAGAAACACATGAAATGCAAACAAGTCCACCATTGCTAAGCTCTACCATAAAATTGTCAAGAATCTATCATTGTTAAGCTCTACCATAAAATTGTCACACCTGCTACTACTGATCAAATTTATGTTAAAAGAAAGAAAAGAAGCATGTTATGTAGGATGTAATGGTGACATTTTTGGCCTTATGTAGATTATGTTAAAAGAAAGAGAAGACAACCTCTAGAAAGATCTTTCTTTAGGAAGACTAGCAAAGTCAGAAATTTGGCAAATGAAAAAGTCTTAAGAGTATAATAAGAAAGGCAACTTTAGAAAAAGAAGAGAAAATTACTCTAGAGCTTTGCAAAGATCTCCTTTAGTAAGGAAAGTAAAGTCACATATTTAGCAATTGAAATGTCTAAGAGATCAAAGCACCCCATTCAATTTGGAATAAGTATCTGCATATTTTCTATTGTACAGTCATAAAACTCTATGTGTAAAGGAAAAACTTTTAAAAAAATTGCCCAGGATAAAGGATTACTGGGAAAAGATCAAAACAAGTCCCAGAACGAGAGCAAAAAAGTAGCAAAAATCAAACCATTAAAGATTATATATTTTGGAAAGATGAAATAAAGATGACAAAAATGCAGCATTAATGATAATTGATTTCTTCCGAGCAGATGCCTTGGGAAAGAAATAGCACTTGGTTTAATAGCAAATTTGCATGAAACAGTTGAATGTCGTACTACTAAATTCATATCAATATGGCAGATCCACGTAGTAGGACTATAGGCTTCAGTTGAGTGTGTACCTGAGCCATCCTGCGGTCCTTGTTCAACTTCAAAGTCCGTCCTTTACTAGAGATCTTACTAGAGATCCTCTGGAAAGAGTGAAACAAACAGAGTTAAAACACAAAACAGACACAACAACAGAAGATAAGTGATAGACGGTCTTGAAGGATCATAATAGAAGCTGAGGCATTTCCGAAAGGACAAAAATCAGACATCAGCAAATATATCTACTAGCTGCATTGCGGCGAATAATTATTCCGAAAGGACAAAAATCAGACATCAGCAAATATATCCACTAGCTGAATATAGTATTGCACAGGAATACTTGTTGTTTCCTTTACACATACAGATAAAATGATGGAGATTAATAGGTATCTTTTCGAGTAAACTGCATCTGATTATTATTTCTTAGTTCCTGTGCAATACTATATTCAGCACAATAAAATGATATTTAAAAATAGTGTCATATGCCTTGAGAACACGAAATAAACTTCCATATCATGCAAGAAAAATGCAGACTCGGTCATTTGCTAGTTCAGCAGTATCTCATATATGTCGTATTTGAATTAAATAGTTCACTAGTCTGCTAAATCAGGAATAAAATTTATACAGAAGGATGCATATCATGATACAGACCAACCAAATAACAAGCATTTAGCTACAACAAGCCCGGGACAAAGTTAATCAAATTATGTACCTATATAGCCGTTGTGCGTAGTAGCGCAAATGACTAATTCTTCAGCAGCAGATAATGCATTCATATTTTCACACAAAGTGGGTGCTTACCATTACAAAGTGAGTTACAACTTTTTCGAAATTGTTGGAAATTGTAATCCAAACTTAATTTAAAAGTTAGTTTAATACCTGTAATATATCACAGTATTCTTCTTCGAGTGCCTGCTGGCTTGAACCTGTCGTCAATAGATAATAAAGTGTCTGACCTAGCAGCTTTATCTGCAACACATTTGCAGTAAGAAAACAAGTATCAAATACTGAAGTATAAACTCAAAAACTTGATAATATTTTTATTTAAAAAAAGTAATGAGAGTAGATACTCTTGAAAGAGAAACACATCATCATAAAAGGCTGTCACAAGTACGTAACAAAAACCACAGTATTAATTTTCATTTAGTCATGCAATTTATAAGCATCAAGATAAGCAAGGTTAGTGATATACCAAATTTTGTAGCTAATTGGGGTTTGCTACGTGAAGACATTTAGCTAATGCCCTCCATTGGTAGAGGATTGTTAGCTTTCTCACTACGTTGTAATTAAAGACATTCGCTATAGGCTACACACCTAATATGAAAAATAAGTTTATTAAAATGAAAAAAAAGTTAAAACATACACACAATTATCAAATACCTCTTCTTTTTTGTCCTCTGCTTTGGGTTTCTCTTCTTTTTCCTTCTTCTTGGCTTCGTCCTCTTCCAATAGAGGGTTCAATAAGTTCGCCACACTATTAAAAGGAAAAGTAAGTTGCTCACGATAGTCAAAGCTATAAAAACTATTGCCCAGCAAGCAAGTGTTCTTTTATCATTCAAATTTACCTCTATTGGCTGGCCAGTTGCTAAGCATTGCACCATATGTTTTAATTCTGTAATAGTATTGTTTTGCTCTTGTACTTGCTTCTCCAGTCGCTCCATATGTTCCTTTATTTGTCGCATATTTTCTTCAACCATTGTCTCATCAAATGTCGTCATTCTTAAACCATCAAAGTGTGTCTTGAAGATCTCGTTCCCAGAAGGACCCAATCCTATACTGGGCACATATCCATGATTTTTCCCTCATAAGATTTGGGAATATGGATCACCCTCCCATGCGATCTTTCCCTGTGATGACGACCCCGCAGAGTTCTCAAGTATCTTCTTCTGCAAATCAATCTATAACTAGAAGTTATGTGAACATTCAATAAATAGTTAGAAATTTACATTCAAATATATAATAAATTAAAGTCATACGGCTATTTTGTTATTCATGAATGTTCCGTCCTTGAGCTTATGAGTACTCAAATAGATTTCAGCACGTTGAGGTTGTTTCTTTTGGGGATGATTTTGCCTCTACAAAAATAAGATAAAGTCGCAAAAATTAAATATTTTTTAAAGAAAAAGATTTCAAGAAAGATTTATATTGTTAATTATTTAAATACAATAGTAATTACCATTTCCTCTCCAACACGCGCAAAACTTTTCGTTCCAGCAGTATGAGTCGTTTCCAACATTGTACGGTTTCTTCGATTTCGTATGCTCCAAGCCTAAACATATATCATAAATTTGCAATTAGCAATTCAACATAAAAGCCAAAAATACAAATTTCTAGAATTTTTCATCACATTCCACTTATCACGAATTATATTTGACTGACTTGGGACAAAATTATAAAGCAAATTGTCATACCAATTTTTATTTTGATACATATAATCAAGTAAAATAATAAGAATATCTATACCTTTCCCTCATTTGATTTCCAAAAGTCTACAAGATAAACCCATTGATCTTTAATGACGTCTTTTGGAGCAAGATTATATAACTCTTTGAGGCTAGCTTTTTCATCAAAATACGCAGCTTTTAAATCACATTTGTAGTCTTTCCACTTTCTCCCAGTTGACTTTAAAATCCATTTTTCACATCTTGCTTGATACAAGAACTTTCCCTATAATAAAAAAAATATAAGTAATTCAAATAAAGTACAACACATAATGTAAAATTTTAATATCTAAGTTTGTATATAAACCTTCACTTGTGCTATTATATCTTTCTCAGCATCCTTCTTAACATATCTCCAATTTTTCGTGGCTTAGAGTACATATTCCTCCATTTCTAGCTATGGTGCCTAAAAATTGACCCAACAACCCGCCTTCATTTCCAATGGGCTGCCCTTGAGTATTGCAATTTACGACAACTCGATGCCCTCGTGGTAGATTCCACAAATCAGCTAGTTTAGTCTTCCCACGCTTTCTTTGTCCATTCTCATCTATATAATACAATAAAATTCCACAAAAAAAAACTTGTAAATAATAAGAAAGTTTGTAAATAGTAAGCTTATGTGATGAAATTTGTATGCAATAGATTTGTTCTCTTTAAAGTGCTAATTATACTTAATATTGCATATAAAAAAGAAATATAATGCGTCAATCTTAGGAGTTTAATAAACATTCATTTCATACCTTCAATAATCACTTCATCTCCTTCTTGATTTATATTTGTAGAAGACTTCGAATTAATAGAACTTTCTGCATGTTCATCACATTGTGCTTGCTGATTGGAATTACATTGAGGTTCCGTCCAATATTCATCTTCACTTTGAGTCATTCGAATGTGTTTGCGCTTTGTCATCTCTTCCAATAAAATCAAACAACAAGAGTCACTTAAAGTGAATGTAATTACTACTAATGTTCTTTCAGTTGCATCACCTCTCCAATCTGCTACCATCTTAGTAGTAGCATCAAGGCATTGCAGAGTCATTAGCGGGTGTTGCTGATTCTGCGGTTGCTGTTCGAGGCGAGGGAGTCACAAGCTAGATCCCTACCTATCTTTGGAAAGTAGCTGTACCCCCACATTGGAGATTTGTAGTACAGTCAGTAGATTATTTTATTTCCACTCTTGAGAGATTATTGTAGTGAGGATATGACTTGTACTGAGAGTCTGTACACTGATATATTATTTCAGGTTATTCTCCCTGTTGAGTTTTGGGTTATTGTATTTGAGGATTTTGTATTTGATCATTTTTGAGATATGGATATTATATCTTTATTTCCAGTTGTACAGTGATCGGATTTTAGTTTTACAGCAATTTTCTTTATTAGCTCTGATATCTGTTTAGCTGTAGTATATTTTCTTGCAGGTTGGACGCTTCGCCTATGCGGGGTTCTGTATAGGCGGCGGATCTGTTGGCGAGCCCGGGTCGCAGTTTCGACCCCGGGGCGTGACAGATTTTGCACATTTAGCCTTCGGAGTCCTTTTCTAAGGTAATTTTGCACTGTACGAGCTCGATTTTGCCTGAAATTTTGCATGCACTCTGTGAAACACCTTTAAAACATGTTCTCATTGCACTTTGCCCAATTTGGCCAAAGTTCAAACCGAAACACTAAATTTTAGCTCGCTACATTCTCAACTCATTTTTGATCCAAAGACTTTTGTTTCGAATCAAAACACTCCAAACTCATTCTTAATAATATTTTTGGACATACTCGGAGTAATTTAACCGCACCTTACTATTTTAGTGAAACCGGTGCACTACAGTAGTGGCGGTGGAGGCCGTGGCCATGCCTATGGCGGAGAGGTGAGGGACTTCAAGAAAAAGGTGTAGAGCATGACGAGGGGCCCTTACTACCGCCCCAAGCACTGGCGCCACAACATGGCAATCACAATGGCCGGGATCTTTCTCATGTGTTCCTATTGCCATGAAATCCGCCGAGCTCGAGATTTTTTGCCCTAATTTTTTTGTATTTTTTGGTATCATTAATGGTTGTTGTGGAAATCGGGATTAGAGTGGGGTAATCGGGGAGTTCATTATAGGGTATAAATGGAATAACGATGAAATTGAGTGAATTTTTTAAGCATATTTTGAGGATTAATATGAATTTGCCAAAAATTTATAGAACAGTAGAGAAGAACTGGAAATTGAAAATTTTATTTTCTTTCTTTGAAAAATTTGAATTTTAGTGTTAAGAGGACCCTATGAGTGACTTTCAACCAAAGTATAAATTGATTATGCGAATTCCATTTGAATTAAATGAATAGCTATATTAATTTTTTCTTGAGTTGAGGTTGAGTGTGAGGATTGGGCAAGTCTACTACATAGTGAAGTTGCAATAGTTCAAATAAAAAAGTTGTAGAGAGGTGTGTTGTTATTGAGTGCATAATTTTCTTTCGGTTTTTTTTTTTTTTTTTTTTTTTTAAAGGGTATCACCTCAATTCTACTTCGACAACCGTTGCCCACCGCAACACGAGAGTACCTACACTAGCTAACACATTTAACTACATGAACTTGATCATGCCTAATTTATAAATCTATTAATTCAATTCATTTGGACCCATTAAACTGTTGACTCAATCAATCTATCTTTCAATTCAATGTATTAACCCATCTACCGAGCCCAATCCAATCATTCTGACCCAAAACAAATAGGATCAAACCTAAAATTATTCCGAAAAATTTCAAACATGATATCTTTAGCCTTGAATCATCATTCTCATTACAAATGAATGATCCAAAATAAGGATTAAATATAAATTCATAACAAGAGCATACATGCTTGTGAATTTAACGATCAATATATGGCTAATTTGTATAAAAAAACTCACTACTTTTGTGTTTGTATAAAAATAGACCACTTTATTGGATTTTGCTGATTATATCTAGATTTTCAACCGATCGTTCCTAATGCAAGTGGCAAAGGGTTTGGTGGTTGATACCCGAGGTTCCGAGTTCGAAGCTTAGTTGCTTCGCATTTCCAGCTAAGTTTATTTCGTAAAAAAAATAAATCTCCATCTTCGTCTCCCTCATTCTCGCTGGCCCTTTCTCTTGTTCTTCTCCTACTTTCTTTCCCTCATTCTTCACCGTCCACACGTCGACGCCGTATTTTTCTCTTCTACCTCGTCCTAGACATAGTACATCGTCCTAGGCATAGTACAAATCGCAAAGTGAGGCTGCGATAGAGGACATGGCCGTAGATAACGACAGTGACGGAAGTGCTGTAAGATTTGAGAAGGACGAGAAGGAAGGGTGCGTCACGGCAGGGGTGAAGGAAGAGGCACAGTACCCAAAAAAGAAAGTAGAGGGCGAAAAAAATGTAAAAAAATATAAAATAAAAAAATAAAAAAAAATATATTTTTTTTCTCTTGAAAAGATCATCATAAAGAAGAAAGAAGAAAAGGAAGAAACAATTTCACTTGTCGAGACTTAAAACTACTTGAGATTAAGTAATAAGACATAAAATAGAAATTACACAGTTTGAAACTTAAATTATATTATTTGAGAAGTTACAACTTAATCTCAAATAGTTTTAAATGGCACAACTTAAGTCTCAAGCAGTATAACTTTTATTTTTTATGGTGCAACAACTAATTTTAAATGATACAACTTATATTCAAACCATGCACTTAGTCTCATACATTGCAATTTCTTCTTTTTTTTTTTTTTTTTCCTTTCTTATACAATACTCTCGTCTCTGTCGTTATTGCCATGCATGTCGTTGTTGCCATGCATGACTGCGCTCTCCGCCGCAACCTCATCTCCGCGATTGGTATGATATCCAAGCCCATGTTGTCACCGTCGAAGTAGACGGAGGTACGAGCGAGGTAGGAGAGAGGAGCACGACGTCGATGTGAGGGCAGTTGAGGAAGAGGAGGAGAGAGAGGAAGCGACCTAAGAAAGAAAGGAAAGGACAGCGAAAAGAAAAGAATTTTGATGAGCTTATTGAAAATTAAGACCAAATCGGTAAAATATAAAAAAATGACATATTTTTACAAAAACATAAATGGATGGATTTTATATGCAAATTGGCCTAAAATACAAAGAAGAGTAAATTACACTTTTGGTCCTCAAACTATGAGGTGAGTGACATTTAGATTTTCAAACTTTAATTTGTTGAGAATTTATGACTTAAAATTTTTTAAATCATTACAAATAGGTCCGACTATCCAATTAAGCTAGTAAAATATTAATAAATTATATATTGATCTTAAAATAATATAATATTTTAATTATTATCGCATTATCAATCATAATACTTCTGCATCACTTTTACATCAACTATTTACAACATTAAGTTGATGGACTTGATTGTAATAATTCAAAAAATTTAAGCCATAAATTATAAAAATTTTTAAGAACTAAAATATCATGTCTCTCATAGTTTGACGATCAAAAGTGTTATTTAACTTACAAAGATAGGCAAATAATATGAATCAAAAAGTTTCAAAAAATTAAGAACCAATTACTTATATACCCCTGAATTCAAAATCATCTTTATATTTGTTTCTGAAAAAGTTGTCTCCAATACACTCTTTATAAATTTCGCATTCTTTTAAATATAATAGAAATATATAAGGAAGAAATCGAATCTTATCAAAAACATATTTAAAATGTAAAAAATTTCACAAAATTTGATGAGCATAAAAGAAAGTAATCCTAAATTTTTTAAAAATAATAAAATTACAGTTTTTAGTAATTAGATAATTATTATGAAATGATTTAAAATTCAACATTTTGTGACAAAAAAAAAAAAAAAAAAAAATTAGTACGCCACTCAGAGTCAAATTAATTAGGCTTTGGCCAAAATTTTGACTAAACAATCAATAACATATACAAGTTGGCCACTTGCCCCGGCCGTCAACGTCAAAGTATATTTGTTTTCTTTTGTAACGTACATTTTTATCGTTTAATCACGACCGTCCATCAACGTAACAACCATTATTTACCACGGAATTTGATGGTAAAAATGTATGCATACCCCCCCATCTATATTACGTTCCGAAATAGAATCCTGAACCATTTTTATAGAATTAAATAATTTTAATTGCTTGCTAATTCTATAATATTTAAAAATGTAACTTATAGTAAAGAAAGTTAGATTAATTAAAAAAATATTATCTAATTGAGGCATAAAATTTATTAAATATAAGAACTCAAATGAAAAAAAAATAGAAAATAAAAAATTAAAGTTGATGAGTCAATTTTAGAATAATCTATAGTTGAGGGGTCTTCAAAATTTTTTAAGAAATTAGAGATTCTTCGCCTCGCTAAACCCCATTTTAGTGTCATAGTAATTGCGTATTAATTCAAACTAATTATGAATTAAATAAACTTCAGCGTCGTATAAAGAACCCCCTCGTCCCCCATTTTCCTTTCCCTTTCCTCTTCCCCTTCCTCCGATTCCTCTCGTCGACGAAGCGTCTTCGGAAGGGAGGAGGAACCCGTAAGCGTTTTGAGGTAATCCACCGATTCTTCCTCGCTTTGATCGGTTTCGATCGCTCGATCTCTCCTTTTGTGGTGTTTTGATCGATCTAGGGTTTGTCTTGCGTTGGATCTAGGTGTTGTCGCGGCCATGGCTTCGAAGCGGATCTTGAAGGAGTTGAAAGATCTCCAAAAGGATCCTCCAACTTCTTGTAGCGCGGGTATTTTATCAGATTCTCTTCATTTGATTTGGAAATTTTGTGTGCGATTTGTTAAGGTTTAGATCTAGATTCGTGGTTTTTGGATTCTCGTTTTCTTCTGTTGTAGAATCATAAGTATACTTTTTTCGGTTAGAATGAGCTCAAAATGATGTGGATGCTAATTTTTGTTTGCTTAAATTTAATGTTTGTTCGCCTTTATAATAGATCCATGGAATTAGATATTATATCTTCTGTTTGAATTATATAGAAGCTAACTTTTAAATCTTCTGGATGATCTTTTCCTATGCGTTGAGGAAGCTAATGAATGTTGTAAGCTTGATAAGCTTCTTGAATATTTCGTGGGATTGCTCAATTGAAGATCAGATCCGTTGTACTTGATCTAGATATTTGATGGCACTTTTGAGGGGAAAAAAAACAACTGCTTTCAATCTATGTAGATCGTTAATAGGGCAAACTCCTTGTATCTGTGGTCAAAATTTTCAATTTTGCAACCGTTTGATATTAAAATTGAAAATCTTTGAAAAATATGATTTGTGGTTTTTTATGTACTTAAAATTGTTTTGATCACGTTTGATGGCAGTGATCTTCATTATAGATGTCCTAGCATGTATATTGATTTGGAAGGAAAAGAATTCAAATCCTTTCAAGTATATTCTGCTCTACTAAGTTGGATGAAGTTGTTGGTTGGGTCTGTTAAAGTTGCAGATCTTTTGGCAGTAATTTCAGTAATGCATACTTTTGAAATTTTGAGGTGTGCCTTTGCTCACTATTTATTGGAATGGATTTCTTTGTTTACCACTTACCAGTCTTCTGCTGAATGAAGTGAAATTTTCATTTATTTTTACCAAAAATATGGTTAGTATGTCTTGCTTCCATCTTTTCTTTCGGTAAGCTTGTGTTATTACTTTTCCTTCTCGTTATGTTGTAGTGTGTTTTAATGCAGCATGTGTGATGCAACAGTATTGTAGCAATACTCTAATGATGGGACTATACTGACAATATTGTAGCAGCATTATAGTAAAACCTATTACCCCTCGTATCTCGATGTATTCATGCTATCCCTCCGGATGAAGATTTCAGTTGGAACCCAAATAAAAGGCTTTTAGATGTCCTCAAGATACAATGTGACGGCGGTGGCAATTAAAATTTGCAATCTGATTGTGGAAGCAACAATCAAATATATATGCATGCTGCCTTTAGTGTAGCTTATGTCATTTTTCTCTTTGTCTGCACAATTTTACTGAAAATATATCATTGCCTACTAATCTCTTTCTATCGAATAACTTGAAAGTAAAACATTCTATTGGCCAGATTCAGTGAGAATCACGGGCCTACATTATGCAACAACACATTTTTAAACCATAAAAGTAATTCTAAACAAACTTAATGTGTCATTTGGGGCTTATAATGCCCTCTATCATGATTTTCTATTTTTTGGAGGCTTCAAGCTTCTGTCACAAAAAAGGAGGGATACTTCATGCAGTTAAAGCAGATCCTGCTTCCCGGGATCTAGGCATTTTGACAGTCAGCATATTTCTTTCTTCACATGATGTTGTTATTATAATTTGTTGGAATTCACCAATACATATTTTGTTGTACTTGTTTTCTGCAGAGAAATTAAATGATAGAAGTGGTGTACTTGAATGAAAACAACCATTTTACATATATCAAGTGGTAGCCCTTTACATATAAAAAGTGTCTAGTAGGGGTGTACACATGTTAGGTTTTGGTCTCCCTAACAAGCATCACTGACCCAACTTGACCCTATAGCTGTAACAGAATCTGCCTGTTTTGATTTAGTTTTGGGGTTTTCCCGTTAGCTAACGTGAAGAGACCCATTAAATTTAATTTAATGGAATCATTATTGGTTTAAAAAAAAAACTCAAATGAAATGATGGAAATAACTTGAATGAAAATTAGTAAAATTTGAGGGAATGTCATGGAAAAAACAAGAAGTTAAAATTGGGACCTATTTTAAACCAAGGATTTATCATCACGGGCTATTTCTACCGTGTCGTTCCGTGCCAACAAGATATCAACACGATACAGTCTCCCGTGCCAATGGCACAACTCAAAACCCTCTATTTTTTAAATTATTAAGTAATTTTTTTAATAAAGTTCAAAAAAATTGATAAAAATACATAATAAGCAATTATAATATTTTGTTGCTAAAGAATATAAATATTTCATGCCATTATGTGTCAGTACACATGTATTTTTTGTGACTGGCACACATCGGCACGGTGCGATAAGTTTTCGGCATGACTCCGTACCACGACTTTTAAATCCTTGTTTTGAAGTTGCTTTTAGTTGATGGCAAGGATCGCCGTGCCACCAGCATGGCACAACACAGCAGCACGGGGCATGCCAATGTCGGCACACCCCCCACACCCCCCCCCCCGCCAGTGGCACACCACTAGCACATTAGCACTCATTGGCATGAGTTTTTTTATTTTTTTATTTTTTTATTTTTTATTTTTATTTTTTTTATTTTTTTATGGAAGTTTAGTTTGTTGGAGTGTTTTAATATCTTTAAAAGCTATAAAAATGGTTTATGTATTATATCTTACACAATTAAGTGAGAATTGAGTCATAATCATCTTAATAACTAAAGAAAAATCATTTATGTATGTTATGAATATATATGCATGAAGCCAAAACTAAAGTCATAATTAGATAACAATTAATAGGGAAACACTCCCATGGATAAAATCACATGATGAAAGAAATTGGAGGAAATCTTTTTATTTGTATTTTTTCACTAAAAGTTGGTCTTATAATGCAATTGAACTTACTGATTGCTCCAAATGTTAGTACGTTTACAAGAACTATATATTTTTAAGTATGAATTTTTTTTTTTGTAAAAAGTGTTACCTGAAAAGAACTCAAAAAGATACCAAAAAAAATGTAAAAAAACCATTTTGCTGATACGGTGTTGACATGATAACATGCCACGTGCCACGTGCCGGCATTGTACGGTATGGCAGCACTAGGTGGCACTGGCAATCCTTAGTTGAGGGGCTTGGCATACACTTTAACATATTATTTTCTCTTTTGCTCTGTTACATAACAAAAGTTGTATTTGAAAATATTACTACTTAGTGCTCTGTGAGACTTTCTGTAGCCATGCTTCTGTCAATGTAATGCTTGAATAAAGATGAATACAGATGTAAATATTCTTTAAATTCAAGAAATATAGATATTTAAAAGATTAGCAGGTTAGGCAATAAGATTGTCTTGTTTCAATTTCCATTGTGAAACTTTCTTCAGATTAGTTCCACCTTAAATGGGAGCACTTCTACGTTTTTTGACTTTAGAGTTTTAAATTGAATAATAACAATGTAAAATTTCCTTCGCAACTCAGATGAAGCATTTGCCTTTCTATTTTGGAATTTGGAGCTTTGACGAAAACTTGAATCATGAACATCTGGAATTTCTCTGGCAATTTGGAATCAAAATGT
This sequence comes from Tillandsia leiboldiana, assembly GCA_029204045.2. Classification (NCBI taxonomy): domain Eukaryota; kingdom Viridiplantae; phylum Streptophyta; class Magnoliopsida; order Poales; family Bromeliaceae; genus Tillandsia; species Tillandsia leiboldiana. The sequence goes on from CM055064.1 coordinate 3,943,929, forward strand.
TGCTTCACCTAAATTTTGATGCGGATATGAACTTTGTTATTATACTATAGTTGTCCTTTTGTTAGTATTAGTAATCTGCATATTTTAGCTTTTGATAGGCCCTGTGGCGGAAGATATGTTTCACTGGCAAGCAACTATCATGGGTCCTCCAGATAGTCCCTATGCAGGTGGTGTTTTTCTAGTTACAATTCATTTTCCTCCGGACTATCCATTCAAGCCACCTAAGGTATTGACAAATTCATACACTTCATCTATGTCATTAAGCTTCTTTTCTCTGAAATTTATTTACTTTCTTCTGTGAATGTTCATTTTCCTATCTTAAAACTGTAGATTTACATATAGATGTACTGAAATATTTTCTTCAATTTCTTCGTACTCATTTTTGTGGTACCAGTCAACTGAAGATCAGTAGTAGAAACCTGTATACTCTATTGATCGGTTGCATGTAGTACAATGCTGCTTGGTATACTGTAATTGTCTGTCTGTTAGATCTCTGCTGAATATTTTGTGGTTGCTCTTTGTTCTTTCTGTGCTAATGTCAAGTTTGATCTTTGATTTATTGCTCGCAATCTTTTTACTTTGGTTTATGGTATTCTTGGTAAGCTAGAACATCAAGAAGTAGAAGACCCACATTGGTTTAGATAGATCAAGTATGATTAATAGGTGTGAGTACCTGTCCAGAAGTGTTCAAAAGGGTGGCAATGAATTAGCTCTAAAATAGAAGCCTTTGGGTCAATATAGGGCTAAAAGTGTCAAGACTTTCTATGATCGGGCATGTGATATCATATTTCAGATTATTTAGTATACATGAATTCTATTATATATATGCACAATTTTTAATTTTGGGGAAAAGTTTGGACAGGGCAAATGTTGGCCCAATCCCAGCCCATAATTTTTTTGGTCCTGACATTTGACTCAGCCCAACCCATCGGGCAACATATATGGCCCATCTCGTCCTATTTTAGGTTGGCCTACATGCCATTGGACCAGCCTGACCCATTTGCCTCCCTATAAAGAACTGTCTATTTGTTAAAAGAAGATAGCTGATTTTATTTCTCTAACTCTACTATTGTTTCATGTTCTCAAATAAATCAAATTCATGCAGAATAGTTGGGCATAGAATATCTTGAGCGTATTTTTGGTCACTTTCTTTTTCACTATTTTCAAATTTACTAGTTGTACTGTAGGCTATAAATAAGTACAATGGAAGTTACTACTGTGATACCTTAAAAAAAAGTTTTTTTTTAAAAAAAAGTGAAGAAGCCATCGCTCCTGTGAAGTATGGATTGGCTATGTGATACAGAAACAGCAGAAACTTGTGTGGATCTAAATAATTTTAAACAAATTTTTAAGTCTCGAGATACTCGAAAAAGCTTATACACTAGATATTTTAGAGTTTAGACTAAATCGAACTGATTTATGTTTTGCTCAATCAAAATCCAGCCTGTTTTGAATGGCCTTGAACGAACACTGGTCTTTTTCTAGCCGGTCTTGGTGCAGGTTTATGTTTTTCAAAAGAAAATTTGCATAATTTCCGTGATATATTTTTTATGCTGTTGAAGTCTATACTGTGAACAAAAATCAAAATATGTTTTTGTGCTACGAGTATTAGTGCTGGATATTATGTAATGCTAACTATTTATATGCCATGCGTATGAATAAGCTCAATTAAAAATGTCGTTTCTGAGCGAATTTGTTGGCTATTATGAAGGTGGCTTTCAAGACGAAGGTTTTCCATCCAAATATTAACAGCAACGGAAGCATTTGCCTGGATATCTTAAAAGAGCAGTGGAGTCCAGCATTAACCATTTCCAAGGTAATTGATTCATACTTACATATTTCTTGCAATTCTCTCCTTTAAGAATAAACTCCATAGTGATTGGACAAGCTCGTCATGCCAATTGCGGTAGCTTGTAAATATTCTGTATTATGCTCCAGTCTCTGCGTTCAGGGTTATTTGCACCCGGATTCCCTATTCTTCTAGGAGGTCTAAAATTGGTCCACCTTTCGGTTGTTACTGTATGATCCCTAATCTATGTATTTATTAGCAATCTTTCCTTTTTAAATGAATTCCTATGTTGAAGTGAATTGAAATTCCCAAGTGCCATATGAGAAGTCCACGAGTTGTTTGTGCTAGCCGTTAAATGATAGTAACATCAATTTTTCTATCCAGTGTAGGAATTTATGCAAAGTATAAGATTGCAATAAAACACTTTGTTAGTGACCCAATTGTAACTGTCAAAAAGGTTGGGGATCAAACTTATACCAACTGCTTTTCATTAGAATTTAGTTAGTGAACTTGGTCTTTCTGAACTCAGGAGGTGTCACTTTTCTGTGCCTTCTCCTCTGTACCTCTCGTGAACAATTCACTCGTTAATTAATGAGCATTTGGCTCGTCAAGCTAGCGTGCATCCTAATCGTTGTAACTCTTAGGGTATATTTATTTGATTAGATTCTAAATTGTCACTCCTTACAGGATTAGTAAGGTGAATTAGGTCGACTAGCTGACATTTGTCCCCCGCCGTTTATTTTCCCCAAATTTCTTCATTTCCTTTTCAATGGAGATATGTCTCCATGTGAGAATACACAACCTGACTCTCTAAGAGCTATTCTCACCCATTCTCTTCCATCTCCAGGTACTTCTTTCGATTTGTTCTTTGCTAACGGACCCGAACCCAGATGATCCCTTGGTTCCGGAGATCGCGCACATGTACAAGACCGACCGGCACAAGTACGAGACTACCGCGAGGAGCTGGACCCAGAAATACGCCATGGGCTAAGCACTCAAAACTAGTTAAATCGGAGATTGCCGTGAGCGAGCGCGTCTCCGTATCTAATGTCTTAAAACTTTGTGGTGCCTCTCAGTCACTATTATGTATAAGTTCAACCAGTTATATTATAACCATATTACTGTTCCATTAAGGACTAAACAAGAAATTCTAAAAACTCATTTGCCGGTTTGGATTGCTTGCATTGGAATCTGGTGTCTGAAACTTTGCTTCTCTAAATTTTCATTTCCATCCTTGTTTTCATGCTAAAAATTAAGATCAGTGCTAAGTGTACACCCAAATAGGGTGTATATTTTACATCCCACCCATCCAAAGATGGGATGAATTTTATCGATCACTTCGAAATGACTGGTGGATTAGCCTTTATTCTTAGATAGAAAGTGATGTGGGGTATATGATATACACTCTATTTGGGGTGTATACGCATAGTTCAAAAATTAAATGTATGGAAACAGCAGCAGGAGCATTAATTGCGGGGTCACGGAAGCTGCAATTTTCTGCTGCTGCTGCTGCCTGCATCACAACCGATGCATTTAGGCGATTCAAATGGTGCGTTTGTTCTCTTGTCTGCAAATTATTCATGGGGTCAGTTGTGGATTGGATGTGGTCGTATGGCCCAGGTGGTCAGAATAGGGTTATTGAGTGTGCTCTGTTTCTCTGTGATTGAGAATTTCGGCTTATTTTCACTTTCTTAATTCATTCACACGTTTTCATTCATTATGCCTCTGCATAATAAGGTCAGTCTACAATTCTAGGTTCTGGAAACTATAGTATATATGTTGCCATTTCCTACTTTCTACGTACTTTTGTTTTATTTATTTATTTATTTATTTATTAGAAGATGCACTTGCGTATATAGTGGGATTCAAACTTGGAACCTAATGTCTGAAGAGGAATTTTTTTGTTAAGTGATAATAAGTTGAGGAGATTTTTTTATATAGTTTGGTTATGACCTAATTTTTAGGTTCCTATTAGGTAACATTATTTTAGCCCAATAATGGTACATACTACATACTACATAGTGGACCCCAAGCATAATAAATTTTTTTATATGGAATAAAATGTTATTGAACAATTTATTTCGACATTAAAATAGGGGTCTAATACGTGATGGTTGCCAAAGGTGGAGTGAAGGAGAGAGACAACAGCTACAGAACCTGAAATATAAATGTCCTTTGCTATATGTATATTACTGTGCTAGTTTGCTGTAACATTGATGTTGACTTAAAATATTTCTCCAACACCCCCACCACAACCACCAATAATACCCAGCTGACAAAAGCTGAAAAAAGCCGGCGTTTGGACCACGCATGGGCCCCTTCACCCCCCTCCCCCCTCCCCCTCCCCCTCCCCGCCCTTTTCTCTCTCTCTCTCTCTATATATATATATATATATATATATATATATATATATATATATATATATATATATATATATATATATATATATATATATATATATAAGTCCGGCTACTATACTATTAATAGAATCAAATTATTGATACTATCAAGTTTTCTACGTTTAGATGTTGCCCTTTGATCATTTTCATCCGTTAGATTTACAATTTTTTCAAATACCTATTAAATCCAAAAAACCCACTATCATCTCAACCACATATCTTTTAATCTAAGAATTAAAAACTTAATAAAACCAATGACTTGGTACTATTAATAGTATTCCAGCCTAGCTTATATATATATATATATATATATATAGAGTTGTGCTGGAATGCTATTGATAGCATCAGCCCAACTTTGCCACCCATTTTGTACCCATTAGATTGCATTGAGATTCGTGCAAGTCCTTTAATTAAAAAGAAAAGCTTTTTACTTTTTTTTTTTTTTTTTTTCATTAAAGAGCCTCCACGAATCTCAATGCGATTCAATGGCTATAAAATGGGTGGCAAAGTTGGGCTGGTGCTATCAATAGCATTGCAGCCCAACTCTATATATATATATGTATATATATATATAGAACTTATATGCTTTTAAAAGCACAAGTCTATTCATGCTTGTGAATTTTTTACCATTGAATTTGTATTAGATTTTATTTTTTTGTAAAGTCAACTAAAAATAGAAAAAAATAGAGTAAAAAATACAAATTTCAATACAAATTTAATACTAAAAAATTCATACTTTTAAAAGCATATAAGTTCTACTCTCTCTCTCTCTATATATGTATATATATATATAGAGAGAGAGAGAGGAGGGTTGATATACTTTCAAAAGTATAAGTCTAAATATACTTGTGAATATTTTATCATTGAATTTTTATTGAGATTTGTATTATTTTTGTTTATTTCTCTCTTTTTAGTTGACTTTATAATAGCACTCAGATCCAATGGTAAAAAATTTACAAACATAGTTAGGCTTGTACTTTTGAAAGTATATAAACTCTACTCTCTCTCTTTCTCTCTCTCTCTTTATATATATATATATATATATATATATATATATATATATATATGAGGATTGCTACGTACATGTACACCCCGAAGGGGTGTACATCCTACATCTCCACCTTTTTAATGGTGGCGATGTTTTTTACGGGTCACATCAAGTGACCCATCATCACACCCCCACCCTTAGATGGGTGGGGGTGTGAGATGTACACCCCTTACGGGTGTACAAGTAGCATTTTCCTATATATATATATATATATATCGGCTACTATGCTTATAAAAGTACATAGTAATTGGTATTTATAAACTTTTTAAGTTTTCTACTGTTAGATATATTGTTTTTAATAATTTTATCTCTTAAATCATGCTATTCTACTAATCATCCACTAAATCTAATGGGTCCATTATCATTCTAAACACACATCCTTTCATGCAAGGACTAAAAACTTACAAGTACCAGTAACTTGATACTTTTAAAAATATAAAAACTCAATTTTATATATATATATATATATATATATATATATATATATATATATATATATATATATATATATATATAGGGTCCAGCTACTATACTCTTATGAGTAAAATCTTTTTGTACTCATAAGTTTTCATCCCTTGGATGAAGGAATGTGCGGTTAAAATTATAGTAGTTTCTAGGATTTATACTATTTCCCCAACAACCTATAAAAAACCCTAGGGGACCATTATCATCCTAACCGCACATTTTTTCATCCAAGGGTGAAAAAGTTATGAGTATAAAGAGCTTTATACTCATAAAAGTATAGTACCTACTATATATATATATATATATATATATATATATATATATATATATATATATATATATATATATATATATATATATATATATATATATATATATATATATATATATATATATTGAGGTGAAATTAGTAAAAAGAATATATCTAACAGTAGAAAACTTAGAAAGTTTATAAATACTAATTACTATGTACTTTTATAAGCATAGTAGCCGATATTTATCTTTCTCTCTTTTTAGTTGACTTTACAAAAACATAAATTTCAATACAAATTCAATGATAAAAAATTTACAAGTATGATTGGACTTATACTTTTAAAAGTATATAAGTTCTACTCTTTCTCTCTCTCTCTCTCTCTCTCTCTATATATATATATATATATATATATATATATATATATATATATATATAATTTGGTTATGGTGCTTTTGAAAGTACACATATTTGATGCTTATAAGTTTTTCACTATTATATTTTTTTTTTTAGCCAATTTCAGCTTTTAAATATTTTGATATTCTTCCAACCATCCATTAAATTTTAGGAAATCATTATTATGCTAACCATATGAATTTTCATCCAAAGGTAAAAAATTTATAAGAATCAATGACTTAATTAGTATTTTTAAAAGTATAAAAGTTCGTATCTATATAAAAGAGAAAGAAAAACAATTATACAAAAGATTCTTTAACCAAATGAGAGCGAACAAAAAAAAGCAAATATACTATAACCCGGTCTGCTTAGCAAAAAAATTGGCACAAATATATAAAAGAGAAAAAAAAATAAAA
>CM055064.1:3953191-4085691 GCA_029204045.2 Tillandsia leiboldiana
ATAGGAGCTCAATTTTATATGTATATATATACATATATATGTATATATACATATATATGTATATATATACATATATATGTATATATATATATATATATATATATATATATATATATAAAGTAGTACCAGAATTATGATTTTGAAAACTTTGAATTTCGCCAAAAATTTTATTTTTTTTTAGATTGAAAACTTTGAATCTAATTTTTTTTTTTAGATTGAAAACTTTGAATCTAATTTTTAACGGGTGAAAATGATCAAAGTGGTTGATCTAAGGGTAGAAAACTTAATAGCACCAATAACTTGGTACTATTAATAGTATAGTAACCGGACTATATATATATATATATATATATATATATATATATATATATATATATATATATATATATATATATATATATATAGTCCGGCTACTATACTCTTATGAGTAAAATCCTTTCGTACTCATAAATTTTCATCCCTTGGATGAAGGAATGTGCGGTTAAGATTATAGTAGTCCCTAGGATTTATACTATTTCACCAACAACCTAGTAAACTCTAGGGGGACCACTATCATCCTAACCGCACATTCCTTCATCCAATTGTGAAAAAGTTATGAGTATAAAGGGATTTACACTCATAAGAGTATAGTAGCCCTACGCTATATATATATATAGTCCGACTGCTATACTTGTACAAGTACCAAGCAATTGGTGCTTGTAAGTTTTCTACCATTACATCTACATCTTGAACTAATTTCATCCCTTAGATTATTATATTCCACCAATTATCCATTTAACTCAGGGGGCTCACTATCATTCTGACTACATATCTTTTCATCCAAAAACTAAAACCTACAAACACCAATTACTTTGTACTTTTAAAAATATAGGAGCATATATATATATATATATATATATATATATATATATATATATATATATATATATATATATATATATATATATAGTATAGTATAGTTTATATACTTTTAAAAGCACAAGTTCATCTTTGATTGTGAATTTTTTACCATTAGATTTGCATTGAGATTTGTATTTTTGTAAAGTCAATTAAAGAGAGAGAAAGAAAAAATAAATGACACAAATCTCAATGCAAATTCAATGGTGTTTGTAAGTTTTCTACCGTTAGATCTACCCATTTGACTAATTTTATTTCTGAAATAATTCTATTTTACCAACCACTCACTTAATTCAAGGGGCCCACTATCATCCTAACCACTCATCTTTTCATGCAAGGGTTTGAACCTACAAGCACCAATGATATGGTACTTTTAAAAATATTGGACCATATATATATATATATATATATATATATATATATATATATATATATATATATATATATATATATATATATATATATATATAGAGAGAGAGAGAGAGAGAGAGAGAGAGAGAGAGAGAGAGAGTAGTGCTGAAATACTATCAGTAATAAAATTCCATTGTTACTACCGATTTTTTTTTCGATGATGGAGTCTGCGATTCGATGATCGGCACCGTTGAACAAGATTTAGACCACTAGAACTATTTAGAAATCAAATTTCAAATTTTGTCGACTTCATTGACATGACGATCAAAGAGTTGTAAAATTTGTAATTTTATAGATAGATATAAGACGTTTGCACATTTAACAGTGTAAAGAAATCTAAATTGATTGAATTTTGGTTAAATTTTTTTTAAAACTATATTTAAATCTATTTTTTCATCCAAGGATAAAAAATCTACAAGCACCAATGACATGATAGTTTTAAAAACATAAAAAATCAATTATATATATATATATATATATATATATATATATATATATATATATATATATATATATATATATATATATATATATATATATATATATATATATATATATATAGTAGTGCTTATATACTCTCAAAAACACAAGTCCAAATGTGCTTGTGAATCTTTTACCATTGGATTTTTATTGGGATTTGTATTTTTGTAAAGTCAACTAAAGAAAGAGAAAGAAAAAATAAATAGCACAAATCTCAATACAAATCCATTAGTAAAAAATTCACAAACACATTTGAACTTGTGTTTTTGAGAGTATTTAAGCTCTACTATATATATATATATATATATATATATATATATATATATATATATATATATATATATATATATATATATATATATATATATATATGTTACTATACTATTAATAGCTCCAAAAAATTTGTGCTATTAGGTAATGTTTGGTTCGGGGATTATAAGTTTGGGGATAAATTTTTTTATTTCTGTGATAGCTTGCTATTCCGGGATAGTCAGGGATAAAAAAAAAAAGTGTATTTGGTTTGTAAAAAGCTGTTATTCTTAAGAAAAGCTGAAATGGTGTTTGGTTCATTTCTTAGAATAAGCGAGAATAGAGAAAAAATAAAAATAATTATAATTTTAAAATAATAATATTTTATGTAATTAATTAATATAAAATATTAATTAAATAATAATTAATATTTGTATAAATTAAAACTTATATTTTATTAAATAATACACTTTAATTTTTTTAAAATTAAAGTTAAAATAATTAAAATTTGTATAAATTTTAAAATTTTAAAATTTGTATAAATTTTAAAATTTATTAAATTTATAAATATATTAAAAATTAAAGTTACAAATTTTAAAAATTATAAAATTTAAAATTTTCTCTAAATTTAAAATTTTAAATTTTAATTATCTCGAAAAATGTGTAAAAGATGATGTAAAAATTTTATTTTTTAAATTTTTATAAATTAAAAAATTTCTATAAAAAAATAAAAATTTATATATACAAAATTTGTATAAATTTTAAAATTTCAAAATTTTAAATTTTTAAATTTTTAGATTTATAAAAAATTAAAGTTAAAAATTTTAAAATTTATAAAATAAAAAAATTAAATTTAAAATTTTATAAATTTAAATTTAAATTTAAAAAAATAAAAAAATGATGGAAATAAGGTTGTTCCCGGGTGGGAACAACCTTATTCCCACCAATGGGGGGAATTGTTTTCCCCCCTCCTTAACGGGCTATTCCAGAATAGTTCGTTAAGGGAGGGATAAAGGAGTTATCCCCCCTTATCGCCCAACCAAACATAGTCTTAAGTCTTTGACATTTTAATGAAGATATGTGCGGTTATGACGATAGCGGGCCCCAAGAATTTAGTAGGTTGTTGGAAAGGATTGAAAATGATCAAATGAGTAAAGAAAACTTGGTAGCACAAAGTACTTGGTTCTATCAATAGCATACTAGCCGGACTCTCTCTCTATCTCTTTCTCTCTATATATATATAGTTCGGCCGGCTATAAGTAGCGCGGAGGCTTCTGTGCTACCAATTTTTTTCAATGATGTGGTTTTTGATTCGACGATTAGTTTCATTAGACTTGATTTATGCTATTGAAAATATTTGTAAATCAAATTTTATTTTTTGTTGACATTATTTGACTAGTGATCAAAAGTTTTCAATTTTGATAACTTTTTTCTTTACTATTTAGAGCAATATCAGAACCTATTATATGAAATTAAAATTTTATATCATTATTTTTTATAAATTTTTTATTTTTAGAAGTTTATTTTTAAACTTCTTATTTGACATATAAATAATGTCGAAAAATTAATTCTAAAAATTGCTTTCTAAATATTTTCGATAATATAGTTCAAATTTAGTGAATAAAAGTTATATTATTGAAAACAACTTGGTAATATGAAAACTTTGGTGCTACCGATAGAACAGTGTATATATATATATATATATATATATATATATATATATAAATTATATTATTGAAAACAACTTGGTAATATAAAAACTTTCGTGCTACCGATAATACAGTAAATATATATATATATATGTTATATTATTGAAAACAATTTGGTAATATGAAAACTTTCATGCTACCGATGTATGCCCGAAAGGTGACCAGCAGAGAATTTAAATTAGATTGTTGATAAAATTTGAAAAATAACTTAATTTAGGGGAACAATAATAACTATGAAAACCAAAACGAACAAATAAAAAATTGACACATCAATACAAATAAAAAATTATTAAATTTAATAATTGGGCAAAATATTTTTCACACTTTAGTGTTTCTATACGTGTAATGCTATATATTCATTAAAAAATATGTATAAATTTTATATATTTTATTTTATAATTAGTATTTTATACTTGTTTTATCAATTCTTTTAATATTATAAATTTTTTGAGTTGAGGGATGTAATTTGTTTTTCTTATAATAAGATTGCATGATTTTTCCCGTAAGTATGGATTAGTTAAAGGCAACCAAAGCCGCATGCACGCGCACTTCCTTCACATACGAAAAAAAGTTTAAAATGTACTGATCATATATCTTGTATTGTGTGGTTTAATCAATTACAATATTCTTTTGATTTTTATCCATTCCGCCATTATGATTTATAAAAATTAAATTTACCGTATTTTTTTAAAAAATAAAAATATTTGATTAAATAAATAGCTGACGTGGTATGACTGCTACACAGAAAACTTTTTTCCGCATCTGATAGATAAAAGTTGGACAACAACCGTGTCAACTTGTTCTCCACGTGTCTCTCATTAATTGCTGCTGCTTATGGGTTTCAACTCCTTGGGCGCAACCTAGCTAAATTAAGTTCCCTCCCTGTAGCAATTATTGTAGCATATATATATAATGCATATATAAGATCAAGGCCACATGACTCATTTTAATGAGTGTGCCTATACTAAATATTAGAGTTCAAATTAAGTGAAACAGAGAAAAATGGTCAAGGGCCACCACACCTTTCAATATATATATATAAAGGTTCAGACCAATCCAAAAGCTTAAATAGACAGGTGAAAAAATCAACGTCGACAAATGTGTTCTTTAACGCATCCCATGACATGTGCTTGGTCATAGATATATTATAATGTTGCATTAACATAATTGGTGCAATCAAAGATTCAGGAAAAAAAAAAAAAGTTGTGAGTATCATTTTGATACCACATTAAAGGAAATGAATCGACCTAACAAGTTTAAGCTAAGAAGCATAGAATTTATTGTACGTAATTTTGATCTGCTCACTCATACTTAAGAAGTTATTTTTTATTGAGTTCTTGAAAAAACTGCTCTATCTTCTTGAAGATAAGCTACTCTAAGTTGAAAATGGATGCATTATCAAGTTCTTTAAGTGATCCTGCAGCTCTACCAATGTAGATATGTGGGAATTATTTTCTTGTATGCGGATTGTCGCTGCATCACCAGTTGGAGATGCAGTAAATGTAGATTAGATAGATCGTGCGCACGGTATGATATTGCCTCTAGAATGCAATGTGTTAAATGTTGAATAATACGCATCGAGCACAAATATGCGACAAGGACATTTAAAGTGTGCAAGATTAAGATATGGTGCATTAATTGTTCTTAATTTTGAAACTTTGATTTTAAAACTTTACTTGAACTATGGTGCGCGCATCTGAAGTAGATCATGTTTTAATTTTTGAGACTTTCGATTTTACTATCTAACTTCTTATTATTTTAGATTTTTAAAAAATAGTGGGAAACTTTGTCAAATTTTATTAGAATTTAATTAGTTAATAATTCTCATAAAATTGGAAAAAAAAATATGGAATATTCTGTCAAATGGCAAACCATTCAATTAGATTACAAATATTTTGTTGTTGAAATGGATAGAAAATACCATCAAATTTTGATTACGAAATACGAAATCAAATATACTATACAACTGGTAAAATTAAATATTTAATGATAATTTATTACCTATTTTACATATATAAACTAGTTGTCGATCCACATTATTTATGTGTTTTAAATATATAAACTAGTCCAAGATATCCTAGCCACTTGGGTGATATGCATCTGTCTCCCTAGCTAGGACATACAGGTTTGCCGACGTAGTTTCTATATATGGTTATTTTTATTGGTTGCTTGTTATTAGCTAAAATATGTTTAATTTTTTTGCTCCGTAATAATAAACTAAAATAATTAATAAGTTGAACTGAGTGAATCCAATACGTTGAGTGGAATTACAGTCCATAATAAACTTAGCAATGAAAAACTCAACAATATATCTAACGTCCTGCTAGATTGAGTCAGATCAAAGTCCGTTCGTACTCATTGTGGCTGAGCCGTTAACTACGATAGATATACTCTTTCTATCAATATATACGTTTGAATAATGGGTTAACGTTTACTATCTATAATTTTAAGAATTAATGCTACCATATATACTTAACATATGTAAAATTATTTAGTGACCTCAAGAAATTAAGTGGTTGTCAAAGTAGAACTAAGATCATGAAGTATAATATTGATTCTAATAAACAAATGGAACACAGCATACGTGCATAAGCGCCGTGCAAGTAATTTATAAAACTAGCACTAAAGCTAAAATTGTTATTGAGACAGTTTGTTCACGTTGGATCTAATATTATTGTTCCAAGGATCTTTAATATGTGCATGTAGAAGTATATATGTTAACATCGCAACCCAGATCGATTGTTGCATTTAAGGAGATATGTAGTACAATATATATTGCCTCTATGAAAGAAATGAAATGTGCATGCGTAAACATATGTACAAGTATGTTATATGTTATAGATTTGGATTTTAAGATTTCCGGCTTTGAGAATCAGAGATAATGGTGAACAAATTAATTATCATCAACAAATTAATACATATGCATGTCAAAAAAAAAAAAACTCATTAATTAAGATAATTATGTCTTTTCATTTCGAGGCCTAGAGTATCATAAATATGTTTTAGAGATTTCTCGTAAAGCTTGAGCTTAATTTGTACTTTAGTTCATAATGGTATGTAGTTATTTTCTCTTCAAGTACCATTAATTTACAAGGTGAGTAATTTTTCTTTCTGTGATAACATATCCTTTGCTCTTTGAGCCTAGTGATCTTATAGGCCCAGAATTCAGCAGTGGAATTAGCATAATTGAGGTTTAATTTGAAATTAAAAGATTAGTTGATCAAACGATAATTCACATAGTGTTTAATTTAGTTTTGTTGCATGGGACACTGCACGCATCAAGAACGCACTTACTATATATAGTAAGTAATACTTACCATGCATATATTATACGGCACTCATAAAATTTCGAATTAGTTCTATATATAAGATATAATAGCGCTAAACATCTTAATCCGGGTATAACATTTTCTATGGTGACTAAGTCTAAGAGGTTAATAAACTCAAGCGTGCTTGAGCTAGAGTAACTTTAGAATTGATGACCTCTTAAAAAATGGGGCGTCACACACACACACACACACACACACACACACACACACACACACACACACACACACACACACACACACACACACACACACACACACACACACACACACACACACACACACACACACACACACACACACACACACACACACACACACACACACACACACACACACACACACACACATATATATAGAGAGAGAGAGAGAGAGAGAGAGAGAGAGAGAGAGAGAGAGAGGAGCTTATATGTTTTCAAAAGCACAAGTAAAAATATGCTTGTGAATTTTTTACCATTGAATTTGCATTGAGAATTATACTATTTACTTTTTCTTTTTTTTTAGTTGACTTTACAAAAACACAAATTTCAATGCAAATTCAATGATAAAAAATTTACAAGCATATTTTTGCTTGTACTTTTAGAAACATACAAGCTCTACTATATATATATATATATCCTTGAACAAATTGTGAGTTCATTGGCAAAATCACTTAAAATTTCTGCCATGTACTAATTTTAAAAGAAAATTTCCACCAAGATCGCATTATGTCCAACAAAACAACATGCTCCTGCATGTCCCATGCACTATTAAGTTTTGTACTTCAAACTAAATCTGACTTATGACTAGATCAGCACGATGATCATTGTGATATCGTGCGCAGAAATATTCCTTGCTAGCTTTTTTTTATCTTAACTTATTTCTTCATGGCTTGCATTTTAGCAGCAAAATAGAGCGAGGCTCACCATGCATTCTCACGAAGTTTAATTGATGCAATCGTGAAATTTAGACACTTAAAACTAAAGGTATATATTGACACTGTAGCCATGAGCTCGCTCTTCGCAAATTAAGGTATCAATCTCTTCAAGTATTGCTTCCTCTCTTTCCACAATTTTGAGGCTTTCATTGAAGATGCAATTGCAAGAGAAAGTTTTACGTAGCGGATTAATTATGCATTCATGTGATCATGTCTATGTGAAGGAAAATGCACAGGTAATCCTAATGCTATAGTTTGGAAACATTTTTCTTTTTCGAGATTTTTTTAAAAAAAAATTGTAAGAGGCAGGGCGATACCCTGCATGTGCATTGTCAAACATTTGATAATATTTATGTTTCTAATTTTTTTCCCTTCAAACTTTTTGAGGTATAAAGCATATAATACGAATTTAGTACTTTGCTTTTGTTATTCTTGTTTGTTTGTTCATTTGTTTGTTTGAGAATGAAAATAGATAGTCATTTTTTTTTGTATGTTTTATGGGAAAAGGAACTTCGATCTCTTTGAAGGTGGAAAACTTTGCTTTTAAAAGAGAGAGAGAGAGAGAGAGAGAGAGAGAGAGAGAGAGAGAGAGAGAGAGAGAGAGAGAGAGAGAGAGAGAGAGAGAGAGTTAATGTTAAAGGTAAGATCAAATCATTATTTAAATTTCATTTTAAAGAAAAGATCAAATTATTAGTTAGATTTGTTTTTAATTATGTAGTTATAAAGAATTAACTTCTAGCTTTTTATTCAGTATGGAACAATGCATGGCTCGGTGTACTTGTTAATTATTCTCCATCTTAATAAAATATTTCTTCTTTAATTACTTTTATTTATTTTCATTTTGTTATTATGTTGAATACTGCCGTAACAGTTACGTGCAATTAACCTCAAAAATCTTGAGATAGGAAAGGCCAAAAATAAAGGGAGGGAAAATAAAATCAATGAAAGAGAGCCCCTACATGTCATCATTCTTTTCTTTTTAATTTTATATAAATGTATAATTTTTATTTACGTGTATAATTTTTTTTTTTTGAGAAAATTTAGTGTGTATAATTAACTACATATATTGGTTGTCGATCTCGATCTTATAGGTAAACTTTATATGAAGATGACAACTTGATACATGTGCTGCATGTACTCTTCGTGATCAATATTATCAAATTGATGATGGTGAAATCTTATTCATCGATCAAATGAATAATATCTCGATGTAAAGCAATAATCAAATAATTGAACCTTCAAGAAAGATAATTAGGTAGTGTACATGGACTTGTAGTTTATATGTCATATATTTGGTTTATTTTCTGAAGTACAGGAACTAAGTGGCTAAGACCCTTCAATTAAGCTGCTCTTACTTAAACGATCGAGTGTAACATTGGGGTGGACAACTTTATTGGTGAGGCGTTAGCATAATGTGTATCATTACAACAAAATTAGGCTATAGCGGCACTTTTAAGTGTTTCTAAAATCTAAAAAAAGTGTCGCCGATAAAAATACCGACACTTATTATAAGTGTTGCTATATCTGCCGTCGCTAGGGTTGTTATATGTGCCGTCGCTAGGGTGTATAACGACACATTTTTGTAATGTGTCCAAAAAATATGTCCCTATAACCTAATTTTGGATATAGATGGAATATAGATAGGACACATATACAAAAATATCACAAATATATGTCCCTATAACTTAATTTTGTTGTAGTGACGTAGTTCGATCTCCGAACAAAACCTATAGTAATAATGTATGATCATGCGTCCAAATGTTTGCACATTATCATTTATTTGAGCTTATTAACATTGGGAAATGTCCAAATTAACGATCGATCTAGCATCCTCTTGTAGTAAGACACCTAGACATTTTCACAATCACTAGAGAAGCTTACTATGTCTTAAAGCTTTTACTTTTAGAGTCTCGAATTGGTTTCCATGTTATTCATGGACCAAATATATAGGATTGCAATGCATTCAAACACAAATTTTGAAATGATATGTCTAACTTATGAATTTGTTTCCAAACTCCATGTTATTTTAATTGTTACCAATCTACTAGATTAGATATATTATACCCAATTTTTACAGCTGTGCCTCAATTAATTAATCTCTACATCTTATTGCAAATAACACTGTTCATATATAGGTAGAAGCATGCATGCTTTATCAAAACCCACAATTAATTATATAATTGGTTATTTTAATATTTGGTTGACTCGTGCGTGAGCAGTTATTGGATTGGGAATTTTAATACTGTAACTTTCCTTATAAAGGGACCTATGTCCTATTTAACACAATACAACCTTTTCAACTGCGTAGGGTCATCTCCCGTGTATAATAATATACAGCTTGTAATAAAGTAGTCACGTACCACTCACCAACCCATATGCCTACACGATCAATATAGTCAAATCTAATATATATTCCACACTCATTTATTTATATCTTTAACCAATATTAATATCCCTCCTCTTTAACCATGCATGTAGGAGTAGGGGAATTGAGAAAAAAAAAATATTAAGCCTGGTTTTAGTAGAGGAGGTCCGTGCACATGAGTGGGCATGCAACCTAAACCCTAAAGACCAGGTGACCTAAAACCATAATGTAATGTACCCTTTATATATATATATATATATATATATTTCAAAATAAAATAAAATGTATATATATTTCAAAATAAAATAAAATGTACACATTCTAATGAACATATATAATAACTATATATATATATATATATATATATATATATATATATTGATGGGCACTGGGGCTTTGGCATGTAATGGGGACAAGAATAGGAGCCGCGAAGATGAGCACCCCCCACTAAGGATCCCAGTGGATGATGAAGTGGCCATTGTCTCGTGGACACGTGCGAGGGCCCCACGTGCTTTGCTGGGCTTTGTCTAGGGTTTGTACATCTTTTGGTGTGCTTGCGAACATGCATGTAGAATCAACTTTTAGATGATGGATAATAATAATAATATATTAATGGCCACTATTTTGCATGTCTTCTGGGAATTGTTCTGGACTTTTATTCATGAATTATTTTGATGTTAATTAGTAGCACTGTAGCTACTTGGAACTCGAGTTATTCAATGCAGCTTCTTTGCTTTATATGACACTAAAGTTGCCATGTATCTTGGGCAATTTTCTTTCGAAAAGTAGCATCCATAAATAATTACTTAGTTGTTTTACTTCAATTATATTTATCATGTATGTTATATTAAATTACAAACTTAGCCTTCCATCCCTTACAAACTCTTTCAATATATTATTTTTAAAATTTTAATTTTAAATTTTAAAGTTTATATTTTTTAAATTTTAAATTTTAAATTTTACATTTTAAATTAAAATATTAAAATTTATATTTTTGTTCAGATATTAAATTTTAAATTTAAATTCAAATTTAAAATTATTTAAAAATAAATTTTAGTTAAAAAATTATTATTTACAAATAGTAAAAAAAAAAATTTGCGAAATAATTTTATAAAAGCACTTCAGAAAAATCACTTTTCATCTAAGCTCAACCAAACAGTACGCTACAGCTTTTAATCAAAATCAATTCTCCAAATCATAAAACATTTCACTCTCTTCTAAATGAGTTTCTAACTTGAATTTTTTTTGTTCTCATATGTGATGTGGTTTATTAAATTTTATAAAATAAATTAAATATAATAATATTATATATAGTGTAATTTAATATTATATTACTGTATTAAATCAAACACGATAATATAATATCAATAGTAATCTGATTCAGAAAATTCAGATATCTGATAATTAATGTCGAACTATGATATTATATAAAAAGCGAACCAAACATGTCCTAAAGATAATGACGCGTGTCTCCTCAATTATCTTACTAATGTACTGATCAGTATGCCCTTAATTAGAACTATAGGGCTGTTTTTGCATATGCATGGATGCCAATTAATGTTTAAGATTTTCCTAAAAACATGCATGCAATTTTCAACTTTTGAATAATTTTCGTGCAATCTAACTTACTGTGTGTGTGTATATATGTACACTTACCAAATTCAGCAAATCAAATCTCTCCTAGAAAATGCGGAAAAAAAAACCCTCAAAAATAAGCACCACTTGTGGAGTTGAGTTAGATCGGTACTTTCACATGGCCTTGTTCTTGTAAACATGATGCACAAAACAAGAATTTTTTAGAAACCAAATTTTATAATTTTTCAATATTAATTATTTATTATTTAAATAATTTTAAATTTAATAATTTGTAACAATAAGTATAAAATTTATTTAACACCACTTGATCTTAGATAAATAATAAGTGTCGTGTTGGTATCCGAGATTTCGAATTTGAAGTTTAATTATCTCATATTTTTAATTTAATTTATTTCTGAAAAAAAAAATTACTAAAACTGATAGCTTGCTATCTCTCTTAAAAAAAAAAAAAAAAAAAAAAAAAAAAAAAAAAAAACAAACAAACAAACTCCATCATAAAATATTAAAATATAATATAAATGTATCTATATTTGGATACTTCTAGAAGTATTCTAGTTTAATTTCCAATTGTACATGTCCTAAAGGGTGATAATACATGAATTTTCTTCTTTCTTTTTTTTTTATAAAAGAGGTGATAATAATAATTTATTTAATTATTTATGGTATGTACGGAACCGGAAGCCACGTGTGTACAGAACCGGAAGCCACGTCACCACCACATGCGCGCCCTGACCGGTGGTCGGACCAACGAGCGGACCGAACCGCTCGACAGGCCGACACGTGTCCAGAGTGGACCGGCAATCGAGGGTCTCTCATCGAAGTGTGGGGCCCACGTGGGCGCGGCAATTCGCCCGCCCGAACCGTTGTGGACTCTTCGCTTTTTTTTTCTTTTTTACTTACTTTATTTTTTAAAAAAAAAAAATTGCCCCTGTACTACATAACCAACCCAAAATAATTAATTACTAATACATAAAAAATTAGAAAAAAAATCAAACTCTCTAAACTCATGCCATATTTGTTTGGTTAGACCAAATTCCTCTCTAAAAGAAATGAAATGGTTAATTCCATTAAAAAAACTCACCCCTATCTCTTGCTGTGAAATGTCAACTTTCAAATTCAAACCTTATTCACAACTGCATGGATGCATTACGTGGAGTTTATAGGCTTCTAGTATATTTAGATAGTAAAACAAAAAAAAAAAAATATTGAGAAAATATAAGAAAATTTTAATATAAACAAATTTTAAACTACTTTTGCATAAAGTATTTTCAAACGTAGACACAGTATAATAAATACCGATATTTTAAAAAGCATCATCATATAAATTTTCTATTGTATTAAATTAGTATATTAAATAATAATTTTTATTATTATTTTAGATTTTTCGACGCTTTAAATATCGATATCATAATATATTTTACCACCAACACTTAATATAAGTGTCGATATATATATATATATATATGACGACTCTTTAATTACTGACGTTTTTAAATGCGACGTTGAATTATATTAGAACTCTTTTAAGCGTCATTAAATATTAAAAATAAATATTCTAAAATAATATTAATTTTTTTTATAGTGTATTCTAATAAAGATATAGAAAAATCCTGCAAACAAAGTTGGAAGTAACAACACACATAGAGAGCCCTTGATTATTTTTTTGTTCGATTAAAAGTTGAAACTATAGTTTAACTAAATTTTAAAGTTAATTGTTGAAAATAACTTAAATAAAAAAAAATAAAAAGTTGAGGCAATGAATTTATAAAATAAATAGTTTTAGAAAGTCTATTAATTATGTATCACATACATTTTAGTCTCTGTATCGAAAACTTTAATTTTTCCTAATTAACAAACTGGCATTTTGTCTTTATTTTAACTTAGGGTGTGTTTGATTGGCGATAAAATATGCCAAAAAAATTCTACAAATCAAATATTTAACGTAAAACTTTTAAATTTTCACTAAATTTTTTTACAAAAAAATATTTTTTACAATTTTAAGTATAGCTAAACACCCCCTTAGCAGAAACAATATCAAAAAAGCCATTTGAGGACACATAGTTCAACTTTAAAGTATAAAAGTTAGTTGCAAAGTATGGATTGTTCAGAAACTATTTATATAAATTAATTAACCAGATAAATATATAATGTACATTTTATTAATTTTAAGATAGAAATATTACTATGACACTTATTTATTATTATTTTTTATTCTCTTGACTAGGTGGGCAAGTTGTACCAAAAATTAAATAATTAAAAAAAATGTCAGTTTAATTATATTACGAATGAAGCTAATTAATTTATTCTACGAATATTGGCCAGTTACTAATCTCCATCATTAATGCAGTAATCGCCATCATTAATGTGGTCGAAGTTGCCTTATGATCTTCATAGATTTTCTTAACAATAATATAGTAATAATTATGTAGTGCCTGGTATTAATTAACTCATCAAGTGTAACAGTGATTTGGAGTATTATAACTTATCCGATTTTGTCTACGGCACCAGTTACGTAGTAGTTTTTGGCTATATTTCACATCTACCCCTCTTGTAATCATCTCTCACGTAAAGGTTTTATTTTTTTTATTTTTTTTTTTTTAGAGAGAGAGAGTGTGTGTGTGAGAAATAGCAAAAGTTAACTTCCTTTTTAATAAATTTAATATAAAATATAAAATAATTAGATTTAGAACTTGAGATCTTCTATACTAATCATAAAATTGTTAGCTAAAAAAATATTAATAATTGACATATATTTGAGATGTCAAAAATTTAATAATTTTATATTTTTAGCTAAATTTATTTTTAAATAAAATGAACCGTTCAATATAGTTGATCACTTAAAGTAGTATCATAAGTTCCTATGTAATGTCGTGAATGCCTCTCGAAGTATGGCAAAATATTTCATAAATTAATATCTACCCCTTTGGAAAGGATTGAAAATTAAGGATATTATGAAAATTTTCCATTTCAAGGATATTTGTGAATTCAAAATTTTGACAGGTATTACAAAATTTTTTACCTTTTTTTTTTGTAGCTAGATGTAATTGAAGTTGTTCCCGTGCTCTTTTTTTTTTTTCAAATAATTCAGTAAAATTTTATAATTAACTAAATATTTTTTAAAATAAATTATTTAGTCAAATAATTTTTTTTTCTTACAACTCAGTATCACAAAAAATAATTTTGTCAAAAACGATGAATCGTTCACTGTCTTCAAAAATGATTTACCGCTTTCTAAATTCTCTATTAGAATAGTAAATCATTCACCCCTTATTGAAGATGATAAACGATTCATAGTTTTTAAAAATTTTTTGCAAATTCATAATATATACGGTAAATTTTATTTATAATCACTTTGTAAAACAAACTCTCAGGAGATGTTTCAATGAGTATTGAAAAATTTAAGGATATTTGATGAAATGCGATGTTTTGATCAAATTGATGACTATGAATTTTTTTGAAAACTTAAATGTAGTACCTAAAAGAGCTCGTGTTTTGTCTATCACTGTTTTAAAAACGTAAGAACACATTGTCCAACGATTTGAGTTCGTAAAATTTGAAATATCTACTGAAAATTTATCGTACAAAATAATTGTGAAAAAAATTGAGTCGTCTATTGAAAATTTATCGTACCATCCTTTTATTAATTAGGTAAAAAAAAAAAAAAAATTTTGATGAATTGTTCGCCGCTTCAAAAATACGGTTAACGATTTACCGGTTTAATAGAATATTTAATAGACGGTGAATCATTCGCTGACTTCTTAAAGATAGTAAACGGTTCGTCACTTTTAGCAGAATTATTATATATGACGCTATATTGACAAAAAAAAAAAAAAGTATTATTTGACCAAATAAAGTTTTTTTAAAATTATTAAATTAATAATAAAATTTTACAGAATTATTTGAAAAAGAAAAAGTCCACTATGGGAGATGTATCAGTGCATCCAATCAACTAACTAGATGCATGTATCCGAATTACTACAATAACATGCAAGTTCATGGCTGGGAAATGTCCTTGTAATAATTTCTTAATATGTATGTATGTAGATAAAAGTACTGTAGTAGTCCATTCCAATATTTAAGCTAATAAATATTTTTGGTTGGGTGGCTTACCATGCGAGCCCGTGCAATTATTTCGAAGTCAGAGTACACTAATTAAGAAATGTTTTTTTTGCAACAAGTTAACAGTTGATTTTAAATGCTTATGCTTTCTATTTAAATATATTTGATCATTCTTTATTTCTTGTTCCATGTCTTTTTTAAGAAAAATTAAGGTACCATACTATCAGCTCTATTTTCCTTTTTTAGAATTGAAAATAATTAAATTTTAAATTTGAAATTTCGGATATCAACTATAAAAATTTTTGGCCATCTGCGCTAGTTAGGATTTATCTGTATTATTTTCTGTTTGATACTAAAAATACTGAGTGACCGACTGTTCTCAGCGCAAATAACAAAAGGCTCGGTAATTAGTATCCGAGATTCCGAATTCAAAACCTAATTGATTTCATATTTTTATTTAAATTTATTTGTTTAAAAAATAAACAAAATGAATAGCATGCTATCTTTTCTCAAAAATAAATAAATAAATAAAAATACACTACAACAAAACTATGCTATAGCGATACTTTTAAGTGTTACTAAAAACTAAAAAAACTGCTGCTGGAAAAAATACCGACACTTATCATTAGTGTCGCTATATGTGTCGTCGCTAGGGTGTATAGCGACACATTATTATAATGTGTCCAAAAAATGTATCCTATAACCTAATTTTGGATATAAATGGACTATAAATAGAACATTTACAAAAAGTGTCACAAACATGTGTCCCTATAATCTAATTTTGTTGTAGTGATACCATGTGCAATTTGTAATCAGCACATTGTTCTTTGATATTAAGTTGAACAAGCAATTACACTAGTAAATTAAGGTGGTATCTAACTAATAAATTGCCAAAGATTTAATGGATGGAACATTTTCGATCACTCAAAAATATTGTCTCTTTTAACCCCAATGCTTGAATCTGCAGGCTTGTCTACTACATAGTGTACAAGATGCATCTTACTATGACATGTGTCCACAATTTCTTCAATATATAGTACTCTCTTTTGTACTTCTTTAAACTTACTCTTTCGTTTGATTAAACAAAATTATCATTAACAACATATGCATGCAGTCGAATCACGTACATTAATTAAAAGAATCAAATCAAGGAAAATCAACGTGATCATCACAAAGCATGTATATAGGTAATCTTATCTCAGCTCCCTCGAGCTTGCACATTAATAGCACATGCCAAAGTCGTCGATATTTAATTTGTGGGTAAATTACACCGCTTTGTTCTCAAATTATTGGATGGGTTGTACGTACATACTTACTTTATCCCAACTTATTAGGGGGTTTGTATCATTATATTTATTTGCTCGAACTATCTTCGTATCATCTAATCTCTTATATTTTATGCTATTCAAGAAAAACAAAATGGTAAAATTTAACTACAACCAGCTTAATTAAGAGTTCATGTATTATTATGTGATAAATTATAATTGAAACTCTAAAGTGTAATATATGTATAATCGTTTGTGGACCATTGGTTGTATTTTTACCTCCTCCTGTGAGCTGTGAATCATCTAAATAACTAATCAGCACAAGAACTTTTTTTTGAGGGAAAGGTAGCATGCTACCGCTTCATTCATAAGAGGTATGAACTAGGCAAAGGAGAAGGCAACAAGGCCCAAAGGAGTAACCAGGAAAAAAAAAAAAAAAAAAAAAAAAAAAAAAAAAAAAAAAAAAAAAAAAAAAAACGCTAAGGGGATGACCCCAGATGTTCCCACCGACTCCGACAGTCCCGAGCCTCCCTTAATATACACCCCATCGTCCTCTTGCTCTTTTCGAAGATTCTCCTATTGCGCTCAAGCCAGATTGACCACCAAACCGAAGCGAGTCCAGTAAGTGTATGTTTGACTAAAAATTTGATAATTGATATTCAGATTAGAAATTCAAAATCTAGTTAGTTGCTAACATGCCTGGCTTAGTTCATTTTTTTAAAAAAATTAAAACAGCCACCTTACAACTTTTTACTCAAAAAAAAATAAAAAATAAAAATCAGCATAAGAGAGGGAGTGAAAAACTCGGACGTACTTTTTTGTCCGTACATTTACCAATATTATTTTATGAAAAATGGTAAAGCTTAAGCCAAATATATAGAATGATAGGATCCAAGAGTTTTAAATTCTCTCCCTAGAATTTAAACAATTCCTGGTTTTTTGTATTACAAAAAATAAGAGTATAAATATAAGCATTGCTCATATTTTATAAGCATTAGTATTTTTTTTTTTTTTAAAAAAAAAAATAAAATAAAATAAAATAAGCATCAATATCCAAAGAGGTACTACACATGTATAAGTATAGAAAAGGTAAACGTGGGAGAGAAATGGCACATAATTATTAATTTTTTTAAAAATGAGGAATTGTTTTTGGGAATATTTTATTTCGTAAATACATGTACATTAATGAATGTCGGGCTCGTGGGTCCGAGGATCGAAGCAGAAAGTTAATTTGGAACCACATGACAGTCTCGATTTTGGCCGCACGTGAATCGAGATTGACTGCTTTTGCATGTTTCGCTCTTGCACAGGATTATGTCCTTCTCTCTCTCTCTCTCTCTCTCTATATATATATATATATATATATATAGAGCAACGCTACATGTACACCCCCAAAGGGGGTGTACATCTTACACCCACCCAGGGGGGGGGGGGGGGTCACTTCACAAATTGTGAAGTGACCCCTCACCACACCCCACCCATTGGATGGGTGGGGTGTGCGATGTACACCCCCAAATGGGGTGTACAAGTAGCATTTTCCATATATATATATATATGGAAAATGCTACTTGTACACCCCATTTGGGGGTGTACATCGCACACCCCACTCATCCAATGGGTGGGGTGTGGTGAGGGGTCACTTCACAATTTATGAAGTGACCCCCCCACCCTTAGATGGGTGGGTGTAAGATGTACACCCCCTTTGGGGGTGTACATGTAGCGTTGCCCTATATATATATATATATATATGGTTCGGCTACTATACTTTTATGAGTAAAATTTTTTTGTACTTATAAATTTTTATCACTTGGATGAAAGACTATGCGGTTAGGATTATAGTAGTTTCTAAAATTTTTACTATTTCACCAACAACCTACTAAACCCTAGGGGGACTACTATCATATATCTTAACTGTACATTCCTTCATCCAAGAGTGAGAAAGTTATAAGTACAAAAGAGTTCATCTACTATACTCTAACTTTTTCACACTTTGATGAAAAAATGTGCGGTTAGGATGATAGTGGTCCCCCTAGGATTTACTAGGTTGTTGGTGAAATAATAAAAATCTTAGGAAGTACTATAATCCTAACCGCACATTTCTTCACCCAAGGGATGAAAACTTATAAGTACAAAAAAATTTTACTCATAAGAGTATAGTAGCCGGATCATATATATATATATATATATATATATATATATATATATATATAGTCCGGCTGGAATACTATCGATAGCACCAAGCAATTGGTGCTATCAAGTTTTTAGCCTTGGATGAAAGTATGTATGGTTGGAATTATAGTGGCTCCATAGTACTATAGTTCCATTTTTCATTTTAGGATATTTAAATTAATGATTCACACCGTTAAATATAATCTAGGGTATATGAAGTTCTTAGAATTTTTGTTTTTATAATTTTTCGACATAGTTACTTTATGATCAAATCATTATTAATTTTTAATGACTACTATAGCACGTTTATAGTTTAACGGTTTAAAAGAATATAAATTTATTCAAATTTTAATAAAAAAATTTTAAACCATTTAAATCAAGATGAGCATTCTTGATCTTAAATTTAAAAATGATATCCTCAAATATTGAAAATTATTCAATTTCTACCGTTTATTTTGATATAATTTACTTAGTAAACGATGTCGAAAAAAAATAAAAATTTTCTTTCTAAAAACTTCATTTATCCTAAATCATATTTAACTATGTGAATCGTTGATTTGAACACCCTAAAATCGAAAATGGAATTATAGTATACAAGCCTCAATACTATCAATAGTTTAGGAACTTAACTAACTGAGCGATGCTAGGTGTACACCCTTTAGGGATGTACATCCTACACCCCACCCCATCCTGGGGTGGGTATTATTTCACTCGTCACATCGAGTGACGAGTGGAATTCATTTCATTCCACAATGGGGTGGGGTGTAAGATATACACCCCTAAAGAGGTGTATACTTATATATATATAGAGTGTAGGACTACTATCCTTTTAGGTCCCGTTTGATTGGGGGATAAAAGGAGAATAACCCTCTTTATCCTCCAATTCCTGCCAAACAATGTTATAAAATGGCATGGAATAATTTTTTTTTTTATACCTGGCTTAACGGGTTATTCTGGGATAACCCGTTAAGCCTTATTCCTCTCACCCAATGGAATAGGGTTTTATTTCTGGGGGCAGTCAATGGGCAAAGTTATAATTTATTATTTATAATTAAATTATAATATAAAATATAATATAAAATATAAATTATAATATAAAATATAAATTATAATATAAATTATAAATTATAAATTATAATATAAATTATAAATTATAATATAAAATATAATATAAATTATAAATTATAATATAAAATATAAATTATAATATAAAATATAATATAAATTATAATATAAAATATAAAATATAATATAAATTATAAATTATATAAAAAATATAATATAAAATATAATTTATTATTTATATTTTTAAAATATAATATAAAATAAAAAATATTATTTTTTTTAACGTAAGATATAATTTATTATTTATAATTAAATTATTTCAAATTTAATATAACAATTAAATTAATTTTTCTATAAAAAAAGCTAAGGGCAAAGTTGGTATTTTTATAAAAATTCTATCTTCTTTTTTTCACTATCCTCTACTATTCCATAATTTTAACCAAACACAATTTTAACTATTGCAGAGAATACCAACTTTTCAACGAAACGCAATTTAACTTTTATACTTCATTATCCCGAAATAGTAAGCTATCCCAGGTTTAAAAAAATTTATCCCTCTTAAATTTATTGCACAAGCAATATTTTCTGTTTACCTAATGTTGTCCTAATATATTATTACTGTGTTAAATATATTTTTTATTTTTTTTTGAGAAAAAAATAATATGCTATCCGTTTTATTTGCTAAGGATCGAACTGTATTAAAACTTATATAAAAAAAATATTATATATACATCCAAAATTATTACACTACCTATCTAAGGGCTGAAATAATTCTTTACAATTTTTGGTGTTAAAAAAAAAAAAGTTACAAGTAGACACGAGTAATAAAATTGACCTAGAATGGCTAAGGTATGAGATTTAAATTGGCTTGAAAAGACTAGCATTTTGTTCTTGTGAGATCAAGCTAGCCGAATGATTTTTGAAATGACAGAAGGTCAGATTAAATCAAATTATATTTAAATCGATAAAAAATTAGTTAAATTAATTAAATTACAATTAAGACTCATAAATATTATATATATACACTTTAAGCACATTGATTGTATTTTTTTAATAGTTTAAATTTTTAAAATTAAAATTTGGATCGAATTTCAATCAAAATCTATGGAATAGTATCAAAATACTTTATGGCTGCGTTTAGTTCGGAGATAAAAAAAATTTAGTTATACCGGGAATAGATATAAGTTATGGTATTAGCAGAAACTAGTGTAAATTTATATTTGGTTGGGTTTAAGAGTTATACCGGATATAAAGAAAATTGTGTTTGGTAAGTTAAAAAAAAATTAGTTATACCGGAAATAGGTATAAGTTATGGTATTAGCAGGAACTAGTGTAAATTTCTGTTTGGTTGGGTTTAAGAGTTATACTGGGTATAAAAAAAATTGTGTTTGGTAAGTTAAAGAGGAATAAGAAGAATAAAGAGGACTAAAATTTTAATTTATAATTAAAATTTTACTGATATGATTTTAAATATTTAATTTAAAATATTTATTAAAAAAATTATTAAAATTTATATTTTACTTATATAAAAAAAATTTATTAAAAAAATTTATCATATAATTTATTAAAATTATATGATAAATTTATTAAAAATTAAAGTTAAAAATTTTAAAAGCTATAAAATTTAAAATTTAAAATTTAAAAATTTGTAAATGTTAAAAATTTTAATTTTAATTATCTTAAATAATTAGTTAATTATCTAAATACTTAAATAATTAGTTAATAAAATAATTAAATTAATTAAATATTAGATTAATTAAAGAGTTAAAATAATAATTAAAATTATATTAATTTAATTAAGCTTATTCTCAAATGGGAGCTAGTCTTGTTTCAGAAAAAGACTGAAATAGTAATTTCAGTCTTATACCAACTTATTACAGAAAGACGTGAACATCTGTTCCCACCCCTACTTAATTGCGTTTGGATATAACTATGGGGATAAGTCCTCATCCCTTCCTAGTTCTCGTTACCAAACGAAGCCTATATTTAGATATGACAGATTGTATTACACTATTATATAATATTCGCCATGCATTGATAATATAGAAAAATAATAATTCGAAAGACCTAAAGCATTTTAATTTTCCTTTTGCATGTACGTATCATTTGGAATATTGTATAGCTTTGGAGTTCGAGATGATTTTGATAGGGATATAATTAGATTCAATAAATCTTATCAAATATAGTGGGTTGAGCAAATTTAATTAATTCATTTATTATTCTTTTCAATACCAACATCAGATTAGTTAACTGCAGGGTTGCCCCTAGTGAAAGTTGCATTGTATCTATTATATTGATGCTATTGCCTACTAATTAAAATGGCAATTTTATATCCTAACCAAAAATTCAATATATGTAATATTTATTAATAATAATTTATTTTTAATCTGTTAATATTGCTGCGCCCTTTTAACATTCATAGAAATTTCATATACTATTACATAGCCACTGAAAACGACACATATATAGTGGGAGAGCTATTGGATTAGTTTACATTTTATATATGTTTCTTTTCTTGATTATTTTTTGCCTCTTCTCAGAACAACAATATTATTTCTATTGTGAACTGGAGAAGTATCTAGTATATTTACGATCTTTGTGGCTCTTGGGGATTTATTAGAGGCATACGGATTCAATCCATTCGATGTACGTGCATGGGTGGCATCCATATATAGCTAAGTTAATATGCATGGAGCAATGCTACATGTACACCCCGAAGGGGTGTACATCATACACCTCCACCATTTTAATGGTGGCGATATTTTTTACGGGTCACATCAAGTGACCCATCATCACACCCCCACCCTTGGATGGGTGGGGTGTATGATGTACACCCCGAAAGGAGTGTACACATAGCATTTTCCATCTCAAAAACCAATCACGTTACCTTGTTATTCCTATTAATTAGGTTTTTTGAATTACTCCACGCAAGGCTATTCTCTAGGCGTTATTTGTATTAATTAGGTGCCTATGATTGGCACGAAAAATATAGTAGCTAAATTATGATCACATTGAGAGCCTCAAGAGTCGGTGTAGTGCTTCACCCTTATTAGTTTATTGGAACCAAGAGAAGCATTAAATGTGTCTATTTATTTATTACTTGTAGTGTTACAACTTAATTACCGAGTTCATATAACATACAAGTCCACTATGGTTGGATGATGCTTGATGTGGAGCGTTCATACAATGTCTTCCTAAACAAATTATATCACCCTGCATCTAACTCATTCAGATGACGATTAAAAAAGAACAAGATATGTTGGTTAGATAGACATAAATTTACTCTTTTGTGTTTGAAATAGTAATTAATTCAAACTTAGTTGGAATTTAATTTGAGATTTAATTATTTAAGTAGTTTTGCAGAGATATTTAGTTTAGATTGATCAGTTTTATCTAATTAGCAAAAAAGTTTTTATCATAGCCTGAAGAAGGGCTGATCAGATGATCAATCCTTAGCATGATAGGATTTGTTCATATCTACGGGGATTTCATATAGCAATACATAGAGAATAAACTATTAGTTTAATTATTTTTCTCCTTCAATATCTTTTCTCTATTTTTTTTTATTTCAGTTTTTAACTTCCTACGTTTTGTTCTTTCCATAGAAAAAATATCATTTTACCTCCACTCCTTTTTGATGTTTGAGAAAGAGAAACATATATATAGGATATAAGAAAAAGAAAAAAATCATGGTGTTGTATATATATAGGTGTATATAAAATAATCAAAAGAGCCAAAATGGCCTAAATAAATTAAATAATACTCCGTATTCTTGTGCATGTACAGTACTTGCCTCACATCACAAGTAGCCAAAACTGAGGGACTGTGATCTTCTTGTGTTTCATCAAGTTGCAATATAATTGACCACCTATGCAAATTGGTAAGCCTAAGTTGAGCCTAGCCACATGATACGCATGCGCATGTGTTCGTACTATTCTTTAATTTGAACTATTCCAACGGCACGTACCGAGATTCATGCATTGGCCTCAAACTCCTCCACAATAACATAAAACTGTGGAGAGAGAGAGAGAGAGAGAGAGTTTGAATTTGTTTCTTAGTTAAAGAAGAACATCTAGGGTTCGATGCTACATTGACCTCTTCTTAATGGAAGAGTTTTATATACATGGGCCCGCCCAGTCAATTAACAGAAAAATATTCTAAATATAAAGCCAAAGTAAGGGTTGGCCATTAAAAGAGCCATGAAATTATCGTCGGCACCCAGTTGCAGTATCTGTACATTTCATTTGCCCTGTTTTAAAATAAAAAATCTAACCCAATGGATACAACTTAAAAAATCTGATCAAGAGTCTATGCATTAATGAAAATCAAGTACAATATTGAAATATAATATATATGTGTCACAATAAGAAAGAAAAAAAAAATCGGTATCTCAAAATTTATAACTCTAAATATTTAGAACTTTTAAATATAATAAGTAATATAAAATTATTTGTCACAAGAGCCAGAAAACATGGTCCTGTTGTGTGGGGCTCGACTCGACCAATCCCCACCCGAGTTTGTCGAATTTGGTGATTTTCTCGATTTGTCCTTTTTAAATGGTCTTATGCATTCGCTGCGCCTCGGCATCTCCATAATATTTTTGGCGTTACTTAGCCTTCTTTTTTTTTTAAAATTATTTTCCACTTAATTATATATATATATATATATATATATATATATATATATATATATATATATATATATATATAGTCCGACTAGAATACTATCGATAGTACTAAATAATTGGTGCTATCAACCGTTTGATGAAAAGATATGCGGTTGGGATTATAGTGGTTGTCCAAGATTTTTACTATTCAACCAACCACCTAGTAAACTCTAGGGGACCACTATCATCTTAACCACACATTTTTTAATCCAAATGCTAAAAACTTAATAGCACCAATGACTTGATATATTCTAACATAATTATATATATATATATATATATATATATATATATATATATATATATATATATATATATATATATATATATATATATATATATATATAGCAATATTAATCCTCGGGCTTTGTCATGTACACACTATTCCATGAGCTGAAACCTCGAGTGTTATGATTGATTTGGTCTACAGCTCACACTCATAAAAGCCCTACTCATATATGTATATCATTACTCCATAAATATGAATTCATGCATGTTTTCTTTTGTTAGTAGAGCGAGGTCGAGATAAGAACTTTCCGAGCAATCGCCTAATTCACTATCCCAAAATACTTTGCAAATCCCTAATCCGTGAACTATTTAATAATGATTACAAAGACGTGCGAAAGAAAAATAAAATATAAGATAATAGATGAACGGCAATGCCGTACGCCACATTAATTCCATATTAAACTGCTACTAATTGCTTCATTTTATTAATTATATATGAGTTCATTGACATGGGTTAGTAGTGCATGCATGTTTTTCTAATACTTTTGTAATGCTCCAATATTAGTGCATGGTCCAATATTTTAGCAAACACCAAGTGTTTTGAGAATCGGTGAATTGGGTTCACAGAAAAAAAACAAAACAAAAACAAATAAATAAACAAATAAAAACAAAATCTTCTTTCCAGCATGAGCTCAATCCAATCTTGGGGTAATTAAGTTTGCAAATTAAATTAGTAACTTTGAATGAGTTCACGGGCTCACGAGCTACTTTGTGTTTGTGCTGTTTATAGTTTCCAATTGTCTTATTACGTGATTTTAACTAGTTGTAATTAAGTTTTAGGTAGAGCACGACAAGAGAGAGATCTCAATCACACTTGCATCCTCTCATTCTGTCAATACCACATAACACTAACCTATACAAGACTAATCCTTCATTCGGAATTGTGAAAATATTGTGTTACGTGTAGTAAAAAGGTTTATTATAAAATATTTATTTATTTTTAAATATTATGTTGCATCATTGATGTCTTAAAGGACATCGGCAGGATGTAGACCATATTGATCTCCGCCGAACCTTCCTCAATCGACATGATGTTGGTATTTGGCTTCTTTTCTTGGGCCTCCATTTCGGCCAAAGACGGAGTTGGGACCTTGTCCTCATGGTCCCTTGGTGGCCACCTCTCGCACCTGGCTATTCTGCCGAGGTCTCACTTGACGGGTACCTCGGCTTCTCGCTCCTCCGGTGCTTCAAGGTCGCACCTCATTGCGGCCTCTAGGGCCTTTAAACAAGCATCTAGTTCTAGTTGGATGTCTTCATCCCTTGGCTTGGTCACCACCGATTAAGTAGCAGTGACCTTTTCTGAGGCGGTGCGGTGGAGCTTCCTGCCTCGTGATCGTGTTGCATCGGCGCAACTAGCAGTCGATGCATGAGCCGTTCCTATCTCGGGTTCGGCCGCGGCCACTGGGCCGCCATGTTCTGGTTCCTGCCATCAGCTTGCATTCTCTGCTGCTGGCGCTTCTGTTAATTTCTTCATCATGACCGGCCCCTTGCCATCGGGTCGGTCCCTTTGAGGTGAACCACTGTTTGACCTGCACGTCTGCCGGCGGGTTTATCTGTGGTGACCCGGATCTTTGCAGGGCTTCTACAGTATGGCCAGCAGCTTCTGGAAGCCTACGTGGCATGTCGGCGGTGTTCGCGCGCCAGTTTGGACACAAGAGATGGACTCGGGGCTTAAAATGGATCTCGTAGGTAATCGGGGTACCCCATCGGATGTTTAGAAGAGTTTACGCGAGGAGTGGATATCAAATTTAGGCTCGGCGCGGAATTCGGATTAAAAATACCTTTCCGGGAGCCTCCGGCAAATTATAGGATTGGAATTTGGCAAAATGGACGCCGGATTTGGAATCAGCGCGCGAAAACGGTCAAGATGGGCTATTTACTTGTATTTTTCGGAGCTTGCTACAGTAATTTTACTGTTCATTGCCGGAACAGTGTTTCCGGCGATCGCCGGCGGCGGCGGGCAGCGGCGGAAGGCGGCGGAAGGCGCTCGGGCAGGCGGCGCGCGGCCGCGGGCAGGCGCACAGGGGCGCGGTCAGGTGCGCGGTCCACGCGGCCGTCGTGCACCCGAGGAAGGGACACGTGGCAGGTTCTCACTGGTCGGTGTTGTGGTCTGGGTTCACGGAGCAGGCCGGTGGTGCACGGTAGACCGGGTGGACACGTGGCGTGAGGTAGTTGGTCCGGTGTTGTGCTCCCGGTCCACGCAATCGGTGGAGTTGTTGACCGGGGCAGGTGGCCGTACGGCGGGGCAGGTGGCCGTACGGGCCCGGGTCAGCCGCGACGTGCGCGGTCCACGGCGCGACGTGCGCGGTGCACGGGTTGCCGGGCCACGTGTCGCGTCGCCATTTGCGGGCGCAGGTGCACCGGGTGCAGTGGGGCCCGGGGGAGTAGTGGACTGGGCTGTGTGGTGGACCGGGCCGCACTGTGCGCGCCCGAAACTTGGCGGGCCGGGCCGCACTGTGCGCGCCCGAATTCGGGCGGACCGGACCGGGCGCCCGGAAGTTGGGACAGGATGGGAATTTTCCCAATTGTTTTCTTCAGCTTATAAATAGGCAGCCCGAGCCCTCTTTTCTGCTCTTTTTCTCTCAGCCCTTGCAAGATCTCCCCGAGCTCCCTTCTTGGAAGATTTTCATCTTCAAGTCCTTGATCTTCCTGCAGAGTTTTGGGATTTTTGGGAGCACGCATCCCGAGGTTCCCCATTTTACGGTGCGGCACGATGTTGCTTTCTAGTGTTCTTCTTCGGCGCAGCGACAGTGTTTTAGCTCCCCTGGGCTACCCCGAGATCATTTTGCTGTGATTCTTGCGCCGGCAGACTCCTAAGAGGTAGGACTTCATCTTTCGTTTTGGTCGTACTTTCCCATTCGAGGTTTTGGCACGGATCCCGAGGCAAACTGTAACCCCATTTTCTGTGTGGACTTCCTTGACAGCAGCGGGGTATTTTGGCCATATCTTTGCGTACGAGCGTCAGCCGGAAACGAGCTTATACAACTTTTTCATCTACTGATCGCAAGGAACGCGCTCGTATTTTTCTTGGATTTTTCTGAGATTTCATCAGAGGTGAAAATTACTGTTTTCTCAGTGAACAGTGTACAGTTTTAACACAGATTTTTGTATGAGTGTACCCCCTTGCCGAATTTTTATCTTGACTTACCGAACTCCGATTTGGGCGTGCAAGGTACCGTTTCGAAGCTATCGACGCAAGGATTGCTGTGATATTTTTATTGGAATTTTTTGGGCACTATCTGCAGGTGATAATTTAACAGTTCAGAATTTGAGGTTGTATGTGGTCTTAAGTGCTATAGTTGGGAGCCTAGTGTAATTAGTGGACTTTGTATTGTGCCAGGAGAGTTACGGGTGTGCTGAACTTATTGGAGCAAGGGATTAGAGTTATTTGGTGTTTTCAGCTGTTGGGCTTTGGACAGTCAGCTTTTCAGGTGGGTGCCTTATTCCCGGAACCGGTGGACGGTTCTCTAAATTTTCATATGTTAGCATTGCATGCAGGTGAATGATACAATAACTGGGATTGATCGGTAAATTTAACAATGAGGATTTTATGGAAATTGCAAGTGAATTATTCACAGTATGACAATGGTATTAATCAAATAGTCATGTTGATGATTAGTGGAAGCTTATCTAAGGCAAGGATACCCTATATGATTAATTATCATGCCATATTAGCACATAACCTTTTATGAGGATGGTTTATGCGTTGGGATAGGATTATGTAGTTATGTGCAGGTTCTACTCTGAGGAGCCATTCTGGATTGAGAATTATGGACATGTATGGTCATTGATAATTTTGGCATGAGGTTTATTTTCTTTATTCTTCTTGAGGACAAATGCATGCTTGTATGGACATATGTGTATGGACATATAGTTAGACCATCTTTTTCTGCTGCACTACATATTGGAATTTGACTTAGGAGAAACCATGATTGCTTTCTTTCTCCTTTTTATTTAGACTTTTGAGTCATGTTGCTCGGGTTCGAGCAGAGGTTTTGGATAGTGTAGCTGGGACCTTCGGGTCAGAGACAGGGTGTGCTTGATGTTGGGTTGTGGGTTATTGCGGCAACCGCGGACAGTAGGCGGTTGACCGGATCTTGATTATTTTACCCAATTGTGGGTTGTGGGTTATTGCGGTGACCGCGGACTTTGGGGCGGTTGACCGGATGTTGACTATTGCATCAGATTGGGTATCAGATTTGTTCTAGTGGATGGTGTTTTCCACTTTTTGAGTACTATTGCATCAGATCGGGGTTTTGTTAGTGGACGGAGTTTCCCACTTTGATCATAGTCTTGATCCAGTCCTGCTATTATGAGACAGTGGTTACAGAGATACTCGATACAGTGATGCTTGATACAGTGATACTTTACTCATGTGGGTCGCTCCCCTCGAGTGCCACTCCGGAGTAGGCTTTCCACGGTGTGAGCGCCGGGCACCAGGCGGGGTTCCTGAGTTCGACAGCAGAGCAGGCAGTACCAGTGATTACTGGTCTATCGATTGGGTTTATTCAGGCAGATACTTTTTGTTACACTCGTGCCTGGGGGACCGAGTGGAGTCTAGTAGCTGTGTTAGACCGGTGCTAGTATTGTTGGGAACCGTTCGGGGTTTGACGGTGGTCTCGTGGTCGTTGTGAGTTCTTTGACCATTGTGTGAGAGGTTGAGCATCTTGAGTCTTTCCGTTCTGAGAGAGAGAGGGCATGGATTTGACTATAGCCTGCATGAACCACTACTCGATAGCGAGTTAGTCCGTTTGGACGCCCTACGTAATTCCTGCCCGTCAGCGGGAGGTGGTTGTAGGTGGGCGCAGGTTTGACTGGACCCGATGTGGCAGTCAGCTCGATTGTGTCGATTGAGCACCTCGTGTGCGAGTGTTGCATATCTTCATCAGAGTTTCCCCATTTGAGCATTTGGATAGAGGCATGGTAGCTGTAGAGTGTTTCCAGCTTCTTCTTTCAGTTTTACTGCATCGGTTATCTTTTGCCTCTAGTAGTCTTGGTGGGCAGATCGTCGGGCCTAGTGGCGATACCCACTGAGAACTCCCTTATTGTGTAGTTCTCACGCCCGTTGGGGGTTTTCCCCCTTTTGTCCTTTCTCCTCTTTGTTTTGCAGAGTCTTGGCGGGTGTTGCCGTTCTGTGGTTGCTGTGCGTGGTGAGGGAGTAGCGAGCTAGATCCAGACCCATCTTTGGAGAGTAGCGGTACCCCCTTTGGAGGAGATCTTCAGTATAGTCGGTAGATTGGTATTTATTTCCTCTTTTGAGAGACTGATGTAGTGAGGATATGATGTATTGAGAGCTTGTACACTGATATTTTATTTGAGATATCTCCCTGTTGAGCTATGAGTTTTGTACTCGAGGTTAATGTATGATTATCATTTTTGGGAGATGGACCTTGTTGTTTTATCTTCAGTTGTACAGTGGTTAATTTTATTCTACAGCAGTTTTATCTTTTAGCTCTGATATCTGTTAGCTGTAGCTCTTTTTGCAGGTAGGACGCTTCGCCTATGCGGGTTTGGCATAGGTGGCGGATCTGTTGGCGAGCCCGGGTCGCAGTTTCGACCCCGGGGCGTGACATTATCATCCTTAGGTGCTCCCCGAGGATCTCCCTTCTCTACCACGGCCGCGACCATGGCTGTACCCCAAGCTCCTTCACTAGTCGAAGGTTCAGAGAGTCAACTTCCCCTTCGGTGAGCCAGGGGATAGCCCAAGTCCCAGGCTTGATACCCCTGGGCTGCGGAGGTCGTGGTCTAGGCCCCCACGGTTGGTGGCCGGACGGGTCGGTGGTCCCACTGGACCGAGAATGATAGCTCATGCCCCCGGCTTGATACCCCCGTGCTGCGGAGGTCATGGTCTCGGTCCGCACGGTTGTTGGCCAGACGGGGCCCTCGGTGGTCCCACTGGACCGAGAAATGGACCTCAGCGTCCTCTTGGGGTGTTGATGCCTTGAAAGACGTCGGTAGGGCGTAGACCATGTTGATCCCCGCCGAGTCCTCGTCGGCTGACATTGTGTTGGCTCGTGGCTTATTCTCCTCGGCCTCTTCGGCCGAAGAAGCGTCTGATATGTCGATCTTTTGTTCCTTCGGCGGTCGCCTGTCGTGCCCGACTGCCACATCGAGGTCGCGCTTTGCAGGTGCCCTGCCTTCGCGCTTGTTCATCGCTTCGGGCTCGCGCCTGATCGCGGCCTCTAGGGCCCTCAGAAGGGCGTCCAATTCTTGTCAGACGTCCTCATCCTTCAGCATGGCCGTTGCGGCCTGGGTAGGCAGCGGCGATATTCTTTCCCGAGTTGGGGCGGCTGAAGCCCCTGCCTCGTTGTCATTTCTTATCGGTCTTGCTGGTAGCCGATGTGCGGGACGTTCCCACATTGGGTTTGGCCGTGGCCGTTGGACCGCAAAAGTTTTATTCCGCGCGTCGGCTTGCAACTGCTGATGCCGACGGTTCTGTGTCTTGGTCATGGTAGGCCCGTACCACTGGGCCAGCTCATCTGAGGTGGCTTGTTGTTCGACTGGCATATCCACCGGCAGTTCTACCTCCCTCAGGTGCTCCCTAAGGATCTCCCGTCTTTACCACGGCCTTGGCCACGACTAAATCGTGAGCTCCTCCACCAAACGGGTAGTTAGAGCGTCCACTTCCCTTTAAGAGAGTCAAGGGATTAGCCCATTCCCTCGGTCTACGATATCCGTGGTAGGGAACTCAAGGTTTCGGCCCTATATACGCGGGTAGTCCCTAGCCGGTACCCTCACCGAATCGAGCATCTCGTGGGGCCCAAACCGATATGAGCACGGTTGTGGCCCATACACTCTTTCTTCTTCGGTCTTTAGGCTGAAGGCTCCTCGGAGTGCCCCCTAGACTCGACTCTCTTCGTAGCTGTAGTTGGGGCGTTGGGGCCCTGTTGTTGTAGCGGGACCATCATCCCCTCGTGGCCATCTGTTTGCGGTGTCGGTCGTGATCGACCGTAAAAATCACGCAGGACCCTTCGGATGGGTTGGTCATGTTCGTCTCTGCCCTGCTTCC
Organism: Tillandsia leiboldiana; assembly: GCA_029204045.2. NCBI lineage: Eukaryota > Viridiplantae > Streptophyta > Magnoliopsida > Poales > Bromeliaceae > Tillandsia > Tillandsia leiboldiana. Next base: position 3,985,662 of record CM055064.1, read on the forward strand.
TGGAGTGTTGTTCATTAGACCCCTTAGCCTAACGGTGATCCTGCTTCTGGTCATTGCGAGCTACGCCTTCATCCAAGTATGGGAAGGCGAACCATTTTCTTACTTCCTCGGGCATGTCAAGAAAGAGTGCATCCCAATCTTCGCTGGTCATTTCGTCTTTGCACCGAACGCAGAGCCGAAGTATGCTTATCGCCGACGTTTCCTTCTCGGGGAGCTTGGGCTCCTAGATCGACTTCTTCCCTTTATTTTATCTTTGGCCTCGTGAGCCAACGCTCTCCAATTCGGTCATCTTAACATCGACCGAATTATATCTTCACCGTCGATGATCGAATTATCCTCGGTCGATATGCTCTACCGTATTCTCGGTTACTTCACCAGTGAATTTATCAAATATCAGTATTTTCTAATTTGGACAGTTACGGGTGCACTATATCCATATCCCCATTCGAGAGATTCGGGGACCTGAAAACTGGCCGTATCGCCGGCCTGACCTCTGTACTGAATGTATTTTTTATTACCTCTTCTATTTGAGCATATAGCTCAGTGCTTCCTGCCGAGGCCGTCAGGACCACCAGCTGTACCGGATTTACGTCTACAAGAGGCGGCGTAACTTGACCCGCTTGATTTTGGGTAGGTCCCAAATTCGGGGCTTGCTCCTTAGTTTCTCATGCCCCCAACTCGGGATTGTTGAACCGACGGAGGGGGTGAAGTAGGGAAACCCCGAGCGACTTCCTGCTGGTGCCGATGTCCGGTCTTATCAGCCTATACTCTACTGGGACAAGAGTCATTTGCAGCTGTATTGCCCCCAGCGGCTGTGCCATCTAGAGGGGCGCGGCCTGCTGTGCCGCCATTGTTGCCGGCGCCATCGGAATTGATTGCACCGGCAGTATTAGGTTCTCTGGTGGTGGCCTAAATAGGCCAACCTGATTCTGGGCAAGTCTCTGATTCGAGGCATGTCCATCATTCTTGTTGCCTCCAGCGTGGGGCTGGAAGACCGGCGGAGGAGGTGGAACATGTACACCCCAAAGGGCTTCTTGCTGGTGGCCGATATTCGGACCCATCGGCCTATACCCCGCCTGGTACAAAACTGTTTGTGACTGAACTGCCCCTAGCGACTAAGCCCTATGGAAGAATGCCATCGGCTGCACAACTTCTTGCGGTTGTGCTGCCGTCGTCGCCGACGTCATCGGGCTTGATTGCATCGGCGATAGCTGTGGTAAGGTGGATGGAGCATGCAAGCCCCAAGGAGTTTCTTGTTGATGGCCGATGTTTTGACCCATCAGCCTTTATCCTGCATGATATTGAGCCACTTGCGGCCGAACTGCCCCCAACAGCTGAGCCATTTAGAGGGGCACTATCGGCCGCACAGCTCTCTGCGGCTGTGCTGCTGTCATTTTCGGCACCATCGGGATTGATTGCGTCGGTAATTATTGGGGTAGAACCCTATTATACGGATTGTTTTGAGCTAAGAACTGCCCGAGCTGACCTATGTTGTCATTTGAAGCTGTGGCGGCGGCCAACGCTGCATCTAGGCGCGTACAGCGTGCTTAGTTGTTTTTCTCGAGAGACAATTGTATTCTCTCGAAAGATTCTAACGCTCAGGTCATTTGCCCGAGCGCCTCTGCTAGGGTCGACTTCTGTTGAGCCGACCACCCACTGGTCTCTAGAATTTTTGAATATATCAGAGGTTGGCCATTGGTGTTACCGGCACTACTCGACTGGTCAATATTCCTCGATGGTCCGGGGATGACCCTATTCCTGAGACTGATACTATTATCTTCTGATATTTTTTGGTAGGATTAAGGTAAGACTTTACCTGAGTGTCCCACCGGGTGTGCCAAAAAGTTGTCGAGGCCGGAATGTCGCATTGATAGTTGACCGAGCGCGGTCCGCGATTGTCCCTCGAGTTGACCCTCTGAGTGTGATGCGTCGCGTGCCAAAAAAAGATCAAGCGATCGGACCGAGGAGAGATCTGCTCGGCCGGATTCTTCTTAATCAAACTCTCATAGAGTTCGGCCTATATGAGCCAAACTGGGATTCAGAGACAAGGAATTGACACGGTCGAATAGCCGATTTGAAAATTATATTGCTCGAATGGGGGTCAGAAGGAACCGATTACACTTAGGACTACTCCTAGGAAATGTTGTAAGTGTTGGTATGAAATCTATCTAGAAAAGTAGTAAATGCAGCTATAAAAACTATCTAAAAAAAACAGTAGATATAGGTATGAAAGGTATTAAAAAACAGGGGTGGTCACTGGCTTACAAGGTTGCAGAACTCTTTTTTCTTCGATGGTTTGATTATTTATACTCGTTCGAACAAGGTGTATAATCGCCGTTTTAAATAATCGGCGTAACTTAAATAGAATCATCGCGTATTTCTCAACTACTTCCTTTTGAGTTGATCCTCCTCGTTTGGATAGTAGTTATTTTCCGTCCACGTTCATCCCCAAAATTAGCGCGTCGAGGCGTGATTCTCAGCGCTTACCGATGCTGGGTGCCGCTTGCCATTTATGAAATTTTAAGTTTAAATTTTTTTATTTTATAAATTTTAAAATTTTTAACTTTAATTTTTTATAAATTTTAAAAAATTTAAACATTTAAAATTTTAAAATTTATACAAACTTTGCATATATAAATTTTTAAAATTTTTATAGAAAATTTTTAATTTATACAAATTTAAAAATTAAAATTTTTGCATCATTTTTTACACATTTTTCGAGATAATTAAAATTTAAAATTTTAAATTTAGAGAAATTTTAAATTTTATAATTTTAAAATTTTTAACTTTAATTTTTAATAAATTTATAAATTTTAAAATTTATTAATTTTTAAAATTTAAAATTTATACAAATTTTAAAATTTTTAACTTTAATATTTAATAAATTTAAAAAATTAAACGATATTATTTACTAAAATGTAAACTTTAATTTATACAAATATTAATTATTATTTAATTAATATTTTATATTAATTAATTAGATAAAATATTATTATTCTTAAATTATAATTATTCTTTTTCTCACTATCCTAATTTTACTATCTAAACGCTATTTTTTTTATTCTCAAGAATAACTCAATTTTCATCCAAACGCAAAATTGATCTTATTCGTGTTTATTTCTGAACTTATATCTATTTCAGGAGTAAAAAAATTTATACCTTTTAAATTTATTCTCGAATCAAACGGAATCTTATAGAATAATTATGCTGTAAAATTTAAACTAAACTCATGTAACGTATTCTATTCAAACACATTAAAATAAAAGAGGTGCATCCAAGCTCTGAAGTAAATATAAGGACAATCAATTAATAAACTCAAACTAAGTGAAGTAAAACATTACTTAGATAGCTACGTTGGAAATAGTAATTCAAACTTAATTTAAAAGTTAGCTAGAGATAGAGTTTATCCAAATTATATTTAAAAATTTATTTATAATTATCTAAAATAAAAGATAGATTTATCAGCTTGATATCTATATATAGTTAGACTTGGAATAATTAGATGAATTGAAAGGTTACAATAGACATGGCCGTATAAGGTTGTGTAATTGAATATTTATTATTAATAAAATATTAGCTTTTCTTCAATGTTTTTTTTTCATATTATTGTATTTTAGAATTTTAAATTCTGAATTATATAATCGGTATAAGCGTGAATACCGATTCCAACAATTGATATCAGATATTTTTTACAGTTCCAACATGCTAAATCAAAACCTTTGTAAGTATTAATCGGATCAAAACAAGTCATAGTTACAGCAAATTCCATAATTTTTTTCCCCAAAATTAAAAAAAAAAACCATTGGGACAGGAGAGAGGGAACAAATGGTGACATGTGGGTCCGTGTGATGCGGGGAGAATAAGAAAACGATGGGGGATATGTGCGTGTATGAGTTTGTAGTTTGGAGGCGACTAAAGCTTTGTAGCTTGCTTCGTTTGCAGTCGCACAAACACACATACGTGTATATATAATGTGGGGAATGTTTTTATTTTCTACTTCAAAAGCATTAAAAAAAAAAAAAAAAAAAAAAAAAAAAAAAAAGGATCCTGCATGAACACTTGCTCCTTGGGCCCATCCCCTCCTCTCAGGCGGCAAATTTAATACACATCCAAGATATAATAGAAACTTATTCATTTTCAAATAATTAGTAAAATTTATTTTATCTTGATATGGATGGATGTAAGATATACATATCATTTGGAAGTATTTTTTATTAAATTAAGAATTTTTTTTTCTTGCATGTTATTCTCTCCAAACTTAGGTTTTAACATATGGGAACTATTTGGATGTTGGAATTAGGTGGTGTTTAGTTCCTTTGAAGAGCAATATTGCTTGCATGCTTCAAAGGTTACTAAGTAGTGAATCATTGTATGTCAAAAAAAAAATTACTTTTAAATACTAAAAGTAAAAAAAAAAAAAAAAAATTAGAATGAAGGGGTGCAAGATTTATACTTTCTTTTTCGGTGTATCAGTAATATTTGTATTTTGCTAGAAAAATATGAAAAAATATTTTTTAAGCGATTTTTTTTTTCAAGAAAAACAACATTTTTCACAATTTTTTAGTTTTCAGATAAAAAATTCAAAAAAGAAAAAAAGGATACTGCTTTTTTTGTAAAATCTGGAAATAAAAAATCCAGAAAATTTGATTTTTTTAGGAACCAAACGGCTAAAAATTAATTTTCAACTAGAAAACTTTTTTCGATTATATTTTTTGAGAAACCACCTTAAGTTATCTAGTGATAATTGTTCGTTATGAAGATTTTGTTTTGTGTCGAATGCTAGATGTTTGATTTTTACCTTTTACAAAGTCTTAGCATTAATGATTCGGTAGAATAACATATTTTAACTACAAAATTATTTATTTTATTTTAAAAAAATAACTTGAGTAAGCTGTTCTAGACGTTTGATCACACTTTTCATTTGTCAAAACCTACAAGATTTTTGAGTATGTAAAACAATTACTAGCTATGCTGATCGAAATTTTAAAATTTGGAATTACTGTTTTGCAATAGAATAAATTTTCCGAGAGGTTTGTTGAATATTTGTCACAATCAATTTAAGCTAAATGTGTTTTTTTTTAAAAAAAAAAGTAATTTTAGAAGCAATGAAGCCTAATTAACTTATTAGGGCTTGTAAAATTCAATTAATGAAACAAATTTCGAAGGACTTATTAAAATACCAAGTTACTTGTATTTTGGGTACTATATATAAGCTAAAAAACTCTTTTAGTTGCATAATTAAGTTACTTAAATAATGACACCAAATAGTCCAAAACTAGCTAGTACTGTATATATGTAACATTCTTATTAGTTTTTAAAGGCTCATTTATTCTAATTAATAAGGTGTAATTATTGTTTTAATGTGGTCATTAGACGAGTTCACTAGGAAGTGCATGGCATATGCTTTAAATGGCTATAAAATAATAACAAAAATATAATCATAAAGAAGCTTATTTGTCTCTTCATGCGTTTATATGGAGATTTTAAATAAATTAGCAGTTCTCATATGGCTTTACTGTAAATTTACATACAAAAGTTTGATCTTGATTTTTATTTCCACTCTTATTCTAGTTTTACATTTTACAGTATATATGGTGTTGATCAAATCCTTCTTCTTATCCACTGTTTTAAGAAAAAACAAAATCATTATGTTAAGTATCATTCTTAGAGTTTTGTGCTAAAAAATTTAAAATTGTGATTAAAAATCAAATTAAGATTAAATGTGTATTTTTAATTAATTAATACTAGTAAATATCCTCACTCGGAAATTAGAACCAAAGTTCAAAATTTTTTGTAATTAAATGTTGGACAACTTAATTATTATTTCAAAAACAAAGTCAATGCGGTATCGATGTTATTTACCGAAGTTTAGCAGTATCAACTTTTTCTAACTTATTAAGAATAATAAGTATATATATCAGACAAAACAAAATTTCTGATCTGAATACACTGTTGCTTTTTTTAACTCATAAATGTAACCTTTTTGAGTTATATTTTATTAGTCATATAGTTCTTTTTATTCTCCCACCGCCCGATCTAGATCCGACGGTTGACACACATGCTTGTTATTGTACAGGCAAAACTGAGACAACCTCATCTTCTACCATATCTACACAGTGGTGGTTTTTCACAATTTGGCAAAAAATGGTCCCCCAAACATCTTCCATTTAGTCCATCAAATAAATCAAATACCTGGACAGCATATGGACCGTCGGATGCTAAGATCACAATCTACAGCTAGCAAATATCAGTGTCCCCACACTTATGATTGGCTTATAACAAGTAGTATATATATATAACACATACATTGTATCTGAGTGATACACTAATAATAATATCTATGTAAAGATACGAGCAAATACAGTATAATATTTACTAGCCACAAAGAGAAATTATTCCATGCATGCATCCAGTGTATAAGCATATCTCATACACCGAATCTTATTTATTCAATATCTACTACGGCATTCAGAAAATTTACAATAAATTATGAAAATTTGGACATTTTTAGAGTACTTAATAATGGAGTATGGGATATACAAGTACACTAGGTGCATGAAATAATTTCTCCCGGGATTGGGCGCCAAAACGCGACAGGCCCGTTACGTAAATTTTAATTAATTTCTATGTAAGTGTGTTATAGCTCACTCACGCTCTGTGTATATATATATATATATATATATATATATATATATATATTATGTTGCTAAGATTTTTATTTTAGCACGAATTTTGATATGGATTTTTATGGTAACCTTTTGTGAACTTATTACGGAAATATCCTGAAAATTAAAATGGGTTGGGATTATTATTATTTCAAATTAAATTGGGTAAATTTTGAAAAAGAAAAAGAAAAAAAAAAAAAGAAAAAAAAAAAAAGGAGATTTAGGTGTTTTGTACACGTCAGCATCTGAGGAAGCAAGTGGGAAGGTGAATATAATAAAGCTGGAGAAACAAAGAGCCGTACAATTTCACCAGGGTTAAAAAGAAAAAAAGTGTGGGTCCCACACCCAGCTGTAAAAAACAAAATTAACTAATATTAATTGATAATATTTTATTTTACTAATCCATATGGTTACAATAATTTTTGATAAATTAAAACTTATTTTTAGCTCTTTATATTATACAACTTATATATAATCAATTGATTTATTTAGAAGTGGTAATTTATCAAGTTCAATTTCACTAATTAATATATATATATATATATATATATATATATATATATATATATATATATTGAGATTTTATATTTTTAAAAGTATTAAGTCGTTACTATTTGTATGTTTTAGTTTTTGAATAAAAAGATGTGTGGTTAGAATGATAGGGTCACTTGGGTTAAGTGAGTGGTTGGTAAAATAGAATAATTTAAGAGACGAAGTTAATCAAATGGGTAGATAAAGAAACTTACAAGCGCCAATTACTTGGTGCTTATACAACCATAGTAATCTAACTATATATATATGCTGGAATACTATTAATAGTATCAAATCATTGGTACTATTAAATTTTTAACTGTTAAATTAAAAAATATGTGGTTGAGATGATAGTAGACCCCTTGGGTTTAATGGTGGTTGGGAAAATAGTAAAATCTAACGGATAAAAATAATTAAAAAATTTGATCTAAGAATAGAAAACTTGATAGCACCAAATATTTGGTACTATCGATAATATAATAGCCGGACTCTCTCTTTCTCTCTTTCTCTCTCTATCTCTTTATATATATATATATATATATATATATATATATATATATATATATATATATATATATATATATATATATATATATATATATATATATTGTATCTTTTCTCTTTAAAAAGGGTCGATAATTTAAAATATAATTAAAATAAATTATAAAAGGTACCAATGTCACTACAACAAAATTAGGTTATAGGGATATATTTTTAGGACACATTATAGTAATGTGTCGCTATACACCCTAGCGACGGCACATATAGTAAATAAATTATAAAAGGTACCGATGTCACTATAACAAAATTAGGTTATACGGATACATTTTTGGGACACATTATAGTAATGTGTCGCTATACACCCTAGCGACGGCACATATAGCGACACTATTGACAAATATTGATTTTTTTTCAGCAGCATTTTTTTTTTAGTTTTTAGCAACACTTAAAAGTGTCGCTATAGCATAGTTTTGTTGTAGTGTGTGAAAGTAGACATAAATTATTAAAATCTAAAATAATTTTATTACCACTTTTTTGATTTAGTTAAACTATTATCAATTAGGGTGAAACAAATAATAAATTCCATTAGTGTTTAGTTTACTCTTATATTTCTTTCTCTATTTTTTTTATTCCAATTTACTATCATTTTCAGTAACTTTTAAATTACCATTTTTACTATATAAATTAATACACTACAATAAAACTAAAGTTCTTTATTTTGTATGGACAAATTTTTAGTTCTCTGCTCTGCACAAAATCGTCCGAAGCAAATGATTAATACCACGAATATCGCGTAAAATAAATAAACAATTATTACCAATTTGTATGTGTCAGAGATTGAACAATTTATCGGTGAAAGCGAACACCCATATTACAGTCTTGATCAATCCCAGACCACATAATAATAACCGGCAGATATCTGGAATCCAAAATTATCTTTCACTTAATTAATTAAGTAAATAAAAATTAACAATCCGCTAGAAACTATTCAAACTAAAATACTATAATTCGCCATGCTAATTCGCAAGCTCTAGCTAAAATACATAAATAACAAATTAGTTAGAGTATTTTTTTATAGATATTTTGATATAAAAGTTTATACGTTTATATATTATATTTATATAATTTTTCTTATTCGTTTAATATCAAGATAATTTCAAAGATACCAATATTTTTATCAAATTTGATGAAAAATACTAGTTTTGTTTTCCGAAGTTTTCTTTTCACCAAATGGAAAGTATGAAAAATAGTATTTTTCTTGAAAAATTTTTTTCTCAAAAATTAGTTTTTTAGAATTTTTGAAGGAACCAAACACAAACGAAAAATTAGCCAAGAAATTTTTTTTTTTTTTAAGTATTTAATTTAAATGTGAATTAAGTTTGAAAAAAAAAAAAAAAAAAAAAAAAAAAAAAAAAAAAAAAAAAACACTGATGAGTTGCTTAACCCAAGGATTTGACTATACTTAGTACTATTATTATCTGATCACGTGCCCGTTGCACTCCCAAAGAGGGTTCCCTCGGGGCTTGCGCTCAGTCCTAGTCATCACGCCGTAACGCTCCGCATTGGTCAGAAGCCCGGGCCCCACGTCGCCAGCTGGCGCTATACGACTGGTCGCTATCCGGATGCGGCGGCTCGTGTGTCGCTCCCAGATTTTTTTTTTTTTTTTTTTATTATTATTATTTTTTAACTCTCACCAATTTCGATTTTTCAAAAATAGAAAAAAAATTCGGGGAGGAAAAGAATTATAGAGGGAATTGCAGGGGCAAAATGGGAAACCAAAAAAGCGGGAAAAAAAGATTAATATATAATTAAAATTAAAAAACTGTTATTACAATAATAGCCCTGAGTTTCCGTAATAAGCTGTTGACGATCCTATAAAACAGCCGTTTCCCGGAGCAAGAGCAACCCCCTTTTTCTCTCTCTCTCTCTCTCTCCTTTATCTCTTCCTCTTCTTCTTCTTCTTCTTCTTCTGCTTCTTGGTTCCTACTCTCTCTCTCTGTTTCTCTCTCTCTCTAGCTCTTATTGGTTTTGCTTGTATACGGAGAACAGTGGTTTCTCTCAACATAGTGAGAGAACACGCTGAGCGTTCTCTGAGGAGCTCTGCCATAGTAGTAGGGGCTGTAGAGTACGGATAACGCCTCAAGCCTTGTCTCTTTTTCTCTTTAAGGTAAGGAAATGTTCCCTTTTGAGTCTCCAATCTCTCTCTCTCTCTCTCTCTCATTTCCTAGAAATTGCTCTGTCTCTCTCTCTGTCTCTCTCTCTCACTGTTTCTCTATCTCTCTAGAGAGTTGGAAGAGCCCGTAGAGCTCTGTTTTGGGTGGTTGCCCCAAAGACTTTCGTGGAAATTTCGCTTCTTTGTTACCATTTGATGCTCGCTCGTGTAAAGATCACGCCTTTTTTTGGTTTGGTTTCTTTTAAAGGGGGTTTTACCTTTTTCTCGCGTGTTGGGTATCAGAGGAATATGTTCTCTGTGAATCTGTTATTCTTTATCTTTCATCTTCTTCTTCTTTTTTCGTGGCAGGGGTTTTTGGGTGAAGTTTGGATTTTTATTAAGTATTTTTCTAATGTGTATGTGTTAATTTTTGCGAAACAGGGGAAGCGAAGGAGAGAGGGGGGTTTTGGAGAGGATATTAGCAAATGCGAATAGGATGATGGGTGAGACGAGGATAGCGACGACGATGGAAGGGGGGAGTAGTAGTAGCAGCAGCTGCTTCGCGAAGAATATTATTATGCGCACGGAGCACGTCTACGTGACCTCGAAGCCGCTCTCGTCGCGGGCCCGGGCGCGGTCGGGGCACCGCGCCACTGGCGACGTCGCCGCGAGGCCGAGGACGGTGAGGGTCTTCTGCGACGACTACGACGCCACGGACTCCTCGGCCGACGAGGACGAGGACGAGGACGTGGGCGCGCCCCACCACCGCCACCGCCACCGCCACCGGCACAGCCACCGCCGCGTCCGCCGCTACGTCCAGGAGATCCGGCTCCAGCCTCGCACCGCCCGCGCCGCTCTGTCGCCTGCGCAGGGCCCGGGCGCGGGCGCCGCCGAGGGGGCTAACGCGAAGGCGAGGGCGAAGGCCGAGGGGGGAGCGCGGAAGCGGAAGGCCGCGGCGGCGACGGCGGCGGCTGCGGCTGCGGCGGAGGACTCGGGCGGGGCGCCGCGGTTCCGTGGGGTGCGGCGGCGGCCGTGGGGCAAGTACGCGGCGGAGATCCGCGACCCGTGGCGCCGCGTCCGCGTGTGGCTCGGCACCTACAACACCGCCGAGGAGGCCGCGAAGGTTTACGACTCCGCGGCGATCCAGCTCCGCGGCCCCCACGCCACCACCAACTTCTCCCCCTCCACCACAGTACCACCCCTTCCTCCAAAGAAGACCTTTTCCTCCACCAACCTCTCCTCCTCCCTCTGCTACGACTCCGCCGAGGAGTCCCACAACGTCTCCTCCCCCACCTCCGTTCTCCGCTCCTTCCCCCCCTCAGCCGCAGCGGCGCCGCCACCTCCACCTCCACCTCCTCCGCCTCCGCCTCCGCCTCCGCCGCATCCGCCGCTCGCGACCGACGAGTCGGCGGCGGGGGTGTTCGCGCTCGACCTCCCCGACGATCTCGGCTTCTTCGCGCCGTTCGAGGACGTGCCCCTCTACGACGACTTCCTCGGCTTCGGCGGCTCGTGCGAGCCGAGCCTCCTAGCCGAGCCCAGAGCCGCCACCTTCCTAGCCCACGCCGATCTGACGTGGCACGCCGACGACGAGTACGACGAGTTCCGGGACATCGGCGATTTGTTCGCCTTCGACGACCCGCTCCTCGTCGTCTGAGTTTACGACGCCGACGGCGCCGTTCCCTCTTAACGGCGACTCAACGCCCAATTTTGTAGCTGTCACTACCCCACCCTTCTTTTTCCTTTTCTTTTTCTTTTTCTTTTTCTTTTTTCCCTCCGAACAAAAAAAAAAAAAAAAATTAAAATAAACCGTCCCGTCCCGTTCCGTTCCGTTCCGCTATTAAAACTAACGGATCTCCGTTTGTAATTTTTTATTTTGTTTAGGGCTTTTATTGAATGTTTTTATTTATTTATTTTAAGCTAATTAATTAATTAATTAATGTCTTTTCGGGTACCTATTTTTACTGCGGATTTTTAACTACCTCGCTCACATGTGGCCTTTCTGTAGTGGGTAACATAGAATCCGTGGTATTAAAATGACGACACGTGGCTTCATTCACGCGTGTTTCTGGTAATGTTATGTGGAGACTTTTGGTTCCCACGAAGGGCCTCTTCTCGAACCCCAATTTCTTGGTATTGCTGTGACCACCAAATTTTTTTTTTTTTTAAAAAAAAAAACGTTAAATAATATAATATATACGGTAAATAACAATTTTAAGTGGGTGTAGTTTGTAAATTTGTTGTCACTTCTCAGCGAAAGCCCAGTACTCAACACGGTGTGTCACTACAAAAAGACCAAACCATTTCCCGCACCAGATGTACAAATGCAAATGTTGTATACATAGATACAGAGACATTAATGAGACTAATTTCTCATGCACACAAAAAAAAAAAAAAAAAAAAAAAAGTAGTTACTCTTTTCTCGGGAGAATGATACACCAAAGGGACTAAGGGTTTGGGGCGTGGCCTGCAAATTTGCCTTTTTATGAGGGGGACTTTATTGACTGAAAATTCAAAGTAGAGGAATTTAGTGCTTTAGAAAAAAAATTTGATAGTAATAATACTATAATGAAAAATACTTTTTATACATTTTATAGAATGTATATTCTATCTAGGGACGAAGCCAAATTTTAATTTTTGGAGGGGCAAAGGCTATACAATTAAAAAAATTAAAATTAAAATTAAAATTATTAAGTATATTTGATGCCATTCAAAGTACATGCATATCAACAATTATAATTTTTAGACATCTATATTTTATAGCCCATAATATTTTTTTTTTCACTGCTGATTTTTACGACTATTAGATACTTAAATTCATATATACTTAAATTTATAACTTCCTATATATTTAATATGCAAATATTATAAATGTCATAAAATATGATGTATGGTGTATCAGGTGCATATAATTATTTTAAAAAAATTTCTTTAGTGATACACACTAAAAATTTTTTTATATAGACAATTAACGTAATATTTGTTTAGCTACAACTACTTATTTTTTAAATCAATAACAATATAGGAAACTAAAGTGAACATTTTAAAAGTTGGGGGACCATGGCCCCCCTCAGTCTACATATGGCTTCGTCACTAATTCCATTCATTTTAAAATTGAATGAATTTCACTCGTCATTTCCAAATAGAATGTACCACTAACATTGCTCACTGCTAATATACCCAAACTAAATAGCTCCATGTAGCTTTGTCTCTCAAGTGGTGTTGTTCTTTTTGTTGGGGAGCTCTTTTTATGGAAATGGACAAAGCCTTATGAAATATCCCAAAAGGTGTAGAGGGTCCCTCTTTAAAAAGAAGGGGAAAATAAAAGTATATATATATATATATATATATATATATATATATTTATTGGCGAAGATACGGAGAGCGCACGTGTGAACAGTTTTATATGGTAATAAAGATACATAGGATGCAAGGTATATACATATAATCTACAAAGCTAGCTTGTTACATGTAAAATACCATGTTAAAGCATGTTACTTTGTGCTTATTTTGGAGCCTTTACTCTTTCACAAATTTATTTATTTGCCTAATCTCTTGTCAAAGCACGCCAAGAGTCATTCCACTAGCATCAGACACCGTTGTTCGTATTTTCAGTAGTAAAATTGATACTCGTAAAACATTCGACTATACGAAAAGAATCTATTTAATGTAATGTTTAGAACTACAATACGCATACAGATATACAGGACTACTGTTCATGCATGCAAACATATAAAACACTCATATAAAACACTACTAGATGCACTCAAATGATTTTGCTGAGTTGTCGGCTTACTATTGGTCGATTCTAGTGTTGGTGATTGAGCCCAAGGAGCGTTATTTTTTTGTACCTTGTTTGTTTGTGATAACTAAATGAGAAGGTCCGTATCCAAAATTCCCCTCAGATTTCCTGTTCGTGCTACTCGAATCTTCTTACATGCCTTTCTCTTACACTGCGTACGACCATGAAAATTTTCTTACAAAAGTAAGTCCTTATATTACTTATTTTGGCAACATTGGTCCTTCATTATGTCCAATTGAATCAAGGAGATTTTTTTGTTCACGGACCAATATTGTTTAAAGCACTTAGAGCATGTTTGGTTCGGAAAAACTCTATGGACGAATGAATTGTTCGACACAGGAGACTCCGAACAATCAATGCATTCAGATTGTGCCGTAACTTTAGATTGCACTAGAACCACCGAACCCGTCTCACGTGGTCCGACCTTTAGGTATGTTTGCAACTTCGCATACTGAATAGACGACATTGAATTCACTGGAGCAAAATTGTTTATCTAAAAAGGGACGAAGCCAGAATTTAATTACGAGGGGGGCCAAAATATATTCAAATAAAAATTTTAGTACATTATTAAATTTTTTTAAAAAAATTATTAATTAAATATTTAATATAAAAATATTAAATTTTTTTAATTTAAAAATATTTAATATTTAATTATTTTATTTATATTATTTTATTCAAATAATTAAAAAATTTACTAAATATAATCGTAATTTAATTAGATCAATAACTTTAGCTAAAAGATCTATTAAATTTAGTATAATATTTTATTTAGTTAAATAAAATAGCTTACCAAAAATAGTTAGAAATTAAAAAATATGAAATAAAAAATTTAGAGTTAAAATATGTATTTCAAATAACTTGTAAGTACGAGACTCCTAATATATTTTCATCTATTTAAAATGTATACAAATAAAAAATAAAAAAAATTATATTGACACAAAAATAAATATTAAAAAGTTGAGGGGGGCCATTATTATCTAAAAGAGAAAAAAAGATAAATTAGTATCAAGCACTATTGAGTAATATTAAAATATTGAGGAGGGCCATGACCACCTTGGGCCCTACTATAGCTTCGTCCTGTCTAAAATAATAAACAAGTCTAAATAAATTAGAATTTCACATATTTTTTTGAGATGCAAATCTTTTGAATATAGGCTAAAATTATTAAAATATTTTGTGAAATAAAAAAAAAAAAACAAAAAAAAAATCAGTCAATTAAAATTTCTAGAATTTTGATTTTTTTTTTTTTTTAAGTTGAACTGATAAAATGCAAGGGAAAGGGAAAGATCAAAACTTAAATACTATTTACTTTTCGCGCAACTATCCTATTGAATTAATTTTGAATTAAAAAATTTGAATTTAAAAACCAAAATTAAATAGAGGATCCAAATGAGATCTCCTCAAGGACACAGGCATTTGTTGTCCCATCACTCTTTTCAATTTGTCCATTCAAGCTATTGGCTTTTAGGCAACAAAGATACAAGCAAAAGAACGTTCTAATAAATCCATGTTTGGATTTTTTTTTCCCTGGAATCGATAAGCTTCGATCAACTTTTGATATGTTTGACTTGTTGCATAAAAAATTTAAGCTAGCTACTAGAGTTCTAAGCCACTACATTTGATGTAATATATTCATTAATTTTCAATTACAATAATTAAATCCTTTTATTATAGCTAAGATTTTGATAAACATGTATCCTTAAACTATATTGTGCACATACATTTTAAAATTAGTAGTTGGACTTTAGGTTTTGACTTTAGTAACTAACCTTAATTAGATTATGCTCGATTTTAAGTGTACTCCAGCTAGAAATTTATAAAAATTTTTAACTAGCTTCTTAAACAAAATATCTGCATCATAATTAAAGAAAATAATGTTATTTAATGAAGTATCTATATTTTTTTTTTTATCAAATATCAAAACATCTTAGCCAATAAAAAAAAAGTCTAAAGTTTTGAGTATCTATTTCAAAATGCTCTCTCTACTTAATTCAGACGCAAACTCTACACCTTTTTACTCAAAATTAAATTAAAGAGTGATTATTGGATGGATTCCCCACTAATATCTTAAACCAGTGCAAGTCCTCTCCTGGGAGAGAGAGAGACAAGGCAATTTATTGGCATGCACTGAATTGTCAGTGGGTGTTCTCTCTTGGGTGAGAAACCATGCTTACTATGTAACCCTTTACAACTAACATTAATCATGTGATTATATATATATATATATATATATATATGTCTTTTTACAAGTCTTAGGCACCTATATATATATAGATACTCATGTGGGTACTTTCCCATCTTATCATTAGATACTGTACATGCCTTATAACATAAGACACTCCAGGTTTTCAGGCTTAATCATTTGGTCATATTGGGTAGATTAATCATTTGGTCATATTGGATAGATTTAAAATGTTAATGGCTCCCAGCTATATATATATATATATATATATATATATATATATATATATATATATATATATATATATATATATATATATATATATAACATTTACAAAAATTAGTTAACCCACCGTTTCTAGCGCAAGTGGTAAAAAATTTGACGGTTGATATTTGAGATCTCGAGTTTGAAATTTAGTTATTTTATATTTACAGTTAAATTTATTTCAAAAAAAAACGAAGCAGATATTAAACTATCTTTTTTTCTCTCTCTCTCTCTCTCTCTCTCAAAAAAAAAAAAAAAAAAAAAAAAATCAATTAATGATGATAATCTGTGGGTTTTGTCTCAGGTTAGTTTTGGCAGTTTCGACAACCACAACTTGGTAGAGCATTATGATAAAAAATATCATGCATAATGCTTCTTAATACTTTTTTAAAGTATAGTTTTGGACATCATCCCTTTCTTACATGCCTTTTCTTCATCCCATTAGTAGTAGTCATGTATTCTAAAAAGTTATGTACGAATTGAAGTCGGAAACAATTCAATAATTAAGAGCATTTGACATGTCGTGAATCATTGGTCTTATTTATCCTAAAGTTAATTTGAAGTAAAAAAGCTTTAAATTAAAAGAAAAAAAAAACCTATTAATTAACATGTTATGCATAGAAAACGCACCAAATTAATCAAATCTTTTAGAGTGGAACATAAATATTTTGATAATGATCGAGATCTAGTTGCAAACCTTATTGCTCAGTTCACGCTGCTAGGCTAGCTTCAATTGATTTCTATTAATTTATGTTTTTATAGGACCTAAATATATATTGTGCAAGTTTCAGAAAAGAAAAAAACAGAAAAAAAGGTAAAAACAAAAGGGTGTACCATTTACGTACCCATGCATCCTTGCCCCACTATATACCACAGAAATATTTCAAGCTTGATTATTTTAACAAATTTGAATCTGGTCCTTGTAATTATGCCGGTGTATACACGAAGTACAATAAGTGCACACACTTGTATATAATTTTCGTACCTATTACCTACCCATTGTTGGTTATTTTGGTAGGTATTAATTAATTGTGGATGTGTATGTATATACATGTGTATGCAAGTACATACGTATGTATATAATATATATAATATGTAAATATGTTCATATATAGTCATAATTGGGTGTCTTTAGTTCATACACTACAATAAAATTAGGTTATAGGAACACATGTTTGTGACACTTTTGTATAAGTGTCCTATTTATATTCCATCTATATCCAAAATTAGGTTATAGGGACACATTTTTGGGACACGTTACAAAAATGTGCCGCTATACACCCTAGCGACGGCACATATAGCAACACTTATAATAAGTGTCGGTATTTTTGTCAGCGACACTTTTTTTAGATTTTAGAAACATTTAAAAGTGTCGCTATAGCCTAATTTTGTTGTAGTGATAGTTCATGAACCCTGCATCATTTCTTTGGTGGAAAAAAACAAGCATGATAATTCGTGTTCACACCAAATGATAATTAGAGTTCGGCTACTATGCTTGTACAGGTACCAAGCAATTGGTGCTTGTCAGTTTTCTATCGTTAGATCTATTCCTTTAACTAATTTCATCGCTTAGATCATTCTATTCCATCAAGCACTGACTTAACCCAAGAGGCCCACTATCATCATAATTACACATATTTTTATACAAGAACTAAAAATCTAAAAGTATCAATGACTTGATATTTTTAAAAGCATAAGAGCTCACTTCATGATAATTTAATACATTCGCAATATTTACTAATCTCTATTTATGTAGTTATCGAGGTCATTAACTTAACTGGTGATTTTTTATATACTCAACCAATTAAATGAAGTATATTACGTTGATTCCGAAATGCCGAAACCAATGTATGATTAAATATACTTAACAAGCAAATGAGAGATTTATTTAGAGATTCTACCCAAATGGTAATTAAGGGCAAATAAGCTACTAGCTAATCATTGTTTGTGATAATTTAGGAGATTTGTACGTGGTCCTAATTAAGAGCCTATTCTCTTAGATGCTACAAATATTACTCTTTTGCATATTATTTATTAATTTTTTAACAAATAATAGATTTTCTATCATTGTATTGCAAAATTCTAGATAACTTTACTTTAATACCAAATCAAAATTTCAATTTTAATTATCAAAATGAGGGATTGTTTGAATTTAAAAAGAAGGGACAATAAACACAATTGGTGGTCCCCCAACTAGTCATAATTTATAGTTTTTTTGCTCTGAAAATATCAAATTCCAATTGGGAATTGATATTTTTAAATTGATTCTTCAAGCATTAAAGTTTTTGATGCATAGCTATATATATATATATATATATATATATATATATATATATATATTTTGAGAGAGAAAACTTTTATTAATTTTATCTTCCAAGATTAATTATTTTTCTCCTTGATTTCGACAAATTGAAATTTGCGGAACACGAGAATTGGCTATTTGTCACTGGCATGGGATGGGCTTAAAGAAACGGGTAAACACGTACACATACAACCATGATCCAACTGGTAATGTACGTAATGACCACTTATGCAGATTATATAGTAATTTAAGTGAGCTATGGAGATATATAGTAATTAATTAACCACCTCTAGAAAATTAGATATACATTGTTTGTATACTGGTGCATAGAATATTACTATACACTTGTTATTAAAGTGGCTATTCGAAATACAAGTCAAATTTTAACCATTGAAGATAGCCTAATAGTAGTTGAGATGTAAGTTGTTTTCTGCACGTACGTATACACACCAGATCTACTAGAGAATTTGCACTATAAAATATTAATTCTTTGCTTTTTCAAGTTGCTGCAAACTAATTTGACTTGGGATGATTCGGGGTTTCTGAACTTTGAACACACTTTGATTGGGTTGTTAGTGTACTATATCTCAGTGTCCGCTGCATGTGCTTCTATGCATGCAACTCGAAAATAGATGAAGTGATAATTAAGTTTCCGTAGTTCTTCGTTTTGTGTATTAGAAGTGGAGGTCTTTAATTATCAGATGTTCTGATTTTGAACCTCAGAATATATATATATATATATATATACATTTTGACTTTTTGCTGCATAATTTTTGATTTAACGAACACTCAATTAAAGCATACTATAGCTGAAAGAAAAATACAAAGCTCAGCTAATTAAGTTTTGCTGCATAATTAGGCGAAGTTTCACAAGCATGTTCCCCACTTTCAAATGCACGTACCCCCCTTATGTAGAAAGATACATGACACAATTTTGTCTACTACAACTATAATACAAAATAACTGTAAAACATTAATCCGAGAGTTGTAAATGATTCTACTGCAACAATTAATACTTTTTCTTAGACTAAAAATGTCAGTCAGAGGAATAGATAATTCAACCTATAATAATACATAAAAAGAAGATGATTTAAGTAAGACGAAAAAAATAAAAAAAAGCTAGGCAATAAAATAAAAAGTTAAGTTGCTTTCACACACACACACACACACACACACACACACACACACACACACACACATATATATATATATATATATATATATATATATATATATATATATATATATATATATATATATATATATATAAAGAGAGAGAGAGAGAGAGAGAGAGAGAGAGAGAGAGAGAGAGAGAGAGAGAGAGAGAGAGAGAGTTTGGCTACTGTACTTGTACAAGTACCAAGTAATTGGTGCTTGTAAGTTTTCTACCGTTAGAACTAACCCTTTGATTAATTCTACTCTTTAGATCATACTATTCTACCAACCACCCACTAAACCCAAGGGACCCACCATCATCCTAACCGCACATTCCTACATCTAAGAATAAAAAACTCACAAGCACAAATAATTTGGTGCTTTTACAAGCATAGGAGCTCAAATATACATATATATGAAAGAGTAGAGTTTATATACTTTTAAAAACACAAGTATGATTATATTTATGAATTTTTTATCATTAGATTTGTATTGAGATTTGTATTATTATATTTTTTCTTTCTTTTTTTTTTAGTTGATTATAATAAATAAATTTCAATATAAATTGAATAATAAAAAACTCATAAATATAATTGAGCTTATTATATGTTTAAAAATATATAAGCTATACTCTATATATATATATATGAGCAATGCTACATGTACACCCCGAAGGGGTGTACATCATACACCTCCACCATTTTAATGGTGGCGATACTTTTTACAGGTCACATCAAGTGACCCATCATCATACCCCCACCCTTAGATGGGTAGGGTGTATGATGTACACCCCGAAAGGGGTGTACACATAGCATTTTCCTATATATATATATATATATATATATATATATATATATATATGAAATACATTATAATTATTTTCTTACTAATTTTTGCTATTCGTGACATGCAAGTGCAACTGCAACTGCAGCCCTACATAAGCCCTGTACGTATGATTTCTGTCCTTAACAGCTCCCAGATGATTAGATTCTGCTTCCCCAAATCAAAGTTCTCGTCCAGTACATATATACACTGGAACACGTAAACCCCCACCATACACGAAGATCCAAAAACGCCTCGAACTTTTCTCGGGTTTGTCACCTGATCCGGCCCTCTCCATGCATCTATATGTCTCTTTCACCCTACTACTCCCTTGACAATGTCTTCGACGTAAAATCCTACAAAATTTATCTTAAATATAAATTATTATTTTTTTATTTTTATAAAGTTAGTTAATATATTTTATATTATTATTATTTTTTTTATAAATTTATTAAAATAAATAATTAATTTAAAATTTAAAGTTAAAATATTATTGATGGACTCAAGTTTATAAATAAGTAATTAATTTCTATTCGTTTTCACCTATTTTGGATTCATAGGGTCATCAGATTACCATGTATAGTAGATCATATGTTGGTCGACATTTCCATTAATGTATCTATCATTTTAGATGTGCATGTATATGTTTAGTAGTTGGAAAAAAAAAGAACCACACATGAAGATATTGTGGTAAAACAGTATCTTTTATTGTTGTACTGTGGAAATTGGAAATCACCCAGAGAGAGAGAGACAAAGAGTCAACAATTAACAGTCTGCCACTTACCAATCCCCACAAGGAAAATGCAGTTTACTGCTGGCGCGCGCGCTCATGTCTTATGGGCAAGATATACTCCAAATTTAGCTACCCTTTCTAATGCAATTAACAAATAATAATAATAATAATAAATATTTGAGATTTTAAGTTTAAAATTTAAATTATTTTTAATTTTTTTTTAAAAAATAAACGAAGTGAATAATATATTATTATTCTCTCAAAAAAGATACTCAATATTTATACTTTGCCAAAAAAATAAAATGAGAAAACAATGGTAAAACTATTGGTTTGGTCTTTTATGTTGATTTTGAGACTGTATTATTTGCATGAAGAAGGATAGATAAAATAGTCTTATAATAGTCAAAAGTCATCGTGTCTTTTTATCTATGTATCTCCATCTAGGTAAATGTTATATGTACACCCTATTTAGAATGTACATCCTATACTCTATCTATTTAAGGGTGGAATGAATTTCACTCATCACTTTTTTCACTCTTGAATGGGTGGGGTGTAGGATGTTGTTGCAGATTTATGCATTCTTTTGAATTTGGATTGAGTCAAATTTAATTAACCGATTAAGTTGGTTATGATATAGATTAGATGTATGAAAAATATTATTTGATCTTGAAGATAATTTTTGTTGGTGCAAGATTTATCTCTATCTAATTAGGATTGGTTGACTCTTTGACCGGCTTCATTATGCATTATATATATATGCATGGGTGCACCTTGGCGAATAAAAGAGAAAGAGGCGGCAGATGGGCCAAGTTAATTAGGATGCATCTCGGGCTAATTAATTAGTGCATGATGGTGCCAGAAAGTATGACCTAATTAAGAGTATTGGTTCTCTTGAAGTTGTACGGCATGCCGGAGACTAATTAATTAGCGCCTGTAGGAGACTAATTAATTGGCGCCCTAATTAATTAAAAGGTAGCCGGTTCTTGATGCAAGTTTGGCAGTATTAGAGTAGAGAAGGTGCACGGTGATTCGCATGCGGCGTTGGGTTCGGCAGCGCAGCGGAGGCTCTCGACCAATTGCTTGAGCAGCTCGGATTACTCGAAGTAACATCATAAAGAATTTTGGTCATATATTTATATACTTCTCTAATTTGGTCTTCTTGATTAAGGTTTTACGGAAATATCTTTACGGGCTATTTTCTTGGAGTTTTTCGTCGGAACAAGTGATAGCTGGGGTTCACCATAAGGCTCTTGATTTTTTATTTGGAGAAGATATAAGGTGTAAGTTTGTATTTCTTTTATTTCTTCTCATAGTGGAATACATCTCTCTCGCTCTCCCCGTGGACGTAGGCAGTTGCCGAACCACGTAAAAATCTTGGTCTCTTCTTTTCGCATTTATTGTTGTTACCGAAATTTTTGGTTTTCTCTATTTTTCGTGCGTCTGTGTTGATAACGCATAACGGACGGTCCATTAAATTCCCAACAAATGGTATCAGAGCAAGATTCGCGCTACAACAGAGATGTCGAATGTCTCATCATCTAAGTTTGAGGTGGAGAAATTTAACGGTAAAGAAAATTTCGGTATTTGACAGAGAAGAGTGAAAGCCCTTTTGGTACAACAGGTCTTCATAAGGCGTTGCTCGGAATATCAAAAAAGGTTGACATCGATGAGCAACGAAGATTGGGTGAAGATTAATATGGCGGGCATAGCCGACGACACTAGTCAGGATGTTTTGATGGTTCCTACAATTTCAGAATCTCTCAGTGACTGGATATTGGATTCGGATTGTTCTTATCACATGGCTCCAAATTTTTATTTGATACTTACAAATTTTGTGAAGGTGGTAATATTATAATGGGTAATCATACTAACTGCAAGATTGTTGGTATCGGAACGGTGAAAATAAAGATGTTTGATGGTGTGGTGAGAACGTTAACGAATGCGATACATATTCCGGATCTCAGGTTGAATCTTATATCACTTTGTACTCTTGACTCTATTTGCTGCTCTGTTAGCATTTCAGGTGGAGTTGTTTATAAGGTGAGAAAGAGTGCTAAAATTGTTATGAAGGGAGAGAATAAAGGGAATCTATCCAAGCTAATTGGTAAACCGGTAACAGCGGAGAAGTCTAGACATTGCTAATTTGCATAATTGATAGTGTCGGAATGCCTCAGGGAGAGAGGGTGATAATGTGAGGTCCTGGAATCCCCCGCGTAGGGTTGCTGGTTGTTGGGCAGCTTTCGGTCGCCGTTGGGGGTGTTGGTGCGCGTGTTGGGGGCCCAGAAATGGATTTGTGATGCAATTTGGGATTTGCTTGCATCACTGGAGGCCTGCGTGGGTTGCACGCAATTTGGACACAAGTGGTGGACTTCGGGCTTAAATTGAGACCCCGTGGGAAGTTGGAGGACCCGTCGGGTGTTTAGAAGTGTTTTCGCGCGATTCAGATGTCAAAATTAGACTCCGGGTGAAGTCCGGATAAAAGTTTACCTCTCCGGTCGCCTTCGGGAATTTTTAGAGTTGGAATTGGGCAAATCGGACTTTAAAAATGGACCCGGCGCGAAAATCGGATCGAGTGGGCATTCAGTAAATTTTCGGGTGAGAATTTGGAGAAGCGGACATCATTTCTGGACTCAGCGCGCGAAATCGCTAAGGATGGACTATTTATTTGTTGGATTTGGAGT
Source organism: Tillandsia leiboldiana (assembly GCA_029204045.2). Classification (NCBI taxonomy): domain Eukaryota; kingdom Viridiplantae; phylum Streptophyta; class Magnoliopsida; order Poales; family Bromeliaceae; genus Tillandsia; species Tillandsia leiboldiana. Next base: position 4,009,449 of record CM055064.1, read on the forward strand.
CCGGTAGGCGTGCGCGCTTTTCGAGGCAAAGCGGCACGCAATTCGAGGCGTCGCGGCACGCGGATCGAGACACGCGTGGCGCGGATCCCGAGGAGGCTGCGGCGCGTCAGGCGAGGCGCGGCTGACGCGACAGGGCGCGCCTCTGCGCGCGTCGGGGCACAGGCGCACCATGCGCGGGCCACGTGGGGGCCGCCACGTGGCGGACCCCAGTTGGCGCCCGCGCGGGCGCTGGGGCGCCCGCCCGTGTCACGGGCGCGTGTCCCGCGCCTGTGGGCGGCCCGGTGTCACGCGCCCGTGTGGCGCGTGAGCTGCGCGGCCGCGTGGCGCGCAGGGACGCGGCCACGTGGCCGCCCTTCCTCTTGCGTGGGCCGGGTGCACCCGGGTGGGTGTGGTGCACCGGCCGGTGCACGGTGCACCGTGCACCGTGGACCGCCCCCTCCCCTTTTCCTCTTTTTCTTCTTCTTCTTCCTCCCCGCAAGCCACTTCTTCTCCTTCTTCGGTTCCTTCTTCATCCGAGAGCGAGAGAGAGTGAGGAGGGAGGTTGTGGGATGTGCGGCGGCGCGCCGTGGACCTCGCGGAACGCGCAAGGTGTTCCAAAGGAGCGTTTCGGCGACGGCGGCGCTAACGGGTGGGTCCCGTGCGTTGGTTTTTCTGTATTTTTGTACAGTTTTTGGAGCGTTCTTTTAGACTGTAACTGACCCTCTTGCTCCTTTCTGTGTTGGGCACCGTGCACCGTTTTGCGTGCGGACTCCGGCACCGTGCACCGTTTTACGTGCGGACTCCGTTTGGCTTGCGGATCCTGGCACCGTGCACCGTTTTGCGTGCGGACTCCGTTTGGCGTGCGGATCCTGGCACCGTGCACCGTTTTGCGTGCGGACTCCGTTTGGCGTGCGGATCCTGGCACCGTGCACCATTTTGCGTGCGGACTCCGGCACCGTGCACCGTTTTGCGTGCGGACTCCGGCACCGTGCACCGTTTTGCATGCGGACTCCGGTTTCGTGCACCGTTTTGCGTGCGGACTCCGGCACCGTGCACCGTTTTGCGTGCAGACTCCGTTTTGCGTGCAGATCCTGGCACCGTGCACCGTTTTGCGTGCGGACTCCGGCACCGTGCACCGTTCTGCGTGCAGACTCCGTTTTGCGTGCGGATCCTGGCACCGTGCACCGTTTTGCGTGCGGACTCCGGCAGCGGACATCGTTTTGCGTGCGGACTCCGTTTGGCGTGCGGATTCCGGCACCGTGCTCCGTTTTGCGTGCGGACTCCGGCAGCGGACATCGTTTTGCGTGCGGATCGCGTGGAGGCCAATTGCAAGTGTCTACGAGCAATTTGTGGCAAATCGAGGTGGGTGGCCTTATCTCCAAGTTTTATGGAATGTACATTAATTCTATTGATGTAGGACTATGCATGATAGTTTATTTCCTTGTGTAGCATGCTAGATTGTTGGAATGGCTATCCCTTTATTATCTGTTAAAGTAGTTATCTTGGAACTTGACCTAGCACCCCCGTCATATGTTGTATGTGTAACCAGACTAGTAGAAAACCCTCACTTGGGCTAGGGTTATTTATGCTTAGACATCCACACTGTTCCTTCATCCCTGGACATAGTGTTTTCTCGCCCGGGTAGTGGGCCGAGAGGTCGGGACTTGCTTTTAGTGTGGGATGCTTTTACACTCTTGCCTGGGAGCAGAGTGGAGTCTGGTAGTGGTACTGGGTTGCTTATCTGTGCCGGGAGCCGTTTGGGTAAACGGTAGTCCCGGGAGGTCTTGTTTCCCTATTGTGCCGTCGTGGAGGGAGCCGTTGCGCAGACGGCAGTCCCGGGCCGTCGAGTATCTTCCGGTCCGTCTTGTTGGGAACCGTTGGGGTTGACGGTGGTCCCAGGTCGTTGAGTGTTGTCCGACCTGTTTTGTTACCCTGAGTTGTGGGTCGTCCCTGGCTGTGGAGTATCTCCAGCCAGTGAGCCTTGTGCTGCGAGCCGTTGGAGTGGCTAGTGTCTCGTGTTTCGAGTTAGCCGAGCAGCCGAGTCGTCGAGAGTGCTCCGACTGATGTGCGAGGTATTTGGGGATCTTGAGCCCTACCGTTCTGAGAGTGAGCGTGGATTTTGACTAGCCTGCATATGCCAATGTTTGATACTCTATGCCGCGCCGTTCTACTCAGTTGGAGTCGCGTCCTGAGATGCCGCTGTGGATACGATGGTTGGCCTGTTGAGGCAGTTTTCCGCAGTTGAGGCAACGATGGGCCTGTTGAGGCAGTTTTGCGCGAGGGATGAGTTAGTAGGACAGGACGCCCCACGTAAATCCCGTCCTCATGGGGATGTGTGGTAGTGGGCAGGAGCGTTCCTAGTCGACGGGCGCAGGCTTGACTGGACCTTTGAGGTAGTCAGTTCGTTTGGGTCGATTGAGCACCTTGGGTGCGAGTGGTCTCATTTACTTTCATCTGCTCCACTTTTTGGAGTATCTAGATAGAGGCATGGTAGCTGTAGAGTAGCTCCAGCTTTTCTTGTTTCAGTTTGCATTGCGTTGTTATCTTTGGCCTCTAGTAGACTTGGTGGGCAGACCGTTGGGCTTGTTGACGGCACCCACTGAGAACTACTGTGGGAAGTAGTTCTCACACCCGTCGTGGTGTCTTTTTTCCCAGGAACTTCTCCTCCTGTTCCTGTTGCTCCAGTTGCTGATCCTTCTGACCGAGGCGAGGGAGTCGCGAGCTAGTTCCCTACCCGTCATTGGAGTGTAGCGGTACCCCTTCAGAGGAGAACTTCAGTTTTAGTCGTTTACTTTCAGCTCTGATATCTGTATCTCTGTAGTTGATTCTTTCTGCAGGTTAGACGCTTCGTCTGTACGGCAGTTTCCGTACAGATGGCGGATCTGTTAGTGAGCCCGGGTCGCAGTTTCGACCCCGGGGCGTGACAGATTAGAGTGGTATCAGAGCCTAGGTTGTAGGTCGTGGTGGACTTAGAAACCCTAGGCTTGTGGTTGGATATTAGAATGACTACGTGAGAGTCGTGACTTTTAGCGAGAGTCCTGATTGAGTTTTTACCTCTCCCAAGAGACGGGATGAGAGTTTGGAATGTTTATTCTCCTAAATCGATTATGTTGGTTGCAGACAACATAATGCTATGGAATGGATGACATGTCTTAGACTTTCGCTGGATTGGGTCGTATGGTTGTTGTGTCCTGACGTTTGTAGTTGTGCAGTGGGTGGCGATACCCCTGAGACGTCGTGTTGTGAAAAGGACGCATTTTCCCTGGCTGAGTCACCAGGAGGGCATTTTCCCTGGCTGAGTTACCAGGAGGGCATTTTCCCTGGCTAAGTTACCAGGAGGGCATTTTCCCTGGCTGAGTCACCAGGAGGGCATTTTTCCTGGCTGAGTTACCAGGAGGGCATTTTTCCTGGCTGAGTCACCAGGAGGGCGTTTTTCCTGGCTGAGTTACCAGGAGAGCGTTTTCCCTGGCTGAGTTACCAGGAGGGCATTTTCCCTGGCTGAGTTACCAGGAGGGCATTTTCCCTGGCTGAGTCACCAGGAGGGCGTTTTTCCTGGCTGAGTTACCAGGAGAGCGTTTTCCCTGGCTGAGTTACCAGGAGGGCATTTTCCCTGGCTGAGTTACCAGGAGAGCGTTTTCCCTGGCTGAGTTACCAGGAGGGCATTTTCCCTGGCTGAGTCACCAGGAGGGCATTTTTCCTGGCTGAGTTACCAGGATGGCATTTTCCCTGGCTGAGTCACCAGGAGGGCATTTTCCCTGGCTGAGTTACCAGGAGGGCATTTTTCCTGGCTGAGTCACCAGGAGGGCGTTTTTCCTGGCTGAGTTACCAGGAGAGCGTTTTCCCTGGCTGAGTTACCAGGAGGGCATTTTCCCTGGCTGAGTCACCAGGAGGGCATTTTCCCTGGCTGAGTTACCAGGATGGCATTTTCCCTGGCTGAGTCACCAGGAGGGCATTTTCCCTGGCTGAGTTACCAGGAGGGCATTTTCCCTGGCTGAGTCACCAGGAGAGCGTTTTTCCTGGCTGAGTTACCAGGAGAGCGTTTTCCCTGGCTGAGTTACCAGGAGGGCATTTTCCCTGGCTGAGTTACCAGGAGAGCGTTTTCCCTGGCTGAGTTACCAGGTGGATAATTATCACTGGCCGAGTTACCAGATGGATAATTATCACTGGCCGAGTTACCAGATGGATAATTATCACTGGCCGAGTTACCAGGTGGATAATTATCACTGGCCGAGTTACCAGATGGATAATTATCACTGGCCGAGTTACCAGATGGATAATTATCGCTGGCTGAGTTACCAGGTGGATAATTATCACTGGCCGAGTTACCAGATGGATAATTATCACTGGCCGAGTTACCAGGTAGATAATTATCGCTGGCTGAGTTACCAGGTGGATAATTATCACTGGCCGAGTTACCAGATGGATAATTATCACTGGCCGAGTTACCAGGTGGATAATTATCGCTGGCTGAGTTACCAGGTGGATAATTATCACTGGCCGAGTTACCAGATGGATAATTATCACTGGCCGAGTTACCAGGTGGATAATTATCACTGGCCGAGTTACCAGATGGATAATTATCACTGGCCGAGTTACCAGGTGGATAATTATCACTGGCCGAGTTACCAGGTGGATAATTATCACTGGCCGAGTTACCAGATGGATAATTATCACTGGCCGAGTTACCAGGAGGATACTTTCCATTGGCCGAGCAACCAGATGGATGCGTTGCCTCTGGCCGAGTTACCAGGTGGGCGCATGCCCTGGCCGAGTTACCAGGAGGACATTTTTCCCTGGCCGAAGTACCAGGAGGATCATTTCCACTGGCCGAGCTACGAGGGGCGATGCCGCCCAGTGAGAGGCGATGCCGCCCAGTAAGGGGTGATGCCGCCCAGTGAGTGGCGATGCCGCCCAATGAGTGGCGATGCCGCCTAGTGAGTGGCGAAGGTTTGGCCTGTTGAGGCGATTTTCACCTCCGGCCGAGTTACCAGGTGGTTATTTTAGTGAGATTGAGATGATCTGACAGGACGCCGAGATTTGATGGCGTCGAGTTCGTCCTGATGGACTACCGGGAGCGTCTCCAGCCGTGAGTTGCTTGTTGACATCGTTTCCCTCTTTAAACGAGAGGGACCGAATCCCTGAACGGTAAATGAGCGAAAACTTCGATAGACTGAGCCTAGAGTCTGTTCTTGTTGGATTGGGGTTCTAGGCACCGGTCTATCGGGATTTTTGGATTTTGGCCGCGACAGTCGGTTCTTCTCGCCTATGAGTGGGGTGTTGCTGCGAGTTGAGTCGTTGAGGGTTCTCCGACATAGCTGTGAGAGTGCTAGGGCATTTGCATCGATGTATGGGCTAGAGATAGTACCCTTAGCTTGTGCTCGTGAGGTTCAGATACCTGATCATGTGTTGCACATAGATGGGTGTTATTGGTCCTGCCCAGTGCAGTTGGGGCCCTGGTTTTTGCCTGTTGATCTTTTGGCTCTTCCTCAGCTCCGGGATTTTGAGGTAGTGTTGGGTATAGTACTGTGAGGATCTGAGGCCTTGATGCTTGGGTATGCCACGCCGTTGTTACACGGCAGTGATGCCACGCCGTTGGTACACGACAGTGATGCCACGCCGTTGATACACGGCAGTGATGCCACTCCGTTGATACGCGGTGGTGATGCCACACCGTTGATACACGGTGGTGATGCCACGCCGGTGGCGCACGGCAGTGAGGCCACGCCGTTGTTACACGGCAGTAATGCCACGCCGTGGGTGCACGGCAGTGATGCCACGTTGTAGGTACACAACGGTGAAAGTCTTTTGGATGTTTCGGACTTTTGACCGCGAGTTGGGCATCAGCTTTATGATCGCCTTGTGAGCCAGTTTTCAGTCCCCTTCACCGACGGTTTGGTCCCCGTTAGGGTGTTCTTTATGAGTTGAGGGATCGACTTCGACCCGTGGGTCCGTTGGGGTTATAGCATGTTGAGCGACCAACTGTGGCACGAGATTGTGTCTCTTGAGGATCCCTTTTGAGGGTAGCCTGCAGTTGAGTAGTCCACTCGGGTGGTTTTGGATCGGGAAGTGACCGAGTGAAGACCCCAACTTATTGGATTTCCCTTCCTTATTGGACGAGTCTGCGGGTATGCTTCGGGTCGGCTTATTGAGGGTGGCACCATGTTGTGGTTTGGTGCGTATTACACTTGTGGTGATCTCAGTTTTCCCCCAGCCTTTTTAGTGGAGCCCTTGGTTTTTCACGTCTCAGCTCAGTAGTGATGTGTTTTTCCTCGCCCGTGATTTACTTGCCCCTTTGAGATCCGTGATTATTGGAGTACGAGGGACGCCCGTTGCAATTTCTGGCTCGAGAGATGAGAGAATTGCACATCGGGTCATGCCGTACTTGTTGTTGTTGTTGCGGAGTAATCACGAGGAGCGAGTGGGGGAGCTGGAAGAGTATTGTTTGATACCTAGCCGTGGTATTCTTGACTCCTGATGGGCTTGATCTAGTTTCGAGGACGAAACTTTCTTTTAGTGGGGGAGGATGTGAGGTCCTGGAATCCCCCGCGTAGGGTTGCTGGTTGTTGGGCAGCTTTCGGTCGCCGTTGGGGGTGTTGGTGCGCGTGTTGGGGGCCCAGAAATGGATTTGTGATGCAATTTGGGATTTGCTTGCATCACTGGAGGCCTGCGTGGGTTGCGCGCAATTTGGACACAAGTGGTGGACTTCGGGCTTAAATTGAGACCCCGTGGGAAGTTGGAGGACCCGTCGGGTGTTTAGAAGTGTTTTCGCGCGATTCAGATGTCAAAATTAGACTCCGGGTGAAGTCCGGATAAAAGTTTACCTCTCCGGTCGCCTTCGGGAATTTTTAGAGATGGAATTGGGCAAATCGGACTTTAAAAATGGACCCGGCGCGAAAATCGGATCGAGTGGGCATTCGGTAAATTTTCGGGTGAGAATTTGGAGAAGCGGACATCATTTCTGGACTCAGCGCGCGAAATCGCTAAGGATGGACTATTTATTTGTTGGATTTGGAGTCCGGTAGGCGTGCGCGCTTTTCGAGGCAAAGCGGCACGCAATTCGAGGCGTCGCGGCACGCGGATCGAGACACGCGTGGCGCGGATCCCGAGGAGGCTGCGGCGCGTCAGGCGAGGCGCGGCTGACGCGACAGGGCGCGCCTCTGCGCGCGTCGGGGCACAGGCGCACCATGCGCGGGCCACGTGGGGGCCGCCACGTGGCGGACCCCAGTTGGCGCCCGCGCGGGCGCTGGGGCGCCCGCCCGTGTCACGGGCGCGTGTCCCGCGCCTGTGGGCGGCCCGGTGTCACGCGCCCGTGTGGCGCGTGAGCTGCGCGGCCGCGTGGCGCGCAGGGACGCGGCCACGTGGCCGCCCTTCCTCTTGCGTGGGCCGGGTGCACCCGGGTGGGTGTGGTGCACCGGCCGGTGCACGGTGCACCGTGCACCGTGGACCGCCCCCTCCCCTTTTCCTCTTTTTCTTCTTCTTCTTCCTCCCCGCAAGCCACTTCTTCTCCTTCTTCGGTTCCTTCTTCATCCGAGAGCGAGAGAGAGTGAGGAGGGAGGTTGTGGGATGTGCGGCGGCGCGCCGTGGACCTCGCGGAACGCGCAAGGTGTTCCAAAGGAGCGTTTCGGCGACGGCGGCGCTAACGGGTGGGTCCCGTGCGTTGGTTTTTCTGTATTTTTGTACAGTTTTTGGAGCGTTCTTTTAGACTGTAACTGAACCTCTTGCTCCTTTCTGTGTTGGGCACCGTGCACCGTTTTGCGTGCGGACTCCGGCACCGTGCACCGTTTTGCGTGCGGACTCCGGCACCGTGCACCGTTCTGCGTGCAGACTCCGTTTTGCGTGCGGATCCTGGCACCGTGCACCGTTTTGCGTGCGGACTCCGGCAGCGGACATCGTTTTGCGTGCGGACTCCGTTTGGCGTGCGGATTCCGGCACCGTGCTCCGTTTTGCGTGCGAACTCCGGCAGCGGACATCGTTTTGCGTGCGGATCGCGTGGAGGCCAATTGCAAGTGTCTACGAGCAATTGGTGGCAAATCGAGGTGGGTGGCCTTATCTCCAAGTTTTATGGAATGTACATTAATTCTATTGATGTAGGACTATGCATGATAGTTTATTTCCTTGTGTAGCATGCTAGATTGTTGGAATGGCTATCCCTTTATTATCTGTTAAAGTAGTTATCTTGGAACTTGACCTAGCACCCCCGTCATATGTTGTATGTGTAACCAGACTAGTAGAAAACCCTCACTTGGGCTAGGGTTATTTATGCTTAGACATCCACACTGTTCCTTCATCCCTGGACATAGTGTTTTCTCGCCCGGGTAGTGGGCCGAGAGGTCGGGACTTGCTTTTAGTGTGGGATGCTTTTACACTCTTGCCTGGGAGCAGAGTGGAGTCTGGTAGTGGTACTGGGTTGCTTATCTGTGCCGGGAGCCGTTTGGGTAAACGGTAGTCCCGGGAGGTCTTGTTTCCCTGTTGTGCCGTCGTGGAGGGAGCCGTTGCGCAGACGGCAGTCCCGGGCCGTCGAGTATCTTCCGGTCCGTCTTGTTGGGAACCGTTGGGGTTGACGGTGGTCCCAGGTCGTTGAGTGTTGTCCGACCTGTTTTGTTACCCTGAGTTGTGGGTCGTCCCTGGCTGTGGAGTATCTCCAGCCAGTGAGCCTTGTGCTGCGAGCCGTTGGAGTGGCTAGTGTCTCGTGTTTCGAGTTAGCCGAGCAGCCGAGTCGTCGAGAGTGCTCCGACTGATGTGCGAGGTATTTGGGGATCTTGAGCCCTACCGTTCTGAGAGTGAGCGTGGATTTTGACTAGCCTGCATATGCCAATGTTTGATATTCTATGCCGCGCCGTTCTACTCAGTTGGAGTCGCGTCCTGAGATGCCGCTATGGATACGATGGTTGGCCTGTTGAGGCAGTTTTCCGCAGTTGAGGCAACGATGGGCCTGTTGAGGCAGTTTTGCGCGAGGGATGAGTTAGTAGGACAGGACGCCCCACGTAAATCCCGTCCTCATGGGGATGTGTGGTAGTGGGCAGGAGCGTTCCTAGTCGACGGGCGCAGGCTTGACTGGACCTTTGAGGTAGTCAGTTCGTTTGGGTCGATTGAGCACCTTGGGTGCGAGTGGTCTCATTTACTTTCATCTGCTCCACTTTTTGGAGTATCTAGATAGAGGCATGGTAGCTGTAGAGTAGCTCCAGCTTTTCTTGTTTCAGTTTGCATTGCGTTGTTATCTTTGGCCTCTAGTAGACTTGGTGGGCAGACCGTTGGGCTTGTTGACGGCACCCACTGAGAACTACTGTGGGAAGTAGTTCTCACACCCGTCGTGGTGTCTTTTTCCCCAGGAACTTCTCCTCCTGTTCCTGTTGCTCCAGTTGCTGATCCTTCTGACCGAGGCGAGGGAGTCGCGAGCTAGTTCCCTACCCGTCATTGGAGTGTAGCGGTACCCCTTCAGAGGAGAGCTTCAGTAGATTAGTTTTCTTCTTTCAGCTCTGATATCTGTATCTCTGTAGTTGATTCTTTCTGCAGGTTAGACGCTTCGTCTGTACGGCAGTTTCCGTACAGATGGCGGATCTGTTAGTGAGCCCGGGTCGCAGTTTCGACCCCGGGGCGTGACAGATAAGATGGGAGAGTGGTGAAATACAAAAAAAGTCAAGGTGGAGATTATGGCGGGTTTATGTTTTCTTTTGAATTTGGATTGAGTCAAATTTAATTAACCGATTAAGTTGGTTATGATATAGATTAGGTGTATGGAAAATATTATTTGATTTTGAGGATAAATTCTGTTGGTGCAAGATTTATGTCCATCTATATACGTCCTAATCTAATTAGGATTGGTTGACTCTATGACCGGCTTCATTATGCATTATATATATATATATATATATATATATATATATATATATATATATATATATATATATATATATATATATATATGCATGCATGCATGGGTGCACTTCGGCGAATAAAGGAGAGAGAGGCGGCTGATGAGCCAAGTTAATTAGGATGCATTTGGGGCTAATTAATTAGTGCATAAAGGTGCCGGGAAGCATGACCTAATTAAGAGTATTGGTTCTCTTGAAGTTGTACGGCATGCAGGAGACTAATTAATTAGCGCCCTAATTAATTAAAAGGTAGCCTGTTCTTGATGCAAGCTTGGCCATATTAGAGTAGAGAAGGTGCACGGCGATTCACATGCGGCGTTGGGTTTGGCAGCAGAGCGGAGGTTCTCGACCAATTGCATGAGCGGTTCGGATTACTCGAAGCAACAACACAAAGAATTTTGATCAGATATTTATGTACTTCTCTAATTTGGTCTTCTTGATTAAGGTTTTACGAAAATATCTTTACAGATTATTTTTTTGGAATTTTTCGTTGGAACAAGAGATAGGTGGGGTTCACCATAAGACTCTTAATTTTTTTGTTCGGAGAAGAAGTTTGTATTTTCTTTTATTTTTTCTCATAGTGGATCTCTCTTGCTCTTTTTCGTGGAAGTAGAAAGTTACCGAATCACATAAAAATTTTAATTTCTTTTTTTTCACATTTATTATTATTATCAAAATTTTAATTTTTTATATTTTTCATTCGCCTATGTTAATAGCGATAACGGTCTATCAAATTTCCAGATGTACAACCATTTTTCGATGTCCACGTCTCCTCCATCTATCTCTCTATCAATCTTTGTCGAATATGTTACCATGCATGAACTTGATTTTACGTAGCTCGATCTGTGAAATATTACCCACAATAAATGTGAGTACCTGCAAGAGCCAGGGTTTTTTCTTTTTTTGAGGCGGCTACGTACTAGCGGTGACAGGATAAAGGTAACCATAAGTTGTGGTTCCGAGGGACGCTACAACCTGTAGCGCTACGGGGCTTACGCTGGTCCTAGCTTCATTTGGTCGCCCTTTTTTATTATTTACACACGCGCGCTCTTATCACTATAAAAAAAATTTTAATATAAAAATATTTTTTAAATATTATTTAGAAAAATTAAAGCATTCTTAAATATTTTTATAATATAATTAATATCGAGGTTTTAAAAAAAATCGTGATATAAATTTTATATTGTATCAAATTATTTTATTAAATAACAAATTTTATTATCTTTTTATTTTTTTTTGATGTTTTGAAATGTCAAAATTTTAAAATTTTAAAATCCTAATATTTTAAAGTATTAGAATATGTTTTACCAACACTTCGTATAAGTGTTAATAAATACGTAACGACTATTTATTTATAAATATTTTAACCGACGCTTTCAAATGTAACGTTAAACTATATTGAAATATTTTTAAGTATCGTTAAATATTTAAAATAATATTTTTAAATGTTAATTTTTTTGTATATATATATATATATATATATAGAGAGAGAGTGTGTGTGTGCGCGCGCGGGCGGAGCTATGGTGCTTTGTAAAAATACCGATCGTACTTGTAAGTTTTCACCGTTAGATTTAACCTTTTAACTAATTTTACCCTTTATATCATGTTATTCTACCAATCACAAGAAATCCACTATTATCCTAGCCACACATCTTTTCATCCAAATGTTAAAAGCCTATAAATACCAATGATTTGATATTTTTAAAAGTATAGAAACGCTCAATTATATATATATATATATATATATATTAGAGCTTGTATACTTTCAAAATCACAAACCTTACTATACTTGTAAATTTTTTACCATTGAATTTGTATTGAGATTTGTGCTATTGTAAAGTCAACTAAAGAGAGAGAAAGAAAAGGTATAATAGTACAAATCTCAATGCAAATTAAATGGTAAAAAAATTACAAATATAGTTGGGCTTATGCCTTTGAAAATATATAAGCTCTACTATATATATGCCCAACTATACTTGTAAACTTTTTACCATTGAATATGTATTGAGATTTGTGCTATTGTAAAGTCAACTAAAGAGAGAGAAAGAAAATGTACAATAGTACAAATCTCACTGCAAATTAAATGATAAAAAATTTACAAATATAATTGGGCTTATGCCTTTGAAAATATATAAGCTTTACTATATATATATATATATATATATATATATATATATATAATTAGGCTACTAAGTTCTTAATAGCACAAATGCATTAGTGCTATTAAGTTTCCAACTCTTGAATGAAGATATGTACGTTTAAGATGATAGTAGTTTTCTAGGGTTTAGTGAGTGATTGAAAAAATAGTATGATTTAAGGAATGAAAATGATCAAAGGGCCGGGGTTGATCTAACGGCAGAAAACTCGATAGCACCAAGTTCTTGGTGCTATCGATAGCATAGTAGCCAAACTCTCTCTCTCTCTCTCTCTCTCTCTCTCTCTGCATAATTATGGAACCCCCTCACCCATACCCTGTTTAAATCTAATAATGATGGTGTTGAAATTAGAGGGCAGCAAAAACTTACAAACTGGATAGCTAACGTATCCAGAAACCAAAAGTCCGATCAGGTAGTTTGTTTTACTAGACTTCTTGGATCATCCTTATCTTGATAACTCTTGACTTTCCACGAATCTCCTGGTTGCAGATCGAATGCACAAATCGGATCGAATGCGAAGAGGGTTACCAGAGTCCTCTTCAGAGTCATCTTCTATATCCACATTACTCCAAAACCTGGTAGTCCTCTTCTATATCAACACTCCGGATCGAATGCGACCAGAGTCCTCTTCTATATCCACACTCCACACACTCCAATATCCACTTCTATATCCACACTCCAATCCCAAACCTGGTAGTCCTCTATCCACTTCTATATCTATCCACTTCTATATCCACACTCCAATCCAAAACCTGGTAGTCCTCTATATCCGATCCGAAGAATCACTCCAGGTACTCTATATCCGACCCGAAGAATCTGGAGTGCGACCAGAGTTATCTTCTATATCCACACTCCAAAATCTGGTAATCCTTATCTTCTATATCCACACTCCAAAATCTGGTAATCCTCTATATTCACTTCTATATCGACATTCCCTCCAATCCTCTATATCCGATCCGAGGAGTGCGACCAGAGTTATCTTCTATATCCACACTCCAAAATCTGGTAATCCTCTATATTCACTTCTATATCGACATTCCCTCCAATCCTCTATATCCGATCCGAAGAGGGCTACCAGAGTCCTCTTCTATATCCACACTCGAGAATGAGGAAGAATTTTTTTTTTTTTTCTCTTGTGTATTGTATGTTGTGTCTTCCGTATAGGAAAATGGGTTTTATTTATAGGTTATTATGACTCCTTAGGATATTTTCTTTAACCAATAAAAAATATATCCTTATCTTTAACCCATAAGGATAAATTCTATTCTTATTCTTAACATATAAGGATAAATTTTGATCTTATTCTTAATACAAAATGATAAATCCTAATCCACATCTCATATGGATTGAATCAAAATAGAATCGATCAATGTGGACACACCACATGACAACAGATAGTAATAATAATAATTGGTTGGTAGTATAAAGTTTTATGTTTAGTGGAGAAAAAAAGGGCAATAGTTTTGAGTGGGGAATGGAGATGCTTCTGCAAAAAACACTTCTTCGTTACCCACCGACAAGGCACAGTGATTTTTTTTTTTTTTTTTTTCTTTAGGTGGGGGTTGTGTGGGAGGACAAAGAGAAGCCCATGCGGTCCATCCCACGCTGAATCTCTGCGTGGCCTCTCTGTACGTCCCCTCTCTCTCTCTCTCATGCACGTCTCTCTCTCTTTCTCACTCTCCACTTCTCATGCACGACCCTAACTTCGTGTGCGTGAACATGAACATGGACGCTAATCAAAAAAATTCAAATTATTAAAAATAAATAATTATTTTATTTAAAATATATAAATAAAGTGTTTATGAATTTCGATTGTGATTTGATTCAAACGATCTTTTGTTATTTTAAATATAACTCGTTTCAATTCAACCTTCTGTCATTTCGAATATGATTTGATTCAACTTAACCTCCTGCCACGTAACATAATATTGGTCTTTTTAAACCAACGAAGTATTCATGTATCTCGATCGTAACTTAATGTAATCAAACTCTCGCCACTTCAAACATGACTCGCCCTAATTCAATCTTCTGTCATTTTGAATATGACTCGATTCAACCTGACCTCCTATTACAGAACAAAATGCTAGTCCCTTTAAATCAACACTTATTTGCCAACTAAAAATGACAAAAATTTAAGCTCACAAGATGGGTCCCATTAATTGTATCCCTAATTGAGACCGATTTTGCGGTCGGATCACGAGATCGGATCGGATCACATGAGAGAAAGTAAAATTCAAACTATATTTCCTGGTTGAGCAAACAGGTCAACAATTTTTCTAGCATTATTTTGTTTTGTCTTCAATTTATAATTTTTATTTTTAAAAAAAATCTTAACATTTACTTTTTTTTTTTTTTTTTTTTTTTTTTTTTTTGTTATTTTAATAAAAACTATCATTTCAGTACTAAATCTCACCACGTGATAATTCATATACGATTTATCGAAATTTCTAATGACAAGAAAGATAATAAAAAATCAAAGATTACATCGCAATAATAATTAAAATTGAAGCGGAGAATCAAAATGAAAATTCGGATAAAAATTGAGGACAAAATTAAGGTATAAACTTTCAAATACAATTTGCAATATTTCAAGGGTTTATATAAAAAATCTGACCTAAATATTATATGTTAATTTTTTTAAAAAAATTATTGTTGAGTTTGGAAGGCACGGTGCACGGTGCACGGTGCACCACGGTTCACGCTGCAATGCTTGCTTAAATTGTCCAATAGAGAAACGTGCGTGGACGTGGACTGTACGGGTGGTTCACCGATCGCCGTACACCGGTCCCACGCGATCCCCGCGCAGAAATTAAGTAGTGAGGGACCACAAAATCTGACGTGTGGGGCCCGCTGGGATCTGGACTATCCAATCGCTGCTCGTGTGGAGTACAAGTTATTCGCTTCCTCCGTAGGCGAGTCAAAAAAGTCGGGTCTCATTGTAGAGTCCAAATTGCACAATTGGATTCTACGGTGGATCCGTTAAGACCCCAAAAGTAGAAAATTATGGGAGAGCCATTAAAGGACGGGTAATCGGGCCCCATTTTATTGTGGCCCTTAAATGATTGACTCTCTAAAAAGTGGACGAGTAGGGATGCAAACGGAGCGGGTACGGAGACTGGAGGAGTCCACCTCCTTCCGCCCGTTTTCTTGATGGATCGGAGCGAATTTAGTACGGATCGATTTTTATCTATTCTTTTCCCCGCTTACTACTCCGTGGGTGTGGGTCGGGACGACACTAATTATTTTACAGATTTTTTTTGCACATCAGATCAGGACGAATCAACGGAAGAGAAGGATCCTGCTCTATTTTCTTATAACGTATCAGAGCGAATTGACTTATCGTCTCATTTAGAACGACTACTAATCCGAATCTATTTATATTTTTTTCAAATGGAGATATCCTCAACTAGTTATTTTTGAAATCAAGCGATTTTAGCCAAATAAATTTAATAGTTTAAAGTAATTTATAGCAAATTAATTTGGATTAATTAACTGATATTAGTTAATTTCGTTAACAAAATTGTTACTTGAATTAACTAACTTATTGGGCTCGGACTCAGCTTGAGTTCGTCTCCTGTTGTTGGATGATCCAAGTAAATGATTCGGAATGTGGGCTGGGCCGAATCGCAGAAGGCCCGATGGGTCAAATGGAGCACGATTCAAATTTAAGGGTCCGTTTGGGAACTAAAAAAATTTGCAGTATATATATATTTTTTTGAAAAATACTACTTACTTCAAATAATGTGTACATCTTACACCCCATTCATTTTAGAGTAGGATGAATTTTACTAGTCACTTCGAAGTGACTAGTGAAGAAATCCCCATCATAGTTTTTTTTTTTTTTTTTTTTTTTTTTTTTTTTTTTTTTGAAAAATGCTACTTATACATTCTAAATAGTGTGTACATCTTACATCCCATCTATTTTGTGATGGGACAAATTTTATTAGTCATTTCGAAGTGACTAGTAAAAAAATTCCCATAGCATGATGGATAGGATGTACATCGTACCCTCTATTTTAGATGTACGGATGGCATTACTCCTTTTATATATATATATATATATATATATATATATATATATATATATATATATTGATACATCTTATGTACGGCTGTACTTTCAAAAGTATGGAGAGCTCCGTATTTATAAATTATTTTCGATAATGTGTATTTGATTCGATGATCAATTTCGTTAGATATGATTTGCACTATTATAATTATTTAAAAATTAAATTTTATAATTTTTCAACATTATTTATCGGGTGATCAAAATATGTTAAAAGTGGCTATTTTATAGGTTGATATAGTACATTTGTAAGTTCAACGGTGTATAATAATCAAATTATGTGAAACTTTAATAGAAAATTATATCCGAGTTATAAAAAACTTTAATATAAATTTTTACTTAATATAAAGAACAAGATCAAAGTTTTTAATTTGAAATTTATTTTTTTTATCACTGTTTTTTATAATATTTTATTTTTATCTGTACATTTTGAGGTTATTCGTTTATTAAACAAGCAAAGTAAAATAAATATATAAAATTTGATTTATAGATAGTTTTAATATTATAAATTATGTCCAATGAAACTAATCGCAGAATTAGTGTCACCATCGAAAATAACTTACTAATACATATGCCCAAACGATCAATTGTAAAAAAATTGTCCAAAGTAGCAAAAAAATATTCATTTTTTTTCCAATTACATTACATTGCTCCCAAATATATAGTTCTAGCATAGCTAAATAAAGTCTTTATTTTTTCATTTTTTATTACAAGTCATATCTAGTGCAGCTGATAAAGAGTTTGCTGGTTGATATGTGAAGTTTTAAGTTTGAAATTTAATTTTTTTATATTTTTAGCTCTGCTTATTTTTTTTTAAAAAAAATTGAACAAAATAGGTAGCTTATATTTTCTAGTAGTCCAACATTTTCCAAAGTCCTTTATGTGAAAATCCTACCATTAATAGAGGTCAATAATTTACTCTAAACATATTAAGACCATATATTTAATTTAGGTCAATATTGGAAACCATTTCCTATTTCCATTGCTTATATTCTTATTTAAAAGTTTGTTTATGCATAAATGGAAAAACATTATAAGAAAATATAAACAAAACTTATCTGAATTATCGACTATTTCGATGACTACCCGACCTTTCGAAAATTTTATTTTACTATGCAGCCATTCAATTTATTTGAATTGAGCCAACCAACAATATACTGACTCCAAAATTTAAATTAATTATTATTTTAATAAATGTATAGTTGTGAAAATTATATAAAATATACTAACTAAATTTATAAAGATAAAAATATTTTTAAATTTAAAATTAAAATATCGTTAGCTGATTTAAATTAAACAAATTAAAATTTATTGAAAAATTAAAATTTTAAAATGTCTGGTAGATAAATCAAAATGGTAAATAGTTCACATAAGTTTTATACAATTTTACCAACATTATATTCTATAGTCTTATCATTTTACTATTTTGGCCCTTCAAAAAAAAAAAAAAAAAAAAAAAAAAAAAAAAAAAAAAAAAACCATTGTTCCTCATTGTTGGTATTGTTTGATAAATTAACATTTGATAGTAATGTTAGAAAAATTATTATCAATAATGTATGATAATAATGGATATCCTAGATTTCAATTTTGAAATTTAATTACCTTATATTTTTAGCTAAAATTATTTTTTTTAAAAAAAAAAATAAAATTAGTAGCAAGCTATTTTTTTTTTCTCTTTCTTAAAAATAAATTCATGATATATATTTTTTCTGTAGTGAAATTAGAAGTGTCAAACTAAAAGTTTCTATTTTTGATGTCCCAAAATTTTAATTTCTTTTCTATATTTGCCATTAAAATTGTTTTTTTAAATTTATTGCTTTTGAATTATTCAGTTAATGTAAAGAATTATAATTAATTTATTCACATATTCTAAAAATACCATATTAAATTACTAAATATTAAATTCTTTATTAAAAGTAAACTTTTGTGGACTCAAAAAAAGAAAATTTTCATTAAGGATGATTATATCTCTAGAAAAGATTTCAAAATAAAATATTTTTTCTTCAAAAATTCTTTCTAGATTTTTTTTAAAAAAATCTTTTTATTATCTTTATCTGAAAAATTAAATTTATAATTCAAATATTTACTATTTCTTATTTTACAACTAATTTTTTACAATTTTCGGACAAGCCAAAAACTCTCTGACTTTTCTTTGAAAAAAAAAAGCTTGGTTTTAAATAAGGAGGTTGGAATTTTATTTTATTTCATTTTAACCTTTTAAAATTTTATAATTAATTAAATAATTTTATAAAAAATTATTTGATATAATAATTTTATTTTGTCCAATTTAGTATTGGGTTGAAAAAAAATCTTTTTTTTTCTATCTATTAAAGACGATAAATAATTCACCATTTTTTTAAAAATAATAATAATAATAAAATTATTTTTATTTTTATTTTTCATATATAAAATAAATAATTATATAACATTTTTAACAAAATATATTAATTCTAACCATTTAAATATCTTAATAATTTATTCATATAATTTTAATCATTAATTATTTTTTTTCAATCGGTAACCACCCGGCGAAATCGTGTCGCCATAATCCTCCCCTCGCTCCACGTGTCCTTCCTTCTCAAACCATCCATACATACACACATACATACATATATCATTATTCATATATACTATATATACATATATATATATATATATATATATATATATATATATATATATATATATATATAAAATTAAAGAAGCAACTCGAATCGAAAGTCGAAACTCGCTCCTTTTTCCCACTTCTCCATTGGCGGTGGTGCATGCCCTAATGGAACCATCATCCAATGCTCGCGCTTCTTCTTCTTCGTCGTCGTCGCCGCCGCCTCCGCCGCCTCGCCGAGTGGCTGCGTCCGACACAGCCATGGGCTTCGGCGAGCGAGCCATCGCCGCCGCGGGGGCCGCCGTCGTCTCCGCCGTCGTCGTCAACCCCCTCGACGTGGCGAAGGTACTCCGTATTCGACATCCGCATCCCGATGCTTGTACTGGATCCTTGGTTTTGATTATCCTAGGTTTTATTTCTGTTCGTCGTTCTTGATCGTTTGCTGCGTTTTAGTTTGGATTGAGCTGTGAAAATTGAGGGATTGCGATCATCTCGGTTCTTTTTCGTAGCCGTGGTGGGATTGAATTGATGATGAGTTGGGAATGAGAGGACGAATACGATGGATGTATCTGCTGTTTGATTTAACGTGCTGATCGATGATCATGTCGTGTTTGAGGTTGTTTCGATGATTCGTTGTAAGCAGGAGTGAAATCGCTCCCCGTTTTTTGTTGCAAAAGTATGGGTGAGGGTAGGTCGGCGCGGTTATGTTTTTTTTAGGGTTTTTAGAAAAATGAGGCTAACCGAATTATGGAGATCAACATAATTGAACGGAAGAAATTTGGTTCTTTTTGGTTGGATAATTTGATTTAGATTGGAGTTTTCATTTTGGTAAATGTACATCAAACTATATTACCGTTCAAAAAAATACATCAAACTATGTTGCTTAACTCTAAAGAAGAGCAAACCTCTGTTTCCTTTTTTCAGAGACTTTCATTATCTTTATTTTGCTTGAAATTTTGGGTGGTCACTTCCTTTGGATTCAACAGTGCCTTAATTTTGCAGTAGTTATCTAGAATAAATTGTGATAGTGTATGCAGGACAATTGTTATAATTATTCTTTTTCTCTTCTTCAATTGCAAGTCACTCTCTCTGATTCTTTGCCTTCTCACTGCAGACAAGATTACAAGCGCAAGCAGCTGGAGTACTCTATAACCCGGTATACTTGATTCTCATTGTTTCACAGTTTCCATTATTTTCATGTGAGATATGTATTTTTATATGATATACTACACTAGATCAATGAGAAAATTACTTGTAACCTTAAAGAGCAATGCTTTGATTAAGTGATGTAAAATAATGGAAACCATGATATTTCATAGTGTAACGACTTGGCCCGCTAGCAATAATAACTCTTTGGATCCAAACAATCGGCAAAAAATGCTTAAGCCCAATTATTATTATTAGCGTCGATAGTCTCTTATATATCAAATCACAATCCAGTTTTCATCCGATGTGGAACTATTGGGGTGTTATATACTCCCCCGTTTAGGCCCTGACGTTCTCATCAACCCAATCACACACACAACCCAAGATTGCTAGATTCTCGTCAGGCCAATCACACACACGGCCCAAAATCACCATGCGATGTGAGGCCCACCTCACACTTCTGGTCGGTGAATCAGCTTTGATACCAAATGTAACGACCTAGCTCGCTAGCAATAATAATTCGTTGGGCCCAAACAATCGGCTCAAAATGTTTAAGCCTAATTATTATTACTAGGGCCAATAGTCTCTTACGTACCAAATTACAACCCCGTTCCATCTGATGTGGGACTATTGGGGTGTCACACATAGTTTCTATTTTTACAAACTAGGTTTTGAAGTCGTCTCGGAGTTTTAGTGTTAACAATGTTAACAATGTAGTCCTGAAATATATTCAGAGTGATAATCAACTCCTTCAACAGTTCATCATCTAAAGAAAAGCCATGTCGATATCATCATCCTTTTTATTTTTTCCCTGGAGAGAAATGTCAGTATCATCTTTTTCATTTTCGAGTACATTGCTAGTACGTTGCCAAGCTCTTACCATGATGCTGACTTGGTGTCCTTTATCATTTGGATGGTGCTGTGCCATGGAGGCAGGGTTTTTCCGTGTTGATTCCTTGTTGGACTAGCTCAACGTGACACCTTCTTAGCTGTATAGAAGTTAACTACTTCCTTGCATGAAGACCTTTGGCCTTTTCTTTTATTAGTTTTTTTTAAAAAAATTGATATGAGTCGTATGTTTTTTTTGATTGATCATTTAGATGTTCTATTTTGCTGGTCCAAAGCTTCTCTTGAGTTACTGGAACTGAAATATGTTTCCCAGGTGTGGTCAGATTTTAGGTGCTGTCCTTCATGCAGCCCTACTGGAGTACATGGTTTGGGGCCAACTTGTTCTCCGGATTGCTTTCAATACAAGGGAACAATGGATGTATTCTACAAGGTTATTAGACAGGTAAATTTGTTTATGCAATGCCATCTGAAACTAAGAACCATGCCTTATTCTTTTTCCTTCTTATGTCTTTAGTGTTAAGCATATATTATTATTCTCTTCAACGGTTGATGTAGCATTATGTCTTTCATAAACTTCTTTCTATGTCATAACAGAAGAAATTTTGCAGGAAGGATTTGCTAGATTATGGAGGGGCACAAATGCGAGCTTGGTATTGGCTGTACCAACAGTAAGTTCCTTTATTTGATCAAACAGCGGTGTTTTGTTCCTTCAAAATGTTCTCTCACAATCAAGTTACCTTAGTTTTTGTCAACAGAAAATATGTGGACTTCTTTGTTGTGGAAAGCACGAATTGCACCGCATAAGCTATCTGCTCTACTCTATAAGTTTAATAACTTCCATATCTTTGGATGATTAATAATGATATCATGACAACATATCTGTCCGCTCACGAGAATTCTTTCAGATAATATGTTACTCTTTTATCTGGTTTGTAAGATTTCAGAGTCTCGTGCAACATCAATGTTAGATCACAAAAACCATCCGGTTCTTTACTTTAGGGGTAGTATTAATGATTTGTCGTAAGTACAAAATATGTTATCATCTGAGCGTCATTAATGGATATCGATTTATAAGGCTGTTAAGGTCTGAAGGTACCACAGACCACCATAAGCTACAATTTTACGAAACAGTGACAATATAATAGCTACTACACTCTATAGTAATGACAAAAAATTTAATATGCTTTTCTTGTAACATGTTGAATGCAGATCCATTTAACTAGTGGTACATATGTAAAGTGCTAATGACATCACAATTATGCCTTCTAACATTGTTTCACTTCAGAGATGGCCCAATAATGTGATCCTTGTAGTCAGAATTAGGCCAGCGTGCTGTATCATTCGCGTTCTTTTCGCCTTATCTAATGCTGGGAATTCACTGTAATATCTGGTACTCTGATTCTATTGGATTAAATATCTGAGTTAACGCATACTGGTTGTGGTTAAATTTTGCACATTGTAGTGCTCAACTTTTACAGTTGGAAATGGAATACACTTATCAGAGTAACTTCTAATTCCCTCTAAAGCTTCATGAGCGTGCTCTTTTTGTTGGCTCGGGACGCACTCTGAAGATGGGATGATTATATTCTTATCTCAAAAGTATTTATTTTTCCCAATGAAATGTTAATATTGCATCTGAGAACCTAACATTGTCTATTGTTTCCCTATGACTTAGTATTATGGGATCATGAACTTCTAGATATAAAGATTTTTCTCGTGCTTTTCCATATCTGCTCACAGGTGGGCATTTACTTACCTAGTTATGACATTTTGCGCAATTGGATTGAAGACTTTACAAATCAGCATTCTCCTACACTGACCCCTTACGCTCCTTTAGCTGCTGGTTCTATTTCACGTACACTAGCCTGCATATCTTGCTCTCCTATTGAGCTGGCAAGAACGCGCATGCAGGTATATCTTTCTGTTGCATCTTTCTTTGAAAGCCTAACTCTGGTTAATTGCTCTCCGCTTATTGATTCACTTAAATTTTAAATCATTTGTCCTTGTTAATTGCTTATATTGGCCTTTCAAGTAGCTTGAAGCTGGGCTTCCATATCGGCATGAAACTTATTACAGTCTAATGGATTAATTTCGTATTGCTTATTTTGCTTGTAAATGATTTCTTCAAATGCCAGAATAAGTTGTCTCGTGATAACTATTTTTTCTAATGAGGTTTTCCTTTAGTAATTGTGCTAAGGAGTTTGACTTTTCGAAATTTTAGTATACTATGAAGTCGTAGTAGATCAATTATCTTTAGTAATGCTGAGGTGCAAATGTGCAATAGAAGATTACCTGAGAAAAATTTATTAGAGAATTCGATTTGCATTAGCTGTTTAAGCAAATAGAAGATTTATTGGCAAGTAATTTTTCCACTAACTAATGGAAATTAACACACTTAATGCTCGAATAGAAAATGACCCTTTTTTACTTCGACAATGCATCTTGTGATCGAAAGATTTTGTTTCTCTCTTTTTGCTATCATAGTTTCTATGGATAGTTTCTCTTTAGGCTACTAAATTTTCCTTTGCATCATTATTCTTTGTTTTTAGAGGTACCTGCTCTGCTGATAACAGGCATTTAAGGAGTCTCACCCTGGAGCAAAGGCCCCCGGAGTATGGAAGACCTTACTTGGCGTTCTTTCACCACAGAAAAATGCAAATCATCTTGAGAATTGTATGTTCTCACTTATTAGTGATAACTTCTAACTTACCTCCAAGAGCAATACTGTCGGAGAAAGAAAGAAAAAAATATTATCATCATTTAATCATCAACCCGCACTCTTGTAGTCTCTTCAGAAAGTTTTCTTTCACCAATAATGAGAAATGGGAGCCCACTGAATTTAAGCTTGCATGTTATCATAGCGTAAAAATGTATAGAAAGTATTGGACTAATTGTGCATTTTACCAGAAAAAAAATATATAGTGCATTTTAAAATGACCGCCCGAACTTTGAAAGTTTAATTTCAGTATGCGACTTTTTGTTAGTTTTGGTTCAGTAGCTCTACCTCAAGCTTTATCAGAACTTAACAGTCTCCGACACAGTTTTATAAAATTTTGTCAATCAAGTAAAAGAGTCTTTGCACTGTGTTATACAGTCAAAAAAAAAGAAGTAACAGTGTGTCCTGTTATCTTGCAAAATATTCTAGTATAAGGGATACAAGTACTGTAATGTTCTGAAATGAGCTACTGAGATTACGACTAATTAAAGGCAAGATACCAAAATCAATCTTCTAAAAGTTCAGGTGCACATTTGGAAATACACTATATAGTTCAGGCAGTTTTTGTAAATTGTTTATGCCTATTTATCACTCTCATATTTGTTCAAATTGTCAAATGTTTGTATCAGTGCAAGGATACCGCGTGCTTTGGACTGGTATGGGAGCTCAACTTGCCCGTGATGTTCCTTTTTCTGCCATCTGCTGGCTAACTCTTGAGCCAGTGAGTTTTTTTACGCTAATGAATATTAACTTGTGTACTTTGCCGTTTTAGTATACTGTACTTTTAAGATGTTTCTTCTGTGGTTGTTTCATTAATGTGTTCCTTTCTTGCTCTAAACTGCTTTTTTCTACAGATTAGAAGAAGACTTCTTGGACTAGTTGATGAGGAAGACGATGTGGCTGGTGTTATCGGGGCCAATTTTACAGCTGGTTTTGCTGCCGGAGTTGTTGCCGCTGGTGCCACATGTCCTCTTGATGTTGCCAAGACTAGAAGACAGATCGAGGCAAGTCTACTGTGGTCTAATTTTAGCATGTTTGCAAGTTCTTTTCGGAAATATGCATTATATAAAAATCAACTGTGTACATGCATAGATTACACCCTCGGCGACACTCTAGTGGTTTTAAATATCAATTCAGAAATTCTCTCTCTATTTGTTTCTGTTTGGAATTTCCTCTAGCCCCTCTCAGAATGGGCAAGATGTTATCCTTTAGAGTATGATAGATTTATTTTTCTATTCTATTGACTGGGTTTCTTCATGCCTGCCTCAGAAAGACCCTGCGAGGATTCTAAGCATGAACACGAGGCGAGTACTACTTGAGGTTTGGAGGTATGTTTACTTAGTTATATTAGCCATCACCTTCATTTTGGATTCGAGAGATTCTTCCTGCTACAAGTTTTAGCAATAGGAACGGCGAGGGCTGTATTTTTTATTATTACATCAGCACAGTTCTGGTACCTTACTTGAGCCTTAATAATTGAATAGACCCTCACTGAGCTAAGGTCGAATGTATCGCAAGTCAAAATTATTGCTCTTTCTTCGTCTGAGCTTCATCTTTCCTTGTTTAGCATATCAAGGTAAAGATGTTGTACTGATATTTCATCTATGCTCGTCGCGGAACAATGAAACTTTGAAATGCTTGCTGCAGGAATGAAGGAATCAAGGGACTTTTCACAGGTGTAGGGCCGCGCGTTGGACGCGCGGGGCCGTCGGTCGGGATCGTTGTCTCGTTCTACGAAGCTCTCAAGCATATCCTACATAAAAGGCATGCTAACTCGTAACGGGGAAAGCTTTCCGTGCGTGCCGATTCATGTTAGCATCCCTAACCCTAAAGACCCAAAAAAATCCTCCCTCCCTAAGAGCTTATTCTTTCCCACTCAGGTAAGCAATAGTATCAATTCTTCATTTCGTCCAAAGGGTTCAATGGCCATTTTGGAAGTTGCTATTGTTTTGCGGTTCTTGGTATTTATTTTACGTGAAATTATTATGTTTTGCGTTTTTCTCTTTTGCATGAATAAAATTAAAACTTTTGCCAGAGGCGAAAGATTTAGCCAACTTTTTGAATGAGCTCAGTTAATTTTGCTAATAGTAAGTAGTATTTGGGGGTTAACTTTAGTTTTGTTGATGGGGGGGAGCATGAAATTAAGCTCATTTAATTTCTCACTTGCGAATATGAATCAAACGATCTCAAATCGAGAGGTGTGTACACCACGTTAAATATATAAATACACCTCAAACATTCTCAAATGACCAAAAGATAGATACCTATTTTTTCAAAACTAAAAAGTTCTTCGAGCTTTGAAAACTAGAAACACCCCTAATGCAGCTGCATGTATCTAAAGCGCTGAATTTTTGTGGACTGCGTGGGGAGAGTAGTAACTAAAATAAAACAACGAAAATAAATAAAAAGGAGTAATAAAAACGAGAATAGGACCAAGAACTTGATGTTTTTGTGAGTTTGGTAAACAATGTTATAAACAAATTGAATAAAGACTTTAAAACTGTTATATACATCTCTTTGAAAAATATGGCGGATGGAATTATTCAAATCCGTTTTAAAATGGTATAATTTATATATTACCATTTAACAGTTGTAAAAATAATAATAATAATAATCTAACATCCTCATTATACGGAGCCAGCTAGGAGGGGTCCATAAAGCATGTTAACCTGGCTCTCATGTGAACCTCATGTGACCATGTTCGTATGCAACAAAAGATGATGATAAGACGCCCAATATTTCAGAGGTCATCTATTCTAGAACTACTGTAGCTCTAGCACGCTTAACTCTCTTAACCTTTTAAGTCTTGTTACTATCCAAAATACTATGACGGGATTAAAAAATTTAATCATATTATATTATTTATTGATATGACTAATTTAAATTTTGAAGTGTCACATAGGATTAGGATGATGATGATGTAGGAAGAATCCAACAAAGACTAGCTAGCTACGTTAAAAAAAAAAAAAAAAAAAAAAAAAAAAAAAAAAAAAAAAAAAAAAAAAAAAATCAGTTCGAACAAATGAGATATGTTTGTTCGTTCACACGGAAATTAGATGATTCCCAAATCAACATGAATGCGCAACACAACAACCCTCATGCATGCCCCTGCTACGTTGTCTCTGTCCATTACAAACTAGATATCTATGCAGTGAATTACATTATTAGATGAGAATATTTTTTTTTTTTTTAAAATTAAATTTTTGCTCAGAAAAGCTTGCAAGGGGAGGAGGCATCCAGAGGATGGATGAGGTAGGTGAGCACCAGGGCCACCAGCATCAGCACGTACGCTATCCCTTGATCAATCGATATCCCTGAACACAACAAACAACAAACAAAACCCAGTAAATGGACGAATGAATTTTAATTAAGAGGGTTGGCTTTTGTTTAAGGATAACAACAAGAAACAAACATATTTCTAATTGAATATGTTGCAGAACAAGTCAAAAAACTTGAAGAAATGTTAATTACTTTGGTCGATTTCAGATTATGTCACTTCGTTAGAAAAACTCTGCGCCGTTTCATCTAAAAACTTTCACCACAAAATATGTAGAGGCCGTAATAAGAGAACAAGTGCGAATTTGGCATTTTTTGAAGGGGGGAGGGGGGGGGGGGACATTTGAGAGAGACGTATGAAAATGTAATCTCCGCTAAAACACCAAAACCCTACTCTGTTCGTACTTCGTAACAGTCAAAATGGAAAGCCCAGAGAAAAGAAAAGAAAAGAAAAGAAATAAAATAAAAGGGAAGAAAAATGGCGCGTTCTCACCGTCGCTGGTGGGCGCGGGCGCGGGGGCGTGGGCGGCGTTCGCGGCCGGCATGACAATGCCGACGACGAGGGCCGCCACCGCCACCGCCACCAATCCGAACGGCGTCCTCGCGATCATCACCATCTCCGACGACGACGACGACGACGAAGATGCAAGATCTCTCTCTCTCTCTCTCTCTCTCTCTCTCGGCGATTTGAAGCCGAGGAGAAGAGAAAAGGGGGGAGGGGAGGGGAGGGGAGGGGCAAAAGAGGCGATCAATGGGAAGAGAAACACAAACCCTAGCGACCTTTTTATTTTCCGCTTTTGTTTTTTCTGTTTTTTTTTTTTTTTTTTTTTTTAGATCCTCCTAATCGTTCGGTTTGGAGCCATTTTAGGGTTTCGGATCGGAGATACAGCGCTTATATTATTATTATTATATATAAAAATTATATATATATATATATATAAATACGCGCTGCGTCCATCGAATGCGACCACGTTGTGGGCCCCACGATGTGGGCCCCACGATGTTCTGTGTAGGGAAAATTATTCCCTACAACCGGTGTACCCGTACAACTCCTGCACTTCACTGATTAATATTTTAATAAATTTTAAAATCTAAAAATAAATATGATGCAGCCAGAATATTGATAATTTATTATTTTGGCATCAAATGGTTTCTAAATTTGGATTATTTTTTGTTTTAGGGAGTGTTTGATTGTACATAAAATTATAAAAAATAAATTTCTGTGAAAAATTTTTCTGAGGAAAAAATATTTTACATTTATTTAATTGAAAGGGAAAAAATTTATATTCGTTTGGTTTCATAAATTTTCTTTTATATAGTTTGAGTTTTTATTTTTCATCAAAAGTCGCTGAAAAATAAAAACACTATATTTTTCTTAAATACTTAAAAGTAATTTTTGAAAATAAAATTTTTACGGCGGAAGAAATACATGAAAAATAAATTTTCAAACTGAAATATAATTTTTGGTACATTTTACGATCAACAAAATACACCCTTAACCTTCCTATGAAGTTGCAGTGTGATACTCCAGAATTTGGATTAGTTCTATATATAAATGATATAATAGGAGGACGTAACATGCAGAGATGTATTTTTTTTTTTATTTATTTTGTGGATTGCAATAATTTAAATATTATGCTATATTATTTGCAATTTTATCATGAAATATATAAATATATATTTTATATATTTTTTATTTTTTTTGGGTTTAATTGATATTATTACTAAATAGCTTTTACTAGAGGATCTTATAAAAATATAGGAAAATGCTATGTGTACACCCGTAAGGGGTGTACATCTCACACCCCCACCCATCTAAGGGTGGGGGTGTGATGATGGGTCACTTGATGTGACCCGTAAAAAATATCGCCACCATTAAAATAATGGAGATGTATGATGTACCCCCCTTCGGGGTGTACATGTAGCATTGCTCAAAAATATAGTGTTTAAAATTATAATTTTTTATTTATAGGGAGGGTAGTGTGGGTGTATGAGAGGAGGTATATATAGACCAGGTGCAGGCACTAATTTCGTGCCCTCGCGGGGCCCACCCACGTGGATGCCAGATCCGGTCCCAGGGCTGCGCTGTACCTCTGGCCCACTTAATCCGACGTGGAGGGGGCGCTTGGTTTTTATAGAAAAAAAAAAAGAAAAAAGGTGTGATACCCCTCAAGTATAACCTATTTAAAATAGCTATTTTAACTATTTTATTTTGAATTTATATTTATATATACATTAACCTTAAAAATTTAATTTTATTGAGTTATCTATAAATATATCGAATAACAAATATATTTTTATAAAATTAAATTTTTTATATTTATTTTTAATTTTTTTTTTTATTTATACATGTTCTACTGACTTGTTACGATTAGTTTACTGTTTATTTTTTAACATAATATAAATAAAATATCAATTTTTTTTCTTGCAAATATGCCATTCTAAAAGTTTCAACTATTCAAAAAAATAAGTATAATATCTAAAAAAATAAAAAAGAAAATTTATCTCATTCACCTACCAAAGCGAAGTACTTAAACGGTAAACTATATTTTTCTAACAGATATTAATATTAGAAAAATTTATAACTTTTGAATAGATAAATACGAAAAGTTAAATTTTGTAGAATTATATTTGCTATTATATATATTTATAATAAATCGTATGAATTTTATAGAAATATATCTGTTATTTGATATTTGATATCTCAATTATTATCTATTTTGATCTAACTACTAATTTTTTTTAAATTTTAATTTATTTCATTTGAACTAGTTAATGATTCTTTAACTTTAACATTTAAATATAACCTTTCTATTTACAAATTTAATTAATATATTTTATATAATATATTCATGCAGCTATAAATTTATTAAAGTTAGCAATTAGCTTAAATTATATATTGTAGAAATCATCAAATCAATTAAATCAAACAAATCGAAAGATTGAATGATAAAATTAAATTTTTTTAAAAATTAAATAATCAAATTAAAATGATCTATACTTCAGATAAGTCTATATATTTTTACTTTTTTTAATTTCAATTTTTTTTAATTAAATTGAATTATTTTTTTAACAATCTAAAGATCTGATGGTTCAAAATGTATCCAGAATAATTAAATTTAAGCTAATTACTGTTAATTTAAGATGATTTTTTGGTTTCAAAATTAAATTGTGAAGTTCTGGATAAATGAATCTGAGCCGTTGATTAGTGATCGTTGTTGAAATTATCCTAACAGCTTTATTTTTTTTTAAAAAAAAAATCCTTAGAATGACATTTTTATTTAAGTTATTATTATTATTTTTCAACAATATCCTTGCACATATATACATCTAAAAAATTTTCTTCTAAAATATTCATACTTTTAAACTTTTGTAATATGTATGAAATATAATTTTATTTTATTTAGAATTCCGTCTGTTAATTAAAAATTTTCGATCCATTTTTTTTTTTTGAATATTTCTCTATTTTCAAATTATGACTATGCTTAAGGTACCTTTGTAAATTTACATTTGACTTTTTGGTCTAATAATTTTTTAAATTTAAGTTTTTAAATTAGTTTAAATTTAATAGATAAATTAAGTCTGATAAGTTTTTCAATTTTTTTTTTTTTTTTATCAAACTACATGATTGTATTCAAATAATAAACCTCATTTATTTATTAAAACTTATAAGTAAACTTTCTTTTTTAACTCTAACTTATAAGTAAACTATAATTGAGGCATGTAATATTTGGTATATAAGGACTTTGATGAAATGTTTAAAATTTATAATATATCTGCCTCTGAATTATTTAGAATAATAAATCATTTTGTAGACAAAATATATTATTTTATCAAAATTTTTATAGAGTGAAAATCTAACTATTAGCTTCTAACCATACCCAAAAAAGTATTTTTTATTTATATGCATGGTTTCTATAAAAAATATTTGTTTAGAATTTTTTTACCCAGATATCATAAAAATATAATAATTTTTTTTTACAAATATTTTTATGCAAGAAATAAAAATTATAAAAATATATATTGTCTCTATAGAAACTCTTTTTTTGGGAAATTTTTTTTTCTAACGCGTTTTTTGAAAAAGCAAACGCGCAGTTAAGTAAGGCAATAAGAATTGAAGTATCAGCATTTTCCTTTCTCGAACGTACCTTGCATGTGCGAGCCACTTATTTTTTGGATTGGAAAGGTGACACAGTGAGTGAGACACATGAATTAGTTGGCGTGGGGGACCATGTCGTGTTCATGTGTTCATGTTCATGTGTATTTATTTATTTATTTATTTATTTATTTATTTATTTTTTTTCTTTTTATATTTATAGCTGATAAATATAAAATATATAAAATACCATTCAATTATAGTTTAAACTTTAACAAGAAAGACGGTTGCTCGCATTCCAATTTGCTATTCTCGAGTCAGCCCGAGTTCGGTTCAAAGTAAGCTCGAAATCGATCGCTTGTTTAATAAATAAGCGGAATATGAGCTCTTAGGATCATGACAATCATTTTCTAGAATTAACTGGGTGGCTAGTGTAATAGGCTAATAAACGGTGGTCCAAGAGTTTAGTTTTTGCTGTTCTTCTCGTCACCACCGTGTTGTGATCGTGGTGCACGTGTGTTAGCAGGATCTTGAACCCAGAACCTTTTTGGACGAACACATGATTTTAGTCAGCCAATGTTTTCTTCCAAGCCTCGCAGGGTCGCCTGAGTCTGTTCTTGTTTGATAGGACGAGGGCATTAGCTATTCGAGGTTTGGAAATAAAACTTGTTTTCAAATGGTTTCCTATAAAGACTAAAAATCATTAAAAAATAAATTTTTGGCTGTGGAGTGACCCGGTTGCGCGCAGGTTTATGTGAGGACTCGATGGAATTATTTGAGCTTCCGGAGGATTTTTCGTGGTTCGCGGTAATGCGCGCGCGGCACGGTTTTCGGTTTTCTTCCGTTGAGGGTTCGGTGCTTCTTCGACTTCGGCGTTTGCCTGCGGAAAGCTTTTCAGGTGGGTTGGAATTTCTCCAAAATTCATGGAATGCCCTTTAATGCTCCTGAATGCATTTTTATCATGTTACTTTCACAGTTTTTACATATGATAGTTGTCTGGAAATTTTTAGAAAATTATTTAGAACCCCAGATTATTTTTAGTATACCCATGTTATCATATGACACTAGGCTACATGTTCTGTGGACATTATTTTTGCACCCTGATCGTTTTAAAAATCGAAAAAGCCCGTTTTAAGGAAAAACATCATTTTCAAGGTAGTTTTTAAATTATGAGTTCGCTAGAGGTATGGCATTGTTTCAGGGTGCATTAGACCTCGTGCCTGGGGGCCGAGGGGTCTTCTTTTTGAGTTTTGAGATGAATTATAGTGTCATTTGATATTTGAGCTTCCTTATGGGATAGTGAAATTACTCTAGATCATGGGTCGTATTCTGATTTAGTGGTAGAGGTGGTTCTCCCACTTAGCTTCGAGGATTTTGGGGTTCCGGCAGATCGAGTCGTGGAAGTTTTCCGACTCAGCCATGGTCGTGCATTATCAGATTGAGTCGTTGAGGGTTCTCCGACATAGCTGTGAGAGTGTTCGGGCTATTCGTGTTTGAGTCGAGGTTCTTTTCCGACTGAGTTGTGTGTTCGAGCTTTGGGATACCGATCTGTTTGATCGTGGATTATAGCCTGCAAGTGCCGTATATTGAGACAGTGAGACAGATGTGATACTTGAGTTCGGTGGGGTCGCTCCCCTCGAGCTACGCCCCGGGTGCGATGATGATACCGAGCCTGACGAGGCTACGATGTGGATATGCGCCTAGTTCATATACTAGTGGTCGCTTGATACCCCTGGCCGAGTTACCATGGGGTCACTTTGTATGAGATTGAGATAGTCGGTTTAGGACGCCCCACGTAAATCCTGTCCTCTTGTGGATGCGTGGTAGTGGGCAGGTGCGTTCCTAGACGACAGGCGCAGGCTGGACTGAGCCAGTTTTGGCAGTCTTTGAGATTGAGTGTTATGAGCGGGTGGTTACATATTATGTTCTTAGATGGTTTTTCCTTTGAGCATTGATACTGAGGCATTTTAGCAGTAGCGAGAGTATGCATAGCATGGTTATGATAGAGATTCTTTTGAGCATTATGTTTGAGACATATTAGCTGTAGTTTTCCTTCAGCTTATCTATCTACCTATCTATCTGCATATCTATCTGTTTTGCCTCCAGTAGACTTAGTGGGCATACCGTGGATATTGGGACGGTACCCACTGAGATCTGCCTTCTGCAGTAGATCTCACACCCGCTGCGGTGACAGGTTTGAGGCAGCTGTTCCGGCTTGGTTCGCGCGGAGACAGCAAATCGAGGTGAGGACGCGGCCGATTAGTTCCTTACCAGCATTGAGAGTCTGAGGTAGATGTACCCGGTATATTTTATGTTTCCACTTTTGTACTGGACATTCTGAGAGACTTGTGAGGATAGTTCTGGTATTATTCTTGTGAGACTTTGTACTTGGAGGGTTTGTGTTTTAGTGGTGACTTTCTTTTCCAGATGTTCAGTTTTTATTTTATAGCTTTTGGTTTTAGTTTCAGCTCTGATACATGTTTTTAGCTATAGATCTGACTTGCAGGGTAGACGCTTCGTCTGTGCGGCAAAGAATAGTGTGATGTAATGGTGGAAATGGTCAAAGGATAGATGTAACAAAAAAAAAATTAGATAGTATCAAGTGTTTGATATTATTGATAGTATACTACGGTGTTTGGTGCTAATAGTATTGATAGCACACCATAGCCGTAAAAAATGATCTAAGATATTTAAAGTTTTTAGAATTTTTTCTTTTTATATTTTTTCGACATAGTTTACTTTATGATCAAACTATTTCAAAATTATTAATTTTTAATAGTTATTATATCGAGTTTATAGTTTAACGGTGTAAAAAAATTTAAATTTATTCAAATTATGATAGAAAATATTTTAAATTATTTAAATTAAGACTAGCATTCTTAATCTTGAATTCAAAAGTTCTATCATCAAATTTAAAGATTATTCAATTTTTACCGTTTATTTTAGCATTATTTATTTACTAAGTAAACGATGTCGAAAAGAATCAAAGTTTTATTTATAAGAATTTCATAAATCCTAAATCATATTTAAAAATATGGATTTTTGATTTGAATACCCTAAAATCGAAAATGAGATTATAGTACCAGAGTTTCGGTATTATCGATAGTATAGGAGCCTAGCTCTCTCTCTCTCTCTCTCTCTCTCTCTCTATATATATATATATATATATATATATAGCTAGGCTGGAATACTATTAATAGTACCAAGTCATTGGTGCTATTAACTTTTTAACCCTTGGACTAAAAAATGTGTGGTTGAGATCATAGTGGACTCCTTGGGTTTAATAGGTGGTTGGGAAAACAGTAAAATCTAACGGATGAAAATGATCAAAAGGATTGATCTAAGGGTAGAAAACTTGATAGCACCAATAACTTGGTACTATTAATAGTATAGTAGCCGGACTATCTATACCTCTATATGATTTTCCCTATTTTTTGCCACGTGTCAAAATTTCCTTCCACTCTTCTCTTTTTCAATTCTTATGAATTAATGATAGACTCTTCACATTTCTAACCCCTAACTCTTCTTATTCCTAACTCTCAATGAATTAATTATAAATTCTTCCCATTCCTAACCTCCAACTCTTCTCACTCCATACTTTCAATGAATTAATTATATCTCCCCATTTTTGAGTTTTTTTTATTATTATTCTTCTTCTCTCCCTCTTTCTCTAAGCCACCACCTCCCTCTTCACTATCTCCGTTGACAACAACGCTCTTTCCCTCGACCCCTCCACCATCGATTCTTGCCTCCTCCTTCCCGTCGTGGAGAACCTCCAAATCTCCTTGCCCTCCTCTTCCTCCTCCTCCTCCAAGATCAAAATCTCCATCGTCCACTTCATGGCCACCTTCGTCCAATCCAACTCTCCGTTTTTCAAAATTTTTCACCCCCGACCTCACCGAAAATCTAGACCCGATCCTCGCCTTCTTTAGCCGCACGGGGGGCATCGCTCATGATCAACTCCTACCTATCGCCGCCACTGCCACCGTGACCGCCATCGCCGATAAGAATCCTCCACTTCTCCGCCTACTCCTCATTCTCCTCCTCCGCCACCGTTGTCGCCGTCACCGTAGCTCATTGAATGTGAGTTCTCTCTCATTCTCTCTCTAAACTTCATTACATTCCTATATATGTCTTAGATTTTAATCCTGAGTGAATAAATATTCTACTCTGATTGTTGCTGATAGATTCTTATGTTAGGGTTGAGAATGATTGTTATTATTATTTTTTTTTTTTTTGATACGTTGATACGGAAGTTTTAAAGTAAAGTATTTAAAATTTTTCTATATAATTTTTTATTTTTATTTATATTATGAGAAAAAAAATATAAAAAAAAAATATTTTGATAATATTTACCCGCCACATCGCGCGGGTAACTACACTAGTATATATATATATATATATATATATATATATATATATATATATATATATATATATATATATATATATATATATATATATATATATATGGGGCAATTTCAATATTCACCTAAAATTTTTTCTGTTTTTAGATTTATCCCACTTAGAAGGCTAATATTAAAACTACCCTTCTTACGTTCCAATTTCTTTCTAAAATACCCCTGAAGTTAAACTCTGTTAGTGTACCGTTTGGAGCTGCCGTTATCTGTGTGAAATTACCATTTTACCCTTTCAAATATACCCTTCTACCATAACCAACTTTTCTTATGTACCCTTAAAATTTTCAATAGTTTTGATAGATAGGGACATAATAGATATATCTGATAGTTTTCAACTCCGATTATTATTTAACTCTAGTTTAACCCTACTTAACTTAACAAAGAGAAACGGTAGGGATATTTTTAATAACGGTGGAACGTATGAAGGGTATATTGGAAAGAAAAAAATAAGAGGGGTAAATCAGATATTTCTTCAGATTTCAGGAGTACATAGACAATTATCTGTGATGGGTGAAATGCACCCCCACCCCAGGATGGGGTGGGGTGTAGCCTGAACACCCCCTTGGGGGTGTACATGTAGGTTTTCCCTCTATATATATACATATATATATATATAAATGAATGAATTGAGTTTTCTTGCTTTTAAAAGTATCAAGTCATTGGTATTTTTAAGTTTCTACCGTTAGATCTAAAAATGTGCGGTTAGGATGATAGTAGTTGTTTGGATTTAATTAGTGGATGGTTGGTGAAATAGCATGATCTAAAAGGTAAAATTAATTAAAAAGATAAATTTAATGGTAGAAAACTTACAAGTATCAATTAAGTAGTAATTTTATAAGGATAATAGCCTGTGATATATATATATATATATATATATATATATATATATATATATATATATATATATATATATATATATATATATATATATATATATATAGGCTGGAATATTATTAATAGTATCAAGTCATTGATGTTATTAAGTTTTTAACCTTTGAATTACAAGATGTGTGGTTGAGATGATAGTGGGCTCATTGGGTTTAATAGGTGGTTAGAAAATAGTAAAATCTAACGAATGAAAATGATCAAAGGGATTGATCTAAGAGTAGAAAATTTAATAGCACCAATAACTTGTTACTATTAATAATACAGTAGCGAAACTATATATATATATATATATATATATATATATATATATATATATATATATATATATAGTTGAACTTATATACTTTTAAAAGTATATAAGCTCAACTCTCTCTCTCTCTCTCTCTCTAGCACCGTTTGTTTCATAATTAAACTTATATACTTTTAAAAATATATAAGCTCAACTCTCTCTCTCTCTTTCTAACACCGTTTGTTTCATAATTAAAATATTTTAAGAGAAATATTTGTTAAATAATTTTTAACAATAAGGTACCAGGATACCTCATAAAACGTAGTATATCCATAAAAAAAGGGTATATATATACACCCCTTTAGGGGTGTATATCTTACACTCCACCCCATCTCGGGGTGGGATAAATTTCATTCGTCACTCGATATGACGAGTAAAATAATATCTATTCCAGAATGGAATGAGGTGTAGGATGTATACCCCTTTATGTACACCTAGCATCCCTCATAAAAAAAATTATCTTATGGGATATTTAGGAATGTTAAAATATACTTTAAAAATGGACAAAAATAACAATACATTCCAATCAAAGAAAAAAAAAAATACTATTCTTCAGCTCCCTCCCCTCTAATATGTTAAATTTTAAACTTTAATTTTCAAAATTTTAAATTCAAAATTTCAATATAAAATATTAAATTTAAAAATATAAATATAATTTTATAAATTCTAATATATATATATATATATATATAGAGTTGGGCTGGAATGCTATTGATAGCACCAGCCCAACTTTGCCACCGATTTTATACCCTTTGGATTGCGTTGAGATTTGTGAAAGCTATTTAATGAAAAAAAGAAAAAAGAAAAAGTAAAAAGAAAAAGTAAAAATTAAATAGCTTTCACAAATCTCAACGCAATCCAAAGGATATAAAATGGGTGGTAAAGTTGGGCTGGTGCTATCAATAGCATTCCAGCCCAACTCTATATATATATATATATATATATATATATATATATATATATATATATATATATATATAAATTTTGGATATCAAAATTTTAAATTTTAAATTTCAAATTTATATTTCAAATTTTCCAATTTTAAACTTTAAAATTAAAATTTTTATTTTTAAAATTTAGAATTTTAAAATTTAAATTTAGATTTTATATTTCAAAATTTTAGTTTGAAATTTGAAATTTGAAATTCAAAAAATTTGAAATTTGAAATTTAAAATTTAAAATTTGAAATTGTAAATTTTAAATTATAAATTTAATTTAAATTTTGGTATCAAATTATGAAATTTTTAACTTTAAAATTTTAAAATATAAAATTAATATTTTACTTTTAAATTTTAAATATTAAATTAAGAGAAATTTCGTGGGATTGTAAAATATGAATCCAAACAGTTTAAAAATTGAATCTGTGAAATTTTTTAGAGTTGCGAGATTTTCTATTTCACCTAAACCAAAAACACAGTTTATAAATTTCATGAATATTTTTTAACTGTACATCTAAATAGGCCCTAACAATTTAAAATTTTGAATTGTTCCAATTATTTCTCTTCTCGAAATTTAAAATTTTGAACTGTTCCAATTATTCCTCTTCTCAAATTTCTATCATCTAAAAAATATCTTGTGCCTGTATAGAAGTTGTTGCATGATTAGTTTCATTTATAATTATTATAATTATTAATAATATTTGACTTCAATTATTATACTCTTTAAATACACATAAGACAAAATTAAACTAATTTTCCGTAAATCTCTGAAACTCAAAGCCCTAAATCCTAAAGCCAAGGGATTCAAAAATAATT
This sequence comes from Tillandsia leiboldiana, assembly GCA_029204045.2. Classification (NCBI taxonomy): domain Eukaryota; kingdom Viridiplantae; phylum Streptophyta; class Magnoliopsida; order Poales; family Bromeliaceae; genus Tillandsia; species Tillandsia leiboldiana. The sequence continues at coordinate 4,047,562 of CM055064.1, forward strand.
GACTCTTGTTTCTGAGTTTCCAATTAATCTGAAAAGTTTCTGCGCATGCATTCATTCACTCATTCAGGGTGCAGGATTTCGTAAAGCACCTCTACAAAAATAAATTAACATTTCTAGGTAAAAAAAAATATATAGAGATCCCCCCTCAACTATAGAACATTCCGAAATGATCTCATCTCTCTCTCTCTTTATTGATAGTTTCTTAACTTTTTTAGTATAAAAAATTTAGTTTTAGTCAGTTAGTTTTGATTACTTTTTCATAAATAAACTGCAGCAATTAAAGACTGATAGTTAACAAAGATATAAGATTTAATCAAACTTTTAATTTAATTAAGTAAGCTAATTTAAATATAAAAAAGCGGGCTAAAAAAAGTCAATCAGAAAAAGGTGAAATGAAGGAGCTAGCTCACTTCACTACAACAAAATTAGACTATAGCGACACTTTTAAGTGTTTCTAAAATTTAAAAAAGTATCGCTGACAAAAATACCGATACTTATTGTAAGTGTTGCTATATGTGCCGTCGCTAGGGTGTATAGCGACACATTTTTGTAATGTGTCCCAAAAATGTGTCCCTATAATCTAATTTTGGATATAGGTGGAATATAGATAGGACACTTATACAAAATTGTCATAAACATGTGTCCCTATAACCTAATTTTGTTGTAGTGAGCTTCAAAATTCCTTGCAGTTTAGGGGGACTCTCATTGCATTTTTGGCTTTATCCTGACCTTGCAAAACCAGATGGGGCAAGTTAGGCAGTAATATAGAATAGACCTGAGCAAAATTAGCCTGATCTGATGGGCCTGCGTTTTTGTAGGCTGGGTTAGGGCCAACTCTCCATTCGATGAGCTCGACTTGAGCTCGACTTGAAATTTTGTTATTAGACCTAACCTGATTTGATCGAATCTGACCCACTACAACAAAATTAGGTTATAGAAAAATATGCTTGTGACACTTTTTTGCAAGTGTCACATTTATAGTTCATCTATATTTAAAGTTAGGTTATCGGGACAGATTTTTGGGACACATTATAGTAATGTGTCGCTGTACACCCTAGCGACAGCATATATAGCGACACTAATAACAAGTGTCGGTATTTTTTATAACAGTATTTTTTTTAAAATTTTTAGGAATGCTTAAAAATGTCGCTATAGCATAGTTTTATTGTAGTGACCTAACGCAGTTTAGTCCAACCAATTTAGATGAGGTCCAGTTAAAAGCATGTGTATTTTCATTGAGCCAGGCCCGGCCTGGCCCGGCCAGACCCGGCCGGCCCGGCCCGGCTCAGAATTTGTTCAATAAAAACAACAATATTCATTCACCTTAATTAAGATTTTATTGATTCTTGTTTACTAATATAATTATCATAAAATCTGCTATGAGTACGTAGTTAGGAGTAGGCTTATTCTGGAAATACTTTTAACCATGTTCATATTGAATAAATGCATGAAGCATAAAAATTCAGGAGGGTTATTGTTTCTACGGTCGAAATATCTGCGGATCTGAATGTAATAAAAAAAGAGAATAAATGTAGGAGAGGTCCCTAAACCCTAAACCCTAACTTTGGGACTAATTTGGAAAAAATATGTAATAACATAAGTTATGAATTGGTTAGTAAATTAAACACTATCAAAGAGGTTTTCAAACCATTTCCCTCAATAATTTAGTTCACCTGTGAGCTGTGGGTATTAATTAATTTCCCTCATCAAATGTTGTTTTTATATGGCTGCATTTTTTTTTTTTAACCTTTATTTTCAACTGAATATACTTCATTTTCTGGTGATCAATCAGGTCCTGCAGCCTCAGATTTTAGGATCATAATTTTTATTTAAGTAGTTTACGCAAATAAATTTGTCCATATTATATACTTGGGTTAATTTCATATAGCTCAGATATATTGAATAGTAGATATATTTTTATAAAATTTAATTTTTCATATTTATTCTTTCAAAAATTTTAAGTTGTTCATATATGTTCCTATCATTAACGTTCATTAGGAAAATATAGTTAACTATAGGTTAAATACTTAATTAACCTTGATTAGTGAGTGAGGCAAATTTATTCTTTTATCTTTTCAAATATTATACTTAACTATAGGTATATTTTTTAATCATTGTAATTTTTGAAAAACATATTTATAAGGACAAATTTAACATTTCATTTATATTTTGTTAAAAAATAAACAACTAACGATAACAAACCAAAATAATATATATAAACAATCTATGAAAAATAAAACTTTGTAAAAATATATTTACTATTCGATATGTTTACAGAAAACTATATGAAATTAATCCTATATACTACTACTAAACGGTGTGTGTGTGTGTGTGTGTGTGTGTGTGTGTGTGTGTGTGTGTGTGTGTGTGTGTGTGTGTGTGTGTGTGTGTGTGTGTGTGTTGTTTCTTCTATCCAATGAACCCGGATAAAGCAAGCAAGAGACCAAACTGTTTCAGTTTGGGAAACACTTTGAAGTCCCACATGCACCATATGTCTCCGTACGTAGCATATCAAATCATTGTGATCAAGCTAGGGTTTTTCATAATTTTGTTCAGTAAGAAAAATGATATATAATAATAATAATAATAATAATAATAATAATAATTTATGCGATATTCCCTTTTGTTTTTGTATATAATTACCTCCATGACTTGTAAGTAGAAAAGATACAATTTGATCGAGTGGCCCTATATATTCTCTCCACTTGAATGTACAGGTAATGAACTGCTTGATTTTGGCTTTCTCACACTCTCTTTCTTTCTTTCTTTGTACAATGCCTGGAACTCTTATATAAGGAGTACAAATCGGCAGAGAGATTCTGAGGTAGAAATTCATTTGAGGTACCACAAAAGAATATATGAATAGCAAATCTATATTCCAATTACGAAGGAATCCAAATGAGTAGCTTTCGGAAAAGCGGCAGTCCTTCTTATCTCTAACTTCGCGCGATGCGAGTGCTCGTCATTGCTTTAGAATCTATTCTGCATGTGATTTGCAGTTTTCCAGCATACAGAAGAACGATTATGCGGAAGCTAGATGGTATATTAATTTTCTTTGTAGAAAAAGTAGCTACAAACTACAAATTAAACTTAGGGGTACGTAGAGAAGCACTCCTGACCATTTGTATACTTGAGTTTGTACAGTTAAGTAACAATATATATATATATATATACTTTGGCTTAATAAGAAATATATGTACAGTTCGTATCAAATTTTGTCAGTTAGCTGTCTTAGCCCAGTGTCATTGTCTATGAACACGGACAATAATTTGAATATTTAATGAGATAATGATATGTATTAATGACTCAAGTACGTAGTTGTAGCTTCCACAATGATCAGTGGAATCTGGTAGTATGCATTATGAATAGTTAGCTCGACCACCTTATGACCTAACTGGGCCACTTCTAATTGTTATTAATTAACCAATTGCGGCTGGTAACTTTGAACAAGCTTTTTTAGTACCATGCAACTTCAACATTTTTTGCTTTTGATGACGGGTTTGGTCCATGTACAAACTAGTAAATATGTACAAACTAGTAATTAAACATGTACAAACTAGTAAATAAAATAGGCCTAAAAGTGAATAGCATTATGGTTCCGTCCATGCTTTATCACACTCAATTCATGGTGGATTAAAGATTATAAGCAGGAATATTTGGCGCCTTTCGGCTCTCTTTTTAAATCCTTCTGTAAAAAGCTACCTAATTTGTTATACATTAGTTAGTATGCAGTGTAGCTTAGGGCTTTTTTTATTTTTTGAGAGAGAAAAGTAGCAAGCTACCTAATTGTTTACCTGTTTTGTTCTTTTTTTTTTTTTTTTTTTTTTTTTTTTTTTTTAATAAATGAGCTTAATTATTAGGTTTTGAATCTGGGACTTCCACTACGAGCCAACCATCAAGCTGTACAATTGGTGAAGCTTAGGGCTTCAGATGTTATATATAATAACATTTGCCAAACTTATCTTCATTCGATCATAAACTCGTTCCTTGCTTAAGTACCGGATCATAGATCTACGTAAGAAACTAAGATTCCATAATATATAATATAATGTCTTCGTTTCTTCAGGAGGGATGATATATATTAAAATTAATATTTCTAATTGATATTGACAAATAGATTAATCAAATCTAGTTTATCAATTGAATTATTGATTAAATTCAATAAATTTAATTTACGTCTATCAAAATAAATATGTCAATATCATTTTTTATATTTTATATTCTTAAAAACAAACTCAGTAAAAATATGAAATAATTAGTCCTGACTATCAAGCTTTTAGCTAGCTGTGTTCTACACTATATAAAAAGAAATGATGGACTATATAATAGTGATGAGGTTCTATGTTTTATTTATAGTACACTTTTTAATTTGAAACTTTTGCTCTGGATATAAAAACAATTAAAAAGATTTTATTTTTTTATTTTCTTTCAAATTATAAGAAGACTATACATTTATCAAAAACAACTCTCCTTAAAATAGTATTAATTTTTGTACGAGCTCTAGCTAAGCTAAACAATTGCTCGAGTATATATTTCATCTTCATAGAGAGTTGCAATCGAAGAATCAATAATATCATTACTCAGTTTTCTCTATTTTTTTCTTTTTTCTTTTTTCTTTTTTGGTTGAGATCTAAGGTACCCGATTGATGGTATTTTAATGCAGAAGGAAAATGACTTACTGAAAATAATAATCTTTTTTTTTTCCTCTAGATATTCCAAAAAACAATAATAATAAATTGATCGGGACGTAACGGTCCCTAATTTTGATTTTCCCAATGCTCTTCAAGTGAAAGTGTTGCATGAAATGGGGCTTTATTTGTTGGCATAGTACTTGTGCAATATGTCAACTAAACATTTACATACCCACGCTCCAAACGCATTAATGCTGTTGTTATCCAATTTAAATTATCGTATATATATTTTGGAAATGTGTGGGAAAACGTTTTATTCATATGTATATATAAATTTTTTTTTAACCATTCTTTGAACCTGAATTTATTTTATTGCCATTATTAGATTTTTTTTTTCTATACTCAGGTGGCTCAATAGGATTAAAATTTGCCAGCAATTAAACTCTGAATTAAAATTTTTTGATATCAATTATTAAATTCTTTGCCACTTCTGATTTAGAATAGTCTGTATTTATTAATTATTGCACGACTTTATGAGTGAGGCACAAGCATTAATTAGCAAATAGTAGAAACTTTGGACAAAAAATGAACTCATAAATTCGACTATTAATTAGAATTATCAAATAAATTAATATTAACAAGCATTCTCTTTCATAGACCTTGAAGCTAGCTTAATTTGCTGAGCAAGATAAAAGTAGAGAGCACACTCCTATATATGATTTAGTAAATGCGCATCCATTTTATCACCCTCGGATTTAAAAAAAAAAAAAACCTATTTTGTTATTTTGTTATTTTATGTTATTTTAACTTCCAAAACGTGCAGTTGATAAAATAGTAAGGAGTTATACTTTACAAAATCTAAGATGGTAAAGTGTTACAGTTTAATTATACATCACAGTATGATGAAACGATACTTCATCATGATGAAATAAGAACAAAATAACAAGATATAAATATTAAACATATTGTTTTATAGTAACTTAAATTTTTAAAAATTAACTATTATTTCGCATTATGTAATATGGTATTCTATCAACGTCTCAAACATAAAGGATAAAAATTTTAAATACAAATATTAAAAATATTATTTTTTAATAGCTTAAAGTTTTTTAGAATAATAATTACCTGATAGTAAAGTTTTGAATATAAATATTAAAAATATTATTTTCTAGTACCTGGCTTAAGTTTTTTTTAGAATAACAGTCCCAAGATAATAAAATGTAAATGTGCCCAACTATACTCTTTGAAAAATAACAGCCGTCGGATAATAAAATATAAATGTGCTAAACTGTGATAGGACTTAATTAAAGTTTACTAAAAAAAAAAGAGGCAAGTGAGCATATATATAATTATTAAATTATGTAAAATAATTATTATTCTCTAAAAATCTAAGCGGGTAAAAAATAATATTTTTATATTTTTATATTTAATATATGAATTCGAGATTTTTTAATAAATTTATGATGTCGACATAAATTAAATAAAAAAAATTAATTATATAAAAAGCCTAGCATGAATCAAACATATAACTTTGTTTCATTTAACATTAATTGCCATGGATAGCATAGTAATGTCCACTACCAAAAGGTTTCTTTCTCTCCGAGGGATATTGTCGGCACCCAATTATCATCTTCCACCTGCTTAGGCTCCGTCTGATCGAGAGATAAAACGAAGATAACGAAAGTTAATTATGTTATTTTATCAAACTAAATATTTTTTGGTGGAAATATTTTTATCTGGTCATGTTGTAATCAGCATGCGCATTAATTAAACATTAATATTTCTTTGCACACCAAATGCCACTACACACATACACGTTTAAACAAAGCCTTTTCCCTACAAATTATATTTAATTACGCGAAGCTCTTAAAAGCACTTTGCAAGGGGAACATACATGGAAGGTGCTAACTTTTCCACCATCCCCATCTTTAATTAATCCTTTAATGGGGAAAGTTGAGGAGTCATTTCATCTATCTAACATTAATGCCGTACTTTCTTTTCGACCGACAAAATCTATATACTATAAGTAATATCAAATTCACTGCCATTCAAAAGTACGTATTGAGGTAAGCGTTCTCACAGGTGTTGGCACAGCCATAAGATTGTTTATAGAGCTATGCAATATATATATTCTAAATAGATTGTATATTATACATTTTATTTTATTTAAATATAAATATTTATTTATTGATTATTTTAAAATGATCGATAAAATTTATTTTATTTTTGAATGGATAAAATATAAAATGTACATCCAATTTGAAATGTACATTTAACATTAATCTTGTTTATATTTTATATTTCTAGTAAAACCATTCTATAAACTTTTTCGACATATTTGAATGACGGATAAGCTATTCAACAACTAAATTAGATTCTATTTTACGATCACAATTTATAACATCAATTTTAGGTCATGCTAGGAAGTATGAACATTTTATTAAGCATACTTCTTTCATTTATTCAAAACATTAATTTGTACTACTTTATAAAAGTGACTATGATCATATGCTTAGAAAGACGTGCTACAAGTTAAACTTCCGAGTGAACTTCCGAGTGAGCCTTTCAATTAGATATATCATTTTGTACATGAAATATATTACTCTACAAAATCATGGCCCTCAATAGTTTTCAATAAGATAAAATCATATTCCTAGCTCTAGAAAAATCTCCATATCGTATCATAAGTTATCATGAAAAAACATATTTTGATATCCAAATATAACCTTAATTCATTGTAAAAGTACTAGCAGGCCATCGGAACAAGAACCGAACTCCCGAAAAGTTGATCAGGTCAAATTGTTGATCGAGTCAAAACAAAAGCGCCTTTGGATTGCGATTTAGCTCATTGAGTAACTTTCGAGTGCGTCAAGATCAAGTGATTTATCTAGTTGAGCAGGGATTGGTTCAACCGGATTCTTTCTTAATATGTAAAACGAACCAAACTCATAGAACTTGACAACAAATTCAACTGGAACCGGAGCCGAACTAATTATATTGCATTATCAGAGGAAGATTACAGGGGTTGCAAAGTACTAGGGCTCATATTACAAAGAGACTAAGCACTAGAACTCTAAAGCTAAAAGCAATTCCTAAGAAAATAGTAAACTTTAAAAATGAAAAGAGAATTGAAAAGCAGCAGTCTTGTATTCAGGAAAAGACCTTTATTGCAGACAACCTTTTGCTATTTATAAAAATTTCTGCCAACCTTCAATTAGCTTGTGGTTACCGAACAATTCGCATAGTGGGGAGTGCTCTGGCCACGTTTTTATTGGTTACGAAAATCACTCACACGTTCTCAATCATTCCCACCCAAAACTCGTCTATCTTTGGGCGACTCCTTCTCGTCTCCTAGTGCACCACATGTCTTCTTCTTATTTGTCCACGTGAGCTAGACATGTGAGCCAAATCGTCTATCAGCAGGTACTATTTTTCTTGTGCCAACAATGCCCCCTGCCTCCTTGGTAGTCTTTCGAACATACGTTCAAATGACTAGCGATGTTAAACCTACGGCTGTGATCAACTGTGCCCATTTATCATAACTTGTCATTTCATATTTAATGATGCCATCATCATCAAAAACCCTTTTGACGACAAAAACTCTTTGTCATCTACGAAACGCTTCGTCTCTTTCGCTATCTTCAAATTTCCTAATTTTCTTATATTCTCTCGTCATATTACTACGGTCCATTATTTTATTTCTTTCCATGGCACTTACTCGGATTCCCCCATTTTCTCAAACCTCTAAAATTGACTATCGTCTTCTCAAACCATATGACAAAGATTCCTTTCACATTGTCTTGGGTTTTTCTTTTGTGGACAACTTTGAAGAAGATATCTTTCCCTTTTCGGTCGAAGGCATTCTTTTAACGGCGGACACTGTCTAATTTTCAGTCTTGATCTTCTTCTAAGTGATCCGGGACGATCAAAATTCTGGATAAGTTTCAACCATTGAGAATAGGGAGAGGCGGTTACAACTACTCCGAATAAGTCTCAACCATTGAGGATAAGGCGGAGGCAGTTACAACTATTTCGGTTAGAATAAGGATCGAGATAGTTTTAGATGGATCGGATTATAAAACCAAATTGGATAAAACCAATTTGGTTAAGAATAAAATTATTAATTTTCTTATCTTTTGTAAGCCTAAGGGTTATAAATAGGGGTCTATTGGCTCTTGTAAAGGCATTCCAGTTAGAGAGTAAAAATAGAAAACTTTTCCACTTAAAAATATATTCTTCATTTTTTTCTCTTATCCGGTTTCAGATATCCATCGGGGAGGCGCTGCGACATTGCCTCCTCCTCCGACGGATCAAGTGGTATCAGAGCGCCAGACCCTGGGGTATGGTGCGAACCAGAAGCGTCTACAAAACTACCAGCGAACAACTCTCCGTCCTCGACATCTTCCGTAGGCCATCGACGAGGAAAATGAAGAGTCCGCCTACCATGTCCGCAGACGAGCAAATAGCGACACCGACCGACATTGCCGCCAAAGTTGCGACGTTGTCTGACGGCATGAAGACCGTCTTAGATTGGATTACGGCCCAATCTGCTGCACCATCGGCAATACCAGTGGAGAAAAGCAGTCGACTCTCAGGAACTCCTCCAAAGGCGCATGTGACGCCAATGAAGGGCGCTGCCGAGGGTACCTCGGGTGCGCGAGACGACGATGACTCTGACGAGGACGGAAGCATCGCTCCGTCGCTTGCAGAAGGAAGGTCACAACCGTTCAAGGTTGAGGCCAAGATCGAGATCCCCAACTACGATGGCATTGTCGACACTGAAAAATTGGACGCCTGGCTCGACCAACTGGAGACGTACTTCGACCTCTACAACTATAGTAGCGCGAACAAGGTAATTTTCGCAAAACTAAAACTTGTAGGTCATGCATTGACTTGGTGGAAGGCCATTCTCCAAACTTCCACCAATGGGGATTTTACCTGGAGTCAGTTTAAACGATTGATCCGCCAGGAATTCTACCTTATGGGGTATGAAGAAGAGCGATAGAAGCGCTGGCATGTCCTGCGCCAAAGGCGCGACCAGACTGTGCAGCACTACACCACCAACTTCCGGCGCCAAGCATTGGCGCTTGGCATATCCCTTGACGATCCATAGAATTTTCGCAAATTCACTGCCGGCCTATAGGAGCGTATCAATGATGAGCTCCACCTCTTCGGTGTTCGTGATATCGCCTCGGCAAGCCAAACAGCCATGGCGATCGAGCGGAAGAATAAACTGTCTTGCATGGAGAAGCCATCTAGGGAGTCTGCCGAGGGCTTCAAAAAGGCCAAAAAGAAGGTCTCTCAAAAGAAGGGCTCCTCTGATCCTGATTTGTACTGTGATCATTGTAAAATCACATGACATGTCAAGGATCAATGTTGGAAGCTCCATCCAGAGTTGAGACCGAAGAAGAAGGACGATCGTGGCAGACGCACAACTACAACGACAACGATGATGGCAGCATCGACAAGTGATGCTCCTACCTTAATCGGACGGATTGATCAAGCGGACACTAGTTTGTCTCTGATGGCTATGCCGAAGGAGACAAGCCTGTGCCCGTCAAATCCGACTGATAAGAGAGAGGAGTTGTTCACTTTCCGAGTTCAAGTCAAGAAAGAGGTGATCGATGCTATTATCGATCTCGGCAGCCAAAAGAACTTGATCTCAGAGAACCTAGTTCAAAAACTGGGTTTGTCGACTACACCACACCCACACCCGTATCCATTGGGGTGGATCAACAGCAATATCGAGATGAAGATTGATCGCCAGTGCAAGGTGAAGTTTGCAGTGACTGGCATCTATATTGATGAAATGGTGTGCGAGCTTGTGCTGCTGAACATTTGCAACATCATCTTCGGCAGTCCCTACCTATGGGACCGCGACGCTATCTTCTTCCGTCGCCCTCAGCAATATCAATTCATTAAGGACGGACAAAAGTTTTTGTTCACCACAGAGCCACTGTCAACAACAACTGTAGACCTGGTAACCGCTTGCCAGGCCAAGAGGATGATCAATGCCTATCAAAAGTTTGCCTTACTGGTCATTCGTCCAGTTGAATCAGAGGAGGCAAACAATAAGGTATTGAGCTTAGCATGCAAAGAGAGAATGGACGACGTCGCCAGGCTGATAGGCGAGCATCAGAATCTGTTCCAAGAAGTCCAGGGACTGCCCCCAAAGTGAACCGTGGAACATGAGATCCAATTGATCAGCGACGCTCCGTTGCCGAATCTCGGCATGTACGGAAACTCGGTAATGAAGAATGAAGAGATAAAGTGACAGGTGACCGAGTTACTCGAGAGTGGTGCTATCAAACCGAGTAGCTCCTCCTGTGGCTCCCCGATCGTGTTGGTGCCAAAGAAAGATGGCGGGTGGTGAATGTGTATCGACTACCGTGCCCTCAACAAAATCACCATCAAGAATCGTACCCCTTGCCGCGGATCGATGATCTCTTGGACCAATTGAAGCATGCTAGCTACTTCACTAAACTGGACCTGAAGTCAGGCTATCATCAAGTTTGAGTCCGAGAGGATGACACCTGGAAGACCGCATTCAAGACGCGACAAGGCCTGTTTGAATGGCTCGTCATGCCGTTCGGCCTTTGCAACGCACCGACCACTTTTATGCGGCTGATAAACGATGTTTTACGCCCCTTTCTTGATGACTTCGTGATCGTCTACTTTGACGACATCCTTATCTACAGTCCATCGTGGGAGGAGCATCTGGCCCATGTCGAGAAGATTTTCATACTGCTCGAGGAACACCAACTCCGGTTAAACCCTAAAAAGTGTGAGTTTGGCAAGCAAAGCCTGGTGTATGTCAGGTTCGTGGCGGGCAGCGGCGAGCTTCAGATCGACCCAGACAAGGTCAGGGCCATCAAGGAGTGGCCTCGGCCCAAAAATGTGACGGAAGTGCGGAGCTTCATGGGCGCTTGTCAATATGTCCGAAAGTTTATCCGGCATTTTTCTGTCCTAACTGCTCCTCTACATGCACTAACAAAAGCCAACCAAAAATTCGAATGGGGTTCAAAACATGAGGACACATTTCGACTTTTGCAACGGAAGATATGCGAGGTGCCTGTCCTTGCCCTACCAAATCTGCAACGGCCTTTCGAGTTGGAGGCGGACGCGTCGGGATATGCTATGGGGGCTGTCTTGATGCAAGACGGTCGGCCTGTGGCATATTACTCCGAGATATTTCAAGGAGCTCAAAAGAACTACCCGACTTACGACAAGGAACTCTTGGCACTACACCAGGCAGTAAAGCATTGGCGAATCTACCTACTAGGCAAGGAGACAGTGGCGCACACAGACCACCGCCCACTACAATATCTCCAAACGCAATCCAAATTGCAACAGGCACGGCACATGAAGTGGATGACGTACATGCAGCAGTTCAATCTGGAGATCAAGTACAAGAAAGGTGCTCACAACAAACTGGTTGATATGCTATCACGACCACCGGTGGCAGCACTTTGCTTGACGACATTAATGCAGATTCAGCCAAATTTTCATGACTATGCCAGTTTGTATGCAGAAGACTCAGATTTTCGAGTGGCGCTGGCAGACATCGAAGCAGGACAACCTACCGAGTTTGCCTTGCAATGAGGTCTACTGTACAAAGGTGCACTACTATGTGTGCCTAGAGATGGTAATCGAGCACGGTGGATCCGAGAAGCCCATACCTCGAATGTGGCAGGTCACTTTGGGGTGAACAAAACCTTGCAGAATCTCCAGGGTTATGTCTATTGGCCTCACATGCAAAACGATGTGGCACGATTTGTGAAGGGATGCGTTTTGTGCTGCACATCCAAACCCGCTAATCGAAAGGTGGGCCTCTACACTCCTCTTCCGGTGCCGACTCGTCCTTGGGAAAGTATCTCCATGGACTTCTTAGGAGGCCTTCCGAGGACCCGACGGGGACACGACTATCTTTATGTGATGGTCGATCGGTTCTCCAAAATGATTGCACTTGTGCCATGCAAGAAGACAATCACCAGTGAGGAAACAGCTCGATTATTCTTCCAACACGTTTGAACACATTTTGGGCTACCAAGCTCGATTGTATCTAACCGTGAAAGCCGTTTTCTAAGCAACTTTTGGCGATCCTTGTGGTCCATGATGGACACAAAGCTACAACGGAGTATGGCTTTCCATCCTCAAACCGATGGGCAAACAGAAGTAGTCAACCGGACAGTTGTACATCTGCTGCCAGGATATAACGCTCGACATCCCAAGACTTGGGACGAGAGCCTTCCGTACCTGCAGTTCGCATTCAATCGAGCTATACACAGTTCCACAGGCAAACCTCCCTTTGTGGTGTGCTTAGGTTACTTACCCCCAACCCTTTCGACTTGTCGTTCACGGTCGAGCAACCGCAGACCACCAAGGAAGAAGGTGAAATGGCGAAGGCACAACGGTTCTTAGAGTGTATTCAGAAAGTGCATAGCGAAGTGGAACGACAGCTGCAAAAATCTCAGCAGAAGTATAAAGAACGACATGACCGACATCGGGTGAAAGGCGACTTCCAAGAGGGTGATCTAGTCTGACTCCATCTCAGCAAAGAGCGCTTGAAAGGCGGGGGTAAAAAACTTAAGCCCATCCGTTATGGACCTTTCAAGATTGTGCGCAAGATTGGTGAGAATGCGTGTCAACTAAAGCTGCCCGCATACATGAACATGTATTCGGTCTTCAATATCGAGAATCTAAAGTCCTTCGAGCCGTCAATGCTAGACGATGAGCCCAGAGAAGTACTGCCACCCATGTAGGATCTCGTGGTAGAACGTGAAGAGCAGCTAGCTGATGATACTATTCTGGAACACAAGGTCGCAACGACACGCGAAGGTGAACGTGAAGCCTTCCGTATTGGACGGAAAGGTCAAAAGTCAAGTGTCGCTAAGTGGTTCACAAGGGAAGCTGGAGAAACCCAATTTCCTTGCTTGCAGTTCTAGATCCAGCAGGTGCTGGTTCCTCTCAAAATTTGGGGAGCCATGATCCGGGACGATCAAAATTCTGGATAAGTTTCAACCATTGAGAATAGGGAGAGGCGGTTACAACTACTCCGGATAAGTCTCAACCGTTGAGGATAAGGCGGAGGCAGTTACAACTACTTCAGTTAGGATAAGAATCGAGATAGTTTTAGATGGATCGGGTTGTAAAACCAAATTGGATAAAGCCAATTTGGTTAAGAATAAAATTGTTAATTTTCTTATCTTTTGTAAGCCTAAGGGCTATAAATAGGGGTCTATTGGCTCTTGTAAAGGCATTCCAGTTAGAGAGTAAAAATAGAAAACTCTTCCACCTAAAAATATATTCTTCGTTTTTTTCTCTCATCCGATTTCAGATATCCATCGGGGAGGCACTGCGACATTGCTTCCTCCTCCGACGGATCACTAAGTCTCCATGAAGAAGTTTATACACCTGGCCTACGACCTCTAATGCCTATATCACCTGGCTTGATCGAGTCCATAAAGCTTATGATATTGTATTGCAGGAGATTGGTATATTCCATGTGATCCAACTCTCAAGAGCACCTCCTTTTAGCTTCTACAATAAGCTTTTAGTTTTCGGCTTCAAATACTTTTTGCTTCAAATTTAGGCCATTCACTCCAATCTTGTTTGATGTGGCTGCCACCACCAGCCTTCGCCCTCACGGTATCGTCATCTCTTCGGCTCTCAACCCCGATGATGCAGCTGAGTTTGACATGAATATATGTTGATTGATAAGCGGACCTTATCTATACCAAATTTATGAAAATGTTCATAGGTCAAGACCGAACACCACAAAATTCGATACGTAAGAAGGAGCACATCGTCTTCCTTTTATATTGGCTATGCCATGATTTTTTCTAGACTCGGTCTCAAAATATCAACTGAGATTTTGTATCAATCACCGTTGTCTTGGCTAAAGGCAAAAAGATTGCTCTCAGTTCCTATTTTATTTTTTTCTTGTACTGAGAGATTTTTGTATCAATCAAGCCGTTGCAAAAGAAGGAAAGCGGCGTTGTCATTAGTTCTAGCTGCTACATCTTTTGGTTTCTTCAAATCTGCCTCCAACTATACTTTCCTTCCCTCTGCTATGTACTTTTTGAGCTATACACCCTTCCCTTCAACAATCCAGCACCTATGAACTCGCACTCTACTGCCCGGAATCATTCACCTCAGGCCAACCCTCAAACTTCTCCACTTATTTTTGAGTTTTTTACTCTAAGTAAAGTTGACTTTCGACTTCTAGGCCTCTTTTGAAACCCGAATGATTGGTCCTCGCTAGTTCAAGGAGCGTTTTAAATTCATTCGTAAGTAGATGGACTCTTGAGAAGTCACTGAACACACTGACATATGGTACTCTTTTCTGATTGCCCGAGATCTCTATATCGGCCTGAGGAGCCGATCAAAGCTTATGAAGAGCATGAAAGTTTATTATCTACACTTTGCGGCTTGGTAATTTGGATTAATTCAAGCACTACCAGTCCTGCCAAAAATTTTTTACTGCTAACACCTTTTGATCCCACCCAACTACTAAAAGAATGGCCAAAGTTGATCGAATCTCGGTCATAAGAAAGTGTTTGAAGCGAGAATTCATCTCCATAGTTTTTTACCTGACCAGACAGGAAGCCTCTTACGACTTTTTCTAACGTTCATGGAAAGATCTATGAAATATTTTGTTCGTATTGACCCCTGAAAACTGCATTTGCAAAATTCACTTCAACTTGGATCCTACATTAAAGGAGAGGGCAAATCTGATGATTCCGGTCCTTCTTAAACTTCTTCCTTTTCAACTGTACGTCAAAGTTTGTATATTTTACATTTTATCTTTATCTCAGCTGAACCGTCAAAAGGAAAAGGGGCTGCAGTCAATGCACCCAAGAGTGAGGCCTCAGGTGGTGAAGGCTCGGATGAAGAAACAACTCATTCGCCTAAACATTTACTAGTAAGCTTCTCATATCTTTCCCATTCGTCTTTTATGTATATTAATTTTTTTTTGTTATTATGTTTATAAATCAGCCGGTTCGCATCTCTAGCCAACTGGTTCAAATCGAGCCGACAAAACTGCTCAAACTCCACCAGCTTCCAAAAAACCAAAGTTTATAACCACCAATTCTTCTTGGCAGACACTAGAAGAAGAAACCTGTGCCTGGGAATGGCAAGAAGCTCAAGCCCTTGTCGATTGGCTTCTAGCAAAGAGTCGAAAGCAACAGGAGGATGCCTCATCTCAAATTCAAACAGAAAAGGGCCCAAGACCAGCTCTTAACAGAGATGGTGGCTCAACAGAAGAAGCTAGAAGCCGAGCGACATCCTGTTAAGAAGAAAGTTGAAGCCTTCAGAAAAACCCAAGATGAAATTGATTCGGCTCCTGTTGAGCCGATTGTTCACTACTTTCAATTATCGGTTGTTGTGTCGATCGGCTGACACTCATTCACATTTTTGGTGCTACATATTTATTCATTCCCTAAAGATTTGGAAATGATTTGATATCGAAGATTTATGGCGTTATCACTAGCCATTCTGAAATTTAATTTTTATTTGAGTATCCCACCAGGTGTGTCAAAAATCGTCGGAACAGAAACGAAACTCCCCAAAAGTTGATTGGGTCAAATTGTTGACCAAGTCAACAGTGCGATTCGGCTCCTTGAGTGACCCTCGAGTGCAGATCAAGCGATTCAATTAGGAAGGGATCAACTCAATTGGATTCTCTTTCAATATGTAAAACAAACCAAACTCGGCGATGCATTAACAGAAAAAGATTACAGGGGTTGCAAAGCATTTGGGCTCATATTACAAAGAGACTAAGGACTAGAACTTTGAAGCTTAAGCTACTCCTAAAAAAACAGTAGATCAATGCAGAAAATAAAAAAAATTGAGAAGCAGCGGTATTGCTCGGAATAAAACCCTTATTGTGGAAAACCTTTTGCTATTTATAGAAACTTTCCCCAGCCCTTAATTAGTTAGCATGAGGTTACTGGGCTGTTCGTGCAGTGGAGAGTGCTCTGGCCACGTTCTTTTTTGTTACGAAAATCACTCCCATGTTTTCAACCATTTTCGTCCAAAACTCATTCATCTTTGCGTGACTCCTTCTTGGTTCCTAGTGCATTACGTGTCATTTTCTCATTTTCCACGCAAGCCAGTCACGTGAGCGAGCCGTTTACCAGCCGGCACTATTTTTCTTGCATTAACGCAGACATAATTATTTGAATAATATATTTCACAGATTTATCTTATTCTAAAAAAATTGAGTTGAAAATGTTGGATTATGTAAAATCATGTTTCGAGTCCATATGGATTTGATCCAATCTTGTTCCTAAAGATTAGGGATGATTTAGGAATATCTTAAAGATAATTCTTAAGAGGATATGGACGACGACTAGAAGTGATTTAAAATCTCGGATGGACGGTGGAGATCGTTTCCTATTAGAATTAGGTTTTTAGAGTTATATTAACTCTTGCGATTCATCTTTTGATTTTTAGGGCTTCATTGAAAAAATTCTAATTGAGAGGAAAAACGTGGAGAGCCTCCGTGAGAGAGTTTCTTGTAATCTAATTTTACTCATTGTACTTTTGTGCCGTGGATTAATCGAATAACGCATTGAGGTGGTCTTGCCCGTAGACGTAGGTTGACGCATTGTTGGCCGAACCACGTAATTCTCGTGTCCTTGCATTCCCTTATTTGTTTTATTTCTTTACTTATTCTCGTGCTTGTTTTCTACAATCGTTTTCGCCTACTTTCATCTACGAAAGATTCTGTTTCCGCTGCGCTCGTGTGCTGTGTGGGTTGAGGTGTGCTCGGTAACCCCACGGCCGGTCCCCCTTCAATTGGTATCAGAGCGTTTGGTTATTCGTAGTTCGTTGACGGTGAAACGATGGCGGGGAAAGTTTCAGTGGCAAAGTATGAGATTTCTCGATTTGATGGAGCGAACTTTGCGTTGTGGAAACTGAAGATGCAAGCAGTTTTGATTAAAGATGCTTGTGAGATCGCCCTGCAAGGAGTAGAGAATAAGCCGGAAGGGATAACGGATAAACAATTTGAAGAGAAGGACAAGATGGCTTTGGCAAACCTATATTTGGCACTGGATGATTCGGTGTTATTCAATGTGGAGACCGAGACTACCGCAAAAGGGATTTGGGATAAATTAAAAAATCTCTATGAAGGAAAGTCATTGGTGAACAAAATTTTCTTAAGGCGACAATTGTACAATCTAAAGATGAAGGACGGGGCACCGGTACAAGAACATCTAAGTACATTCAACTCTATCGTGAGCAAACTCGCTGCCCTAGACGTGAGAATTGATGAAGAAGAAAAGGCAAGTATTTTACTTTGCTCGATGCCGGAAACTTGGGATAATTTGATTATGAACTTGAGCCATGTTGAAACCCTTAAGATGGAGTTGGTTGTTGCATCATTACTTACCGAGGAGATGAGGCGGAAGTCTAGCCAAGGAAGTTCTTCGGGGGAGGCTATGATAGCACGGGGAAGACCTTTCGAGAGGGAGTATGGTGATCGAGGAAAGTCAAGATCAAAATCCAAGGGCAAAAAGAAAGTAAAGTGCTGGAATTATGGAAAGTTGGGGCACGTGAAGAAAGATTGTCGGGTTAAAGGAGTTGATGGTAAATCCGATTCAAATAATTTTCAAGGTAATATAGCCGAAGCGGATGCTAAGTCGGCTAGTTCAGAAGACGGAGATGCGTTAGTCGTATTGGATAGATCCGAGCTTATTTATCATTGGATCTTGGATTCGGGGGCGTCATTCCACATGACTCCCTATAGGGAGTGGTTTCATTCTTATAAGTCACGGGATTGTGGAGTTATCTATTTGGGTGACAACACGGCATGTCCGGTGGTTGGAGTTGGAGACGTTCGGATCAAGATGTTTGATGGTGTTATTCGGACGGTTTCTAATGTTCGACATGTTCCTGCACTTCGAAAAAGTCTTCTATCACTTGGAAAATTTTGCAAACAATGGTTTAAATTCATCGGCGAGAAAGATCACTTGAAGGTATGTCAAGGTTGTTTGGTGTTGATGAAAGGAGAGCAAGTAGGTGGTCTTTATAGATTAGTGGGCGAGACTCAAGTGGGAGAAGCGGTTGTTGCAAGCGCAAAGGTGGAGTCTTCAACGGTGTGGCATCGCCATTTAGGACGTACATGAGTGAGCGCGGATTGCAGGTATTATCCAACCGTGAACTTCTTTCAGGTTACAAGTCCGCGCCATTAGATTTTTGTGAATATTGCATCTACGGGAAGCAACGAAGGTTGTCTTTTTCTCTATCACATCAAAGAAGTAAGAAGCATCTCGAGTTGATTCATTCGGATACTTGGGAGTCGCCCGATACTTCGTTGGGCGGATGTTCTTACTTTGTTTCATTTATTGATGATTACTCTCGGAAGGCTTGGGTGTATATTCTAAAGCGAAAGTCCGATGTGTTTGAGACTTTTAAGAAGTTCAAAATTCTTGTGGAGAATGAAAAAGATTTAAAAATTAAGTGCCTACGTTCTGATAACGGAGGGGAGTATTGTTCAAGAGAATTTGATGAGTTTTGTATTGAGCATGGAATTAAGCGGCATCTCACAGTACCCGGTACACCGCAACAAAACGGTGTAGCGGAGAGGTTAAATAGAACACTCATGGAGAGGGCCCGTAGCATGTTGAGTACTTCAAAACTCGACAAGAGATTTTGGGCGGAAGCCGTGAGCACGGCTTGTTATTTGATTAATCGAGCGCCGACAAAATCACTTGGTTTGGAAATTCCTGAAGAAGTCTGGAGCGGCAAGTCCGTTGATTACTCCTATCTTCGTGTCTTTGGATGTGATGCTTATGCATGGATACCGAAGGAGAAAAGGTCAAAATTGGATAAGAACTCTCGGAGGTGTATATTTCTTGGCTATGCGAAAGGTGTTAAGGGGTATCGATTGTGGGACCCTACTAACCACAAAATAGTCATAAGTCGTGACGTTATCTTCAATGAAGGGTCCTTTCAAGGCACCAAGGAAAAGCAAGATGATGATATTATGATTCCAATTGAGCTCTTTGAAGCGCGCGACGAGGTGCAAGTTGAGCAAGCACAACAGGATGATGAAGTGGTTGATGATGAACCTGACTTGGAATCTCCGCAATCATCCGAAAATACAAATTCACCGGTAGAGTCGCCAGCGGATTCCGGGCGTCCTAGTAGAGTTATTAGACCTCCTGCGAGGTATAATGACTATATTACTTCATTTATTCCTTCTGCAAACCAAGTTAGTGCATATGTTGCTTTAGCGGAAGAAGATGAACCGACTTCGTATAAGGAGGCTTGTGAGTCGACTGACGCTGGGAAGTGGCAATGCGCGATGGAGGAGGAGATGGAGTCAATTCGGAAGAACAAGACTTGGGAACATGTTGATTTGCCGAAGGGAAGGAACGCGATTGGATGTCGGTGGGTGTTTAAGGTGAAAAAGGATACAGATGGGAATGTTGAGAGGTTCAAGGCAAGATTGGTGGTGAAGGGATATGCTCAGAAGCCGGGAATCGATTTCGATGAGTTTTTCTCACCGGTGGTTCGTCTTACCACTATTCGGGTTGTTTTGGCGATCGCAGCGGTCATGGATTTGGAGCTCGAGCAGATGGATGTAAAAACAGCATTCTTGTATGGTGACCTGGAGGAGGAGATATATATGTCGCAACCGGAAGGCTTTGTCGAAAAAGGCAAGGAGTTTTTGGTTTGTCGGTTGAACAAATCATTGTACGGCTTGAAACAGGCGCCAAGGTGTTGGTACAAGCGATTTGATTCCTTCATTATAAGTTTGGGTTTTGATAGGCTTGAAGCGGATCATTGTGCATATTTCTGCGATTATAATGACGGGAGCTTCTGTATTTTGTTATTATATGTCGACGACATGGTGGTCGCCGGAAATAACAAGGACCAGATATCTATCTTGAAGACTCAGTTAGCCGGTGAGTTCGATATGAAGGACTTAGGAGCTGTGAATCAAATACTCGGGATGAAGGTACTACGGGAGAGAAAGAATAGAAAAGTTTGGCTTTCACAGAAGAGTTATGTGGAGAAGGTTCTGCGGCGCTTCAACTTGCAGAACGCAAAGCCAGTTTCTACCCCGTTTCCTATTCATTTAAAATTGTCGGCCGAGCAATCACCGGGTACGGAAGCAGAAATGACCGACATGGCTCGGGTACCATATTCATCGGCAGTAGGGAGCCTTATGTTTGCCATGGTGTGCACGAGACCCGACATTGCTCAAGCAGTGGGAGCAGTGAGTCGGTATATGACGAATCCAGGTTGTGAATATTGGAATGCAGTGAAGTGGATTCTCAGATATTTGAGAGGTACTGCGGATTTCTCACTCTGTTATGGTTCTGCGGGTTTGGAGTGCGTCGGATATGTGGATGCAGATTTCGCAGGAGATAAAGACAGAAGAAAGTCTACCACGGGTTATGTTTTCTCCATGGGCGGTGGTGCTATTAGCTGGGAGTCGAAGCTTCAGTCGGTAGTCACTTTGTCGACGACGGAGGCGGAGTACATAGCAATGACACATGCTTGTAAGGAGGCTATCTGGCTAAAAAGACTTTTAGGATAATTAAAAGTGAAGCAAGATGTGGTGGGAGTGAATTGTGATAGTCAAAGTGCAATACACTTGGTGAAGAATCCGACGTTTCACTCTCGGACGAAACACATTGATATTCGCTATCACTTCGTGAGAGATGTGGTGGATGAGAGTTTTATCTCATTGTTGAAAATTCACACAGATGTGAATCCAGCGGATATTTTAACGAAACCGGTGACTCGAGAGAAGTTCAATTGGAGTGTGGCTTCTCTCGGTCTTGGAGCTACATGAGGAGAGTGAGAATTTGGCAAGATTTTTAATTTTGTGTTTTATGAAATTCGGCACATGTTTTTAAGTTGGAGAATTATTGGATTATGTAAAATCATGTTTCGAGTCCATATGGATTTGATCCAATCTTGTTCCTAAAGATTATAGATGATTTAGGAATATCTTAAAGATAATTCTTAAGAGGATATGGACGACGACTAGAAGTGATTTAAAATCTCGGATGGACGGTGGAGATCGTTTCCTATTAGAATTAGGTTTTTATAGTTATATTAACTCTTGCGATTCATCTTTTGATTTTTAGGACTTCATTGAAAAAATCCTAATTGAGAGGAAAAACGTGGAGAGCCTCCGTGAGAGAGTTTCTTGTAATCCAATTTTACTCCTTGTACTTTTGTGCCGTGGATTAATCGAATAACGCATTGAGGTGGTCGCCCGTAGACGTAGGTTGACGCATTGTTGGCCGAACCACGTAATTCTCGTGTCCTTGCATTTCCTTATTTGTTTTATTTCTTTAGTTATTCTCGTGCTTATTTTCTACAATCGTTTTCGCCTACTTTCATCTACGAAAGATTCTGTTTCCGCTGCGCTCGTGTGCTGTGTGGGTTGAGGTGTGCTCGGTAACCCCACGGCCGGTCCCCCTTCAGAAAATTGAATAGAATACATCGTTGTCGACAGCTAAGTACAGCCCTCATTTATCAGTTAATATTTCTATTTTGGTAAGTAAAAAAAACAGTGTTGAACAAAATATACATGCATCCTCTCTAGAACTGTATATTTTCTTCTTAAAAAATAATTATTATCTATATATCTAAAGTTAGGAACAAGTACAAGATAGTGTTGTGTGATTTAATGCCATACTTTTTGCCGAACTACTAATGGAGAGAAAATGAATTACCACAAATTAAGCAGAAGCACTTCTGCACTTACAAAGCCATATATAAGTTCTGCCCCCAAAACGTCTAATCGCTGCTTTGATTTCTATTATTATACAAACTCATAGTGAACGCATGGGGTCTACTGTACACTAATGCAAAAGAACAATAAAAGCCCAAAAGAAAGTGGGTGACATGACGTAAAACGGACCTTGTCTCTATTTTATATATGTACGAGAAGAATATGAGAGCATTTGTTCCTAAATATTAAATGAGTAGTGCTAGGTGTACACCCCAAATGGGGTGTATATCCTACACCCATCCATTCTAGGGTGGGTATTCATTCACTCGTCACTCGATGTGACGAGTAGAATTCACCCACCTCTAGGATGGGGTGGGTATAAGATGTACACCCCATTTGGGAGTGTACATCTAGCATTTTCCATACTAAATAGTATCTAGGAAGATTCCATACTTAAATATTGTAGGTGTATTTTGTGTGTAGTAGTACTGCAGTGGTGCTTTATGAACTATATGCGATAGAATATGTATAAAGTGAGTTCCCAACCTAAAAGGCTTCTTAGAAAAGCTAACATTCGACTCCTAATTGAAAGCGCGCTGCATGCAGCAATCATCCAAGTTTCTATTCTTTTGTTTGATGCACACAAAGAGAGAGAGAGAGCTAGAGATTGATCTACAAATTGTCTTAACTCCTCTGTCCACATACGTACATAGTAAAGAAATAGTATCATGTCTAATGATAGAA
The DNA here is from genome assembly GCA_029204045.2 of Tillandsia leiboldiana. Taxonomy (NCBI): domain Eukaryota; kingdom Viridiplantae; phylum Streptophyta; class Magnoliopsida; order Poales; family Bromeliaceae; genus Tillandsia; species Tillandsia leiboldiana. The sequence continues at coordinate 4,070,644 of CM055064.1, forward strand.
AATGTATCCGAAAAGACAGCAAGATAAATTGATGACATAAGATGAAAAAAATGGGAATTAAACCCAGGACAGCTTAAGTTTTATCCTAATATCATGTTACTGAAAAAATCGCCCCAATAAAAAATGATTTAGGAAGAGTTTTAATATTTTGTTTAGCGGTTAAAAAGTATATGTATATATATATATATAGCATGCTCGTAGTATAGTAGTTCATTAATAAATTTCCTTGAATTGAGGCCTCTTGCTTCACTAAGATCACTGGAAATTAATGTAATTAAGCTCCACTATCTCGATTTGCTTGATCTATATATGTATCCAATATAATGGTTGGAATTATATTAATTATGTTTACGTTCTTATCGTGAAAATTAAAGAGGAAAACTTTATACTGTAGTTGTCACGATTATGCACGTAGTGCTCTAGTGGCCCTCAAAACAGTAGCAGTAATTAAGTAATTAGAAGCAGCTAAAATGTACTATTAGTCCTTATAATACACCGACAATGCGATTTAATTGGTTCTGAATCTTCTGATAGATACAAATGTATGAGGAGGGTCGAATAATTAATATTCTGATAATGCAGCTTGGTTCCTAGCTAGCTAGACTTTTCAGTTAATCATTTTAGCCTTACATATATTGCATTTTATTTTCCGACCTTCGCGAACGACATCGTCATCCTTACCAAATGATGATTTTGTCTCTTGATCATACTATTACATGTTTACTTCGAATAACGTTACAATTAAAGACATCATTCTCGTTAGAAAAAAAAAAAAAAGAAGATTAAAATGTCTTTTCTGATAAAAATTAAATTATTTTTGCAACCAGTTAACTAACAAAGTCTAATATTTTTTGTAAAAGTTTAAGGTCTATAAGTAAAAAAAATGTAAAGATCAAGTTGCAATCGAAAATCAAAAGTTTGCACCGTACCCAACCATTTGTTATGGATGGAAATGCAAGCATATACTTTGGTAAAAAGGAGTTGGAACATTTAGCCTTTATTTATTAACTGGTAGCTAGGGAGACAATTGTACTTGTAACAAAAATAAGTATGATAACAATAGTACGTGATTGTTAATAATTATTAGGAGAATAGTAAAGAATAAAGCGAGAAATTAATAGTACTACTTCTAGAGTAATTAAGTTACAAAACCAATTTCAGATCGAGGTTTTAGCATGGATGGTTAATTAGCAACCTAACCTTTTTGTTGGCTTTGGCTAATAATGAAAGGAAAAAATTATCCCATCAAGCTAATTAATTGTGCCTTAAGATACAGCGTACACTAATAATAGATAGTCATAAAGCTCCATTAAGGCTAAATAAGCCCTAGCAAGCTACTATATATAAAAACTAAATCTAAGTAGGCCAATGCGGGATGAATCCACTTTGCACCACCACTGAAGTTCAAAAATATAAAAATGTATAAGAGGGTCATACCATTATTTATTGCTTGAGATATATATGCTTAAAGTTATACTTTTTATCTTAAACATCATATCATGGACAATTAATTAATTAATCTAATTTTAAAATAAACCAACCTTCATCAAATCAATTTCAAACACGGTGTAAACCTAAGGGCTTGTGCAGTGCTAGAGTTGACGAATTGTTATAATTTTAAAGCAATGCATTTGGAGAAACGCACTACTGAAATCTCTCCAAATAGTAAAAATCAAGAAGTTCAAATCGGGCCTTTAAATATAAGTTTTTCAAAAATTCTAAACTTTCTAATTGCTGATCGACGTACTATGGCATTAATTCTAGGATGCGACTAAAAAATAAATTTTTATGCATGCTGGCATGTATATTATTAAAATATCTGCTGCTAAAACTAAAAACATTTTCACACTTGAGAATTACTGGTAGATGAAGTATGAAGAGAGTGGTTAATTAAATGATACTTTATTCTCTCTTTTTTAATGCCAAAAAGCATAATGATGTTGTCCTCAAGTCAAACGAGATAACTTAGTTTGCAAGGAGAATGTTTCTTAATCCCTCGCAAAAGTTTTGCTCACATATGAAGGAATAGTTCACTTGATGCATGGGCCAGTTCGAGCGTATTATAAAATTCTCAATCACTCATTGGGGTTCTTATTATGAACTAATTAAGCTAACACTTTTTTAAGTTGTTTACAACAATTAGAAAGGGGGAAGTCAATATTATCAAAGTAAATACTTTGGGTGGACTCTCTCAATTAAGGTTGCTTAATTATATGTTATTGATGTCTTGATAAAATTATAAACTACATATATTTTAGAATAAACTTTAATTTGTCTTTCTGTTATACAGCGCATTTTCATTTTATCACTCTCGTGATTTTATTTTTTCTTTCAACGAAGAAACCCATCGACATATATGATAATAAAGTAATTTTTTAAAAAAAATCTTTGTACCCTATTTAACAGTAAATTCTTGTATTGAAATGGAAATACAATCATAAAATAATTAAGTATAATTCTGGAACAATAAAATGACAAAGTAAAAATAAGCAAAACTACATAATAATTAAGTGTACGTAAGTGTACTAAATTTTTTTAACCTCCCCATGATAAAATAAAAATGCGGTATACCACATGGGGCAAATTGATGTTTACCCTTTTTTTTTTATTGCAGGCTTAATTTAATAAAAAAACTTTCACATAATATATTTGAACATCAATCACCTGTCTAGCTCTGAACATTTAACTGGCGAGCCAATGGTGTTTTTTTTAAAAAAATTTAAACTCAATACTCCTCAGGGTTGAGTTCAAGGCATTTCAATTAGCCCAAGTTAAATGAAAAATAATTAGAAAAAATTAGGAGTAAGTTAGAATTCGAACTTAATTTTTTTTGCTCAAATATCATGTAAAAACACTAGTTTATTTCTTAAGATATATAAAAAAAAAAAAATTTGATCATAATTTTAAATTTTTATATTTAGTAATATGTACCATTAACACATTACCAACCAGCATTTTAGGGTACCCTTAGCAATAATTTATTATCAATGAGGAAACCAAGAATGCATACACCATAGGGATTAATTAGTAGTGGTGTCTTAGTCGAAGTGTATAAACATGCATGACCCCCTACGTACTCCTTTTAACCTTTTAATGAATCACTTTAATTTCCCATTTAATGATTTGTATATTATATGTAGTGTGGTCTGTTTTGTCTTCATCAAATCAAATAATAATTAATTCACATAATCATTAATCTTCTTCGTGCTCTAAATTTGACTCTCCTCAATTAATTCTCTATCCTTTCATATGTCCCCTAATTAATGAAGTGCATGTGAAATTAAGAGAGCTTTTTTTTTTTTTCTCTCTCTCTGTTAATTAGTCATTTTTTCTTGAGGAAAAATAAAGCTAGCTGAATTTGCTTACGGCTTGTTTAATTAGTCTTCATTATGTAGGAATTAAAAACATATTTGGTACGAGAGATTTAAGATTTGAAATGAAAATCGTTCCTAATATTTTTGGTATTTGGTTTGATATTTTGATTTTCATTCCGGAGATAATTGAAAAACCCCAAAGTTTATTCCAACAATAGACGTGATAATCAACTTTGATTTTAGAAAGGATTGAAAAAAGAATTCCTTTTTATTCACTAATAATATTTTCAAGTTTAAATATTAATCTATATATTTAATTTTAGGAAAAATATAATTTTAAATTTTATTTTGAATTATGAATTCAAATTTTGATTACGAATTTGAATAATAAATTTTAATTTTAATTGAAATTTTAATATTTTGATTTTCAATTTTAACATTATTCAGGTTTCAATTTCTCCAATGAACCAAACAACTTAGATGTTTTTATCAATATATTTTCAATTCCGGCCCATTTTCATTTTTCTTTCAATTTTGATTTCTACTTTGAATCCAATCGTGACCCAAGTGCTTACTGCCATAGCACTTTCTATTGCAAATGTGTTGGGATGTACAATAAAAAAAAATTGCCATAGAGCTTATAAATTAAATAGGAAGTTCTATAATTCTACAAAATTTCATCATTTTAAATTTTAAATTATTTGGATGCATATTGTATAATTCTATAAAACTTCTTTGAATTTAAAATTTTTAAAAGTAAAAATATATATTAATTTTATATTTTAAAATTTTAAAATTAAAAATTTCATAATTTAAAATTAAAAGTTAAAAATTTTAAATTTTAAATTAAAATTTAAAATTTGAAATAAAAATTTTAAATTAAAATTTAGAATTTAAAATTTAAAATTTAAAATAAAAAAGTTTAAAAATTGAAAAATAAAATCTAAATTTAAATTTAAAAATTTGAAATTCTAAATTCTAAATTTTAAACATTACAATTTATTATTTTAAAATAATAAATTTTAATGTTTAAAATTTACAATCAATATTAAAAAATTTAAAAATTTGAAATTTGAAATTTAAAATATAAAATTTAAAATTTTTTAATTTAAAATATAAATTTAAATTCAAAATTTGAAAATTAAAATTTAAAATTTAAAATTTGAATTTTTATATATGAAATTTGAATATACATTCAAATTTTAAAATTTTAAACTTATTGCTATAAAAGAATTAAAGATCGATAAAATGCTAACCATAATTTAGTATAAAATTCTATATTTTTTTATATAATTATTTGTGGGATACTGGACTTTCGTAAATGGCAAAGTTACAGCATGGTTGGTTGATCAGCACATTGTAGGAGTGTCGGGCCGAGTCGCGACCATTGTAGAGCGAAACGACACGAAAAAATGGAGCATGGCCTGGATTTTTAGATTTCTTGTGGTTTCGGACGCCTAGATTGGCATTGTGCTCGCCCGAAACGAGCGACGCGTAGCGCAAGGCGGCGCGCGGCACGAGGCGCCAGGCGGGTGACGCATGGTGCCGCGCCATTGTCCGTGGGTGCGTTGGGAAGCGGCGGCGGCGCGATGTGATGTGTCGCTGCACGGGCGCATTGGGTAGCTGACGCAGGGGACACGTGGTAGCACCAAGGCAATTTGGGTGCGGTTTCGGGCGCCCGAATGTGGCACTCTGCGCACCGTAAAGTTAGGTGGCTTACGTGGCGCGCGCTAACGTTGGTCAGCGTGACGTGACAGCGCTATCAGGGATAGCTGTTGGACACGTGTCAGGGTTACAGTGATTCGGGAGCACTTTCGGACGCCCGCAAGATTCACTATAGTGGCTCAAAAGTTTTGGGCCGCTTTGTCTTGCTTGGGCCGCCTGAATGGTTAGGTTCCGGGTGCCTGGAAGTGGGTTTCGGATGCCCGAAATCTTTTTTGATGTCTATTTAACGCGCTAGGACCCCTTTATTCTCCTCATTTCTTTTCCTGCTCGCGTCCAAGGGTTTTAGAGAGAGAAACAGAGAGCAGGGGAGAAGAAGATGGAGGTCGTGGCCACATGGAGAGTGCCGTGGAGCACACGGTTCGATTTGAGGACTCGAGCACGGGTGCGCGCGTGTGTGATTTGACGGTGCGTTGACTTTGGGATAGATTTTTCTTATTTTTTTTATATTTACTTGTTTGGTTTTTTCGAGGTTTTTGATAGTGATAGGTTTTGCTCGTTAGAGTTTTTAGATTTAAGCTTTGTGCCCTTTTTATTGAACTGTTAGGACCGAGGTTTTCGTTGTCGCACTATTGAAGCGGACTGTTGCCGAATTTTTCAGCGTGAAGCTATTCACATGCATGTGGTGATCACCGTTAAGCATGTCACATGTCCGCTGACTGTGTTCTGCTGGGATTTACGATCTACATAGGTTTCATGTCGTCGAGAATGACAGATTATTGATTATATATGCTTTCTAGATGTATGAGGTTTTACAGCTTTTATTATTGTTTATTAGTTGTAGAAAATGCATGTAAATATTTGGCTGCTATTTATCTGTGTTTAGACTGTTCGGGTTGGGGTTATAACTTATTATTATTTTATTGCTAAGGGATGTACGACGATTGTGGGTTGCACGTATATCAGGGTATGTGCCATTTATAACATGATTGGGTTAGTTTGATTGCTAGGAAATCATATTATCAACTTGAGTTGACCTTTTATTGTGTTGTTGGGTATTAGAGGTGGGTGATACTTAAGTTTTGATATTTGTGCTATATCATGCTCACATAATGGTTGTATTGTTTTGAGGTTTCGTGGGCCGTGGGCCGGTGTGTGAGAGAGTGTGTGTGTGGCTGGGCACTGTGTTCGAGAGGTATGGTACTTTCATATTGGGGAGTTGTGAGTTAACTTTGGAATTTTATTTTATTTTATTTTTTTTTGAAAAAAAGGCAGCATGCTACCGCTTCATTTATAGATATATAAACTCGGCTACAAGGGTGCGACAACTAGGCCTCGAAGGGGAGGACACGAAAAAAAAAAAAAAAAAGCTAAGCACAGTAAGCGGCCAAGAGCACCCGCCAGTCTGGAATGTCCGCAATCAATGAACCAAGCCCCCGTTTCTTGTCAGCGAAGCATCTCCGATTGCGTTCTCGCCAAATGGTCCACCAGGCCGCCGCGATAGTGGTAAGTTCCTTGTTCCCATAAAACCGTTCCCACAGTCGATCGGTAACTGCATCAGCTCGAACCCCGGCCTTGTTCAAGAGAAGACACTTCAGCAGTGAACTAGACGCATCGCACCCGACAAAAAGATGATCCACAGTTTCCAAGTTTCCTAGACAAAAAACACAATTGCCGCTACCGTTCCAACCCCTTTTCTGCAAAATGTCTGCCGTCAAAATCCTTCGTCTCAGTACTAACCAGACAAAAACTTTGACCTTCAGTGATAGTTTCAAATTCCATAACTTAACAAAACGCTTATCTGAAACGCCGGAGTCTTGCAGAAAAAGGTAGATAGATTTAACCGAGGACTCTTCCGAAGGAGTCTAACGCCAAATGAAACTATCTCTTCTGGCCGTTTAACCTTGGAATTTTTGTTTTGTGTTTTCGGTGATCTGTGGGATTATCATTGATCATAATCTGTATGCCACTTTCAATTTTATTGGGGTTTATCGGCATGGGGACCGAATGATTGGAGATAGGAGGTAGGAGGTAGGCTGGCGTCAACTGTTGAGGGGCTACCATTTGGGGTATAATTCGAACTGTAGGGAGAGATTGACAGTGGACTATTTATAGGCGGCGCAGGTTTGGCCTGGGTTGTTGAGAGGGTAAATTAGGTCTAGTATACTATTGAGTCGACTAGTGCTAGATTTTCTATTGTGATCGGGCTTGGACAGAGTGGATTTGGCCTTGGTGTAGAGGCATGATAGCGTGATGTTGTGTTTTATTTTTATTTATTTATTATACTTTCTTTGTTACTCGGTTTTTTTATAGTTTCTCTATTTTGCCACCGGTAGACCTAGTGAGTAGTCCGTGATTATCGCCGACTGTATCCACCGGAAACTACTGTTTTGTAGTTCTCACGTCCATTTATGGTCTACTTTTCGAAGCCTTCCGAGCTAACTCTGGACCAAGATAATGGAATTGCATCGTAGATAGCATCCCCTTTCTAATTATTTTGATAGATGTAGACTAACTTGTTAATAGTTTTGTACAGTTACACTGTACTCGTAGCTGGCCAGGCCAGGAACCTTTATTTGTCTTTTATTTTTGTGAGGTTGATTTGTATGCTCATTGTATAGTGATAAATATTATTATAGTTTTACTTATATTTTGATACGTATTAGTTATAGATTATAGTTCTTTTACATGATAGCTTTAGATGTTTCGCGTGTGTGAGATGCGTTTTTGCATCATGACGGGCCTGCTGCGTTTCGGAAAACTTTCGCTTTGAACTTAGAGCGTAACACTATTTACAAAATATAGTATTTTACTAGTTTTTTAGAAAATATACATTGTAATACATGTATTTTAAATTACAGCATATTAGTTGTTGATATGCAATACCTGGCCTAGGGTTGTTAGGCCTAGTTATTAGAAAAGTATTTTTTTGTTGAATAAATTTTGGGTTAAAAATTTATTTTTATTTAAAAATATATAAAACGTTTGGCTGTACCATAAAATAGTTTTTCTAAAGTGATTTTATAAAATTATTTAGTATTTTCTTTTTCTACTTGGACATAATAATTTTTTTGCTAAATTTTAGTTTAAAATTCAGCTTAAAATAATTTTAAATTTTAAATTATAAATTTTAAATTTTATATTAAAAAATTAAATAAGAATTTAAAATTTGAAACATGAATTTAAAATTTAAAATTTTATTTTGAAATTTTAAATATAAAAATTAAAATCTAAAATCTAAAATTAAAAATTGAAAATCTAAATTTTAAAATTTTAAATTTTAAATTTTAAATAAAGTTTTAAAATTTAAAATTTAAAATTTTGAAATTTGAATTCAAAGAAATATAAAATATAAATTAAAATCTTGATATTTGAAAGTTAAAATTCTAAATTTTAAAATTTAAATTTTTAACTTTTAAAATTTGAATTTTAAAATTCAAAACTTAAATTTTGAAATTTGAGATTTAAAATGTATAATTTAAAACCTAAAATTTAAAACTTGATATTTAAAATTTAAATTTTTTTATTTTTAAAATAAAATTTTATAAATTTTAAATTTAAATTTAAAAATTAAAATTAAAACGTAAAAAAAAATATATTTAAAATTTAAAATTTAATATAAAATTTTAAATTTTAAATTTGAATCTAAATTCAAACTTTAAATTTCAAATTTTAATTCAAAATTAGAATCAAGTTTTAGCTACTTTTAATTTTGGGGCCTCTAAACTTAGAAATTTAATTTTAAAAATTAAATTCAAATTTTATTAAAAAGTAAGATAACCAAATGTTTTATTGAAGAAAAAAAAGACTTTTCACTTTTGGCACTAAATTAAATCACTTTCTTAGATTCAGGAGGAACACCCCCCAAGTCTTTTTAGAATTTTCTAGACCAATCCTAGCTGTGGCGCCCCAATAATTTCACAACGATGTGAATAGAATTGCAGTGTGTGTGTTTGGGATAACGAGGACGTCAGGCCTAAACGAAATGAATCTGTGACGTCCCAATAGTCTCACATCGGATGTGGATGGAATTGTGATTTGGTTTATATGAGACATAGACACTAGTATTAATGATTGAGTTTAAGTATTTTAGACTGTAGTATAAATCTAACGAGTTATTATTGCTAGTGAATCGGATTGTTACACTAGTCCTATATTTTTTGAATATATTTTTATTAATAATAAATAAAAAAGGTTCAAAGAGAAAAACTAGGAACAAAAAAAAACTTTCATCCATTGCCGGTTTACAAAAATATAGCTGCACCTGGTGCACTCATATAAAGATCCTATATATAAACACTACGTAGTAAACCCAATCTGCGAGAAATAATTTATGCTATATAAAGAGTCTATATACAAAAAAAAAAAAAATCAGAGAGCCTTAATAATCAACAGTGAAGAAAATATTATTATTTAATTTATAAAAAGTTAGTATCTAAAATTTATAATTTCTCATACATAAGTCATTTAAATATTGAAGAATACATACAATAAATTATATATATTTTCATTAACAAAATCTTTTCCATAATTTTCTTAAAAAGTGGAGGGGCTCCAAAATCGTGCACTGTTGGGTACGTCACACAGTTTGTTACGTGAATGGATATCATGAAAATGTTATTATTAGAGAAATTATATTTGTACATTCAAAAAGAAGGTTTAACTAAATCTTATACTTATCTCCAAGGATTAAAACTTGAGTTACCTAAAACATGGACTGATATAGTTTTCTAAATGAGAATGAGATCCCAAAATGCCTCTTGTTCTAAAACAACGAATAATGTGAGTAATCTTTATATATATATATATATATATATATATATATATATATATATATATATATATATATATATGTAATATTTGGAGAACAATTTCTAATATAGTCTTGTTTTCAATTTTAGAGTGTCATCGACCATCTTTAGTGTAAGTGGCAAAAAGTTTGGTGGTTAATATATGAAATTTTCGAGTTCGAAATTTAGTTGCTTTATATTTTCAGCTAAATTTATTTAAAAAATAAACGAAACAAATAGTATGCTAACTTTTTCTTTCAAAAAATAAAAAAAAAAACTTTAGAGTGTTAAAATTGAAAAGTTTAGAATGTTATATTTTTCTTGATATTATCCATCTTGTGATAAAATCATGTTAAAATAAACAGTGTAAATTAAATAATTTTTAAAATTTATAAATAAATTTTTTAAATTCAAAATTAAGAATGTTGGTCCCGATCTAAATAGCTTAAAATATATTTTATAAAAAAATTAATATACTGTTAAAATACAAACTCGTCGTACTAACCGTTAAAATTGATAATTTTGAAATGGTATTAAAGATTTAGCTTCTTGGTTATTTGGGATCTTCTTGGTACTCATGAGATTACTTGTTTGTCCATTGCTGGCTCTTTGTTTAATTCTCCATTTTATATTAATATTAAAAAAAATATATTTTTCTTTCCCTCCTATCTCTCTTTCTCTCTTTTCTCTTAATCTAAATCGCTTGTAATTCGGATGATTACGAATTTAAACTTATAATCCGATTGGTCGAGTTGTTGCCAAAAGATTAGGAAACAGTTAACATATATATGTCGTTCTCTAAAGGCACATAGTTAAACATCAAGTTATATATATATATATATATATATATATATATATATATATATATATATATATATATATACTAAAACTAAAGTACAAAAATCCATCCGCAAGATCTCAGGAAAGGTACTATAGAAACACAAAGTAACCCACCGTAAGATTAAAAAGGGAATATTTTTAGGAATAATTCTATTTTTCTAGAATAAAGGCTAGTTAGGTATTGAGGTTCATTTAACATTATTAGATTATATAAAATTAAGATAAAAATATATAAATATATTTCTATATTTTGTTGACGATATCGTTGAAAATACATCATAAATAACTAACTCACCGCAATGTGTGAAACGCGATATTACGAAAAAAAAATAAATAAAATATTTTCTCATATAAGCGTAATACAATTTTTAGTCTTATATTCTAATTTTTTTTAAAAATATTTTCGGTGTTAAATTCAAAGTTTAGGATGAAGTGACCGGTAAATAAATTTTTACTTCTTAAATAAGGTGAAATGTATGATATACACTCTATCCTATTCGGAATGTATAGATAGCAAAATCCTAACTAATAAGCACAATTGGACCCACGCCACATAAAAGTGAGCCGAGAGAATATAATATAAATAAAGCCAACATAACCCAACATTATAACTCCCGAGCTTTTCCTCTCTCGCTCTCCGTCTATTTACTTTATATATCTTTCACTCGACCCTCTCTCTATCTCTACACTTCGATCGTTCCATATGATGAAAAAGATAATATCTCCTATTTTCCGCTAAATCCGGATAAACCCTTCTCATTTCCCTCTCATTCTAATCCAAAACAATCCTCTTGCGGATAAGTGCCACCCAAAAAAAAGAAAAAAAAAAGAAAAAAAAGAAAAAAAAAAAAAACCATCGCAACAAAACGAATTAAGCACGTACGTAAGAGGGTTTTAGGAATATCCCACCACCATGATGATCCCCGCATAAGTAGAGGAAGAAGCCCTAACTACGTACTACTTCTTCATTAGCATCTATATATTTGATCTATGGATTGTCGGAGGGAGTCGGAGGGCAAGCGCGTTCATGATCCGCGATTCTACGATTTTCTGATGAAGCCGACGACGAACAATAACGCCGATGACGATGGCGGCGGCGAAAGCGAAAGCGATAGCGATAGCGATTGCGATTGCGTGGCTGTCGAGGGGCCGATAATAGTGGGGGCGGGGCCGTCGGGGCTGGCGGTGGCGGCGTGCCTGATGGAGAAGGGGATTCCGAGCGTGATACTGGAGCGGTCCGACTGCATCGCTTCGCTGTGGCAGCGGAAGACGTACGACCGGCTGCGGCTGCACCTGCCGAAGCAGTTCTGCCAGTTGCCGCTGATGCCGTTCCCGAGCGGGCTGCCGGCCTACCCGACCAAGCAGCAGTTCGTCGCCTACCTCGAAGACTACGCCGCCCGCTTCGGCATCCGCCCGGCCTTCGGGGAGGCCGTGGCCGACGCCTCCTTCGACGGCGACTTCTGGCGCGTCAGGACGGACCGCTGCAGGCCATCGGCGGGAAGAAGGCGGAAAGGAAAAGGAAAAGGGAGGAGGGAGTACGTCGGGAGGTGGCTGGTCGTGGCGACGGGGGAGAACGCGGAGGCGGTGGTGCCGGAGATCGCGGGGATCGGGGAATTCGCCGGGGAGGTGCTCCACACCAGCGCGTACCGCAGCGGCGAGGCGTACCGGGGGAAGCGCGTGCTCATCGTCGGCTGCGGAAACTCCGGAATGGAGGTGTGCTTGGATCTCTGCAACCACAATGCCCGGCCCTCCGTAGTCGTGAGAGACACGGTCAGTTGCATGCACTCACTCACGCACTCCATCTCCTTACTTCTCACATGCATGATAATTCAATTCTTATAGTTAAAAAAGGTTAATCTTAGTTATGGTGCATACAAATGCACTATATATATGCACCAAAGTGAATAGCCAAAGGTGTGATAATTTTTTTATTTTTTTCTTGATTTTAGCATTTAGAGGGCTCCATGTACCCAGACATATCATGGATAAGTTAGGTTTGCTTTAATTTCTCTTCTCCTTTAACTCCAAAGGTGTATTAACGAAAGTGAAATGAAAGCTAAACCTGACTCGTTCATTCATTTATTATACCTTTCTATATCTACAGTTATATAATTAGGTTTAAATAAATTGAAGTAACCTTTTAGATTTGCACTGTACCAACCCCACATATCTCTATTAATATTCTACTATTCTTTATCTCCAAGAGGGAAGTGGATCCGGAACTTAAGTCCTTTACTTTTTTTTCTTTTTTCTTTTTTCTTTTTTCTAATGAGGTTTAGGTTTCATCTTATAGTTTAGTTCATCTTCTAATTAAATAAAATAATTACATATTATCTTTCTCTAAATAATAATAATAATAATAATAATAATAATTATTATTATTATAATTAAATCATCCAACATAAATTAATTTTTCTCGTCCATAATGTAACGTTAACACTGTAGTGATTGACATTTAAAAAAAAAAATAATGATAGCATGATATTATTTTATTTTTATTTTTTTTAAAAAATAAATTTAGTTAAAAATATGAAACAACTTTATAGATTTTAAGATTTCAAACATAAGACGTTTATTTTTAAAAAAACTTATAATTGTAATATTATTGTTTAAATAAGTACAACAAACTCACCTATTTTTATTCTAATAATAACTTTATTTTTATAAAAAAATAAAAATAAAAAAACATGGCATATAGCATGCGAAGAAAGATGGATTCGCTATGACAGTTCCTTTTTTCTGAGTAAATCTCCACCTTTTATTGGGATTTGGGATTCATCCTCACGCGTCGGAACCGCGCTACCTTTTTATTATTATTATTATTATTATTATTATTATTATTATTATTATTATTATTATTATTATATTTTTTAAAAAAGATGTTCAAAATATCAGAAAAGATATTGCACCATGCACCATTATATGGCTCCCAATTTCGCCAAGAACAAAAGTAATTTATCTCATACGAAGTACCAACAATCTTTTTCTTTCTTTTTTTTTTTTTTGTTTTTTTGGTAAGCAATTTGGCTTAAATCCATACTTTCCCCCCCCCCCCCCCCCCCCCTTTTTTTTCTCTACAATATATAAAGCTTAATTAGTGTAGATAAGATTATATGGAGACTGCACCAAGCTGCACATAAACTCAAAAGTTTAAGTAATATATATGAAAGTATGGCCCAACTTTTTAATTCCTTCTTCTTTTTTTTAAGTCCATGCTCATTTTGCAGTACTACTTTTTTATCTCTCTTTTAAAACTCTTCTTCTTTTTTTCCCTCCTTTTTAATTATTTTATTTTATTTTCAGGTGCATGTCCTACCCCGGGAGATGCTGGGTTGCTCCACTTTCGGGCTGTCAATGTGGCTCCTCAAGTGGCTGCCGATGCGGGCAGTGGATCGGGTGCTCCTCCTCGTTGCTCGTCTAATGCTCGGCGACACGGCCCGGCTCGGGCTCCCGCGGCCCCAGCTAGGCCCGCTGGAGCTCAAATCGCTCTCCGGCAAGACCCCCGTTCTCGACGTCGGCACTCTCGCTAAGATCAGATCCGGAGAAATTAAGGTCTTTAATTGATATGAGCAGAAACTTTAAATCAGAGATTCTTATAGATAAAAAATATTCAAATTCAATATTTATTTTTCAAGATTGTCAGAAAGATTTTTTTTGCACTACAGGTGTTTCCTGCAATCAGGCGATTCACTGAACATGGAGCGGAGTTTGTAGACGGGCGATCAGAGGACTTGGATGCGGTTGTTCTAGCTACTGGTTATAGGAGCAATGTGCCTTCTTGGCTAATGGTACATATTGAAAACAAAATTTTAAAAATAAACTCAGTACATCGTTTTCAAAGTGTTGTTTCTGTAAACTAAACTGCTGATGAGCTGGAATATTAATGGGCTACATATATACAAATTGATTTATATAGTAGAGGTCAACATTGTTGGCTATGTTGGTTTAATTTGTGATCATCATTAACAGGAGAGAGAGATGTTCTCCGAAAAAGATGGGCTACCGAAAAAGCCCTTCCCCAACGGGTGGAAGGGGCAGCGCGGCCTCTACGCCGTGGGTTTCACGAAGCGCGGCTTGTTGGGCGCGTCCATGGACGCAACGCGGATCGCCGACGACGTCGAGCAGTGTTGGAAAGCTCATAAAGCAAAGCATCTTGTTATATCATTCTCTTTGCCTATGATTAATGTGAGTACGTCGAACATTGCTACTACTACTACGTCATCTTGTGATCTTGATCATAATAGATGAAGAAGTGTATAATATTATGTTTTGGGTGTGGGGTGGTGGGGGTGTATGCAACAGGGTTTGAGATTTTCTAATTATAAGGGGGTTATTGTTTTAGTAGTGACCAGTAAAACAACTCTTTGTACATATTGATTGTATACGGTTCAATTTTTATCAAATTTGGAATCTCTGACTAGCTTGTAGAGAGAGAAACAGAG
>CM055064.1:4090691-4115691 GCA_029204045.2 Tillandsia leiboldiana
TTCAAGTTCGAAAATTAGTTACTTCATATTTTTAGCTAAATTATTTTCAAAATAAACGAAGCGGATAGCATTGTTTGGTGCATATATTTAATTTTTGGAAAAACAAACTTTGGACCCCATTCGAAATATGGTTAAATTGCAAATTTTCGTTGCAGTTTTAAAAAAATTAATATTAACTATATGAACAAATATTTCAATCAATATTGTGTCACATTTTCCAAACGCTGCGGCCGTGAAAAAACTTTAGACCCTCACTCAAACTTCCAATTAATTGTACGTACGTAGATCACTGCCTTGAGTTTAAAAGATATGTTACTCCCACACTATCTTCAATTAGATTAGATGACTATTCAAATTTTCCACTTCACTACTATCAAAACATGTTTAAAACAGGTGATTTTTCCACTACATGGCAATGATCTATGAATGGTAATCGAAGACTTAATGGAAAGACCCACCGTACATAAGGCTTAATGGTAAGTTTTAAGTTCCAAATTTAGTTATTTCATAGAGTTTATTTCTAAAAAATAAAATAAAATAAAATAAAATAAAATAAAATAAAGAAACGTACCATATAATTTTCTATCTTTCTCTTAGAAAAAAAAAAAAAAAAAAACTTAATGGAGAGTTTAATTAGGATGGTTCCATGAAAAATTGATTGTTTTCATAATAATTTTAACTTACTAAAATTTGGATGGAGAGAATGCAAAATTAGATCATTTGAAGCTTTTATTTTCTTTTGTTGACTTTGAAAAGTTCAAATGATAGTCCTACAAGCATGTTAAAATTCAAAGGGAATGATAGACATAATTTTCTAATTAATTGCTATATACATATATAATAAACCTCTTTGGTAGTATCGTATATATATATTTTTTTAAGTTAAGAATTTAAGTGTTGTGAAACGTGTTTATGCTGAAAATTTATCGATACAATATGATACGATACTTGCTAAATTTTACAGATAAATGTCGATAATAAAAAATACATATTTACGAACATATAATTACAAAATATTTATTTTTTAAAAATAAAAATTTTGAACTATGCCATTAATATGAAAATCCATTATTGTTGCTTATAGATCCATTATCGTTCTTTTCCTTGCTGGTTAGTTTTTAGTCCTAGGAGGCAAGGGGACAGGAGTGGTGACCTCAACTACACGCATACACTGTGGTCAAACAAACACTACAGCAAGCTAGTTAGCCATACAGGGCAGAAAAAGCCGGATTTGGAAAATGATTGCTATAGCTGAGCTTAGATGCTTGTGTATCACTTTCCTAGGGACTTGTTCTTTGATAGTTTGTGTGATGTGTTGGCCTTTTATTTCTTTCATTGTATGTACCCAACCATCACAGGATGGGGCCGCGTGTATCTCGAATATTTGATAGACGCTTCGAGACAACTACATCTAGCTACTTGGAATTAACACATACACAAAGTGTGTGTGTGTGTGTGTGTGTGTGTGTGTGTGTGTGTGATATGTACACACACTTTGGAATTAACACATGCACAAAGGGTGTGTATACACTGCAAAAATATTTCAATATAAATGTTAGATGTAACTTCGAAATCAGAAATCGTTTCGATTTAGATATTCGGTTCGTCGACGGCTTCGTGGTACGACGATAAATTTTATGAATATCTATGGTGGAAGCGGAGGGCTCGGACCGATAAGTCAAACCCGTTAAGATTAGTATTTTTTTTTTCTTGCCCTAGCGAGATCGAGCGATTGTACGATCATTAAAAAATTTGTATTTTCTTTGTTCCGACATAGTAAAACTCTACTCTTTCGCCCGTAATTTTTTACCCTGTAAAAAAAATTTTACGTAAAAATGTGTGTTATTTTCTCTATTGTGCATTTTTGAATTTATTTTTGTATCGTGATCGCCAATTGATTTTGCTTGGTTTGTGCGTTTGTTGCTAACAATAAGAACGTTTTTTAAACGCCGTTTGAAAAAAACATACCTAAATATTTTTATAATATAGCAAATATCGACACTTTAAAAAATGTCATCTTATAAATCTTTTATTATATTAAATTAATTTATTAAATAATAAATTTTATTATTATTTTTTTTTTTTAACGTTTTAAAGCGTCAGAATTTTAAAAAATCTTGACGCTTTAAAACGTCAGAAGATATTTTACCGATGCTTGGCATAAGCGTCGGTATATACGCGGCGACTCTTCATTTGCCGACGTTTTAACCGACACTTTTAAATGCATAGTTAAACTATATTAAGACACTTTTAATCATCATTAAGCACTACGACAAAATTATGCTATAACGACATTTTAAACTGTTTCTAAAATATAAAAAAAGTATCGCCAGCAAAAATACCGACACTTATTATTAGTGTTGCTATATGTGCCGTCGCTAGGGTGTATAACGACATATTTTTGTAATGTGTCCCAAAAATGTGTTCCTATAACCTAATTTTGAATATAGATGACATATAGCACAACAATAAAATTATGCTATAGCGACAATTTTAAATGTTTATAAAATCTGAAAATGTGCCGCTAGCAAAAATACCGACACTTATAATTAATGTTGATATATGTGCAGTCGCTAGGGTGTATAACGACACATTATTGTAATGTGTCCCAAAAATGTGTCCCTATAACCAAATTTTGGATATAGATAAAATATAGATAGAACACTTATACAAAAGTGTCACAAACATGTGTCCCTATAACCTAATTTTGTTGTAGTGTAGATAGAACGCTTATACAAAAATGTCACAAATGTGTGTCCCTATAACTTAATTTTGTTGTAGTGAAGTATGAAAAAAAATGTCCTTAAATAGTACTTAATTTTTTGTAGTGATATATATATATATATATATATATATATATATATATATATATATATATATAGTCCGGCTACTATACTATTAATAGCACCAAGTTATTGGTGCTATCAAGTTTTCTACTCTTAAATCAACACCTTTGATTATTTTCATCCGTTAGATTTTACTATTTCCCCAACCACCTATTAAACCCAAGGGGCCTACTATCATCCCAACCACACATCTTTTAATTAAAGGGTTAAAAACTTAATAGCACCAATAATTTGGTACTATTAATAGTATTCCAGCATAGCTATATATATATATATATATATATATATATATATATATATATATATATATATATATATATATATATATATATATATATATATATATATATATATATATATATATAATTGAGCTTCTATGTTTGTAAAAGTATAAGTCATTGGTGTTTGTAAGTTTTTAGCCTTTGAATGAAAAGATGTGGTTAGATAATAGTGGATCCCTTAGGTTAAATGAGTGATTGGTGGAATAGAATAATCTAAGGATGAAATTAGTCAAAGGAATTGTAGTGGCCCTAATTCCCATGCAGCGTTCTTCCGATGAATCCACTGTTAGAGCACCTAGTGTTGGTGTATCTGGCCCATGGTGCATCAATGGGATGCCACAGATGGACCTGTGTGTTATTATTAGCTGTGTAGGCCTTCGGCTGAGTTTGCCGAAATTTCGGAAAAGAATTAGGCCCAACAGAGGTCGGAAATGGATTCAGCACGGAAAAACGCTTGAAAACGGCTATTTGCTTGTTTGTTTCTGAGTCCGAATGCCCAAAAACGGACTCCCGAAAGTTTTTAGTGGAAAATGGTGCATGGGAGGGGCCGTAGACCGCCGGGATGCCACGTGGCGGCCTGTCATTGGCCGGTTCAGGATGCGCGGTCCACAGAGCTGCGCGGCGGGGTGCACAGACCCGGCGCATGGACACGTGGCACCGCTTGATTGGCGGGCGCAAGGCGCGCGGTCTACCGGGTGAGCGCGGCGGTGCATAGACCAAGGCGGGGGCACGTGGCAGCCTCCGGTTGGTCGGTGCACGCGGCGCGGTGCACGGAATTCCGAAGTGGAATGCGTGGACCGGGTGTAGGGGACACGTGTCACCCTCTGATTCGCGGGCGCACCGTGCGCGGTGCACGGGGCCGGGGCTGGTACCTCGGGGCGCGTGTGCACGACGGGGCCATGCCGCGCGCCCGGCGCGGCCACCGACCGGCCAGCGGGTCAACCGGGTGGACACGCGTCGCCCGCTGGTTGGCGGGCGCCTACCGCCTTACTGTGCGGGGGCGGGCCACGTGGCAGCCTGGGGGTGGCCCGAACAGCTGTTTGCTGTTCGGCGGGCCACGTGGCGGCACCTGGTGGATTCGGGCGTGAACAGTGTTGGGCCGGCCCAACACTGTAGCCGCCCGAAAGTACCGGGCGCCCGAAAGTTGGGCCCGAAAGCCCATTGACTTGTCTTTTGGGGCTGATTTCGGGTGAGGCCTATAAATAGGCCCCTTGGGGCTCGTTTTTTAGGCTTTTCCCGAGAGCTTTAGCCCTTGAGCCCTTCACCAATTTTCTTTCTCTCCCTCTTGTGCATCTTTTGGCGAAAGTTCAGAATTTTTGGAGGCCGCGACGACGGCGACTTCTGCATCGGGGTGCGGAGCGACGATCTACTGTTGGAGGCCCATTTTCGTCGCAGTTTAGTCTGGGAGGTCTACCGGGCTACCCCGACGTTATTTTTGGAAGATTTCTGCGGTAACGGTTTCGTAAGAGGTAAATCTACAATTTCCGTGTTGGACACTTTTTCTGGAACTGAGCTTTTCTAGGGGTTCTGGGTACATTTTTAACCCCCTTTACGACTGTTGATTGAATTGGACAGCACCTACTTGTCGGATTTTTATCTCCTCATCCGGTCATAGTAATTCGACGTTTCAGGACTCTATCAACATCTACTCTTCGCGAGGATCACCGTCATATTTTTATTGGAATTTTTGGAGGAAGTTTTTCAGGTGAAAATTTCGTATTAATGGGACTGTTCACCACAGATTTTGGGAATGTGGAATTTGTGTGGATTAAAGTGTAATTTTGGTGTATGTTTGTACCCAGGAGGTTGTGAGCACTTCTACCGTGTTGTTGGCTTGGTGGGATCTGTGATTTGACTGTTTTGGGCTTTCTCAGCTCTACGATTCCGGGCAGTTAGCACTTTCAGGTGGGTGACCTTGCTTCCAAGAACTCTGGACTGTGTACTAATTCTATGCGTGTAGGATCATGCATGTTAGAAATTGGAGTATTAGCATGTGTAAAACTGTATGTTATATCTTGTATATCAGTTGATGAATCTTTTGATTCCTACTTTATGTTAAGTAGTGAAATCTTGGAACTTGACCTAGCACCCCTGTCATATGTATCATGTTCAGCCAGTCTGTAGAAAACTCCAACTTGGGCTAGGTTTTTACTGCTCTAGACATTCCACATCACGATACTTCATTTCACTATGGACTTAGCTTTTCCTCGCCCTAGTTGTGGGCCGAGAGGTCGGGTGGTTGTGGGATGCATTTGCACTCGTGTCTGGGGACCGAGTGGAGTTGATAGCAGTCTGTAGATCTGATTTCTTTGGGAGAGTGATAGTGATGGTAGATCTGGGTTCTTGGAAACTGTCAGAGTGACAGTGAGTCTCATCTGTGTAGATTCCAGCTAGTGAGTGAGTTAGTGATTTGTTTGTTAGCCGATCTTGTTGATCGAGGATTTGGATCATAGCCTGCATGAGTCACATTTGAGCTTTACAGAGATACGTTACAGAGATACTTGTTATGGGTTACTTTGACTCGAGCGGGTCGCTCCCCTCGAGTGCCACTCCGGAGTAGGCGAGACCGGGTTGTTGTACCGGCGTGAGTTTGAGATGTTCTTTCGCGACTTGTTGTTGCATTTGTCCCTCTGGCTGTGCTTTTGTTGGCAGCCATGGACGCCCTACGTAAGACCGCTCATCCGGGACGTAACGGCAGTAGGTTTGCGCAGGTTTGACTGGACCCGATGAGGCAGTCAGTTGTGATTGGGTGATCAGGGAGGAGAGTTAGTTGGGGCATCATGTTCTTTCTATTCCACTGTTGAGCATCTAGATAGAGGCATAGTAGCTGTAGAGTTACTTTTCCCAGCTTTCCTTACAGCACTGCATATGTTACTTTATGCCTCTGGTAGACTTAGTGGGCAGACCGTCGGGCTTGTTGGCGGCACCCACTGAGAATTACTGTGGGATGTAGTTCTCACACCCGTCGTGGTGTCTTCTCCCCAGGGACTTCTGCTCCGGTTCCTGCAGCTCCTGTTGCTGATCCAGCTCCTTCAGACCGAGGTAAGGAAGTCGCGAGATAGATCCCCTCCTGTCATCTTCAGTGTGTGAGTAGATGTACCCCAGTACTATTTTGGTGTGTGTTATGTCGAGTGACTTTTGTAGTGAGGTTTTGAGTTGTACCTTTCTTTCCTGCTTTTCTGAGAGGCTCTTGTGTTCTGGTGAGGTTGGTCTGTATATTTGTGAGTTGTAGTTTTATTTTATCTTTTTATTCCAGCTTTTCTCTTTCAGCTCTGATATCTGCTAGTGTAGATGTTTCTTTGCAGGTTAGTCGCTACGCCTATATGGGGCTTCCCGTATGGGCGGCGGATCTGTTGGCGAGCCGGGGCGCAGTATCGCCCCGGGGCGTGACAGATTAGAGTGGTATCAGAGCTTAGGATGTAGGTCTTGGAGGACTTAGGAACCCTAGGCTTGTGGTTGGACCCTAGGATGACTCGCGTGAGAGCCGTGATTTTAGCGAGAGTCCTGATTGGATTTCTAACTCTCCCGAGCGGTTCGGGGTGAGCGATTGACATGTCTTCATTCGGTGGCAACTATGTTGGCTGCAGACAACATAGTACTTCGGGAAGGGGGACATGCCTTCTGACTTTCGCTAGATTGGGTCGAGAGATGATTTGGGTTCTGACTGTTTGCCTTGTCCCTCAGGTGGGGATGCCTCCTCGACGCTCGATGGTGACGCGTTCGCAGCCTTCGTCCTCTGAGCCCGAGCAGGAGGACTCGGGGCAGGGACAGCAGAGCGAGGTTTTGGAGCTCCGTTCCCAGATGGCACAGTTGGCTGAGGCGTCTTGACGCCAGGAGGAGGCTGTGAGTCGGTTGACGCTCTTGTTGGAGCAGAGAGCGCAGCCGGCGGTAGCACCCCCTGAGAGTTCACCGGTGCCTTCTTCCACTGTTGTGGCACCCTCGGTTGTGCAGCCTGCACCAGCAGTTCCGGCTGAGCCAGTTTCCAGTAGGCCACCGTCTGGGACGACGGGATCTTTGACTTTGGCAGAGCAGCAGGCTTTGGTGGGTCTTTTGTTGAGGTTTCGCAAGTTTGATCCACCCCACTTTTCGGGTATGAGTGCTGAGCCGTGGGCGGCTGAGTCTTGGGTTACGGCTATGGAGCGCCATTTCGAGAGCCTTTTTATTGATGAGAGGTTTCGAGTTCTGTTGGCTACTCATTTTCTGGAGAGCAACGTCGAGGCATGGTGGCGGCGTGTGCGACCCGCAGGTCCGCCTGGGACCCAGTTTATCTCATGGGCAGAGTTTCGCGGTATGCTTCTTGGGGCCTTCTTTCCCGAGAGTGTTCGACAGAGTTTGGAGGAGCAGCTGAGGAATCTCCGCCAGGGAGATAGGCCCGTACACGTGTACATAGCCGATTTCAATCGGCTGTTAGCTTGTATGCCCCACGTGGCCAGAGATGAGACCCACCGGATCTACATGTTCGAGAGAGGGTTGCGTCGGGACATTTATCAGTTGGTCCGCTCCCGCAGATTACAGACTTTGGAGGCCTCGATGGAGCAGGCACTGTATGTGGAGAGTGGTGAGGTCGTGATGGCAGAGGTGGCTCCAGCCCCCGTAGTGACTCCTGGGGCAAAGCGCCCGGCGCTGTTTGAGGAGGGGCAGTCGAGTAGACAGGGACCCCCGAGACCTCCCCGTTTCCACTCTCAGGGACGGGGGTATCAGGGGCGGCAGAGATCTGGGGCATCTCGTCAGTTCCAGCAGCAGCAGCGTCGACCACCTCGACAGCAGCAGTCTTCGCAGCAGCAGCAGTCTTCGCAGCAGCAGCAGACTTCGCGGCAGCCGCGCCCTGATCGTTGTGTCATTTGTGGAGGACCGCACCCACCGGCCCAGTGCCCGCAGAGTCAGGGCCGCTGCTTCCGTTGCGGGCAGACCGGTCACTTCGCGAGGGCGTGCCCCAGGGCAGGTTACCCAGCTCCTTCATCAGCTTCTGCATCCTTCATTCCTCGTCAGTCAGCAGGACCTTCGGCGGCCTCTGGTAGGCCAGACTTTGCTTCATCGTCCTCGCGACAGCCAGAGCGACTTCCCCCGGCGCCGAGCGGTCGAGTCTATGCCGCTCAGGTAGAGGATGCTACAGCAGCAGAGCGTGTCGTCGCAGGTATTATTTCGA
This sequence comes from Tillandsia leiboldiana, assembly GCA_029204045.2. NCBI lineage: Eukaryota > Viridiplantae > Streptophyta > Magnoliopsida > Poales > Bromeliaceae > Tillandsia > Tillandsia leiboldiana. Next base: position 4,098,965 of record CM055064.1, read on the forward strand.
TTTCTGCAGTTCGTTCTCGTACTCTCTTTGATACCGGTGCATCGCATTCTTTTATCAGTAGAGCATTTGCATCCCTACATGGTATAGAGGTAGTTTCTTTATCGCATACATTAGAGGTTCAGTTACCAGATCATGTCTTGCATGTCGAGGAGTATTGTAGGGATTGCCCTGTGCAGTTGGGATCCTGGATTTTGCCGGCAGACTTGCTTGTCTTGCGGCAGCTCCAGGATTTCGACGTCGTGCTCGGTATGAATTGGTTGTCGAGGTACTATGCTACTATAGACTGCAGAGAGAGGACGGTGACCCTCCGCGAGCCTGGACAGGAGGAGTTCATTTTCAGAGGCTGCCAGAGCACCTTCTTTGCGATGACTGTTTCTTCGGCGAGGGCTAGGAGGATGATTAGTAGAGGCTGCACCGCTTTCTTAGCGACGATTGTGGAGGTGCCTACGGCGGCACTGGGACTCGAGGATATTCCTGTTGTCCGCGAATTCCCAGATGTGTTTCCCCCTGAGTTGACGACTATGCCGCCGGAGATGGAGGTGGAGTTTGTGATTGATGTGGTACCGGGAACCGCACCAATCTCAAAGGCGCCTTATAGGATGGCACCTGCCGAGTTGAGGGAGTTGAAGGCCCAGCTTCAGGATCTTATGGACAGGGGCTTTGTCAGGCCTAGTGTTTCTCCGTGGGGAGCGCCAGTTTTATTTGTGAAGAAGAAGGATGGGTCACTTCGTTTGTGTGTGGATTATCGGGAGTTGAATAAAGTGACCATCCGGAACAAGTACCCCCTTCCACGGATAGATGATTTATTTGATCAGTTGCAGGGAGCCACAGTGTTTTCGAAGATTGATCTTCAGTCAGGTTACCACCAGTTGAGGGTGAGGGCCGAGGACATCCCTAAGACGGCTTTTCGATCCCGGTATGGGCATTATGAGTTTACGGTTATGCCGTTTGGTTTGACTAATGCCCCAGCTGCATTCATGGATTTGATGAACCGGGTATTTCAGCCACTTGGGCGAGTTTTGGCTTCGGGAGGTTGCATTTTTGGGCCACTTGGTATCAGCCGCAGGAGTGGCAGTTGACCTGACGAAGATCGATACAGTTCGGGATTGGCCGAGACCGACGATGGTGACGGAGGTCCGGAGCTTTCTGGGCTTGGCAGGCTACTACCGTCGGTTTGTAGAGGGCTTTGCGAAGCTCTCTACTCCCCTGACCTGTTTGACTAGGAAGGGGATGAGGTTCATTTGGACTGAGCAGTGTCAGCGGAGTTTTGAGGAGCTGAAGAGGAGACTGATTTCAGCACCAGTTCTTACACTGCCAGTGATGGGAGATGGCTACGTGATTTACAGTGACGCCTCGCACAGCGGTTTGGGTTGTGTCTTGATGCAGCATGGGAGGGTAATTGCTTATACTTCACGGCAATTAAAGGATTATGAGAAGAATTACCCTACTCATGATTTAGAGCTTGCAGCTGTGGTGTTTGCATTGAAGCTGTGGCGGCATTACCTCTACGGTGAGCATTGTGAGATCTACACGGATCATAAGAGCTTAAAGTATCTGTTTACTCAAAAGGAGCTGAACCTGAGGCAACGCCGGTGGTTGGAGTTACTGAAGGATTACGATGTGAGTATCCTCTATCATCCCGCAAGGCCAATGTGGTAGCAGATGCTTTGAGTCGGAGGTCAGTACAGAGCTTGAGCATGTTGGTCACACAGCAGGCCCCGCTGATTGAGCAGTTGAGGCGACTCCAGATTGAGGTTGTATCCCCTGGGGTCTCTGCTAGACTGATGTCTATGGTCTTGCAGCCCACTCTGTTGGACAGGATTAGGGAGACGCAGAGTGAGGACCCCTACTTGGAGAGGATCAGATCCCAGATACATGCAGATCAGATAGGGGATTTTTCAGTGGATAGCTCGGGAGTACTGCGGTACCGGGACCGAGTTTGTGTGCCTTCGGATCCTGAGATCAGAGACCAGATTCTGAGAGAGGCCCATTATACACCTTATACCATTCATCCTGGTGGTACTAAGATGTACAAGGACCTCAAGGCACATTTTTGGTGGTCCGGAATGAAGCGAGACATTGGAAGATTTGTGGCTCACTGTTTAACTTGCCAGCAAGTGAAAGCAGAGCACCGGGTTCCTGCTGGCAAGTTACAAAGTCTTCCAATTCCCGAGTGGAAATGGGACCACATCACCATGGACTTTGTTACAGGGCTGCCGAGAGCGCAGAGTGGAGCCGACGCGATTTGGGTTATTGTAGATAGACTCACCAAGTCTGCACATTTCTTACCTGTTCAGATGACTTGGTCATTGGAGCGTCTGGCACAGTTGTATTTGGACGAGATAGTGAGGCTACACGGGGTACCTGCGTCGATTGTTTCAGATCGGGATCCGAGATTTGTGTCACGATTCTGGGGGAGTTTACAGTCAGCTTTGGGGACCCAGCTCAGATTCAGCACTGCATTCCACCCACAGACTGATGGCCAGTCTGAGCGCACTATACAGACCCTCGAGGATATACTGAGAGCGTGCGTTATGGATTTTGGAGGGGGATGGTACCGACACTTATCTTTGGTTGAGTTTGCGTACAACAACAGCTATCAGGCGAGCATTCAGATGGCTCCGTTTGAGGCGTTGTATGGACGCAAGTGTCGGTCACCCTTGTATTGGAGTGATGTGGGTGAGAGGAGGACTTTGGGACCAGATCTTCTTTTGGAGGCTGAGGAGAAAGTCAGAGTTGTTCGTCGACACCTTGAGGTAGCCCAGAGTCGTCAGAGGAGTTATGCTGATACTCGACGGCGAGACCTAGAGTTTCAGATTGGTGACCATGTATTCTTAAAGGTCTCGCCTTCGAAAGGGGTCCGGAGATTTGGAGTGCGTGGGAAGCTTAGTCCCCGTTTTGTTGGACCCTTTGAGGTACTTGAGAGGGTAGGCCCTGTGGCTTATAGAGTTGCTCTTCCTCCACGTTTGGCCGGTGTACACGATGTTTTTCATGTCTCAGCCCTGAGGAGATATGTCTTTGATCCGTCGCATGTGGTTGACTTCACTCCCTTGGAGATCGGTGAGGACCTGGTTTACGAGGAGCGGCCGTTGCGGATTCTTGCTCGTGAGGTGAGGGAATTGCGCAACCGGACCATGCCGTTGCGGATCTTATGGAGCAATCACGAAGAGCGAGAGGCTACTTGGGAGCTAGAGACAGAGATGAGATCTGCATACCCTTTTCTGTTCGAGACTACTGGTTGAGGTACGCCTGTTCTACCTTACTTTGTTTCGAGGGCGAAACTTCCTTTTAGTGGGGGAGGATGTAGTGACCCTAATTCCCATGCAGCGTTCTTCCGATGAATCCACTGTTAGAGCACCTAGTGTTGGTGTATCTAGCCCATGGTGCATCAATGGGATGCCACAGATGGACCTGTGTGTTATTATTAGCTGTGTAGGCCTTCGGCTGAGTTTGCCGAAATTTCGGAAAAGAATTAGGCCCAACAGAGGTCGGAAATGGATTCAGCAAGGAAAAATGCTTGAAAACGGCTATTTGCTTGTTTGTTTCTGAGTCCGGATGCCCAAAAACGGACTCCCGAAAGTTTTTAGTGGAAAATGGTGCATGGGAGGGGCCGTAGACCGCAGGGATGCCACGTGGCGGCCTGTCATTGGCCGGTTCAGGATGAGCGGTCCACAGAGCTACGCGGCGGGGTGCACAGACCCGGCGCATGGACATGTGGCACCGCCTGATTGGCGGGCGCAAGGCGCGCGGTCTACCGGGTGAGCGCGGCGGTGCATGGACCAAGGCGGGGGCACGTGGCAGCCTCCGGTTGGTCGGTGCACGCGGCGCGGTCCACGGAATTCCGAAGTGGAATGCGTGGACCGGGTGTAGGGGACACGTGTCACCCTCTGATTCGCGGGCGCACCGTGCGCGGTGCACGGGGCCGGGGCTGGTACCTCGGGGCGTGTGCGCACGACGGGGCCATGCCGCGCGCCCGGCGCGGCCCCCGACCGGCCAGCGGGTCAACCGGGTGGACACGCGTCGCCCGCTGGTTGGCGGGCGCCTACCGCCTTACTGTGCGGGGGCGGGCCACGTGGCAGCCTGGGGGTGGCCCGAACAGCTGTTTGCTGTTCGGCGGGCCACGTGGCGGCACCTGGTGGATTCGGGCGTGAACAGTGTTGGGCCGGCCCAACACTGTAGCCGCCCGAAAGTACCGGGCGCCCGAAAGTTGGGCCCGAAAGCCCATTGACTTGTCTTTTTGGGCTGATTTCGGGTGAGGCCTATAAATAGGCCCCTTGGGGCTCGTTTTTGAGGCTTTTCCCGAGAGCTTTAGCCCTTGAGCCCCTCACCAATTTTCTTTCTCTCCCTCTTGTGCATCTTTTGGCAAAAGTTCAGAATTTTTGGAGGCCGCGACGACGGCGACTTCTGCATCGGGGTGAGGAGCGACGATCTACTGTTGGAGGCCCATTTTCGTCGCAGTTTAGTCTGGGAGGTCTACCGGGCTACCCCGACGTTATTTTTCGACGATTTCTACGGTGACGGTTTCGTAAGAGGTAAATCTACAATTTCCATGTTGGACACTTTTTCTGGAACTGAGCTTTTCTAGGGGTTCTGGGTACATTTTTAACCCCTTTTACGACTGTTGATTGAATTGGACAGCACCTACTTGTCGGATTTTTATCTCCTCATCCGGACATCAGAATTCGACGTTTCAGGACTCTATCGACATTTACTCTTCGCGAGGATCGCCGTCATATTTTTATTGGAATTTTTGGAGGAAGTTTTTCAGGTGAAAATTTCGTGTTAATGGGACTGTTCACCACAGATTTTGGGAATGTGGAATTTGTGTGGATTAAAGTGTAATTTTGGTGTATGTTTGTACCCAGGAGGTTGTGAGCACTTCTACCGTGTTGTTGGCTTGGTGGGATCTGTGATTTGACTGTTTTGGGCTTTCTCAGCTGTACGATTCCGGGCAGTTAGCACTTTCAGGTGGGTGACCTTGCTTCCAAGAACTCTGGACTGTGTACTAATTCTATGTGTGTAGGATCATGCATGTTAGAAATTGGAGTATTAGCATGTGTAAAACTGTATGTTGTATCTTGTATATCAGTTGATGAATCTTTTGATTCCTACTTTATGTTAAGTAGTGAAATCTTGGAACTTGACCTAGCACCCCTGTCATATGTATCATGTTCAGCCAGTCTGTAGAAAACTCCAACTTGGGCTAGGTTTTTACTGCTCTAGACATTCCACATCACTATACTTCATTTCACTATGGACTTAGCTTTTCCTCGCCCGAGTTGTGGGCCGAGAGGTCGGGTGGTTGTGGGATGCATTTGCACTCGTGTCTGGGGACCGAGTGGAGTTGATAGCAGTCTGTAGATCTGATTTCTTTGGGAGAGTGATAGTGATGGTAGATTTAGGTTCTTGGAAACTGTCAGAGTGACAGTGAGTCTCAGCTGTGTAGATTCCAGCTAGTGAGTGAGTTAGTGATTTGTTTGTTAGCCGATCTTGTTGATCGAGGATTTGGATCATAGCCTGCATGAGCCACATTTGAGCTTTACAGAGATACTTTACAGAGATACTTGTTATGGGTTACTTTGACTCGAGCGGGTCGCTCCCCTCGAGTGCCACTCCGCAGTAGGCGAGACCGGGTTGTTGTACCGGCGTGAGTTTGAGATGTTCTTTCGCGACTTGTTGTTGCATTTGTCCCTCTGGCTGTGCTTTTGTTGGCAGCCATGGACGCCCTACGTAAGACCGCTCCTCCGGGACGTAACGGCAGTAAGTTGGCGCAGGTTTGACTGGACCCGATGAGGCAGTCAGTTGTGATTGGGTGATCAGGGAGGAGAGTTAGTTGGGGCATCATGTTCTTTCTGTTCCACTGTTGAGCATCTAGATAGAGGCATAGTAGCTGTAGAGTTACTTTTCCCAGCTTTCCTTACAGCACTGCATATGTTACTTTATGCCTCTGGTAGACTTAGTGGGCAGACCGTCGGGCTTGTTGGCGGCACCCACTGAGAACTACTGTGGGATGTAGTTCTCACACCCGTCGTGGTGTCTTCTCCCCAGGGACTTCTGCTCCGGTTCTTGCAGCTCCTGTTACTGATCCAGCTCCTTCAGACCGAGGTAAGGGAGTCGCGAGATAGATCCCCTCCTGTCATCTTCAGTGTGTGAGTAGATGTACCCCAGTACTATTTTGGTGTGTGTTATGTCGAGTGACTTTTGTAGTGAGGTTTGAGTTGTACCTTTCTTTCCTGCTTTTCTGAGAGACTCTTGTGTTCTGGTAAGGTTGGTCTGTATATTTGTGAGTTGTAGTTTTATTTTATCTTTTTATTCCAGCTTTTCTCTTTCAGCTCTGATATCTGCTAGTGTAGATGTTTCTTTGCAGGTTAGTCGCTACGCCTATACGGGGCTTCCCGTATGGGCGGCGGATCTGTTGGCGAGCCGGGGCGCAGTATTGCCCCGGGGCGTGACAGGAATAGTTCTAACGGTAGAAAACTTACAAACACCAATTGGTGGTGCTTGTACAAGTATAGTAGCCGGACTCTATATATATATATATATATATATATATATATATATATATATATATATATATATATATATATATATATATATATATATATATATATATATATATATATATATATATATATATATATATATATATACATATATATATATAGAGAGTCCGGCTAGAATACTATCACTAGCACCAAGCAATTGGTGCTATCAAGTTTTCTGCCGTTGAAAAAAAGATAAGCGGTTGGGATTATAGTGGTCCCCTAAGATTTTTACTATTCAACCAACCACCTAGTAAACCCTAGGGGACCGCTATCATCTTAACCACACATTTTTTAATCCAAAAGCTAAAAAACTTGATAGCACCGATGACTTGGTGCTATCGATAGTATTCCAGCCTAATTATATATATATATATATATATATATATATATATATATATATATATATATATATATATATATATATATATATATATATATATATATATATATATATATATATAGTATGACTTATATACTTTCAAAAGCATAAGCCTAACTATACTTGTGAATTTTTTACCGTTAGATTTGTATTGAGATTTGTGCTATTTATTTTTTCTCTCTCTTTTTAGTTGACTTTACAATAACACAAATTTCAATGCAAATCCAATGGTAAAAAATTTACAAGCATATATATATTAACAGGGACGAAGTCAAGATTTTAATTTTAGGGGAGTCAAAAATATATTATGTAAAATATATTAATCTTTAAAAATTATTAATAAAAAAAATTATATATAAATATTTTTTTATTCATTAGCTTTCGATTTTTTAATATATTTTCGTACAAAAAAAGAATAGAGTATAGTTACCTTTATCATGAAAATAATAATGATCTAGATATTTACAAAAAATTATGTCAAAAAATTAAGTATTAAGATCTAGTATAATTTACAAATCAAGTATTACGATATGTAAAAAAATCAAGTATTAAAATTTAGTATAATTTGTAAATCAAGTATTACAAAACGTTAGAGTCAATTAAATTTGCATCTCGTGGTCACAAAGCAATATTATATTTTTTTAAAAATATATATATTTTGGCTCCAAAAATTTACACTATTTTAATTTTTTTAATAATTTAATAATAATTTTTTATGTAATTTTAAAAATATTGGGGGAAGGTCATGGCCACTTTGGGCCTTTATATTGCTCCGCCCTATATATATATATATATATATATATATATATATATATATATATATATATATATATATATATATATATATATATATATATATATATATATATATATATATATATATATATATATATATATATATTTATATATATATAAAATAAAGTTTATATACTTTCAAAATCACAAGTTCAACTATACTTGTAAATTTTTTATCATTAGATTTGTATTGAGATTTGTGCTATTTACCTTTTCTCTATCTTTTTAGTTGGGATTTACAATAACACAAATTTCAATGCAAATCCAATGGTAAAAAATTCACAAGCATAGTTGGGCTTGTGCTTTTGAAAACATATAAACTCTACTATATATGTCACGCCCCAAGATTGAAACTGCGATCCGGGCCTGCCAACAGATCCGCCGCCCATACGGGAAGCCCCGTGTAGACGAAGCGACTAACTTGTAAAAAATCATACTAACCACTATACGTATATCAGAGCAGAAAAATAAATTGCTGAAATAAAATAAATACAACTCCAAATAGTGCATGTCAGGTCCTCACAATACAAAAGTCTCTCTAAAATAAAACTCTCAAGTAAAGTAAATACAAGATACATCCAAACCACTGACTGTACCAAAACATCACCAAAAGGGGTACATGTACTCTCTCGTTGGAAACGGATAGGGATCTAACTCGCGACTCCCTTACCTCGGTCAGATGGAGCGGCAACTGGAGCAGTAGGAACTGGAGAAGAAGTCTTTGGAAAAAAAGTCACCAACAACGGGTGTGAGAACTACAACCAACAGTAGTTCTCAGTGGGTACCGCCACCAAGCCCGACGGTCTGCCCACTAAGTCTACTAGAGGCATAAAGTAACAAATGCAGTACAATAAAGGAAAGGTCGGAAATAACTCTACAGCTACTATGCATCTATATAAATGCTCAATGGGTGATACAGATGAAACATGATACATCTACATCTACTATCTCTCGATAAAATAATCACCCAATCTACACTGACTGCCACATAGGGTCCAGTCAAACCTGCGCCCACCTACTGCCATTACATCCACGGAGGACTGGACTTTCATTGGGCGTCTGTGACTGCCCAAAAAGGGCCCAGCAAGAAGGACTGCGTCGGCAAGTCGCGATAGCAAAGTAACAGGCCCAACTCCGGAGCAGCACTCAAGGGGCGTGATCCTACCGAGGAAAGTATCCGCGCATCTCTGTCGAACTCAATATGACTCATGCATGCTATAATCCAAATCCACGATCAACAAGATCGATAGTACCCAAATCACATCTCTAACTCACTGGCTGGAAATACTCGACAGCCGGGACCCACCGTCGACTCAGACGACTCCCAAGACTAGCACTAATCTAACCACAGCTACCACACTCCACTCGGCCCCCAGACACGAGTGTAATATGCATCCCCCAACAACCCGACCACTCGGCCCACTACCCGGGCGAGGGACACTCTAAGTCCAGGAAAAACGAATAAAAGTATGGGAGTGTCTAAAGTATAAATAAACCAGTCCAAGTTGGGGTTTTCTACTAGTCTGGTTGAAACATGCAACATATGACAGGGTGCTAGGTCAAGGTTCCAATAATAACATTAAATTTAACTGAATGTCAAATATGGAACATTTACCAACATGATCTCAATATCAACACCAAGAAACATCATCTCTCACAAATATGCTTTCTATCTCATCTCACAAACATGTATGCTCACTATCTTATAGAATTAGAGAACCGTCCACCGGTTTTGGAGACGAAAGCAACCCACCTGAATGCATGTGTCGATCCAAAGTCCGAATAAGCCGAAACTGAACGGGGATACTCCTCAGGTTCCCACGATCCCAACGAGCCCAAAAACACTTGAAAACTCCTCCCGGCTGCTGAGATACAGACCAAACACCACGGTAAGCAAAAATCCCCAAAATTACAACTTTGCGGAAATTCAGTCCAGAAGAAGTCAAAATATCACCTTTGATATGATCTCCAAAAATTCCAATAAAAATACAACTACAATCCCCGCGAAGCGTAGATGTCAATCAAGCACTCATAGGCTGAAATCCGATAATCGACCACCAATATAAAAATCAAACAAGCTCCGCCGTCCCGAAAAACCAGCAGCAAGAAAGGGGTTCAAAGATGCTCCAAAAACCCTAATAAAAATCCAAAACTGAGAGGAAAAATAGTCACAAAAATCGAAGATCTACCTCTCGTGGAAACGATGCCAGAGAAATCGGCAAAAAAAATCCCTCGGATCAGCACAGGGAAGCCCGCAGACGAAGCATCGACGAAGAAGATCGTTATTGAAGGCACGTCGAAGCTCGCGATGTCAAGGAGGAGGCTGATGAAACGACTTCCAAAAAAACTCCGGAATCCCAAATATCGAAGAAGAGTCGCCTGGGAAGGTTCCTGTCGAAGGAAGGGTCAAGAGAGGCTTGAAAAAACCCCAAAAGAAGGCACAAATGGGCTATTTATAGCCCAAATCCACAAAAAGGGGGTTGTGGATTCAGGCGCAAGAATCGGGCACCCGAAACCAGACCCCGGATCCACACTGTGCGCGCCCGGATTCACCCGAGTGTGACTCGTGTCCACGCGGAGTTCACGACGCGGCGCATGGAGTGCGGTCCACGCCCGGCAGCCGAGCCGTCGGGTCCATGCGCCCGCCAACGGCGTGTACCACGCGTCCTGGCGCGGTCCACGGTGCGCCGCGCAAGGCGTGAGCGGCGCCTCGACTCCCGCACCGCCGCCCGACCAATGGGAGTCCAACACATGTCCGTTGCGCCCCGCTCGCTGGTCCTGGTGCACGCCAAGTGGGCCGTGGACCGGCCCACCCGAAAATCCGGTCGTTAGGTCAATTTTGCTCGAAAATAGTCGATTTTCAACATTTTCGCGCGCTGAGTCCGTTTTTGGTATCCATTTGACGCACAACGGGCTCAATACACCAAAAATGGATGTTTTCTCACCGCCGGCTACCCAGTCAAGTTGTACGAAAAAATCGAAACACCAAATATATATTGGTCCGGCTACTATACTCTTATGAGTAAAATCCTTTTGTACTCATAAGTTTTCATCATTTTGATGAAGGAATGTGCGGTTAGGATTATAGTAGTCCTTAGAATTTATACTATTTTTCCAACAACCTAGTAAACCATAGGGGGACCACTATCATCCTAACCGCACATTCCTTCATCCAGGGGTAAAAAAGTTATGAGTATAAAGAGATTTATACTCATAAGAGTATAGTAGCCCTACGCTATATATATATATATATACATATATATATACACACACACAGACACACACACACACACACACACACACACACACACACACACACACACACACACACATATATATATATATATATATATATATATATATATATATATATATATATATATATATATATATATATATATATATACACACACACACACACACACACACACACACTATATATATATATATATATATATATATATATATATATATATATATATATATATATATATATATATATATATATATATATATGGGAATATTGTAAGTCAAAGTGCAAATTGCACAATTTTGAAAAAAACTGCCCCCCAACTTGTAGATTCGGGTCTGATCTCGAAAAACTAAAATCGCCGGTGGAACTGTCTCGTCAAATTGATTAAAAATGACGCAAACCTATTTTCGATCTGACGGTCGGATCGTCTCGAAAACGGCGAAGAACGAAGTGGGGCCCACGACTTAAGTCGTGAATAGTAAACCCCTGATTTAATTCCCTCATCGGCCAACGTCGGCCAATCGACTCTTTGGAGTCCGAAACCGACGATCCATATAGTCGATTTGAATGGCCTTGACGTTCTGAGCGCAGTGGCGCTGACAGAATTTATTTTCGACGACCCAAAGTCCTCGAAAAGCGTGCCATATTAAGTAACCCCACTGTATTTTATGGATTTCAAAATTATAGAGCATTGAACTCGGCGAACGGAAATCACTGCTCAAAAGGTTTCGACGAGTCAGACGTCGTGGCGGTGTTCGTTTTTCTATTTGATGACATGGTCATCTCGAAAAGCATGAAATACAGCGAAAAAGTGTGTAAATTCAAGAATGCCCTTATATTTTATGCATGATTTTTTATGCCACTTCATGGATAGGGGCTTCTCTGTAATTGTGTACTGTAGTAAGGGGCTGAGTTGGAACGAGGAAGAAATTGAGGACCTTAGAGCAAGAATGCAACTAACTCACCTTAACAAACCGTGCGGGGGAAGGGGAAGATATTTGAAACCTCCTCACATACTCCACCACCTTTGGCACGAGGCCAGGAACTCCCCGAAACCGCCTCATTTCGTTTGGAGTCGCAGGGAGAAGAAGAAGAAAGAGTTCTTCTTGCATTCAAGTGGGTGAGGGATGAGGTGTCTGAGTGTTGGGGTTCCTCCAGATCAATTCGTGGATCTCCAGCAACCTCAAAGGAGTCCTTCTATGGAGTCCCAGCGCCTGGCTCCGCCGCGTGCCGCCGGAGACACCATCTTCTTCTTCCTCAAGTCCGGCAAGAGGAGTTCTCATTTTTCTATGATTTCTTTGCAACCAGAGCTCTTGCAGTAGGTTTCTGACATCGCAAGGACCCTCCAGGTCAAGCCCCGAGCGCGGTGGAACTTCGGTTGCCGCGTCAATAGCTCAGAACAATTTCTTTGATGGAGTCGGGTGGAAGATAGGGCGCTGAAACTCGAGTTTTGGCCGGAGTTGTCGCGCGCCGCCTCCGGAGCCCCCGCGGTGGAACGAAGTTGGTCAGAACCCTCTAATGATCCCCAGAAAACTACTCACAAAGTTTGGTGGGCTTTGGTGCGGTGTAGAGTCCGGGGGGGGGGGGGGGGGGGGGGGGGGGGGGGGGGGAAGCCCTAGCTTCGGCTCCTTACTTTGGGTTGTGCTGCGTGTAATGTCGTGATTTTTTGCTGTACTCTTTTACTTTCCTACTAATAAAGTCTTCGTTAAGGGGAGTTGAATAATCGAGTTTTCTTGTGTTGATCGTCGGGAATTGCGGATATTTTTCTATGTTAGAGCCCGAAAAATGATGAACGACAGTGCGATTGGATCTGAATCCAACTTACGGATCTCCCGGAATGGGGTTTTGAAGGTCACGGTATCCGTAGTGTGCGCCGAATCCGTGCTAAGTGTTTGGCACGCTTTTCGAGGAGATTGGAATTTCTCTTTAGCATTTAAATATCCGGATTGGGGGTTTTAATCGTACGCACAAAAAATAGAAAGAAATTATTTTCCATTCAAGAAAAGAAAACCCTAGCCGGAGAGAAAAAAGGAAAAAAAAAAGGAAAGCGGAGATCCCGATCTTCTTCGATTAAGGTGCCGGAAGCCGGGAGGGTGAACGGATCGTCTTCTCCGATCGATCGAGGTAAGCGGTGTGCTATTTTCATACTTTCGTCGGATGTTTTCGGCTTTTAGAGTTTTTCGCCTTTTCCGTTTCGGTCTTGCCACCGCCGCGATGCCCTAGAGCACCGCCGCCGCCGCGATGCCCGAGAGCACCGCCGTCGCCGCGATGCCCTAGAGCACCGTCGCCGCTGCGATGCCCGAGAGCACCGCCGCCGCCGCGATGCCATAGAGCACCGCCACCGCCTCGTGACCGCCACCGCACCCCGAGCGGCTGGGCCGCACCGCGGGCGGCGCCGCGCGGGGCTGGTGCCCGCGCGGCTGTGCCGCATGCGACGCCGCGCGGGGCAGGCGCCCCCGCGGCCGCACCGCATGCGGCGCCGCGCGGGGCAGGCTCCCGCGCGGCCGCACCGCATGCGGCGCCGCGCGGCTGTACCGCATGCGGCGCCGCGCGTGGCAGGCGCCTGCGCGGCCACACAGCATGCGGCGCCGCGCGGGGCTGGTGCCCGCGCGGCCGCACCGCATGCGGCACGGCGCGGGGCCGGCGCCGCCCGGGGCAGGCGCCCGCGCGGCCGCACTGCATGCGGCTGTTCCGCATGTGGCGCCACGCGAGGCGGGTGCCCGCGCGGCCGCACCGAGTGCGGTGCCGCGTGGGGCGGTGCCGCGTCGTCCGTCGCACGCCGCTATCGCCGCCGCCGCTGAGTCTTCGTTGTGCTGTTGTGTGTCCGGGACCCCGGTCTTTTCTACAAGCAAGTTTAAGTCTTACCTACTGTTCTTTTGGGGACTTTTTAGGTCCGGGAGCCGGTTTCGAGCGCAGATCAGGTTTAGGTGTTCCAGTCCTTACACTTCGAGGTGGGTACAGTTGTGGTATTCTAAGTACGGTAAATGATGACATGTAAGAGTAAAGTAGATGTACCGTTTGTTATTGTCTAACCCCTATTGCATGAGAATCCCTTTTTATTTCTAACTGTGGAGACTGAATGTCGCGGTGCTTTACTATACGCCGGTTTCGGCATTTAAGCTTATGGTTGCTTACACGCACACCAGCTGTTTGGCCACCACAACGGTGTACTTTTCCGGAAGGGTGGTCCGTCGACCCGTGTACCCCACAAGGTGACGTAGTGGGCACCCCTCGCGGTTACTTTAGGGGCTTCACAAGTGCCGTGGAGGGGTTGGTGGTAACAAGGTGCGAGCAAGGTGTACTTTTCGCTGGGGGTCTTTAGAACTTCTGGCATGTGCTTTGTTTCTGACTAAACAGGGGATATGGTGACTCATGAGGGGAAAGTGGATGCTCTGGTTATGGGTTTGTCTTTATTTCAGTATTTATTGCATCATACCTGTTTACATCTACTCTTTTTGTCACTGACTTCCCACACTGTGACAGGTCCGTTCAGGGGTGGGATCCGAGACAACGGTGAGGCTACGACATAGAGTACTTTAGCTCTTCGAGGCTGGTGACATGTTTTTACTTTCTTTTGGTTATCTTGGTTGTTTGGTTAGTGTGTCTTGTGTTTGCTTTATGCGTGGATTGTTGTGGATGTTGGATTGAACTTTTGACTTAGTGTCGGATCGTCCTCTATTATGTTTTCTACTAAACTTGCATCCGGCATGTTTTTAAATGAAAAAGTGTTTGCGAAAATATTTTCAAAACTGAGTGTCGTGTGGACACTGTTTTAAAAACCCGTGGATTTATCCTTTCAAAGTTATGTAGCCGTCGGGAATGAGATTGTGAATATTTTTTAAAAATCGGGTGTCGTGTGGACGCCGTTTTGGCAACCTTTGTGATGGTATTAGTAGTTGTGATAGATTGTAATCCTTCCCCTTGCTCTTCATCTTGACTGTGTGGTTAAAGCTTGTGTCGTGATGGTGACGCCGTGCATATACAAATGAGACTCCGTCCGTGGGGTGAATTTGTATATGTGGCGGGTCTGGCACGTACCGGAGAGTTGAGTTGCTTCAAAAGAAAAAAAAAAAAAAAAAAAAAAGATATATGTTTTTCGCTTATTTAAAACCTCCGGGTCGTGACACTGCGCCGCCACCGCCGCCGCTTCTCGGTGCAGGCCAACCGTTTAGCAAGGTCGCCTACACCAAGAACAACGTCCCAGTGCCCTTGTATGGACCCGAGGGGCCCTCGGTGAAATCCGCCATTAGAGCCCAAGCTCGGCCAAGCTTCACCGACCGCCGCCGACCAACCTCTGGTAAGCTTCCTTTTGACCAGCACACTCATCCAGGCCCTTTTCATGCAGCCCATACTGCGTGGTTACCGACTTGCCGTTAATGGCCTTAAAGCTTGCCTAGGTCGTCTTCTTCGGCCAACCGCTTCATCGAAGCGTCGTGTTTGTGTTGGGTGGCACGCCTTCCACGTTTAGGAGCATCCTACATCAAGTGCTCCCAAAGATGAGTTTTTATTATACTTTTATTTCCAGCAGTAGTTATACATATTTAGACATATGCCATACTTGTATGGTCACTAGCTTAGTTCTATACCTTTCTCTATTCTTCACTGCATGTTTAGAATTGGAGTTACTGATTCAGTATTTAGCTTGATATACTTCAATGTCGGTATCCCGGTGGAGATTTTCCTCGGCTTTTCGCCGACTGTCCGGTCTTTAGATCGTGGTTTGAGCATCCAGCTTTCAGTCGCGCACACCTGCGGATTAGCTATCCGTTATGGTGTTATTTACCAGTAGAGATGTCACATTGACCCGTGAGCCCGTTGGGGTTATGATAACATACTGGTTTCCAAAGCGGTATTAGCCTGAGGTCGTTGGGACCAACAGTGGCATGAGATTGGGTATACTTGTATTTTGAGTTTTGGTACATTACTTATTCACCAATCTTATGCTTGTTCGTTTATCTCGCATGCTCAGTTGATTATCCGTATTTATCATTCTCAGCTTTTGATTATCCGCTTATTATTGTATCCGGTAGGTACGACTTGCTATTTCTCTGTCCGTCGTGCCTACTGGGATACATGTATAGTGTATCTCACACCCCCTGGGTGACCATTTTTTACGTCAGTTGGATGCTGGGATTCTGGGACTACCTGGTGAGCAGACGCGATAGAGTTGTCCCTGGCAGATCATTGATTATTATGAATTAGTACATTGATCTCGTTCTTTGGGCTATGTTTATTTATTTATTATCTTAGTTGTGGATATCTAGGATTGTGTTGGATGATTAGTTGTGGATATTTAGGCTGTGTTGGATGACTAGTTGTGGATATCTAGGACCGTGGACATATTATATATTTATGGAATCTTGTGGATGTAATAGAGTAGATGACTATTTAATTTTCAGTTTACTGCTTGTATCTACTCTGATGAATGTACTCTTCTAGCCGAGCATATATAGGGGAGATTCTGTACGTTTGTATAGAGGCTTTCCTATATATGTGGCGGTCTGTTCACGCATTGGGCTTCGAAATGTTTAACTCTAATTTTAAAAATAAAAAAAATAGACCCTTTTTCTAAACTCGGGGGATGACACACACACACACACATATATATATATATATATATATATATATATATATATATATATATATATATATATATATATATATATATATATATATATATATATAGAGCGAGAGAGAGAGGGAGAGAGAGAGAGAGAGAGAGAGAGAGAAAGCTTATATACTTTTAAAAGCACAA
>CM055064.1:4120691-4158191 GCA_029204045.2 Tillandsia leiboldiana
TTCATTTGTATCCGCGCATCTCATGCACAACACCACAAAGATCATTTGAAAATTAAAATTGATTAAATTAAATAAAATAACTGTTATTTTTTAAATAAAACAATCGACAACTTTAATCTCCAGCACAATAATTGTGATCAATATAAGTCTTTTATAAGTTTAATAGTATAGAATAATTTAGCTCTGATAATATTTTGAGAAAAAATATTTTACACTATCCGGAACAAAGTTGATCCACACCTTTGATCTCCAACATAATAATTGGATCATTAATTTTCGTAGAACTTCTTACCATTAGCTGTATTAATTATGACATCATTCAATTCTGAAGTACTTAAATAATAACTGATTTATCTTTGCCTGCTTTGTCTTTTTTTTTCTAAATAAATTTAGTCGTAAATATAAAACAACCAGCCTTCGAACTTAGAACCTTATAAAATAATCATTAAATATTTTACCACTTGTTCTAGAATTGATCAATAATAGAAAAATATTATAAATAAAATTGTAAAAAATTAAAATACTCTAAATCATGCATGTATGATAGTATAAATCGTTAATTTTGTTGGCTCGTTAAAAAAAATAAAGTAAAACCACAAATATCTTTATGGGCTTGTTGCAAGCACTCCAGCTCAACTGCCATTTTCACTACAATACCTGCAAATAAACTTGCCATTATGGGGGTTGAGAGAGAGAGAGAGAGAGAGAGAGAGAGAGAGAGAGAGAGAGAGAGAGAGAGAGAGAGAGAGAGAGAGAGAGAGATCTCCTAAAGGAGGAGATTCAGTGTTGGATACCATGATTATTGTACCTCCATCTTAACTGGAGAATCTCAAAGGAATCTAAGATCCTCGAAATGATTTTGTCTCGAGCACATTAGCAATATATGAATCTCTATGTGACCCTTTTTCGATCTCCTCCCCCTATTATATAGACAAAGTCACTTTCCATGTACAAATTATTATAAACCAAAAACATATCTACAAGGATATGTTTACCAACTAAAGCAAATCATGTTTTGAGGGCCTCAGAGAGCATGCGCCGATCAAACTGTAGATGCACGACATGTGTCACATCCAACGGCCAATAAGAGGAGTTCTTTCCACGTAGGATTATACTTTTCCAATTTCTTGTAGATCCTAAAAAGCGCGAGTACGTGGTGTATCAATGCAGTCGCATTCAAGGGGTAGTGTTTGGGTCCGTTGTGGTCGGACCGGCAAGGGTCACTCAAATGGCCATGGATAGGTCACAACATGTAGGAGATTGAGATTGCATTGTTTTTTTTTTCTTTTGTTTTTGATGAGGTAGTAGGAGAGGGGCCTTACAACATGAAGCTGAGTGGGATATTTTTACAATATATATATATATATATATATATATAGAGCAATGCTATATGTACACCCCTTGGGGGTGTACATCATACATCCCCACCCATCTAAGGGTGGGGGTGTATTTTAGGGGTCACATGAAGTGACCCCTCATCACACCCCCACCCTAGATGGGTGGGGGTGTGAGATGTACACCCCTTAGGGGGTGTACATGTAGCATTTTCTATATATATATATATATATATATATATATATATATATATAGAGTTGGGCTGGAATGCTATTGATAGCACCAACCCAACTTTGCCACCCATTTTTTAGCCTTTAGATCGCATTGAGATTTGTGCATGCTCTTTAATGAAAAAAAGAAAAAAGAAAAAGTAAAAAGTAAAAAGCTTTTCTTTTTCATTAAAGAGCATGCACAAATCTCAATGCGATCTAAAGGCTAAAAAATGGGTGGCAAAGTTAGGTTGGTGCTATCAATAGCATTCCAGCCCAACTCTATATATATATATATATATAGTCAAGCGGCTATACTATCAATAACATCAAACACTTAGTGCAACTAAATTTTTCACTATTATATCTACTCATTTAATTATTTTCAACCCTTAGATCATACTATTTAATCAACCATTTACTAAATCTTAGAAAATCATTATCATCCTATAACCGTATATTTTTTTATTCAAAGATGGAAAACTTATATATATATAGTAGAGCTTATATGTTTTTAAAAGTACAAGCACATTCATGCTTGTGAATTTTTTACCATTGAATTTGTATTAGAATTTATGCTCTTTACTTTATCTTTCTCTCTCTTTAGTTGATTTTATAAAAACACAAATCTCAATACAAATTTAATGGTAAAAAATTCGCAAGTATAGATTGCCTTGTGCTTTTAAAAACATATAAGTTCTCCCTCTATCTATCTCTCTCTCTCTCTCTCTCTCTCTCTCTCTATATATATATATATATATAGCTAGGCTGAAATACTATTAATAATACCAAGTTATTGGTGGTATTAAGTTTTTAACCTTTGAATTAAAAGATGTACGGTTGAGATGATAGTGGGCCCCTTGGGTTTAATAGGTGGTTGGAAAAATAGTAAAATCTAACGGGTGAAAATGATCAAAGGGGTTGATTTAAGGGTAGAAAACTTGATAGCACCAATAACTTCGTACTATTAATAGTATAGTAACCGGACTATATATATATATATATATATATATATATATATATATATAGCGTAGGGCTACTATACTCTTATGAGTATAAACCCTTTTATACTCATAACTTTTTTATCTTTGGATAAAGGAATGTGCGGTTAGGATGATAGTGGTCCCCCTAAGATTTACTAGGTTGTTGGAGAAATAGTATAAATTTTAGGAACTACTATAATCCGAACCGCACATTCCTTCATCCAAGGAATGAAAATTTATGAGTATAAAAAGATTTTACTCATAAGAGTATAGTAACCGGACCCTATATATATATATATATATATATATATATATATATATATATATATATATATATATATATATATATATATATATATATATATATATATATATATATATATAAAAGTAGTACCAGAATTATGATTTTGAAAACTTTGAATCTCAAAACGCTAAAAAAATTATTTATTTTTAGATTGAAACTTCAAATGTAATTTTTAATTGACAATTGTTACAGCGCAAATTTTTATTTGACTAAATAATTTGGCTTCTCTTGTTTGACAATTGTTGAATGTAATCTAATTTAAAATTATTTGAATGATTAATTTGTTCTTAATTACATTCAATTTAAGGAGTCTTGAAATTTTGTCTAGATTATTTTTAATTGTATGTTTTATATTTTGAATTGAATTCACAACCATTATGAAACCATTGGTATAAATTTATTATTTATACTAACACTTTTTACTATATTTAGTAGCGGACGGGAAAGTGCTGCTAAAATTATCATCTTCGATCTCCAATGATCGTGTAAACTATCGGTAAAGATTTTTTGCGACGGACATCTAACAGTGGTTGCAAAATTTTTTATGACGGTTTCATAAGTGTTGGAAAATATTTTTTCAGCAGTTTTAAATACTTTTTCCGGCGGTTTCGATCGCTTCTATAGTTTATGTCACGCCCCGGGGTCGAAACTGCGACCCGGGCTCGCCAACAGATCCGCCACCTATGCCAAACCCGCATAGGCGAAGCGTCCTACCTGCAAGAAAAGTACTACAGCTAAACAGATATCAGAGCTATAAATAAAAATCTGCTGTATAACTAAATCAATCACTGTACAACTGGAAATAATACAACAATGTCCGTCTCCCAAAAATAATAATCATACAATATCCTCATATACAAACTCAGAACTCAGCCGGGAGGTATCTCCAATAAATACATCAGTGTACAGGCTCTCAATACATAACAATCCTCACTACATCAGTCTCTCAAAGAAGGAAAATAAAATAACTAATCTACTGAAGCTCTCCTCTGAAGGGGTACCGCTACACTCCAACGACGGGTAGGGAACTAGCTCGCGACTCCCTCGCCTCGGTCAGAAGGATCAGCAACAGGAACAACAGGAACCGGAGTAGAAGTCCCTGGGGGAAAGACACCACGACGGGTGTGAGAACTACATCCCACAGTAGTTCTCAGTGGGTGCCGCCGACAAGCCCGACGGTCTGCCCACTAAGTCTACTAGAGGCATAAAGCAACAAATGCAGTGCTGTAAGGAAAGCTGGGAAAAGTAAACTCTACAGCTACTATGCCTCTATCTAGATGCTCAAAGAGTGGAACAGGAAGAACATGATGCCACAACTAACTCTCATCTCGGATCACCCAATCTGAATTGACTGCCTCCTCGGGTCCAGTCAAACCTGCGCCAACCTACTGCCGTTACGTCCCGGAGGAGCGGACTTATGTAGGACGTCCATGACTGCCAACACCAGCACAGCCAGAGGAACAAATGCAATGACAAGTCGCGATAGAAAAGCTCAATCTCACGCCGGTAAAACAACCCGGTCTCGCCTACTCCGGAGTGGCACTCGAGGGGAGCGACCCGCTCGAGTAAAAAGTAACCCATCTCAAGTATCTCTGTAAAGTATCTCTGTCAAGCTCAAATGTGGCTCATGCAGGCTATGATCCACGATCAAACAGATCAGTAACTCCAAGCTCAAAGCACAACTCAGCCGGAAAAAGAACCTCGACTCAAACAGGAATAGCCCAAAACACTCTCACAGCTATGTCGGAGAACCCTCAACGACTCAATCTGATAATGCACGACCATGGCTGAGTCGGGAAACCTCCACGACTCGATCTGCCAGACCCCAAGATCCTCAAAGCTAAGTGGGAGAACCACCTCCACCACTAAATCAGGAAAAACAACCTCTAGATCACACTCTACCAACTCATAGCACAAAGTCGCATCCACTGCGAGAAACTGTCTCAACAGGCCAAACAGACCAAACGTCGCATCTACTGCGAACAACTGCCTCAACAGGCCAACATCGCATCCACTGACACGAGGAAGGGTCCGGGAACCCCGAAAGACTAGAACCTACAATCCAAATCAAACAAGAACAGGCTCTAGGCATAGCCTCTCGTTGTTCTCGTCCCAAGAAGAAGGCAGACCTTAGAACCCAGACCACTCGAATCATCTCGGGTGGGTAATTTATAGGAAAAGGTGACATTTCTTACTGAAGCCATTTGATCTGTAGGAAATCCATATTTAATGATTTTTAGTTCTTTTTAGGAAAACAGTTGAAACCAAGTTTTATATCTAAGCCTCGAAGGGCTAATGCCTTCGTCCAATCAAACAAAAACAGACTCAGGCGACCCTACGATGCTTGGAAGAAAATATTTGGTTACAAAAATCATATGTGTGTCCAAAAAGGTTCTGGGTTTAAGGTCCTGCTAACACTGATATACCGCTGCCACTAACACAGCGGCGACCGATAAAACAAGAAAAAAATAAAACATCTCGGGACCGCCGTCTACCCAAACGGCTCCCGCTATAGATGACACACCCAACTACATCTACCAGACTCCACTCTGCTCCCAAGCACGAGTGTAACATGCATCCCACACTAAAAGATAACTCCTGACCACTCGGCCCACTACCTGGGCGAGGAAGAACACTATGTCCAGGAAAGTAGAAGTGTGGATGTCTAAAGCAGAAATAACCCTAGCCCATGTGAGGGTTTTCTACTAGTCTGGTTACACATGCAACATATGACGGGGTGCTAGGTCAAGTTCTAAGATAACAATAATCAACAGCTTGTAGGGAAGGACAATAAACACATGATCATCTAACAGCATCAGGAACATCAATTCCTAAATTCTAGCATGCTATACAAAATACATCTACAACATGCAAGTCCCTACACTGATAGAATTAATGTACAGTCCATAGGTCATGAAGACAAGGCCACCCACCTGAAAATGCTAACTGTTCGGAGTTCCACAGCTGAAAACACCAGAAGCAACAACCTCCACTAATCCTCAACACCAACGGGTTCACAAACATCCGCAAATACTCCTGGGTACAACAAAAGGTCCAAGGTTACACTTTATTCCACAAAATAACCAAGTACGAAAATCTGCAGAAGACAGTCCTGAAGATCTAAAATTTCCACCTGCAGAAAGTGCCCTGAAAATTCCGATAAAAATATCACAGCGATCGTCTCGTCGAGACCTTCGAAACGGGTACCTGCACGCCCAAATCCGAGCCCCGTAGGCCAAGTTACAAATTCCACAGTACAGGTGCGCAAACACTCACAACCACACAACTGTAAACTCAAACACAGACAAAAGGGGAATAGTATACCTTCGGGCAAGCCTCAGAAAAATCCCGGAAAAATACGATGATAATCCTTGCGACGAGTAGATCCGAAAAGTGTATAGGCTCGTCTCGATCCGACACTCGGGTGCGGAGATAAAATTCCGGCAAGGGGCCGCTGTCCAAAAACTCCACCAGAAAACAGCGGCTTAGAAATGCCTCGAAAACCATGTCATAAACTCTGAATCCAGCAAGATGATCAACACGAAAGTCGAAGACGTACCTCTCATGATTCCAACGCCGCAGAAATCATCCAAAAATACAGAAGGAGTAGCTCTGTGGACCTCTCAGATCGAACTGCGACGATAACGGGCCTCCGATGAAAGATCGCCACACTGCGCTCCGATGCCGAAGTCGTCGACACCGCGGCTTCCAAAAAATCCGGGCCTCTGCCAGAAAATGCGCAACACAAGGAGCTCCAACTTTGCTATAGGGTCCAAGGGCAGGGGAGCTCGAGAAAGGGGGCAGAAAGCCCCAGCCAACAGCCTATTTATAGGCTCAGCCCGAAAGTCCAACACTTTGGACTTTTGGCCCAAGTTCCGGGCGCCCGCAGGTTTCGGGCGGCTACAGTGTTGGGCCCGGCCCAACACTGTGCGCGCCCGAATCAACGAGGGAGCGCCACGTGGCCCAGCAACGCTCCCCGCGCCCGGCGCACGCGCGCCCGCGAACCGCGCGACGCCACGTGTCCCGACACGCGGACGTGCGCGGCTGCGCCCGACCAACCACGGGGCGCCACGTGGCGCCCCCCCCCACGTCGCCCGGCAGCGCCCATGCCGCGCCCACGTGCGCGGCCGCGCCGCCCGCGGCACGGTGTCGGGCACGCATCCCGATGCAGCCGCCGCTGCCGCGTGGACCGCGCGCACCAGGACCCGCCAACCACGCTCTGCCACGTGTCCGCACCCGGTCCACCGTGCACCCGCGCCTTTTCCGTGGACCGCGCCTGCTGCGCCGGCCAACCGGAAGGCGCCACGCGTCCTCCGCCCGGGTGCACGCCCCGCGGTGGACCGCGCGCCTGCCCGCGCAGCTCCGCCGCCTGCCCGAGCTCGCTCCGCCGCGCTCCGCCGCTGCCCGCCGCCGCCGGCGATGCCCGGCCGACCGGAACAGTAACCCAAGTCTCGAAATCCGTGTTTTCGCATCCGATCTCCGAAAAATACAAATAAATAGTCCATCTTGACCATTTTCGCGCGCTGAATCCAAATCCGAAGTCCGATTTGCCAACTTCCACTTCTAAAATTTCTCGAAAATTCCCAGAGAAGTGAACTTGATCCATCTTTCATGCCGGGTCCAAATATTGGGTCCAATATGCGCGCAAACACCTCTAACACTCAACCTGGTTCTCCAGAAGTCACAAAACCAACAGTAATTCAAACGTGGGAATATCCGGGTCCTCACAGTTTAAGTTTTTTGTAGTGGAAGTAACTAAAATATGCATCTTGAAATCTAGTTCTGGACTCAATTTTAAATTTTTATTATTATTCTATATTCAAATTTTTCAGCAGTTTAAAATACTTTTTCGAGCGGTTTCGATCGCTTCTAAAGTTTAAGTTTTTTGTAGTGGAAGTAACTAAAATATGCATCTTGAAATTTAGTTCTGGACTCAATTTTAAATTTTTATTATTATTCTATATTCAAATTTTATATTTATATTTTATATTTGAATTTTAAAGTTCAAATTTTAACTTTTAAATTTCAAATTTTTACATTAAATTTCAAATTTCAAATCTCAAATTTTAAATTTTAAAATTTAAAATATAAAATTTAAGATAAATTTTAAAATTTAAAATTTTAGAATTTGAAATTATAAGTTTTATTTTTAAAATTACAAATTTTAAATTTTTAAAATTCAAATTTTATATTTATAAATTTTAATTTTGAATTTTAAATTTTAGAATTTAAGTTTAAATTTTAAATATTCAAATTTCATATTTCAAATCTTATTTTCCAAATTTTAATTTTAAATTTTTAATTTTTGAAATATAGTTTTAATTTTTAATTTTAAAATTTTAAAATTTAAAATTTAAATTTAGATTTAAAAAATTAATTTACCGTTAACCGACTCAAATAAAATAAATTAAAATATTAGATAATAAAATTAAAATATTAAAATATTAGATATATAGTCGATTTAAAATATTTCATAGTTCAGATAAGTTCTGTACATCTTTATATAAACCATCTTTTCGGTGTTCTCACAGTTGGTTGCATTTGGTTCGGGTATAAATAAAAACTGGTTATTTCAGGAATAGGTATAAGTTTAGGTACAAGCAGGAACTAAAGTAATTTTGTATTTAATTTATTATAAGAGTTGTACCGGAGATAAGAAAAATTATGTTTGGTAAGTTAAAGAGGAATAATAATTATAGAAGAGATTAAATTTTAAATTTAAGATAAAAATTAGTATGTTATGATTTTAAATATTTAATTAAAGATATTTATTAAAAAAATTTATTAAAATTTATATTTTACTTATATATAAAAAAAATTATTAAAATTTTTTTGATTTTTGAAATTTTATAAATTTTTAAAAATTCATAATTTTGTATATAAAAATTGGTATAAATTTTAAAATTTTAAAAATTTAAAAATTTGGTATAAATTTATTAAAAATATAAAATTTTGTATAAATTTTAAAATTAATAAATTTTAAAATTTTATAAATTTGTAAACTTATTAAAAATTAAAGTTAAAAATTTTAAAAGCTATAAAATTTAAAAATTCTCTAAAGTTAAAAATTTATAAATGTTAAAAAAATTAATTTTAATTGTCTCAAAAAATTACAAAAGTTGGAGCAAAAAATTTTAATTTTAAAATTAATATAAATTTAAAAAATTTTATAAAAAAATTTGTATAAATTTTAAAATTTTAAAATTAATACATTTTAAAAAAAATTAATTATTTTTTCAGATTGATTAAAGAGTAAGTTAAAAATTTTAAAATTTATAAAATAAAAAAAATAAATTTTAAATTTTATAAATTTAAATATTTTATAATTAAAAAAAAATTAATTAGAAAAAAAAAAAAAGTAAGCAACAGATGGAACAACTATTCCACCTGTGGGGGGGGGGGACTGTTATTTCCCCCCAATCCCGGGTTATCCTGGGATGGGGGGAACAGCAATTCGTCCCATCTTTTTTCCGTTTGGTTGCGTTTGGTTCAGATATAAGCTATAACTGTTTATTCCAGAGATAGGTATAAATTCAGGAACAAGCAAGAATAAGACTAATTTTACGTTTGGATGAAAATTGGGTTGTTCCTAGGAATAAGAAAAATAGCGTTTGGATGATTATATTAAAATAGTAAGAATAAGAGTAATTATAATTTTAAAATAATAATATTTTATCTAAATAATTAATATAAAATATTAATTAAATAATAATTTAATTTATTTAATTAACTATTATCAGATAACCTTGAATATTAATTGAGAAAATAATTAACAATAATGAGTATTATTAATAAATAATTTAATTAATTACAAATAATTTAATAAATTAATTAGTTAATTATCTAATCGTTAGATAATTAGTTAATAAAATAATTAGATTAGTAAAAATATTAGATTAATTAAAGAATTAATACAATAATTAAAACTATATTTATTTTAATTAATTTTATTCATAATTAATTGATAAAATAATTAACAATAATAAGTATTATTAATAATTAATAATTTAATTAACTACAAATAATTTATAATTTAATTATCTAAATACTTAAATAATTAGTTAATAAACTAATTAAATTAGTTAAAATATTAAATTAATTAAAGTGTTAATACAATATTTAAAATTATATTTATTTTAATTGAGCTTATTCTCCAATAGAAACAAGTCTTGTTTCAGAAAAAGAGTGGAACAGTAGTTCCAAACTTATACCAATTTATTTTAGAAAGACAAGAACTATTAATTTTATCCATAATCAAACGTGTTTGAAAGCAAAGCTGGAATAAAACCTTATTCCAGGTCTTGTCCCCGAAACAAACGGTTTGGATATAACTCTCTTATCCCCCTTTATACCATGTACCAAACAGTACCTAAATGCAACTCTATTCTGTAACCCATCATCATCTTCTTCTAGTTCTCTACCGAAAGGCAAAATACATATGGAATCTTCCGAGAACCACGGAGGAGCTCCATTAATGGACACCCACGATCGATCGCACATGCAAAAGGTGGCCTCTCTCTGTTTCTCTTTCTCTCTCTCTCTAACTTTTGAAGTTGAATCGATCAAATGAGGAGTTGAATGCAGTAAATATGTACATATATAGTAGGGATGCATATACATATATATGCCACTACCTCTACATTATTGAAGCGTTGAGAATTTTGGTAGTGGTGAATTATATGAATGGTGATCATTGTGGATATATACACCATCGTCGCAACACGTATACGCAGGTCAACATGCATGGATAGTGGGGCGATTAGGAATCTGAGTATCAATGTACACAAGAGGCACCTCACAGGTGAGAGAATAAAAGGTGATGATGGGTTGTTTGAAACCCCCCCCCCCCCCCAAAAAAAAAAAAAAAAAAAAAAAAAAAAAAAAAAAAAAACACGTACTCTTCTCGATCTCTTTTGTAATGACTTGCAGGTAATGTGATGGTAACTAAGATGTCACGACATTGTCATGCAATCGCCACATCATTGTGTTTGAGAGCCATTTGGTCATATTTTATATTTAAAATGATATATATGTTTATTAATAATTTATCAAATTAGTTGAATTGAAAAGTTGTTAATTAAAAGGTGATATATCTTTAATTATTAATAAACTACTTAATTAGTATTCCTACCCTTTGGAAATTTATAATGATTTCACTAATATACTAACTCTTTTTACAACAACTAGCCGAATTGAGTTTAATGATAATAATTAAAAAAAAATTAATAGAAAATATAAAGAATTATGAAAATATTATAATTCACGAGAATGACATATTATTCGTACATCAACGACACATCGATCGTCATTCGATTAATTTAGTTAGATTTTGCGACGTCTCGGTTAGAAAGCCTAGAACTTTCGAGATAAAAATTGTAGCAAATTAATTTGAGGCCCATGACAAAGAAAAATATAAAGAAAAAAAAAAAAAAAAAAAAAAAAAAAAAAAAAAAAAGCCAATTAGGACTAATAAAATAATTAAAGATTGAAGATTCAATGGGAATGGTTCATCACTAACTAATTAACATTTTTTTCTTCATAAGTAATTTCCCATAATAATCAACTATTCACAGAGTAATTAACAAAGTATTATATTTTACTAGGGTAAGATTTATAAAATATTTTGTTATATTTTTTTTCGAATTTAAAAAATATTTTTATGCATATAATTAATGAGTTGATTAACTGGACTTAGGTTCATGGGCCCACTACAAAAATATTTTTTTGGCCTTTGTAGAATAGATCTTCATATATAGCTGGACTTGGGCTCATGGGCCAGTTTTGGAATTTGTTTGAAGTTCAACAAAGAAATTAAAGCCTGAATTTCAATTAGGGGTGAGCACATGGTTTAATAAATCAAAATCAAAATCAAAATCAATAATGGGGTTTTGATTTCGGTTTAGTTCGTCGACTGGAACATTTAAGATTTTAAAGATAGTTAATTTGTATCATTTATTTGTTGTTTTTTAACTTTCAATTTATCAATCAAGTAATAATGTTTAGAATTTAAATAATATTCTAAAAAAAAAAAGGGTGTTATCTTATAATTTAAATACTTATTCATGGCTCGGCTTACGAAAAAAATGTTTTGTTTACTGTTTCGAATCTATGTATTTAAATAATATTTTGTTTATAAAAAAATCTCACTATAACGACGTTTTTTAAACGATCTTATAATATACTAAATACTAGCGCTTAAAAAAATATAGTGATATGAATCTTTTTAATTTTCTGACATTTTAAAGAGGGGAAATGATACTTGTACACTCAAAACGGGGTGTATATCATACATCCCATCCATCCAATGGGTGGGGTGTGATGATGGGTCAATCGATGTGACCTGTAAAAGATATCGCCACCATTAAAATAGTGGAGGTGTATGATGTACACCTCTTCGGGGTGTACATGTAGCATTGCTCTTTAAAGAGTTAGTATTTTATCCTAGCACTTTAAAACGTCAAAATATATTTTACTTACCCCTGATATAAGTGTCAGTGTATATATATATATATATATATATATATATATATATATATATATATATATATATATATATATATATATATATAGTGATTTAACTGATGTTTTCAAATGCGACAATAAATTATATATTAAGACTTAAGTATATAAAAAAAATTAAAATTATGACGATCACTTTGGTTCTATTTGGTTGTATATAATTATAACAGTAAATAAAAATATATAAAAAACTTATTTTATTTTTTTGATAAAATTATGAAAATATATCCTTCCTAACAGACTTATTACGTTTTTATAAAATATAATATTACATATAAAAATAAATAAAATAAATTTTTATCGTCTTTTATCATCACACGTACCATAAATTTTTAATAATTTCAAATGGGGTCTTAGTCGTCCCTAATTTATTCCATTCACACACCTTATTCATGCCATCATTTGTTGGTATTTTCATAATTTCATTGAAATTATATAGAATTTTTTTTTTTTTTTTTTTTTTACATCTATTATTTGAGATAGTGAAAATTTATATTATAAGAATAAATTGATAAAACTTTTAATACAAGTGATTATGACTTGGGATAAATAGCAAGAGCGCTTTGTAAATTTTAACTATATATGCATTTTAAGGAAAATGCCACTTATATATCAAAAAAATAGTGGACCCCAAATTTTACATCTAAATATTAAATTATTTTGAAAAGAATAATAATTAAAAATTAATAAAATAATATTAACTATTGAATGGATAGAAAATTAAATTTATATTTATTTTTTGAATGTACAAATAATATTACTCTAAATTATGGATGAAATTTCAACGGGGGATCTTCCGATCAGCAGTCATGTGTTAATTATGTTTCTATTCAATAGTTCGTTCAATATTTTTTATTACAAAATTTTAAAAAATATAAATAAACTTTTAAAAAATAATTATAATATTTGAATAGAGATCAAAGTAATACATACAGTAGCATGAAACTCCTTATTAGGGTGTGTTTGGTCCCGGGAAAATTTTTTAAATTTTAAAATATTTAAATTTATAAAATTTAAAATTTAATTTTTTCATTTTATAAATTTTAAATTTTTTAACTTTACTTTTAATAAATCTAAAATTTAAAATTTTGTTTAAAATTTTTTAAAATTTTTTAATTTTAAAATGTTAAAATTTATACGAGATACTTTTAAATTTATATAAATTAAAATTTTTGCTCCCACTTTTGTAATTTTTTGAGATAATTAAAATTAAAATTTTTAACATTTATAAATTTTAAAATTTAGAGAATTTTTAATTTTTATAACTTTTAAAAATTTTTAACTTTAATTTTTAATAAATTTAAAAATTTATTAATTTTAAAATTTTAAAATTTATATACATTTTTAAATTATTAATTTAAATTTTAAATTATTTTAAAAATTTATAACATTTTAAAATTTATTAATTTTAAAATTTTAAAATTTATACAATTTTTAAAATTTTTAACTTTAATTTTTAATAAATTAAAAAATTTAAATTTTTTAAAATTTTATAATTTATACTAATTTTTATATACAAAATTTTGAATTTTTAAAAATTTATAAATTTTCAAAATTTTAAAATTTTTTAATAATTTTTTTTTATATACAAGTAAAATATAAATTTTAATAATTTTTTTAGTAAATATCTTAAATCAAATATTTAAAATCATACAAATAAATTTTTATTTGATTTAAAAAACTATTATGGTTGAGAGTAATTTCGTTAATTTATACAAGTGCTATTCTTTATTATTTCTCTTATTCCCTGTTATCACAGCAAACATAAATTTTCTTATACCATGTACTAATTTAATACCCGACCAAACATATTTATACAATAATTTTATCTTGTTTGCAAATTTATCTCTGAAACAACTAGTTCTCTCTTATTCCCCGGATACCTCCCCACATTTATTTTTTATTTTAGATTAAAATACATAAAACCTCTTCGTAAAAATTTGTATTTTTACTTTTTCTTCCGAACTTTCAAAAATTTATATTTTATTCTCTTAAAATTTTAAAAAATATTTTCAGGAATTACGGAATTATTCTTACTTATTATGTAAAGATAAAAATTAATTTTTAAAATATTATTATCATTTCAAAAATATTTTTAGTATAAATTATAAGAAATAAGCGGATTGGTAACCAAATCCATCAACTTAAATATTTTTAAAAAATAAAATATAATTTTTTTTTAAAAAAAAATAAATGTTTATAAATATATATATATATATATATATATATATATATATATATATATATATATATATATATATATATATATACATAATTTAGCTTCTTCTTTTTCCCCGATTGTAGGGGCAAATTCCGGAATCACCATCAAATAAGATCAGCTTCCAAAAGAAGAATAATTGAACTGTACGGCGGTGCACAACGGACAAAAGATGCACATGTCTGTCGAAATCTTTTCTATTTTACCCTTTCTTTTATTTTTAATTTTTTTTTTTTTTTTATTCTTTGGTTTTATTTTTATTGTCATCCTTCTATTATAAAAAAAGAAAAAAAAAATTAATTTCATACCGCTTCCTACAAATATATTGAATAACAGATATATTTGTATAAAATTTAACTTTTTATATTTATTCTTTTAAAAATCCTAAGTTGTTTATATATATATTTTTCTGATTTATTACTGTAATTTACTGTTTTAATATAATATAAATAAAATATCAATTTTGCTCTTAAAAATATATTCTTTCAAAAATTTTAATTAATTATTAAAAAACGTATATATTATTAAGTATAATATCTGAAAAAAAAAAAAAATTACATCACTCACTAATCCAGATTAAGTATTTAACTTATGATTAATTATATTTTTCTAACCGATATTGACGGTAAGAATATATACATGAACAATTTAGAATTTTTAAAAAAATAAATATAAAAAGTTGAACTTTAAAAAAATATATTTGCAATTTGATATGTTTATAGAGACCTATATAAAATTAACCCTTGAAAAATGCTAAATATACACACCTTTGTGAGAGTGTACAACTTACATACTTATTATAAAATTTATATATTTTATTATATTTTAATTTTTTATTCTAAAAAATTGGTCAAATAATTTAATAAGCTAAAATTTTCAAATAATTAGCAGACTAAATTAGTACCATTCATACAACTAAATAATTGCATCACTTTCTAGTACATTCAGGGAAGGGAGATATATTTTTTAAGGAAAATGCTATGTGTACACCCGTAAGGGGTGTACATCTCACACCCCACCCATCTAAGGGTGGGGGTGTGATGATGGGTCACTTGATGTGACCCGTAAAAAATATCGTCACCATTAAAATGGTGGAGATGTATGATGTACACCCCTTCGGGATGTACATGTAGTATTGCTCATTTTTTAAACGGCACTTAGACAAAAGGTCTGACGTCTTAATCGGCATTTTTAAATAAAATATAATATTATGATATTTTTAAATATTATTAAATATTAAAATAAATGTTCTTAATAATAATTTTTTTATAATATATATTATATTACTATATTACAATAAAACTATATTACAGCGACGTTTTTAAGTATTCCTAAAATATAAAAAAGAAATACTGCTGAAAAAAATACCGATGCTTATTATTAGTATTGATATATATGCAGTCGCTAGGGTGTATAACGACACATTACTGTAATATATTTCAAAAATATATTTATATAATTTTTGAATATTGATGGAATATAAATGGGACACTTCTAAAAAAAAAATATCACAAAAATATATCGCTATAATTTAACTTTGTTGCAGTGCTATTACAAACAAATGGCCCTAAATGACTCTTAAATTTGCCTAAATTGTACCAATTTGCATCTACTGTGCGCGCGCGTGTGTATATATATATCAATACAAATATTGAATTGGCAGTTCCTTCCAGGTGACGTGTCGCTTCCTTATCAATTTGAGTGACGTGGTGTATTTTTGTTGCTCCGTAACTTACCCTGACTCCTTGCCTCCTCCCTCCCCTCTTTCTCTCTGTTCCCGAGCCTGCCTCCTAGCCTGTGCCTCCTTCTTCCGAGCCTTTTTCATTTTCTTAAACCCCTCTCTCTCTCTCTCCCAGCCTTCTCCCCTCTCTCTCTCCCAGCCTTCTTTATTCTCCGTATTCTCTCTCTACACCTAACCTTCTTTATACGCTTCGCTCGCTCTCTCTCCTAGCCTTCTCCCCTTCTCTCTCCTTCGTCTTGCGTGCGGCAACAGGGGATGGCATGCGCGGCAGCAGGCGGCATGCGCGTGGTGCTCAGCTGCCGCAGGATCACGACGGAGGTGACGGCGCCGCCGCCGCGCTCTGACGCGATCGTGGCCATGCCGTTGTCGTTGGAGAGTGAGTTTGCAGCGGTGGAGCGAGCGCGCCTTGAGCGGTTCCCGCGTTCCCAGAGCCTCTAGGACGCCCGCGTCGCCGCGCGCGTCGGGGAGCGGCTCGCCCCGCGCCTCCGCGACCTCGGCGTCGCCCGCGTCCGCGTCGACCTCGACGAGGAGCTCGCCCGCCCCCCTCACCACCGCCGCCCCCTCTCCTCCCTCTTCCTCTCTGTCCAGCGCTCCGGCATCCGCGTCGACGGCGCCGACGACCTCCGGTGGCCCTGACCCCTTTTACGGCTCTAAATTTGGGGATCTTCGTTAGTGCGTCGGAGTGCACTTGCACATACCGCAGATCTCTCCTTCGCCTCCGATCATGGCGGGGTCGGCGGCGGCGGCCTCGGTGGCGCCGGCGTCGAAGCGGCCGAAGAAGAACGTGCTGCCGTTCTACTGCGAGGAGATGAGGGAGCTCGCCGAGCGCGTCGTGTTGGAGAGCGACTCCATCGAGCTCCGCTCCATCTCCTGGAGGTGATCCTCCCTTTGCCCTTTTCTATGACCTGTTCGAACTATCTCATAATGTGTGTTAGGGATTGTTGTTGTGATTTCACAGCATTATGGAGGAGTGAGATCTCTTTACTAGCTTTGGAGCATTCAATCTTGTGTTCTATTATCTAAAAGTGTATAGGATTGTTGAGATTCATCAATTGCTCCTGTCATTGTCAATATTGTTCATTTCTTCTTTGAGTTTTTCTTTTGATTAAATTTTTGGGTAACACATAGAAAAATTCCCAGAAATTTGGCAATTGTACACTTTTTCCTTTTGATCATCACCTCCTGGTTGAGGCAAAAGTCCCAATGCTTTATAAATCCATAGTGTTATCTACAGGTTTAGATTATAGAAGGGTCCTCATATGCAAAGGAGATTAACTGCATTGTAGCGTAAATCTCTTTTATGGTATTTGCATATTTGTTTGAATAATCTTTGTCTGTTGCAAATAAGTCTCTGAAAACTTATCATTTATATGATTCTCCCACAGATCATGCTTATCACTTCCACATGTTAAATAAACTGCATTTTGGTAATGATTTTGAAGATATAATCAAATGATGAATAGGACATTTCAACTCAAAATATCTTCCATTAGCGCACAATATATGCTTTTGCAAGTGACCCATTAGAGTGTAAAAAGTTTGAGAGCATATACTCTATTTAATGTCTTTATGGTTCTGGTTAAAACATCTAATTCTTCTGAAACTTTAAGTCTGGTTATGTTATTATTCTTCAGGACTTTTGAGGATGGGTTCCCAAACCTTTTCATCTCAAATGCTCATGGCATTCGTGGGCAACATGTAGCCTTTTTGGCATCGTTTAGTTCCCCCAAAGTAATATTTGAGCAGTTATCAATCATCTATGCTCTGCCGAGATTATTCATCTCTTCATTTACCATTGTACTTCCATTTTTCCCTACGGGATCTTATGAGCGTATGGAAGATGAAGGAGATGTCGCAACGGCTTTCACGCTTGCTAGAATTTTGTCGAATACACCAATCTCAAGAGGTGGACCTACCAGCTTAGTAATTTTTGATATCCATGCCCTGCAGGTGATAGAATACTTTATGACATGATCATTTTCCCCTTCACATGCAATTTCTTTTAATTTATTGTAATCTTGAAATATTTCCGGATTTGTATAAATTAGGAGAGGTTTTACTTTGGAGATTATGTTCTGCCATGCTTTGAGAGTGGTGTGCCCTTGCTCAAAAGTAGGCTTCAGAAGCTGCCTAATTCTGAAAATGTGAGTGTACTTTTCTGAAATAAATTATCAACTAAGCACATACTGGTTACTGGATTTGATGTGGTCTTGATGTGATATTAAGATTTATGATGTGACGTTAGGATTTCCTCTCATAATTACTGGCTTACAGAAATGTGATGTTAGAGGATTTGGTATCATTAAATCTTTAGTATGATGTGACGTTAGAATTTCCTCTCATAATTACTGGCTTACAGAGATGTGATGTTAGGGGATTTGGTATCATTACTACGATTTCCTCTCATAATTACTGGCTTACAGAGATGTGATGTTAGAGGATTTGGTATCATTAAATTTTTAGTATGATGTGACGTTAGGATTTCCTCTCATAATTACTGGCTTACAGAGATGTGATGTTAGCGGATTTGGTATCATTACTACCTTTGAGAATGATGTGATATTAGATATTAATAGCTTTTCTATCATAATTAGTAATCTTTAGTATGATATGATGTGACGTTAGGATTTCCTCTCATAATTACACATCAATATGATGTTCCCAATAGAAAATATTACATATAGTATAATATATAGTATAATATATTTTAA
The DNA here is from genome assembly GCA_029204045.2 of Tillandsia leiboldiana. Classification (NCBI taxonomy): domain Eukaryota; kingdom Viridiplantae; phylum Streptophyta; class Magnoliopsida; order Poales; family Bromeliaceae; genus Tillandsia; species Tillandsia leiboldiana. Next base: position 4,139,712 of record CM055064.1, read on the forward strand.
ACCATCACATCAATGAAATTTTTTTGATAATTACTGCATCAAATAAAAATATTACATATAGTATAATATATATTATAATTATGGTTTAAATTATGTGATGTTCCTGATAGAAAATTTCTTGGGACCATCACATCAATAAAAATTTTTATTATAGTTATAATTAATTATGGCAGATTTGCTATCATTTATTTTCTCAAATTATGGCAGATTCCTCGATTTTGATAAATTATATCATAAGTACTCTTTTTTCCTGGTACATTTTACTAGATTTTCTATTGTAGTTACTCTCTCTTCCTTTTATGTATCCTGTAATTAATTAGTGCATGTAGGTAACCCACCTAAGTAAGGGATAATTAGTAAGCATGTTTGTTTTTGAGAAGGTATGATAAGGGGTCTATGTGGGGTACTATATATTGGTGGCCTAAGCATAAGTGTAACCTTTTGTGTAATCTTATTGTGGAGCAGATTTCATGTGGTAGATTACACGTATAAATTAATCTTTTATATATATATATATATCAACAATAACGTACCTAGGTTACTTAATGATATATATATTTATAGGTAAATATCACATCTTTGCTATCATATATATATATTTCAACAATAACGTACCTAGGTTACTTAATGATATATATATATTTATAGGTAAATATCACATCTTTGCTATCATATATATATATATATATATATATATATGATAGCAAATCTAGGGACGAAGATCTGCTAGATCTTCTAGATTTGCTATCATACCTATATGATAGCAAATCTAGGGACAAAGATCTCCTAGATCTCCTCTATATATATATATGATAGCGAATCTATGGACAATGATTTTCTAGATTTGCTATTATACCTATTGTCTTCTATTGTCTTTTTTAGTAAATGATGAGATGGAATATACAACATGATAGCAAATGTTATGGATATCCTAAAAAAATATACCCTCAAATGATAGCAAATCTTATTAGTAGATTTACATCATAATATACCCTCAAATGATAGCAAATCTACTAATATCACATCACCCTCAAATGACAACATGATAGCAAATCTTATGGATATCCTAAAAAGATATACCCTCAAATGATAACAAATCTTATTAGTAGATTTACATCAGCAAAAATCTACTAATATCACATCACCCTCAAATGATAGCAAATCTGGCGCGTGATAGCAACATGATAGTTAATTATTACAATCACCCTCATGTGATATGAGGAGATTTGCTATAGGTGATATGGGAATTAGCAAACACCACATCAAAAAAGATATGATAAAAATCTAAGAGAATCTGACACATTTTTCTATATAAATTATTTAGGGATTAGTAATTATGAGATCAAATCACTTAACAATATTATTTATATTACATCACTTTATCTTTAGTCATATATAATATTTTTTTATGGGAAATATTTGAGAATTAATAAATATGAAATAAAATCACTTAATAATATTATTTATATATTACATATACACATCACTTGCAAATTTAATAATTATGACTGAAAATCTCCTAATATTACATCACTTCCTCTTTACCCGCATATATTAAATATATAGTATGATTAAATATATAGTATGTATGTAGGAATTAGTATTAAGTAATTTCATTTCATATTTATTAATCCCCAAATATTTGGGGATTAATAAATGCTAGGATGGAATGACTTACTCAAATGATAGCAAATCTTATTAGTAGATTTACATTATAATATACCCTAAAAGAATCTAGCTTGCACATTCTTCAAAACAACATAATAGCAAATATTCTAATATCACATCAAATCTAAATCTAATAATTATGAATATACAAACATCACTTTGAAATTTAGTGGTATGATAGAAAATCTCCAAATATCACATCAATCTCTAAGCAAATCTTCTAATATTACACCCAAAGTATCAAATATCAGGAATTAAAATATTATTATTATGTATCAAATATGTAAAATTTTGTAATATAAGATAAGATTTTGTAAGATTAATACTTACTTTAATATTTAAATTGAATATGTGATTTGATCCAATTGATGTCGTTTTTTCTAAAAATGATCATTCCCCAAAGATTTTGAATAAATTTGAACAGTTTTGTTATATATAATATAAGATAAAATTTTGTAATATTAATATTTAAATATAATATTTAAATATATGATTTGATTTGATTAATATCGTTTTTCTAAAAATGATGATTTTTCAAATATCCTAAAAATGATCATTCTCCAAAAATTTTGATTTTGTTAGATTATAGTAGATTTGTTATTATATTAAATATATAATTTGATTTCATTGATGTTAAATATAATATTTAAATATATGATTTGATTTGACTGATATTTTTTTTTTCTAAAAATGATGATTCCTCAAAGATTTTAAACAGATTTGTACAGTTTTGTTAGATTACAGTAGATTTGCTATCATATTAAATATATGATTCGATTTCGTTTTCCTAAAAATGATTATTCTCCAAAGATTTTCATCAACAGATTTTGACAGTTTTGTTACATTATGATAGATTTTGCTATCATAAGTACCCCTTTCCTCTTCCCAAGATTTTTGCATTTTCTCACATTATGATTTACTGTTGAAATTAATATATGCAAATTTTTGTATAGATTTAAAAAAAAAAAAAATATATGATATATAATATTTAAATATGTGATTTGTATTAGTTAAAGATATGAATTAACAAGATTTCCTGGGTTTTGATGTTTTAGGAATAAAAATTTCATTCTGATTTTATCTCTAGGATTATGGTAGATTTGGTATCATAAGTACGCTCTCTTTCTATTCCTAATATTTTTACATTTTATTAGATTATAACAGATTTGCTATCATAACTACTCTTCTTTTCTGTTCCTAAAATTTCTATAAAATATATATATATATATATATATATATATATATATATATATATATATATATATATATATATATATATATATATATATATATATATATATATATATATATATATATATATATATATATAATATTTTTGTAAGATGAAATTAATTATAGAAATTTCGAAAATATAAAAATATTATACATAAAATTAGATAAATATATTTATATTAGTTAAGATTTATATTTTTGTAGGATGAAATTAATTATGAAAATTACAATTAAGATTTAAAAAGAAAAATATACAAATATTATACATATAAGATTAGATAATTATTTTATATTAGGTAAGATTTATGTATTTAAATATGTCAGTTTATTGATGTGATGCTCCCAAGAAATGATAATTTTTTAAAGATTTTGAGGAGATTTATTGAAATATCTCATTTCATTTCATTCATGTGATGTTCCCAAGAAATTATAATTTTTTAAATATTTTCAGCAGATTTTGTGTAATTATGGTCCTAGATTTGCTATCATAATTTTCCTTCATGTGATATTCCCAATAAATTATAATTTTCTAAAGATTTTCAGCAGATTTTGTGATCTTAAATTTGCTATCATAACTTTCTTTCATGTTCCCAAGAAATTATAATTTTCTAAAGATTTTCAACAGATTTTGTGTCAGATTATGGTCTTAGATTTGCTATCATAACTTTTCTTTTATCTTCCTAATATTTTTATAAATAAAATATATTATAGTATATATAATATTTTTGTAAGATGTAATAAATTATGAAAATTTTAATTAAGATTTACAGATAAAAATAAATAAATATTATATATAAAATTAAATAATTATTTTATATATTAGTTGAGATTTATGAATAAAAATATTAAATATAACATTTTATATATATAAGGTTTTGTAAGATTAATAGTCAAGTATCTATCTATATAAGACTTTGTAACATTAATACTCAAATATTCAATTTGTAGATATCTAATTTGTAATTAAATATTAGCTACTCTCTTTTTCTGTTTCTAACATTTTTATAAAATATATTATAATATATAATATTTTTGTAAGATGAAATTAATTATAAAATTTCAAATAAGATTTAAAAAGAAATATACTATATATACAATATATATAGCAGATTTGCTATTATAGTTAGTCTTTTTTTCTGTTCCTATGATTTTTCGATTTTTAAGAGATTTTGTCATTACTACCAGTATTTTCCAGATTTGTTATCATAACCCCTCTTTTTCTTTAGAAATAAATAAATATCTTATATACAAAATTTTCTAAGATTAATGTAGATTTGAAGATATTAGTAGATTTGATGTGATCTTAGGATATTTAGTAAATTTGAAGAGTGATGTGATATTAGATATTAGTTAGATTTGATGTGATCTTAGAAGATTTAGTAGATTTGCTCTTATTTACTAAGTTAGAGAGATGTGATGTTAGGAGATTTGGTATCATACTATTAAATTTGAAAGTCATGTTTCCATATAATAATATATAAATTACAGGTAGATTTGCTATCATAATTCGTAATCTTTAGTGGGATGATTTAGCATAGAAGGACATGTATATATATAATATATAAATTATTTATATACCTAATGAAATAATAATGTGATGTTACGTGAATTTAGGAGATTTGCTATTAACTTCTGATTTGTGTGCCTTGTGATCTTAGGAGATTTGCTCATTCCATCTCATCCTTTACTAATCCTCCAATATTTAGCATCGAAAAAAGTGTCTACAATATATAATAATATATAAAATGTTGATATATCTAAACGAAAAGTTGTGTGATTTTAGTAGGTTTGATGTGATGTGATGTAATTTATAAAATATTTTGAACAGATTTTTGACAGTTTATGGCAGATTTGCTATCATAGCTATTCTTTTTTTTTTTGTTCCCAAGAATTGTACCTAAATAAATATGGTTTAGCTATGGTAGATTTTCTACCATAGCTATCATAGATCATAGTTTAGAACATGTCTTTAGGGATTATAACAACTATCGTGGCATTTTTCTACTATCAACCTTTCTACTATAAATATATATATAATAGATTTTGTAAGATGATGACATATAAATTTTAGAAGATTTTTGTTTAGAATTTATTTATTTGCATATATATTGGTAGAATTCTTGGAAACATAAAAAGATAATAGCTATGATAGCAAATCTGTTATAAACGGTGAGGAATTAGTAAATATCACATCAAGTAAATCTACTATAATGCATCAGAAGTAGAGGGTGTTGGAGTAAAATTTAAAATCCTCATTATTTATTTATTATTATTATTATTATTATTATTTATTAATTTTATTTATTTATTTAACTTCGCGCGAACGAAAACCGTTTTAAAAATTTTAATATATGCAAATTTCGAAAATGATGAATTTTCAAAGATTTTGAATAGATTTTGTCAGATTATAGTAGATTTGCTATCATAACTACTCTTTTTTTCTGTCTCCAAGAATTTTATCAATAATAATTCTCTCAGTATGTTCCTCTCTTTTCCTATCTCTAAAATCATTATAGAGTCTAAGATTACTATAAATATATACTCATCATCTATATAAACATTGATTTGATTGATGTGATACTTTCGAAAATAATTAATTTCTAAAGATTTCAAGCAGATTTTGTCAGATTATGACAGATTTGCTATCATAGCTGCTTTCTTTTTCTGTCCCTACGATTTCTAGATTGAAGTAAATAAGGTAATTAAAGATAAAGAGTATGATCCTCATTCCACTTACGTAAGATATCTAATTTAAATTAGTTTTGCTACTTAATCATTTACTATTATATATATAATTATAATTTATTTATTATATCAAATTATTTACATTGAATATCAAATTATTAGGTTTGATGAAGCAAGCCGATCTAATAGAGAGAGCAAATGAAGAATTACCGGTTGTCCTCCATACAGTTTATTTTTTTAATATTAAGTTTTTCTCGAAAAACTAATTTAAATTAAATGTAATATGTCAAACTATTTCTAATTTTCAAATATAATAAATTATATCTAATGTCTAATTATTTTTTAATTACCGCAGCGAAGCGCGGGTGTTTAACTAGTGCATATATATATATATATATATATATAGGGAACCCAGATCTCCAAGTTATTTGGTTGCTTTCCATAATTGAAGACAAAGACCTGCCTGCCAGTGGACCCAGAATATAAATAGCTTTAAACTCTTTCGTTAAAACTTTTCGTAAAATTTCAACGACTGGATCATTTGGTGGGTCGGATGGTACTAGAACTAATCCACATATATATATATACTATTATCTTTTGTAAAAATCATTCTTATATAGTTAAATATTTTGTTTGTGGCAATTTCTAACAGTGGAACTTGACAGTAGTACAAGCGAAAACAAAAGGAATTAGCCACTAGAAATAGAGCTTTATATATATATATATATATATATATATATATATATATATATATATATATATATATATATATATATAGCGTAGGGCTACTATACTCTTATGAGTATAAATCTCATTTTACTCATAACTTTTTCATTTTTGGATGAACAAATGTATGGTTAAGATGATAGTGGTCCCGCTAGGGTTAATTAGGTTGTTGGAGAAATAGTAAAAATCTTAGGACCTACTATAATTCTAACCGCACATTTCTTCATCGAAAGAATGAAAACTTATGAATATAAAAAAATTTTACTCATAAGAGTATAGTAGCCGGATATATATATATATATAGAGAGAGAGAGAGAGGGAGAGAGAGAGAGTTCAACTACTATGCTATCGATAGCATAAAGCATTTGTTATTATCAAATTTCACCGTTAGATTTATCCATTGTATCATTTTCACCTCTTAAATCATACTATTTTTTCAACCACCCACTAAACTCACTACAACAAAATTATGCTATAGCGACACTTTTAAGTGTTTCTAAAATGTGACACCCCCGGAATTTGGATTAGTCCTCTATATAAATGATATAATAGGACTAAATCTCTAACCCGGCTATAGCATTTTGGATGGTAGCAAGATCCAAGAGGAACATGAGAGTTAAGCGTGCTAGAGTTTCACTATGACGCCCCACCTCCCAGGGGGTCACCCATCCTAACTACTCTAGCTCTAGCACGCTTAACTCTCATGTTCCTCTTGGATCTTGCTACCATCCAAAATGCTATAGCCGGGTTAGAGATTTAGTCCTATTATATCATTTATATAGAGGACTAATCCAAATTCCGGGGGTGTCACATAAAATCTAAAAAAAAATGTCGCTGACAAAAATACCGACACTTATTGTTAGTGTTGCTATATGTGGCGTCGCTAGGGTGTATAGCGACACATTTTTGTAATGTGTCCCAAAAACGTGTCTCTATAATCTAATTTTGAATATAGATGGAATATAGATAGAACACACTTATACAAAAGTATCACAAACATGTGTCCCTATAACCTAATTTTATTATAGTGACTTAATGAACCCATTATTATTCTAACCACACATTCTTTCATTCGAGGGTTAAAAATCTAATAACACTAAGGATTTGGTGCATAGTAGCCTAATATATATATATATATATATATATATATATATATATATATATATATATATATATATATATATATATATATATATATATATATAATTAAGTTCTTATCCTTTTACAAGTACCAAGTATTAGTGCTTTAAGATTTTTAGCCCTTTGATAAAAAGATGTGCGATTAAGATGATAGTGAACCGCTTGAATTTAGAGGGTGGTCGGTGGAGTAGTATGATATAAGGGTTAGAATTAGTCAAAAAGATAGATATAACGGTAGAAAACTTACAAGCACTAGTTACTTTGTACTTTTATAAGTATAGTAGCCGGACTCTACTATATATATATATATATATATATATATATATATATATATATATATATATATATATATATATATATATATATATATATATATATATATATAGAGAGAGAGAGAGAGAGATCTAGAGAGAGAGTGTGTGTGTGTGTGTTTGTGTGTGTGTGTTTTTGTGAGAGAGAGAGAGCTAGGCTTCAATAGCAAATGGGCTACGTTGCCATCCATTTATTTTTGATGATGGAGTTTTCAAAACGGCGATCATCACCGTTAAATATAATATCGATCATTTAAACTATCGAAAAATTAAATTTTATATTTTTTGGATTTTCTTGTCCATCAAGTGGACACAAAAATGAACGGGTGAAAATGAATATCTTTCAAAAAGTGATGATAGAAGTCTTGTAATCAAGATCGAGAGTATAAATTTTATTTTAAATAGTTTAAAAAATTTTCGAACCAAAATTTAATTAATTTAGATTTTTTTTATACCGTTAAATGAATAAAAAACTCATATCTATCATTAAAATAATATATAAATATTGCAATTCTTTAATCATTAGGGCAATGATCTCAAAATAATTTTAAATTTAATTTCTAAATATTTTTAGTGGTCTAGATAATATTCAATGATGCCGATCATCAATTTTGAAACTCTATCATCGAAAGTAAATGAATGGCAATAAAGCTCGTTTGCTACTGATATATATATATATATATAACAAGACTACTATAGTATCAATAGTTCCAACCACTTTGTACAATTGAGTTTTCGGCCCTTGGGTGAAAAAATTTACGATTAGGATGATAGTGGTCCTGTAGAGTTTAGTGGGTATGTTGTTAATGAAATAGTATAAACTTTAGGAAACCACTATAATCCTAACAGCATATCCTTCATCCGAGGACCGAAAAATTAATAGTACCAAGCACTTGATAGTATTGATAGTATAGTAGCAGGACTGATATATATATATATATATATATATATATATATATATATATATATATATATATATATATATATATATATATATATATATATATATATATATATCCGCCTACTATACTTTTATGAGTATAGATCACTTCATACTCATAAATTTTCGATTCTTGGATGAAGGAATGTGCAGTTAGGATTATAGTGGTCCCCTAGGGTTTATACTATTTCACCAACAACCCACTAAACCCTAGGGGGACCACTATCATCCTAACCGCACATCCCTTCATCCAATGGTGGAAAAGTTATGAGTACTGTTGCCATGTGGTGTGTCCACATTGGCCGGTTCTAATTTGACTCAATCCATATGAGATGTGGATTATGATTTATCCTTTTGTGTTAAGGATAAGATCAGAATTTATCCTTATATGTTAAGGATAATTAAGGATATGATTTATTCTTATGGGTTAAAGATAAGAATATGTTTCTTATTGGTTAAGAAACATATCTTAACCCATATCCTAACCGATATTCTCTTATCTCTACGTGAGAAAGAGAAAATCCTAAGGAGTCCTAATAATATATAAATAGAACCCCTTCCCTCATACGTTGAGATATATGACATATGAGATATGATATACGATATACGATACACAAGCTCTATTTCTTCTTCCTCATTCTCTCTCCACGTTCACTTCTACGCAGTTGAGGGCCTAAACTCTCGGCTTCCAAGGGTATGCTCCCACTCATAGAAGCACTCCCACTAGCCAGAGGATCGCTACCACTTCATTCAGCGACTTCGGGAAGTGATCGATCACCCTCACCAGAAGATGGGATAGCATCGTCTTGTAACTCATACAATCCGACGTCATTTCGCATTTCACCAATGCTTGGAAAGTCCCTCTCTCGGAATTCCACATTACGAGACTCAATCTCGGTCATCCCACCATATGGGTGTTCACCATACATCACATAGCCCTTTGAATTTTCAGGGTATATCTGATGAACACATGCTTGCTTGCTTTAGGGCCGAGTTTTCCGAATCTATGTGAGGGGTTGTGAACATATCCAGCTGAACCCCAAGGGCGTAAGTAGTGTAAACTTGGCTTTCTACCACTCCACAACTCATATAGGGTAGAAGGCACTAATTTACTAGGGATTCGATTAAGAATATAGGCAGCAGTCAAAAGAGCATCTCCCCAAAAACTTATAAGAATATGAGCATGCGCCATCATAGACCTAACCATGTCTAGTAGAGTACGATTCCTTCGCTCTGCAACACTATTTTGTTGCGGAGTACCTGGAATAGTGAGATGTCTCATAATGCCCTTTTGCTCAGAATAAGTCTTGAACTGATCAGACAAGTACTCACGTCCTCGATCAGTGCGAAGCACTTTTACACTTCTTTCTATTTGATTCTCAGCCTCCGCTACGAAGCGCTTGAAGCAATCTAAAGCTTCAGAACGGTAAGAAAGCAAATACACATAGCCATAACGGGAATAATCATCAATAAATGTGAGAAAATAGCACGCACCATGCCGGGCCCTCACATTCATTGGCCCACAAATGTCTGAGTGGATCAGCTCCAAAGGATGAGAGACACGAGTAGCCTTACCAAAAGGCTTTCTACATGCCTTCCCAGCCAGACAAGGCTCGCACACAGATAGGTCAACTTTGGCGAGAGATCCCAAAAGGCCTACTCGAGCCAGTCTGTTCATTCTTTCTTGACCTATATGGCCTAGTCTGGCATGCCATTTAACAGATTCATCACAGAAATTAGAAGAAGAATAAGCAAAAGCAAACGAATCATCCTCCAAATCTAACTTAAAGAAACCATTTATTAATGTACCATATCCAAATAAAGTACCATGAAAGAAAATGTCAAGGCGGTCTCTATCAAAATTAAAAGAATAGCCTAAATGTAGCAAAGCTAAAACTGAACATAGATTACATCTTATACCGGGTGCATATAGCACATCTTGAAGAAGTAAGGTGCGGCCACCACGCAACTTGAGTCGGTACGAACCAACTCCAATAACTTCCTCCATTGGCCATTCCCAAGGGTGACAAATTGTGTGCCAGTCGGTACTCGATGGTAATCTACAAATCCCGCTCGATCACGCACTACGTGCTTGTTTGCTCCTGTATCCACGATCCAATCGGAAAGAGAATTAGCTACTAAAGCATAAGAGCAAACAAAACAGTGTGAGAGTAGTAGGGCTACCTTTTTCGGCTCAGAACAATCCCGAGCGAAATGACCCTTCTTCTTGCAGTTATAGCATTTTAGCTTCGCAACTTCTCTACTGCAAGCGCGCTTGCCTCTGCCGCGCTTTTCAACTCCACCATGAGGAATTTGATTTTTACTTTTCTGCGCTCCATTGTTGTAACGCTCTTTGCGCTTGGGTGCAATCCCACCGCGCTTCTCAGAGCGTGTAACAAGAGCGACAGAACGGTTCGCATCCAAGCGTTCTGCGTCAAGCTCGAGATGACGTGATATGTCATTAAACGTTTTAATGCCCTCACTGTGCGTCATCAGGAGCTTCATCTGGGACCATTCAGGGTCCGGTAGTGAACGAATCACCGCGAGAACCTGTTGGTCATCGTTGAGCTCATTTCCAGCAGCCTTAAGGTCCCGAATCATGGTGCTCATCACACGAAGGTGCTCAACCATTGAGTGCTTCGGGTCCTTAATGTACTGCTGAAACTTTAGATTTAGGGCACGCAGCCTCGTAACTAAAGTTTGCCCAAAAGCAATCTTCAGATTTTCCCACATGTATTTAAACGTATAAATTTATTGATGCTCGTAGATTTTTAGCTCTTGGATAAAGTGTTGTGTGGTTAAACGTATAAATTTATTGATGCTCGTAGATTTTTAGCTCTTAGATAAAATGTTGTGTGGTTAGAATAATAGTGAGATCTTTGAAATTTACTAGATGGTAGAATAGTATAATTTAAGATATAAAAATAATCAAAAAGAGTAGATTTAATAAAGAATTTTATCTGCCAACAATACATTTCAATCGTACAGAATTTTTACTTGTAAAAATAAAAAACTGACAACATTAACAAACAACTTTTGATAGTCTTACATAAACTCATAAAAATTACTTGAAAGTTCAATACAGTACTTTTCTAATAACACAATTTAGAAAGCACTTCAATTCATAAGTTTGTGATTTCTATTCAGACACATATGCTTAGTATGTAACCAATCGTTTCTAATATTGTTGGTGGTAAAGAACTGGGTGATTAGTGTATTTGACTTCTATTTGGTAATTTAATTGCTTCAAATTTGTAATTAAATTTTAGTTTTTTAAATCTAAATAAAATAGATATCATGATGTCCTTCACATCTATACAGAGAGTTGTAGACGTAATATTGCTTGTGTGTGTGTGTATATATATATATATAAAGCAATACTATTTTGTATATTTTATTTAGGGTTTATATATTATATATGTCTATTCTAGGATGTACACTCATCCATTCGTCACTTCGAAATGATGAGTAAAATTTATTTCAATGAATGAGATATAAGAGGTAAATCCTAAATAGAGTGTATAAAAAGTTTTTCCATATATATATATATATATATATATATATATATATATATATGCCATTGTGCCGATCCACTTGACCTAGGGCAAAACCACCGTGTCCAAATGATCTCCATGAGTTCAGCTGAAGAAGGAAGAGCCAGTGAGAACATGCATGCATGCATGACAAAAAAAAATGTCTCCGTAGAGTTAGCAGTTGGCCCTTCATTAACTCCCCTCACACAAAGTACATCTTTCTCTTTTCAATCCCATTTAATTTAATCCTCTCCAACCGTCCCCTTCTTATTCACACCCTATATAAACCCCCCCTCCCCCTCATACAATAACACACCACTCCTTACTCCTTAACTTACACTATTAATTAAGCCCAAATATGACTAAGCTTCTTCTCCTTGCTCTCCTTTGTGCCCTTCTTTTCACCACCAGCATCAATGGAAGGAAATTAGTTGGAAACGAAGCCTTTGAGGATCGGCAGTTGCTGCACCACGGCGGCGGGCTCGGCGGCGGCGGCGGCGGCGTCGGCGGAGGGTTCGGGGGTGGCGCCGGCAGCGGGCTCGGCGGTGGCGCCGGGTTCGGTGGCGGAGCCGGGTTCGCCAGTGGCGGTGGACTCGGCGGCGGCGGCGGAGGCGGGTTCGGCGGCGGCGGAGGCGGAGGGCTCGGAGGCGGAGCCGGCGGGGGGTTCGGCGGTGGGGCGGGCGCCGGCGGAGGGTTGGGGTCTGGGCTCGGTGGCGGCGGAGGCGGAGGCGGAGGTGGTGGAGGAGGCGGAGGCGGCGGATTGGGCGGAGGGTTCGGCGGCGGAGCCGGGGGTGGTGTTGGTGGTGGGATCCCTTGAAGTGTTAGTTTCGGACCGTTGATTGATGTCTCAATTGTGTGTTGAAATTTTAAATTCCTGTGTTGTATTTGGGATGATGCTTGTATTTTGCATTTGTGTTGATCACATGTACTAAATTGCTGTAGTTTGATCATGAAAATAAAGTGCAATGGATAATAAATAATGTGGTGTTCCTATATTCCGTACGTACTCTTCATGGATTTTGTATGTAGGATTATGCATGGTTAATTACAAAGGTTTTTATTGTAATTGCGAATGAGCTCAATTAATTGATTTACGTGGAAAAAAAAATTGTAAATCACTATACTAAGAAAGAGACAGATAGAGAGCAATATTTAATTAATCCCTTAATTTCTTGTACACTTGCAAAATTTTAAGAAAATTCTCCCAGAATCATAAAATGTAAATAAGTGACCGAGAATTAATTTTTCTATACCCCAGCTTTGCGAAATATTATAAATTAATAATTATTTTTTTATAATTTAAAGTAAATAAGTGGCCACATACATTCACGCGAAATTTCTCTGAACTGCATGTACTCAGTTTTGTGAAATTTAATGAAATAATACCCAATTTTGTGAATTAATTAGTATAAAATAATTATAATTCTTTGCAAATTAAAGCTGTCAAAGAAAAAGTATTTTAAATATTAATAGTCAACCGTATTTAAACTGAGTGTAACTGAAATGGATTCTCCAATGGGATAATAATTCTATGAACTCCACTCACACAGATTTTGAATATATAATATAAATTATATTATCAAAAGAAATTTATATAATTTATAAGATTGTGAACTCGATCGATCCACACTCCACGGTTCAAAGAAAACCAATGACTCTAGCTAGAATTCGATTCTTATTTACACATTCCAAGTGGACATTGTAACGACCCGGCCCACTAGCAATAATAACTCGTTGGGCCCAAATCACAGCCCAAAATGCTTAAGCCCAGTTATTATTACTAGTGTCCAAGTCTCATATAAACCCAATCACAAATCCATCCACATCCGATGTGGGACTATTGGGGGCGTCACAGACTCCCCCCGTTTAGGCCTGACGTCCTCGTCAGCCCAAACACACACACACAAGCCCAAGATCACCAGGCGATGTGAGACTCGTCTCGCTAGTACTGTCATCTAGACCCAGACTCAGCCGACCCAGACTCAGCCGAGACTCGCCGCACACTTCCGGCTGGTTATTGGCTCTGATACCAAATGTAACGACCCGGCCCACTAGCAATAATAACTCGTTGGGCCCAAACCACAGCCCAAAATGCTTAAGCCCAGTTATTATTACTAGTGTCCAAGTCTCATATAAATCCAATCACAAATCCATCCACATCCGATGTGGGACTATTGGGGGCGTCACAGACATATAGCATTAGCCTTAATTTGCTCCAATTGTCTCATGCATCTTAAGTGTGAGAGATGAGATTAAGACTTTATTTGAATATATGAATATCATATTTATACTAAAAAAATTTTAATATTGAAGAATTTTTTTAATATATATAACGATGCTTAATTTAAAATGCACCAATATAGTCTAGCGTCATATATATTTGAAAGCATGGGTTCAAACATCTGTAAATAAAAAGTCGTCATGTATATACCGACATTTATGTAAAACGTCGGTAAATTATATTCTAATTTTTTAAAGTATCAAAATTTTTTAAAATCTTAATACTTTAAAGCATCAAAAATTTTAAAATAATAATAAAATTTATCATTTAATAAATTAGTTTGATATAATAGATAATTTAACTTTAATTTTTAATAAATTTAAAATTTTATTAATTTTAAAATTTTAAAATTTATATATATTTTTAAATTTTTAATTTTAATTTTTAATTATTTTAAAAATTTATAACATTTTAAAATTTATTAATTTTAAAATTTTAAAATTTATACAATTTTTAAAATTTTTAACTTTAATTTTTAATAAATTAAAAATTTTAAATTTTTAAAAAATTTATAATTTATACTAATTTTTATATACAAGATTTTGAATTTTTAAAAATTTATAAATTTCCAAAATTTTAGAATTTTTTAATAATTTTTTTTATATACAAGTAAAATATAAATTTTAATAATTTTTTTAGTAATTATATTAAATCAAATATTTAAAATCATACAAATAAATTTTTATTTGTTTAAAAAAACCATTATGGTTGAGGATAATTTCGTTAATTTATACTTGTACTATTCTTTATTATTTCTCTTATTCCATGTTATCACACTAAACATAAATTTTCTTATACCAGGTACTAATTTAAAACCCGACCAAACACATTTATACAATATTTCTATATTGTTTGCAAATTTATCTCTGAAACAACTAGTTTTCTCTCATCCTCGGAGACCTCCCCACATTTATTTTTTATTTTAGATTAAAATACATAAAACCTCTTCGTAAAAATTTGTATTTTTACTTTATCTTCGAAACTTTCAAAAATTTATATTTTATTTTTTTTAAATTTTAAAAAATATTTTCAGGAATTACGGTGTTAACGAAAAAGATTAAATAATCAAATTATTCTTACTTATTATGTAAAGATAAAAATTAATTTTTAAAATATTATTATCATTTCAAAGATATTTTTTGTATAAATTATAAGAAATAAGCGGATTGGTGGCCAAATTCGTCAACTTAAATTTTCTAAAAAATAAAATATAATCTTTTTTTAAAAAGAAAAATAAATATTTATAAAAATATATATACATAATTTGGCTTCTTCTTTTTCCCAGATTGTAGGGGAATCACCATCAAATAAGATCAGCTTCCAAAAGAAGAATAATTGAACTGTACGGGCGGTGCACAACGGACAAAAGATGCACATGTCTGTCGAAATCTTTTCTATTTTACCCTTTCTTTTATTTTTAATTTTTTTTTATTTATTCTTTGGTTTTATTTTTATTGTCATCCTTCTATTAAAAAAAGAAAAATAAAATTAATTTCATACCGCTTCCTACAAATATATCGAATAGCAGATATATTTGTATAAAATTTAACTTTTTATATTTATTCTTTCAAAAAATTTAAGTTATTTATATATATATTTCTCTGATTTATTACTGTAATTTACTGTTTTAATATAATATAAATAAAATATCAATTTTGCTCTTACAAATATATTCTTTCAAAAATTTTAATTATTAAAAAATGTATATATTGTTAAGTATAATATCTAAAAAAAATAAAAAAAAATAAAATTACATCACTCACTAACCAAGGTTAAGTATTTAAGCTATGATTAACTATATTTTTCTAACCGATATTGACGGTAGGAATATATATATATATATATATATATATATATATATATATATATATATATATATATATATATATATATATATATATATATATATATATATATATATATATATATATATATAATTTAAAATTTTTGAAAAAATAATTATAAAAAATTGAACTTTAAAAAAATATATTTGTAATTTGATATGTTTATAGAGACCTATATAAAATTAACCTTTAAAAAATGCTAGATATACACACCTTTGTGAGAGTGTACAACTTACATACTCATTCTAAAATTTATATATTTTATTATATTTTAATTTTTTATTCTAAAAAATTGGTCAAATAATTTAATAAGTTAAAATTTTCAAATAATTAGCCAACTAAATTAGTACCATTCATACAACTAAATAATTGCATCACTTTCTAGTACATTCAACGAAGGGAGACATATTTTTTAGGGGCAATTTCCTACATACCCTTAAAAATTTTCCTGTTTTCAGATTTACTCCTCTTAGAAGGCTAATATTAAAACCACACTTCTTACGTTTTAACTTCTTTCCAAAATACCCCTGAAGTTAAACTCTGTTAGTGTACCGTTTGGAACTGCCGTTATCTGTGTGTAATTACTATTTTGCCTTTTCAAATATACCCTAAACCCTAAAACCCTAAACCCCTAAACCCTAAAACCCTAAACCCTAAACCCTAAACCCTAAATCCCTAAACCCCTAAACTCTAAAACCCTAAACCCTAAACCCTAAAACCCTAAACCCTAAATCCTAAAACCCTGAAAAATTCTAAACCCTAAACCCTAAACCCTAGAACC
Organism: Tillandsia leiboldiana; assembly: GCA_029204045.2. Classification (NCBI taxonomy): domain Eukaryota; kingdom Viridiplantae; phylum Streptophyta; class Magnoliopsida; order Poales; family Bromeliaceae; genus Tillandsia; species Tillandsia leiboldiana. Next base: position 4,156,854 of record CM055064.1, read on the forward strand.
CTAAAAAACCCTAAACCCGGGCAAAATAGGTATATCTGATAGTTTTCAACTCCGATTATTATTTAACTCTAGTTTAACCCTAGTTAACTTAACAAAGGGAAACGGTAGGGGTATTTTTAATAACGGTGAAACGTATGAAGGGTATATTAGAAAGGAAAAAATAAGAGAGGTAAATCAGATATTTCTTCATATTTCAGGGGTACACAGACAATTATCCCTATTTTTTAAACGATGCTTAGACAAAAGGTCTGAGGTCTTAATCGATATTTTTAAATAAAATATAATATTATGATATTTTTAAATATTATTGTGACGCCCCACTTCCCAGGGGGTCACCCATCCTAGAACTACTCTAGCTCTAGCACGCTTAACTCGAATGTGACACCCCCGGAATTTGGATTAGTCCTATATATAAATGATATAATAGGACTAAATCTCTAGTCCGGCTATAGCATTTTGGATGGTAGTAAGATCCAAAAGGAACATGAGAGTTAAGCGTGCTAGAACTAGAGTAGTTCTAGGATGGGTGACCCCCTGGGAAGTGGGGCGTCACAATTATTAAATATTAAAAAAAACGTTCTTAATAATAATTTTAAATATTAAAAAAAACGTTCTTAATAATAATTTTTTTATAATATATATTATATTACTATATTACAATAAAACTATATTACAGCGACGTTTTTAAGTATCCCTAAAATATAAAAAAAAAATACTGCTGAAAAAAAAATCGATAATTATTATTAGTGTTGATATATATACAGTCGCTAGGGTGTATAGCGACACATTACTGTAATATATTTCAAAAATATATCCATATAATCTAATTTTGAATATTGATGGAATATAAATGGGACATTTCTAAAAAAAAAATTGTCATAAAAATATATCGCTATAATTTAACTTTGTTGCAATGCTATTGCAAACAAATGGCCCTAAATGACTCTTAAATTTGCCTAAATTGTACCAATTTGCATCTACTGTAAGTGTGTGTGTATATATATATATATATATATGGATAATACTATATGTACACTCCGAAAGAGGTGTACATCCTACACCCCACCCATCCAATGAATGGAGTGCCTTTGGAGTAACCATGATGTGACCCCTTCTCACACCCTCACCCATCGGATGGGTGAGGTACACATAGCATTTTCCTATATTGAAGACAAAGACCTGCCTGTGTGTGTGTATATATATATATATATATATATATATATATATATATATATATATATATATATATATATATATATATATATATATATAGGGAACCCAGCTCTCCAACATATTTGGTTGCTTTCCATAATTGAAGACAAAGACCTGCCTGCCAGT
>CM055064.1:4160691-4385691 GCA_029204045.2 Tillandsia leiboldiana
ATTTTCTTATCTCTACGTGAGAAAGAGAATATCTTAAGGAATCCTAATAATCTATAAATAGAACCCCTTCCCTCATACGTTGAGATATATGACATATGAGATATGATATACGATATACGATACACAAGCTCTATTTCTTCTTCCTCATTCTCTCTCCACGTTCACTTCTACGCAGTTGAGGGCCTAAACTCTCGGCTTCCAAGGGTATGCTCCCACTCATAGAAGCACTCCCACTAGCCGGAGGATCGCTACCACTTCCTTCAGCGACTTCGGGAAGTGATCGATCACCCTCACCAGAAGATGGGATAGCATCGTCTTGTAACTCATACAATCCGACGTCATTTCGCATTTCACCAATGCTTGGAAATTCCCTCTCTAGTAATTCCACATTACGAGACTCAATCTCGGTCATCCCACCATCTGGAATTCCACATTACGAGACTCAATCTCGGTCATCCCACCATCTGGGTGTTCACCATACATCACATAGCCCTTCGAATTTTCAGGGTATCTGATGAACACATGCTTGCTTGCTTTAGGGCCGAGTTTTCCGAATCTATGTGAGGGGTTGTGAACATATCCAGCTGAACCCCAAGGGCGTAAGTAGTGTAAACTTGGCTTTCTACCACTCCACAACTCATATGGGGTAGAAGGCGCTGATTTACTAGGGACTCGATTTAGAATATAGGCAGCAGTCAAAAGAGCATCTCCCCAAAAACTAATAGGAATATGAGCATGCGCCATCATAGACTTAACCATGTCCAGTAGAGTACGATTCCTTCGCTCTGCAACACCATTTTGTTGCGGAGTACCTGGAATAGTGAGCTGTCTCATAATGCCCTTTTGCTCACAATAAGTCTTGAACTGATCAGACAAGTACTCACGTCCTCGATCAGTGCGAAGCACTTTTACACTTCTTTCTATTTGATTCTCAGCCTCCGCTACAAAGCGCTTGAAGCAATCTAAAGCTTCAGAACGGTGAGAAAGCAAATACACATAGCCATAACGGGAATAATCATCAATGAATGTGAGAAAATAGAACGCACCATGCCGGGCCCTCACATTCATTGGCCCACAAATGTCTGAGTGGATCAGCTCCAAATGATGAGAGGCACGAGTAGCCTTACCAAAAGGCTTTCTACATGCCTTCCCAGCCAGACAAGGCTCGCACACAGATAGGTCAACTTTGGCGAGAGATCCCAAAAGGCTTACTCGAGCCAGTCTGTTCATTCTTTCTTGACCTATATGGCCTAGTCTGGCATGCCATTTAACGGATTCATCACAGAAATTAGAAGAAGAATAAGCAAAAGCAAACGAATCATCCTCCAAATCTAACTTAAAGAAACCATTTATTAATGTACCATATCCAAATAAAGTACCATGAAAGAAAATGTCAAGGCGCTGTCAAAATGAAAAGAATAGCCTAAATGTAGCAAAGCTAAAACTGAACATAGATTACATCTTATACCGGGTGCATATAGCACATCTTGAAGAAGTAAGGTGCGGCCACCACGCAACTTGAGTCGGTACGAACCAACTCCAATAACTTCCTCCATTGAGCCATTCCCAAGGGTGACAAATTGTGTGTCAGTCGGTACTCGATGGTAATCTACAAATCCCGCTCGATCACGCACTACGTGCTTGTTTGCTCCTGTATCCACGATCCAATCGGGAAGAGAATTAGCTACTAAAGCATAAGAGCAAACAAAACAGTGTGAGAGTGGTAGGGCTACCTTTTTCGGCTCAGAACAATCCCGAGCGAAATGACCCTTCTCTACTGCAAGCGCGCTTGCCTCTGCCGCGCTTTTCAACTCCACTATGAGGAATTTGATTTTTACTTTTCTGCGCTCCATTGTTGTAACGCTTTTTGCACTTGGGTGCAATCCCACCGCGCTTCTCAAAGCGTGTAACAAGAACGACAGAACGGTTCACATCCAAGCGTTCTGCCTCAAGCTCGAGATGACGTGATATGTCATTAAACGTTTTAATGCCCTCATTGTTCGAGAGAGAGAGAGTTCGACTACTATGCTATCGATAACGCCAAGCACTTGGTGTCACCAAAATTTCTACCGTTAGATCAACCCCTTTAATCATTTGCAACCTTTAGATCATACAATTGAACCACCCACCCACTAAATCCTAGTAGACCACTATCATTCTAATCGCATATTTTTTCTTTCAAAAATTAAAAACTTAATAGTATAGATGACTGCTATTAATAACATATATAGTATTCTAGTTATATATATATATATATATATATATATATATATATATATATATATATATATATATATATATATATATATATATATATATATATATATATATATATATATATATTTATATAGTAGGGCTTATATATTTTCAAAAGTATAAGTCCAAATATTTTTGTAATTTTTTTATCATTAAATTTGTATTGAGATTCGTATTATTGTACTTTCTCTTTCTCTCTATTTAGTTGACTTTACAATACCATAAATCTCAATGCAAATTCTATGGTCTAGGACGAAACCAGAATTTAATCATGAGAAGGGGCAAAATATATTCAAATAAAAATTTTCGCACATAAATATAATTTTATCTAATCAATTTTTTTTAAAAAAAATATTAATTAAATAATTAATGTAAAAATATTAATTTTTTTTTTTTACTCTACAGAGTTTAATTTTTAATTATTTTATTTATATTATTTTATTTAAATAACTAGAAAATTTATTAAATATAACACTAATTCAGTTAATGATCAAATTTTTAGTGTTTTTAGTAAATAAAATTTTAACAGTTAATGACTATTAGCTAAAAGAGCTATTAAATTTAGTAAAATATTTTATTTAGTTAAATAAAATAGCTCATCTAAAATAGTTAGAAATTTAAAAAGATATAAAATAAAAATTTTGAAGTTAAGGTATGTATTTCAAATAACTAGTAAGTATGGAACTCTTAATATATTTTCACCTATTTAAAATGTTTACAAATAAAAAAAAAAAAAGTTATGTTGGCTCGAAAAATTATTAAGTAAATATTAAAAAATTGAGGGAGTTATTACTATCTAAAAAAAAAGAAAGAGATAAATTGGTATCAAAAACTATTAAGTAATATTAAAATATTGAGGGGGGCCATCGCCACGTTGAGCCTTAACATGGCTCCGTCCGGTAAAAACTTAATAGTATAGATGATTGCTATTAATAACATAATACTCTAGTTATATATATATATATATATATATATATATATATATATATATATATATATATATATATATGAGCAACGCTACATGTACACCCCCAAAGGGGGTGTACATCTTACACCCACCCATCTAAGGATGGGGGGGTCACTTCACAAATTGTGAAGTGACCCCTCACCACACCCCACCCATTGGATGGGTGGGGTGTGCGATGTACACCCCCAAATGGGGTGTACAAGTAGCATTTTCCTATATATATATAGTAAAGCTTATATACTTTCAAAAACATATGCCTAAATATATTTATAATTTTTTTACCATTAAATCTATATTGAGATTCGTGCTATTGTACTTTCTCATTCTCTTTCTTAAGTTGATTTTACAATAGTACAAATCTTAATACAAATTCTATATATAATAAAAAATTTACAAATATATTTGGACTTGTACTTTTAAAAGTATATAATCTCTACTCACTCTCTCTCTCTCTCTATATATATAGTTTAATTGGAATGTAATTGATAGCACAAAACAATTGGTGCAACTAATTTTTTTTACCGTTAGATATATCATATTGATCATTTTCATCATGTGAATTATATTATTCAACCAACCACCCACTAAATCCTAGTGGACCACTATCATCCTAATCTCACATCTCTTAATCTAAGGACTAAAAACTTGATAGCATAGTACGTAGCCTCTCTCTCTCTCTCTCTCTCTCTCTCTCTCTCTCTATATATATATATATATATATATATATATATATATATATATATATATATATATATATATATATATATATAGAGAGAGAGAGAGAGAGAGAGAGAGAGATCAGTAAGACGTATTTGTGTGTAGGGATGTCAACGGGTCGGATTCGGAGCGGATTTTCAAAAATCCGAATCGGAATTCGAACCCGACTACCAAACCCGAATTCGAACCCGAATCCGACGAATTTTAAAAATCCATATCCAAATCCGAACCCGACTAAAAATTCAAAATCCGAACCTGAAAATCAAAACCCGAAATTTTTCTTTTCTTTTTTTTATAATATTTCAAAATATATTATATTATATATATTTAAAATTTTAAAATATAAATTTAAATATAATATCAAATATTTATATACATATATATTATATAATATAAAATCAATTCGGGTTCGAATCGGATTCGGGTTCGGGTCGGGTACAATCAAAATCTATATCCAAATCCAAATCCGTCGGATTTTCATTTTTTATATCCATTTCCGAATCCATATCCGTTTAACATCGGATAAATCCATCCCGTTCGGATTCGGATTCGGATAACATTTCGGATATCCTTACCCATTGACATCCCTACTTGTGTGCTTCTAGAAGTACGGAGCCTTTCGTGCTTCTAAATTATTTTTAAAGTTGGGACTTCCGAATGTACGATCGGCTTTGTTAGACTTAATCTAAAATATTTGAAGTATTTAGAAACTAAATTTTATGATTTTTCAATATCATTTATCTTGTGATCGAAATGACTCAAAATCAACGGCTGAAAATAAAAATCTCACAAAATATGATGATATGATACTAAATTTTTAAATCAAAAATATTGATCTTGTTCTATATAGTATAAAAAAGATTTTATTAAAATTTTATGTGATTTGGATATTTTTACACAGTTAAACTTGCAAACGACTCACCACAATTAATAAAATTGTTGATTTTGAGTCACTTTAATCTCTAGGCAAATAATATCAAAAATTCATAAAATTTAATTTTTAGGCCTTTTAAATTATCTAGATCAAGTTTAACGAAGCGGATCGTCCATTCACAATATCGAAAACATTTAAGAGCACGGAGACCTCCACATTTTTAAAAGGGTTAATTGCATTCGGCTCCCATATCGAATAGCAGATATATCCCTACAAAGTTTAATTTTTCATATTTATTTCTTCAAAAATCCAACGTTATTCATATATATCCTTACCGTCTATCTCTATTAGAAAAATCTAGTTAAATATAGATTAAATATGTCACGCCCCGAGTTTTGAAAAGCAGGCTAAATTTTTTTTTTTTTTTTTTATAAATCAGAGCTCGCAAACCAGGCGTAACAGACCGCCACATGTATAGTAAATTCCCTGCCCACTGGACAGATCCTTTCCTATACATGCACGGCTAATCGTAATCAGTCAATATCAGAGTAGTCTAAACTACGCATGCAAGACTAGTCAATTTATAATAATTAAACTGAAATGCGGAAAATAAATATACTGACTACAAAGGGGTCGATACTATCACAATCGTCTCACCAACGTGTCCCGACATCCCATCACCCAGCGACCTGAAAAACAGTCACCCAGGGGGTGTGAGATACACCGGAGTGTATCCCAGTGGGCACGACGAGCCGAGAAATAGCTAATCGTACCTACTGGGTACAATAATCTGCGGATAGTAAGAATCATAGGGTAAAGCTGAACAATAAAGCAGATCTACTGATAATCAACAAAATCCACAGATAACTGAATAAGCAGGTAATCAAGGGTAATGAAACTGCAAGTACTAACCGATGCCACTATTGGTCACGGGGACCTCAGGCGAAGATATCTATGCCAAGCCAACCACAATCATCCTGGATTCCACCTAGCAGAACTGAACAACAAACCCCGTACCATTGATATAGCCAAGAGGATCCTCGTACCAAAAGGTACAGCCGAGAGTTTTCCTCATATCGGTACAACCAAGGGGCTCCCCGTACCCAGTGATACAACAAGAGGGGCTAGCTCACGGGTCGACCAGACCCTTTACCGGTAAAGAACGCAATGTGGGGGATCAATCCCACAGCGTACGCGAACGAACAGCAGGTGCACAATCATCACAATGCGAATGCTAAATCTCGCGGTCCACAGACCGGGTAATCGGCAATATGCCGGAAATCCCCACAGGGATGCAGATGTCTATGTATATCAGTCATATATCATACAGTCTAGAATACAAGAAATGTGTATCTATCAATCATGCATATCGGAATATCGAATAGTATCCAACAATCAGGATCAATCAATCATGCATATCGGGATATCAACAATAAATCGGCTGACAGGAATCAACAAGTGCCATCAAATCATGTAGATCTATATACTGAAAAAGCTGATGAACAGATATGTATATGGTATGTCTCATGAAGATCAAGGTCTATCAGAAATATAAAAACTGATAAACAGGTACGTAAGATATGTCTCACGTAGATCAAGATCTATCAGGACTAATCATAGGGCATGTCGATACAATCATCAAGGCTAATCTAGATAAAATCAGCAGGTATATATGATGAGTTTAAAAGAATCAATGTCTATCAGGAGATAATGTGATATATATGCAGTCATCATAGGTCGTATCGGTATAATTCGCAGGCTGGTCAAAAAAAACGGGTGTCCGACTGGACTAAAGCAACCAGAGGGCCGAATAGATCAAACCCGGACCGAAGATAACCCACCTGGATGTAGGCCGATCCAACGACTCCAACAGAAGGCTCGTGGGCCGGAGTCAGACTGCAGGGACCTGAACAGAAACTAGAATTAAACCGGAATTCCCGAAAACCACTGAAGCTCACTAGATATGACCCGCCCAACGGTCTACAAATATCCGAATGCTACCAAACTCCCTCTGCTGTCCCTAAACAACACATTTTAGTTGTTCGGACAGACAGAGACTCAATCGTAAATATCTGTGTCGAAATGTTGCCATAATCACTTGCACGACTCCCGAAAAGCCGATTTTGGCTTCGGAGTCTCCCGACAGAAAACTAAAGTCGCTGGGCCAGCCAGGACAGTGTCGGGGATAACCAGGGGCAACTACAGACGACCAGATATCCATGTCGAATCACGAGACTCGCGCCGGAACCGTAAAACCGACAATTTTGCCAATTTACGGAACGGTATCAAATTTCCGCTCAACCGGAGTCTACGAAACTTAAGCAAAATGCTTAGTCGGTGTGTAATTACTGTCTGAAACCAGCCAGGACGTTACATTTGCGTTTAGGTCCCCGACGCATTTTAAAATTGCATAAAAATGCTAATTCAACACCGTTTCGACTCGATCTCCCAATCCGGGAATCCAAAAGCTGCGCCGTAAGTTTCAGCGCATCCGCTACGACGAGACGAAGCCCGTGCTCACGGGCTTGGGCTGACACGAAGTCCGAGGGCAAAGTTGGCCCATAACCACTTAGAGTTCAACCCACTAATTTATTTATAACTTTTAACCTAAAGCATCATAAATCACAATATTTTACCAGTAACTATACTTCAATGTGCTGAACCTCGTGCTCACAATCCGGACTCGAATTGGGCAGCAAAAACCCAAGCTGACCCATAATTATTGTATATTAAAGCTTAATGTTGCAATAATTGTTCTTCAGTTGATTCTTTTCCACTTTTAATGTGAGCATCATGCTCAGGGGTCCTCAAATGTGTAGAGGCTCACCTCTGAGCCTCAGCAAATCCACCAAACACAAGTGAAGTAATGACATGATCCCACAAGGACTTGACTTCGGATATTTTATACATTCAGGATTTCTGGCAGCAATAAAGGTGAGCATCGCTTAGAGGGCATCACAAAAACTTGGGGGCTCACCTGTGGGAGGTAGAAGCACTGTTGGTTCAGCTTCGGGAGCGAGGTGATCTCAACCTTCCATTGGTAGAGCTCGAGTTGGCCGAGCCCACTTGTCTCTCGGCCAAGCTTCCAAAAAAGGTGAGCACCACCCTTCTTGAACCTTCAGAAGTGCAAGGGACCTCAGCCGTGAAAGCTTGGAAGCTCCTGTGCAATCCCAACCCGAGGAAGAAGAAGATAAAGCTTCAAGGGTTCATTAATGGCAACTTGGAAAGGAACCCGCATGGGTTGCATGCACTTGGTCCAAAGGAATTCTCATGATGTCAGGAGACTTACCCAAGATGGCCGGCGCCGGAGGAAGCGACGGCGACGATGGCCGGCGTTGCTCGGTTGCAAACGGGTGCAACTACGGGGAAAGAAATCCTGCCGTTAGAACTCGCATGCAAAATGTTGGAAAGCTTCCTAAGGATCATATTAGCCCACCTGGGTGGTTTCCCGGCGACGAGAAGCGTCGGCGACGCGCGGCGGCGGAGCTCGGGTGAAAGCACAACAAAACCCGAAGCTAGGGCTTCTTCGCGCGGCTCAGCCGTTCAACTGATCATCCCGATACTTTGGGAGTAGCTAGCAGTCATCAAGGCGAAGAGGATAAACGGTTCCGATCTCAGTTTTAACGGTCGGAAAAATCGGAAACCGAGTTCGTCGGAAAATGCAAGAAGAGGAGTGCCTCCCGCGGCGGCGCACGGCGGCGGCTGGGGCCGGGGTCACCTCAGCCCGGTTGCGGCTCCACGAGGGAGTCCTCAGACAGGGACTGGATGGATTAGCACCCACTCGATCACCGTCCTCAACGAGAACCCGAGATCAAGAAATGTTCTTGATCTTCTTCCTTCTCCGGCGATGAAGCGGCGGCCGGTGCGGGGCTCCCGTGGAGTGCGGCAGAGGAGGTGTAGAAGTGGTTGAAGCGGGCGGCTTGGGCAGCGGCTGGGAGCTTAGGGATTTAGAGGAACCCTAACCCGAATGCATAATATATAGTGTATATATGCAAAATTGCAATATAGTCCTTTATCACTTAATATTTTGCTATGAGCCCATTGCTGTAGAACACATTTGCTATAAGGACCTTCCTCTACAAGTTTGGTGCAAATCGATACCTAAAATATAGCATCAATACGCGAAATACTGCGATTTTTCTTCTATTTCCCGCTTTTCGAGACAACCGGACTGTCAAACTGAAAATCTGACACCGCCACGACGTCCGGCTCGACGAAACCTATTAGGTAGCGATTTTGGCTCGCTAAAATTTAGCTCCATAAATTTTAAATTCCATCTTATACTGTGCCGAAACACAGTTATCACGCTTCTCGAGGCTCTAGGGCCGTCAAACGGAAATTCCGTCAGCGCCATTGCGTCCAGAACGACAAAACTGTTCAAAATGACTACTTGGATCACTATGTTCGGATTCCGTTCAGTGAAATAGTGCTTGTTGCAATCGACGGAGTCAAAAACTCAGGGGCTACTGTTCATCTACAGTGCCAACTTAAAGTGACACTGTGCGCAGAGGGCCCTGTTACATTGGTCCCGTTTATTTACCCACTTCTTTATCGATTTCTGGAAGATCCGACCGTCAGATCGAAAAGTGCTGAATATGAATCTCGCTCAGTTTGACGAGACGATCGCAACGGTCAATTCGGATTTCCATGATCATGTCCGGATCGGAAAATAGCCTTTTTGTCTAGTGCATAGTGCGACTTGCCCACTGGCGATTGACCATATAGGTCAACAAAGGTCTTTTAAATTTAAAACTAGCTCAAAATTAAATTTCACTTTTAAACTGTTAATTAAAATAAAATATTTCGAGTTTCTACAAAATACTTAATCTTAATTAGTTAGTGAGATAAATTTACCTTTTTACCCTTTCAGACATTAAATTTACCTTTTTACCCTTTCAGACATTTTATATTATTTTAATAGTTAGAATTTTTCGAGGAACATTTTTAAAAGGGCAAAATTGTCATTTCATATATAGTCTGTTAAAAAATAAATAATGAACTAACGGTAATAAACCGGAGAGATATATATGAATAACTTAGAACTTTTGAAAAAATAAATATGAAAAATTAAATTTTGTAGGAATATATCTGCTATTCGATATTTTTACGAGAAGTCGTATGCAATTAACCATTTTTAAAATTAAGCACACAAATCTCTCTCTCTCTCTCTCTCTCTCTCTCTCTCTCTCTCTCTCTCTCTCTCTCTCTCTATATATATATATATATATATATATATATATATATATATATATATATATATATATATATATATATATATATATATATATATATATATTACCCCATTTGGTTTTTGGTTGTTAGCCTAATAATTCTTCCTTTTTCTTAAATATATATATCTCAAGAAAAAGATATATAGCAATATATTGTACGTGTTTTTGTTTCTTAGCCAAATAATCCTTCTTGTTTCTTTTAAGAAAAAGATAGCTATCTACTTTTGTTCTATTAATTAAGCATATGAATTTAGCTATAAATGAGAGGTAATTAGGCCTCTAAATGTGAAAAAAAAACAAAAAAAAAAAATACAAACCACAAATCAATTTTCGTGCAAGTTGTTAGATACATTAAGTATATAAATTTAGCTACATAGACATATAATCCAGCTAGGCCTCTACTGTGAAAGAAAAAAAAAAAAAAAAAGTGATACGCGCCACGAATTCATTATTTGTGTTAGTTGTTCGATACTAATTACCCATCCATTGATTGTTAGTTAAAAGATTTTTTTTATGTTCTTTTCTCCACGATTCTAAAAATATTTTTTTTATATGTTTTTTATCATTTGGACTCAGATAGATAGGGTTTGAACTCACGAATTCTTAAGTATTTTAATGTCATGTAAAGTTTATTTTTAACATTTATAATTCACAACAACCAAGAAGAATTAATTTTTGATATTACACTCCAAAAAAAAGTAAAAACTTGTATAATTGGGGCTAGGAATAACGGTTGTAAAATGAGAGTGAAAAATATTGATGGTAATTTTACAAACACTTGGTGAATAATTTTACAATTCATATTTTAAACATCCAAATGGAGATTCAGACACTAGAGCAATAACAATAAAAATTAAAGCACAAGAATACAATAATTTTATATGGTTCGACTATGCCTACATCCACGGAAGAACAAGTAAAGAAACTTTCATTATCAAATCATGAAGATTACAAGAGAAATACAAATAAGAGAGATATCACCTTTCCTCAAAAATAAAAAGAAGCTCCAACAATCTCTAACTCTATCTAAATTGTGTAAATTAACCACACTTCATAAGAAAGATCTTACCTCTTTCTTGATAGAACCAAGATAAAATCAAAATCTCTAGAGTTTTCTCTTTCTCCGACTTTTTTTTCTCTCTCTATATTTTCTTATTTAATATTCTAATCATCCGTACTTTAGTCTTTAAAAGATAAAATTTATTAAATATGAGCGGTTGGATCAAAAAAATTATAATCTAAAGACTTACAAGTAAAAAAATCTAAATATATAATCAGAAAATATAAAAATAAAAAATTTGACTTTATCAAATTATATAACTCAAATAACAAGATTCAATATAATTAAATCAACAATAACCAATGAAAAATTTAACTTCATCAAATTACATAACTATAATTAAATCAACAATAACCAATAAACATCATAATCCAAATTAATACATATGGCTCCATTTGCTCTATGATTGCATTGGATCGAGCCCACGCTTGTGCTAGAATTGCTTTCTCTCACAGTCGCCTCTTTATAGGAGGTATAGCCCACCTCTATATATGTTAATTGGCATTTTCCTCTACCCCTTCCTCTATAAATCCCACCCTTTTCCTCCTCATACCATTTACACCCACTTCTACTACTACTAAATATTTTCCTTTGAATCCATGGCACCCTTTTTGCCTCTCCTCTCCTTTCTTTTGGTGAGCAAATTCGTGCAACTGTGCCTTGATGTGGATCAGAATATGCCTAACTGTGCCTAAATTAATTAAGCAGGAAGTATTAACTCCAAAATGATCAAAATAATTAAAATTTGTAGTATTAATTAAGCTTTTTTGTTCATGTGCCCTGCAGTTTTTTTTTTTTTTTTTTTTTTTGCTGCTTTTTCTTTCCTATATGAAGGTTATGTATAAACCAGGGGAGATAATGTTGTCTTAATTCTTCATTTACAATTTTTTATTTTGTTTTAATTTATTTGTTTTTAATAATAAATTACTGCTTGATATTTGTATATTTCAGCTGGCTACTGCAGTAGGAGCGGGACATGCAGCTTTGTCTGCAGAGGTCTACTGGCACAGTGTCCTGCCCAACTCTCCCATGCCAAGCGCCATCCGCCACCTCCTGCACCCTGGTTGGATTCTCTACATTTCTCTCCAACAATTAATTTTCTTTTAGTATTTAATTTGTATTCAACACTAGATAATTTTTACTATTTCTAGAAAATGATCGAATCAGACACGAAATACGAGACACGACATGATTCGAACACGACGACTCAACAACTTCAAAAATATTAGAATACGGACACGACATGAACAAGAATAATAAAATATAATATTATTAATATAATAATATATATTTATTACATATAAAATATAAATTTGGTAAATTATTGTTATATTTCTCATACGAATGAAAATTTATAAGAAAATTTATCGATAGTTAATATATTTTTTAAAAACAAAATTTCATGATACATAATTTATTTATATTATCTAAAAAAAATTTGTATGTATTCATAAAAAGGTTAAAATATTTATCATCTTACACTATATATGCATAAAAAAAAAAATTATATATATTTTAATTGTATGCGCTATGGATCGGTATTGAACGCGCGTCCAAGAAGTGTCCACATCGGACACGGACACACGAGTGTCCGACACGGATACGCGAGCTTTGTAGAAGTGTCCGTGATACATAAATAGTATTTTATTTTATTTTTTTAAAAAAATAAAAAATTTATGAGATTTAACAAATTTTGATAAAATTCATAATCATATGATCTTGTATGGTAAGAAAATAAATTAGTGCCTATCTGGTCTATTTGGCCGGAAGCGCACAAACAAAAAAAATTATATATATAGTTTGGAAAAAAAAACCATCTATCCACATTTAATAGAGAAAAAAAAATAACTGAAGAGAAAAAAAGATTGAGTACTCACCATTAATAGCTTAATCTTAATCTGAATCACCGAAGAAAAACCTAAACATTCAAACAGAATATAAAAGCTTTATAATATTTTATCAATACAATCTAGTATCTAGTGCTATTAAAATTTTTACTATTAATTTTTTTTTTTAATACTTTTATTTTTGTACCATACTATTTTATCAACCACCTACTAAATTCTAAATAACTACTATATATATATTCGATTATTTAAAAATAATTTGGTGCTGCTTTAAGTCTGCATATATACTTACATTCATAGGTATAAAAATGATATGTATATTTTTAAAAAATATTTATCTCTATTTTGAAACTCAATGATGGATTTTTTTACAGGGAAAGTAACCACCTCAACGGACGTAGACGGAGTAGGCTCCGTGTTCTTCCTGGAGAAGGAGTTGCACCCGGGCTCAAAGATGGCCCTGCATTTCACCCGGACCGGCTCCGGCGCCGCTGCGCTCCTCCCGCGCGGCGTCTCCGACTCGATCCCTTTCTCCTCCGCCGAGCTCCCGGAGATCCTCTCCCGCCTCTCCGTCGACGCCTCCTCCGCAAGGGCCGACGCCATCAAGAGCACCCTCGCCGAGTGCGAGGCCCCGGCCCTCGCCGGCGAGGCCAATCTCTGCGCCACCTCGCTCGAGTCCATGGTGGACTTCGCCACCGCCAGCCTCGGCTCCCGCAACTTACGGGCCGTGTCCACTGCAGTCGGCCGTGAGGGTACAACATTATCAAATAACCATTTTTCTCTAAAACAAAATAATAATAGTAATAATTTACTATTTTAGGATTTCCATATACGTGACCTAATTAATTATATTTAAATTTAAATTTACTATAGATAAGCTCAATCCTAAAAAATATAGAATTACTTGATATGGTATATCTTATTTCTTTTTCATCCATTTAAATTAAGTAGAATTCTAATCTGACTTTGATGGAAAGTCGATCTGAAATCTATATAAAGGGGTACTGATCCTGCCACCTATGTATGTGCGGTAAGATTATTCATTAAATTCACACCATACGGAAGAGTGTCTGAGAAATGAGGAAAAATCAGATTACCTATGTATGTGCGGTAAGATTATTCATTAAATTCACACCATACGGAAGAGTGTCTGAGAAATGAGGAAAAATCAGATTACCTAGTTTGATCGGTACTGTTTAGTATTGCAACCGAATTTTTTGCTTCCGCTGTTTAATCAAGAATTTTTCTCGATGACGCTCCTCTGTAAATTATTTTACAATTTTATTTATGATACTGAATATTAATATGTATTAATTTTATTTTATGCCATATAAATTCTATCATACTATATTTTTAAATATTTTATGTTTAACAGGCACGCCGAAGCAGGCATACACCATCACGAGCGTAAAGAAGATGTCCACCCCAGGATCCGAGCTGGTGGCGTGCCATGGCATGAAGTACACGTACGCCGTTTTCCACTGCCACACGACGACCGCCGCCGTCTACACAGTGTCCATGGCGGGCGCCGACGGGACGAGGGTGGAGGCGCTTGCGGCGTGCCACACCGACTCGGCGGCTGGGGTCGAGGAGGCGTTCAAGAAGCTCAACGTCAAGCCCGGGACCGTGCCGGTGTGCCACTTCCTGCCCCAGGATGACCTGCTGTGGAGCCGCAATTAACTGCATGGACATGTGAATTATGACGTGCGTAGTTGTCGTGTTTAGATAAACGGCTCCAGATTATAATCTGGGGGTGTGATCGATGGTTTATTGGGCCAGCTTGATGGTGTGCTAGCTCTGTATCGGTGTGCGTTACTGTACGTGTTTTCTGCGTCGTCACCGACAACGCTTGTCTTTGTTCTTGTACTTGTCGGCACTAGCTTAAAATATGTATGTTCTTTTTTTTTTTCCTATATAAATAAGAAAATTTGGTCTAAGATTTTTTTTTTTTTTTTTTTCTGAAAAAAATACGGAGGTGTGCATGATAAACTACTAGTATAGGACCCGCTTCGCCACGAATAAATAATATTTTAATTAATTAATATATATAATTATTAAAATTTTAAAATTTAAAAAATTATAATAAAAAAATTTAAAAATATATAAAATTGGTATAATCTTTTTATACATTATATTTTTATTAATATTTTTAAATTTTTAGTATTTGCGTTATAATAATTTTACTTAAACATTCAATTAAACTTAATGGTTAATTTTTTTTATAAATAAAACTTTTAATTATAAAGTTAAAATTAGAAAAATTACTTTAAATTACCAAATATATAAGATTGCGTGCCTTTATTTTGTTAAAAGTGATTGAAAAAAAAATAAATTATTATATGTACATAGAGAGCTAATTTTTTATATCAATATTTAATTAAATGTATCCTATTTATAAAATATAATAATTTAAATATATTTATTGAATTAAATTTAAAAATTTTTATTATAAATTTTAAGTATGTAGTGTATGTATTTATATACACCCGGTATAGAGAATAGTTAATAGAATGCGCTCATAATTTAAAGAAAAAAAAAAAAATTGCTTGCACCTAGTATATACTAATATTTCATATACCGCAAAATATATTAAAGGATTAATATAATATCTGATACTCATACATCACAAAATATATTAAAAAATTAATAAAATATATGATATTTAATATTCTAAAATAAAATATGATATGTACTATATATACTATAAAATATTTAAATAGTTTATTTAAATATTTAATAAATATTTTAAAACTGATTTACAGTATACTGGGTGCTTCTAATATTTTTTTTGAATGTGTTAAGTATTCTCATTGGTTAATTTCTTAAAAAGCAAACGTAACTTAATACGAAAATAAATAGTTAGTGACTCAATATAGGCTCCTTATAGAACTCTCAAATTATATATCTTATAGATAGATAAGGTAAGGAGATGTTCGGATTTCTGTAAAAATAATTTTCAGATTAAAAAATTATTTTGTAAGTATTTGAATTTCTATAAAAATATATTTTATGTAAAAAAAATTCACAGATTTTATAGTAACAGTGTTTTTTTTTTTTTTTTTTTTCTGCTTTCTTGGAGCAAAAAACAAAAATGCACCGGTTTTTAATAGGAGGGTTTTATGGACTCATTGCCTTTTGTCCGTGTAGTCAGTACTATCAAATTTTCTGCCATTAAATTTTTTTTAAAAAACTTTTTTATTATTTAGATCATGTTATTACACCAACTAGTTACTAAATTCTATAATATCACTTACACCACCCACAAAATTCTAAAGGGTTATTATCATTCTGACCGCGCATTCTTTTATCCAAATATCGAAAACTTAATTTAAAATAAATTGAATAAATTGCACATCCCTTGAGTTAGATAATTTAAAATATTTTTTATCAAAATTTGAATAAATTTATATTTTTCTGCACCATTAAACTACAAACTCGTTATAGTAGTCATTAAAAATTGATAATTTTGAAATACTTTAAACATAAAATAAACTATGTCGACAAAATATAAAAATTTATTTTAAAAAAGTTCAAATAGCATAAATCAATTATAACAATATAAGGATTGTTGATATGAATATTTTAAAATTGAAAATGAGACTATAGTAGTGAAACTCAAATATTATAAATATTATAGGAGCCTAGCTCTCTCTCTCTTTATATGAGTTTGTCTATTAATTATGCTATCGATATCACCAATCATTTGATATTACCAAATTTTTCGCCATTAGATTTATATTTTTGACCATTTCCACTATTTAGATCATATTATTTTTTCAATCATCCGTTAAATTCCAGAGGCCCACTATTATTCTAACTGCACATCTTTTCATTCAAGAGTCTAAAACTTAATGTCGCGCCCCGAGTTTAAAATCAGCGTCCAAAATTTTTATTTTTTTTTATTTTTTTTTTTTTTCAAATCAGAGTTTTAAAACCAGCCAGGGCGCAACAGACCGCCACATATATAGAAGAGTCCCAACCCCCTTTGGGATTGAGCCTTTTCTATATATGCACGGCTAGCTTGGCAACAACATCAGAGTACTAACTACGTACTATACTTAACATTATTACAAATTAATTATTACAAATAGCTTCACAAATATTACAACATCTTTTCTCTAATAACTGTTACACAACTTCCGGCTGTCCAGGGTCAATCTCTATATCGATGCCTCGCCGATTCGTCCCGACATCCCAACACCCGCTCGACCTGAAAACAGTCACCCGAGGGTGTGAGACACACCGGAGTGTATCCCAGTGGGCACGACGAGCCGAGAAATAGCAGATCGTACCTACTGGTATACAATACTAAAGGATAGTAATAATCAGGGGTTAGAATAATCAGATATAATCTTGAAACTGTATTTAAGATCATCAAAGAGATACTAAATCATGCATAGGCTAATAACAGGAAATTAAATCAGGAACTCAATGAAATAGGTTAAAAACAGGCGTTAATCAACAACATATGCTTCAACAGATGAATAATAAAATCACCCAATCATAAGCCACCATATTGGTCTACAAGACCTCAGGGAATTTGCCCAAACTAGCACCAACCTAGCTGACATTCTCCCCTTGGGAGTCACGGGCCGTTCAACAGACCACTTTACCGGCAAAGAACAAAGCACACGAGGAGCGACCTCGGATATGTTCGTGAAGTACAGCGATGCGGCCGATCAATGCGAATGATCAAGCTCTCGGTCTACAGACCGGGTAATCGGCAAAAGCCAGAACAATCCCCTCTGGGATGCAACAGTGATATCAACATCTCAACTCAATGCAGAATCAACAACAAATCTCAACTCAATGCAATATCAACAACAGCAACTATAAAATATGAATCAATAATGTTGATAGACAGATATGACATTATCCAGAAATCAAGTCATAGTACTTAAGAAACAACTGATCATCAATCTAGCAAACAAACCAACCATACACCACTAAACACACATTTTTGGAAAAATCATTTTAAAAACAGGTTTAGATCCAAACCTCGAAGAGCAATGCCTTTGTCCTATCAAACAAAAACAGACTCAGGCGACCCAACGATGTTCGGTAAAATGTAATTGAATTAAAACTATGTGTCTAGCAGGGTATCGAAAGATCAACGGATAAACAGGCTAAACATCTAATGCTAATCAACAGGCATGGCAATGTCCAGAATAAGGATATGAAATATGAAAGCAACAACTAGAATCAAAAATACATTGCAACGGATACATAGAGATCATCAATCAGGCGTAACGCATTCAAAGAAAGGATAAGCTCGAAGTAGAAACTAAGCTTCAAAAACAGGGGTCCAACTAATACTGTACCCCAGAGGGCCGAAATGATGAAGCCCGGACCGAAGATAAACCCACCTGATAAATCGCAGGCGACTAACCAAATCGACTGTATGCTCAGAACCAGAGTCAACTGAATCAACCTGAATCAAACATAGTTCAGGAACTTAGTTTAATTCTAACTTAACCTAAACTATCCCAATCAACTTAAATCTTTTAACAATGTTTAACGACAACATCTAGACCAACATACTGTTTTTAACTTTATACAATGTCATTTCTGCATTTAGACCCCTAGAGTTTTCGAAAATCGCACTTTTAGTGACTTTTGAGCACTGTTTTCGCTCGTTCTTTCAACTGGAAACTCATTTTCATGATCCGTCACTTCCAGCAGGTGACATTTATCTTGCTGAACACCGTGCTCACCAATTTGCGGCAGCACGGGACCCGAGGAAAACTTCGGGCCATAAAACACTCCTCTAACATAGCCATTTTGCATTTTTGTTTCTCCGGATCATCGAAACCTAAATCTAACGCGAGCATCGCGTCCAGTGACCCCAAATTAGCCAGGATTACACTGTCGCGGCTTCGCAAACAGCCCGGAACATTGTTTTTAAGCAATTATTGCATTAAGGCTTGGTTTTAACATAACTTCGAATCTACACAATTTCAGACAAAACTCCAAGAATCAAAAAGTCTCTGGATAGTGCCAGGACCCCAGGGCTTGCCCTAGATGCAGCCCAGGTCTGCTGGTTCAACCAGAACCAAGCCCTTGTACACACATAAATTCACAATGCACCAACCACTTGTCCACACAGATCCCGATTGATCCGAAGTGAGCATCAAGCTCAGGGGACATTTTTGAGCAACTTTCATATTTAACTCGAAAGCTAATTCCATTTAAATTCTCATTGAGGCATTTAATCAACCACCTAGTGTGCACAATTTGTTATCAACCACATACAACATTCTCAAGCTTAGTTCTTTGCAACTACTGCCCCAGAAACCCTCTAACTCGAATAGAATTTAACTACTAGACTACTGGAGTATTCCCAGCAACTTGGGTGCAAGCTGGCACCCACGGTTTGGCCGAGCTCGGGAAGAAGATGAAGCTCACAACCTTAAAAATCGTGACCACTCAACCAGGGAAACTGGGACCAATCTACTTGCACAAAACCTCCCCAAAACTCAAAGTAAACCTACCTGGACCCGTGCCCGGCGACAGGGCACGACGGCTGCAGCGGAGGAGCAAAAGCTCGGTTGGAGCTTTTCACCTCTAATGGTGAATTTCAACAGAGGCATTTTGGAGCCCTCCAACATGGATGGAGTTTATCTACTGGACCACATGAAGCTTCCCGAGCAGACCTTCCCGGCCGGGGATGACCGGAATGCCGGCGGCGGCTTCATGGTTCAATTTCGAACCCAACTCGGCCGTACCTTCCATGACTTGCATGGGAGCCATGCAACTGCATGGTTGGGATCCCTTTGGTCCCAGCAACATCTCTGGGCATGTGGCCGGCGGCGGGGAAGCGCGCCGGCGCCGGAGCAAGAAGCTCGGCCGTGGTGCAATTTTCCCGAAACCTAGGGCATAAATCTGCCAATGATCCGCTCGATCATACTCCACCAAATTTGGTGGGGTTGATCCTAATCCCATACAGTCCATGCCTACCAACTTTGGCTCATTTTGGCCCATTGGTTGATGAGAACGGCTGCGGCGGAGCTACTCTAGGTTTCCGGCGAGATATTGCTCCCACCGGCAACCGGCCGTGCCTGGGGAGCTCGGGCTGTGCATGGAACATCACAAGAACCTAACTAGACTACTGCTATGGGTCTCGGGCTAAAACAATCCGGGGTTTAGAAGCCCTTACCTTGGCCGGAGTTGATGAAGATGGGATGAAGCCGGTTCTCTTCCTCCCTCTTCGCGCGGCCACGGCAACCTTCCAGATGCTCCACAGACACAGGGGAACGCCTCTGGACAAGGTTTCGATGGACTAGCACCCTCTCGATCACTCTCCTTTCCTTCCCAACCGAGAGAAGTGATAATCTTGCTCTCCACCTTCTCCGGCGACGAGGGGCGGCGGCCGGTGTGGGGAAGTTCCGGGGAGTGCGGCAGAGAAGGAGTGGGTTGTTGAGGGGCTGCGGCTGAGGAAGTGTATAGATGTAGGGTTTGTGGAAACCCTAGCTCGGGTTATACACCTATATATAAGGTTTTGCAAAATTGCAAATAAGTCCCCCTAGCTTTGGTATTCACGGTTAGGTCCCTTGCCGCAGTTTTGTTTCACTCTTAGGTCCCTCACTAGGGAGTGGCACTCATTTCGAGGCAGAAGAATAGGGTTTATTGTGCAAATATCATCCTTTTCGCCTTGTTTCATGCTTTTCGAGGCGATCCGGTTGTCGAAACGGAAAATGGACTGCGCCACGGCATCCGGCTCGACGAGACCTATCAGGTAGCGATTTCTGATTTTCGAGAAACTGCCCGGATAAAATCTCGGTCCAAGAAATACTGTCCCGAATTACAGTTATCACGCTTTTCGAGACTCTAGGGTCGTCAAACGGGAATTCCGTCAGCGCCATTGCGTCCAGAACGACGGAGCCGTTCAAATCGACTACCTGGTTCACTATGTTCGGATTCCGGACAGTGAATTGGTCAACGTTGCAACCGCCGGAGTCCCGAAATTGGGGTTCACTGTTCATCTACAGTAATCACTAATAGCACTGTGCGCGTACACGGTTAGATTGGTCGCGGCCATTTCACCTGCTTCTTCTTTGATTTCTGCAAGATCCGACCGTCAGATCGAAAAGTGCTGAATATGAATCTCGCTCAGTTCGACGAGACGATCGTAACGGTCATCTCGGATTTCCAAGATTACGTCCGGATTGGAAAATAGCCTTTTTGCCTGCTAAATAGTGTAACTTGCACACTGGCGATTGACCAAATAGGTCAACACAGATCTTTTGGATTTCATCATTTTAATTTAAAATTCATGAGTCTTACATCACTTACAACTTAAAAGAAGTTTGGTCCCTGAAACTTACAACTTAAAAAAAAGTTTTATTCCCGAAGCTTACAACTTAGAGTCACACCCTAGGGAATGCTTATATTAATTTATTCGAGGGCTACAAAATCAGTCGCAAGGTATCGACAACTATAAGGCTACTAATTTAAACCCAATCTCATACTCCCCATTACAGGGCAGAGTATTTCCTCAGTTCTTTCGACAGTACGTTGTCTGCAGCCAACGTGCTTACCAAAAGAAAGGCGAAATACCCTGGATCTGTCGCCAACAACTAGTTGGGGACACAACTCATATCTGAAAGTACATCACATACCTCTCATCACAGTCTCTATGCCGATGACATAACCTCTACCAAGGATCACTACATCTTGTGGTCATGAATGCCACCATGACTATGCACAAAAATCGAGAACCATATTCTAATGTTTACCAACACCTTATTAGAATTTACGCATATGCCAAAATTTAAATCCTACCCAACTCAGGATTTACCATCGGGCACATAGGCCACTGAATTATGACACGGGAACACTGAAGGATCAACAATTTGTTCAACCTCGGGGCAAATTGTGGGGCTGGTGCAGTACTAGCACTCATCTGCTGCTGTGCCATCAGTTAGACAATTACGGCAAGAACGGTGGCCAATCCATCAACCACATGTACTGTAACTGATCTGAGCCCTCTGGCTCCACTGAAACAATCAAACCTACGGTCGAAACCATAACCGCGGCTAACCCTGCACTAACAACGATCCCCAAAACGTGAACACGAAACACACCTAAGCTTCAACCGCTATGCCAATACCCTGCGCTCTCTCGCGAACACAAGTCATCCTAGGGTTCGTTCCTAGCCAAACCTAGGCATCATATTCCTATT
Source organism: Tillandsia leiboldiana (assembly GCA_029204045.2). Taxonomy (NCBI): domain Eukaryota; kingdom Viridiplantae; phylum Streptophyta; class Magnoliopsida; order Poales; family Bromeliaceae; genus Tillandsia; species Tillandsia leiboldiana. Next base: position 4,182,825 of record CM055064.1, read on the forward strand.
TCTCTGATACCATATAATCTGTCACGCCCCGAGTTTAAAATCAGCGTCCAAATTTTTTTTTTTATTTTTTTTTTTTTTTCAAATCAGAGTTTTAAAACCAGCCAGGGCGCAACAGACCGCCACATATATAGAAGAGTCACAACCCCCTTTGGGATTGAGCCTTTTCTATATATGCACGGATAGCATGGCAACAACATCAGAGTACTAACTACGTACTATACTTAACATTATTACAAATTAATTATTACAAATAGCTTCACAAATATTACAACATCTTTTCTTTAATAACTGTTACACAACTTCCGGCTGCCCAGGGTCAATCTCTATATCGATGCCTCGTCGATTCGTCCCGACATCCCAACACCCGCTCGACCTGAAAACAGTCACCCGAGGGTGTGAGACACACCGGAGTGTATCCCAGTGGGCACGACGAGCCGAGAAATAGCAGATCGTACCTACTGGTATACAATACTAAAGGATAGTAATAATCAGGGGTTAGAATAATCAGATATAATTTTGAAACTGTATTTAAGATCATCAAAGAGATACTAAATCATGCATAGGCTAATAACAGGAAATTAAATCAGGAACTCAATGAAATAGGTTAAAAACAGGCGTTAATCAACAACATATGCATCAACAGATGAATAATAAAATCACCCAATCATAAGCCACCATATTGGTCTACAAGACCTCAGGGAATTTGCCCAAACTAGCACCAACCTAGCTGACATTCTCCCCTTGGGAGTCACGGGCCTTTCAACAGACCACTTTACCGGCAAAGAACAAAGCACACGAGGAGCGACCTCGGATATGTTCGTGAAGTACAGCGATGCGGCCGATCAATGCGAATGATCAAGCTCTCGGTCTACAGACCGGATAATCGGCAAAAGCCAGAACAATCCCCTCTGGGATGCAACAGTGATATCAACATCTCAACTCAATGCAGAATCAACAACAAATCTCAACTCAATGCAATATCAACAATAGTAACTATAAAATATGAATCAATAATGTTGATAGACAGATATGACATTATCCAGAAATCAAGTCATAGTACTTAAGAAACAACTGATCATCAATCTAGCAAACAAACCAACCATACACCACTAAACACACATTTTTGAAAAAATCATTTTAAAAACAGGTTTAGATCCAAACCTCGAAGAGCAATGCCTTTGTCCTATCAAACAAGAACAGACTCAGGCGACCCAACGATGTTCGGTAAAATGTAATTTAATTAAAACTATGTGTCTAGCAGGGTATCGAAAGATCAACGGATAAACAGGCTAAACATCTAATGCTAATCAACAGGCATGGCAATGTCCAGAATAAGGATATGAAATATGAAAGCAACAACTAGAATCAAAAATACTTTGCAACGGATACATAGAGATCATCAATCAGGCGTAACGCATTCAAAGAAAGGATAAGCTCGAAGTAGAAACTAAGCTTCAAAAACAGGGGTCCAACTAATACTGTACCCCAGAGGGCCGAAATGATCAAGCCCGGACCGAAAATAAACCCACCTGATAAATCGCAAACGACTAACCAAATCGACTGTATGCTCAGAACCAGAGTCAACTGAATCAACCTGAATCAAACATAGTTCAGGAACTTAGTTTAATTCTAACTTAACCTAAACTATCCCAATCAACTTAAATCTTTTAACAATATTTAACGACAACATCTAGACCAACATACTGTTTTTAACTTTATACAATGTCATTTCTGCATTTAGACCCCTAGAGTTTTCGAAAATCGCACTTTTAGTGACTTTTGAGCACTGTTTTCGCTCGTTCTTTCAACTGGAAACTCATTTTCACGATCCGTCACTTCCAGCAGGTGACATTTATCTTGCTGAACACCGTGCTCACCAATTTGCGGTAGCACGGGACCCGAGGAAAACTTCGGGCCATAAAACACTCCACTAACATAGCTATTTTGCATTTTTGTTTCTCCGGATCATTGAAACCTAAATCTAACGCGAGCATCGCGTCCAGTGACCCCAAATTAGCCAGGAATACACTGTCGCGGCTTCGCAAACAGCCCGGAACATTGTTTTTAAGCAATTATTGCATTAAGGCTTGGTTTTAACATAACTTCGAATCTACACAATTTCAGACAAAACTCCAAGAATCAAAAAGTCTCTGGATAGTGCCAGGACCCCAGGGCTTGCCCTAGATGCAGCCCAGGTCTGCTGGTTCAACCAGAACCAAGCCCTTGTACACACACAAATTCACAATGCACCAACCACTTGTCCACACAGATCCCGATTGATCCGAAGTGAGCATCAAGCTCAGGGGACATTTTTGAGCAACTTTCATATTTAACTCGAAAGCTAATTCCATTTAAATTCTCATTGAGGCATTTAATCAACCACCTAGTGTGCACAATTTGTTATCAACCACATACAACATTCTCAAGCTTAGTTCTCTGCAACTACTGCCCCAGAAACCCTCTAACTCGAATAGAATTTAACTACTAGACTACTGGAGTATTCCCAGCAACTTGGGTGCAAGCTGGCACCCACGGTTTGGCCGAGCTCGGGAAGAAGATGAAGCTCACAACCTTGAAAATCGTGACCACTCAACCAGGGAAACTGGGACCAATCTACTTGCACAAAACCTCCCCAAAACTCAAAGTAAACCTACCTGGACCCGTGCCCGGCGACAGGGCACGACGGCGGCAGCGGAGGAGCAAAAGCTCGGTTGGAGCTTTTCACCTCTAATGGTGAATTTCAACAGAGGCATTTTGGAGCCCTCCAACATGGATGGAGTTTATCTACTGGACCACATGAAGCTTCCCGAGCAGACCTTCCCGGCCGGGGATGACCGGAATGCCGGCGGCGGCTTCATGGTTCAATTTCGAACCCAACTCGGTCGTACCTTCCATGACTTGCATGGGAGCCATGCAACTGCATGGTTGGGATCCCTTTGGTCCCAGCAACATCTCTGGGCATGTGGCCGGCGGCGGGGAAGCGCGCCGGCGTCGGAGCAAGAAGCTCGGCCGTGGTGCAATTTTCCCGAAACCTAGGGCATAAATCTGCCATTGATCCGCTCGATCATACTCCACCAAATTTGGTGGGGTTGATCCTAATCCCATACAGTCCATGCCTACCAACTTTGGCTCATTTTGGCCCATTGGTTGATGAGAACGGCTGCGGCGGAGCTACTCTAGGTTTCCGGCGAGATATTGCTCCCACCGGCAACCGGCCGTGCCTGGGGAGCTCGGGCTGTGCATGGAACATCACAAGAACCTAACTAGACTACTGCTATGGGTCTCGGGCTAAAACAATCCGGGGTTTAGAAGCCCTTACCTTGGCCGGAGTTGATGAAGATGGGATGAAGCCGGTTCTCTTCCTCCCTCTTCGCGCGGCCACGGCAACCTTCCAGATGCTCCACAGACACAGGGGAACGCCTCTGGACAAGGTTTCGATGGACTAGCACCCTCTCGATCACTCTCCTTTCCTTCCCAACCGAGAGAAGTGATAATCTTGCTCTCCACCTTCTCCGGCGACGAGGGGCGGCGGCCGGTGTGGGGAAGTTCCGGGGAGTGCGGCAGAGAAGGAGTGGGTTGTTGAGGGGCTGCGACTGAGGAAGTGTATAGATGTAGGGTTTGTGGAAACCCTAGCTCGGGTTATACACCTATATATAAGGTTTTGCAAAATTGCAAATAAGTCCCCCTAGCTTTGGTATTCACGGTTAGGTCCCTTGCCGCAGTTTTGTTTCACTCTTAGGTCCCTCACTAGGGAGTGGCACTCATTTCGAGGCAGAAGAATATGGTTTATTGTGCAAATATCACCCTTTTCGTCTTGTTTCATGCTTTTCGAGGCGATCCGGTTGTCGAAACGGAAAATGGACTGCGCCACGGCATCCGGCTCGACGAGACCTATCAGGTAGCGATTTCTGATTTTCGAGAAACTGCCCGGATAAAATCTCGGTCCAAAAAATACTGTCCCGAATTACAGTTATCATGCTTTTCGAGACTCTAGGGTCGTCAAACGGGAATTCCGTCAGCGCCATTGCGTCCAGAACGATGGAGCCGTTCAAATCGACTACCTAGTTCACTATGTTCGGATTCCGGACAGTGAATTAGTCAACGTTGCAACCGCCGGAGTCCCGAAATTGGGGTTCACTGTTCATCTATCGTAATCACTAATAGCACTGTGCGCATACACTGTTAGATTGGTCGCAGCCATTTCACCCGCTTCTTCTTTGATTTCTGGAAGATCCGACCGTCAGATCGAAAAGTGCTGAATATGAATCTCGCTCAGTTCGACGAGACGATCGTAACGGTCATCTCGGATTTCCAAGATTAGGTCCGAATTGGAAAATAGTCTTTTTGCCTGCTAAATAGTGTAACTTGCACACTGGCGATTAACCAAATAGGTCAACACAGATCTTTTGGATTTCATCATTTTAATTTAAAATTCATGAGTCTTACACTTAATACCACCAATAACTTTGTGCTCTTTATATATATATATATATATATATATATATATATATATATATATATATATATATATATATATATATATATATATATATATATATATATAGTCTAATAAAACTAGGCTATTATGCTATTAATAATACCAAATTATTTGTGCTATTAAGTTTTTAATTCTTAGATGCAAAAATATACTGTTAGAATGATAGTAGTTCCTTAAGGTTTAGTGAGTGGTTAGTTGAATAATATAATTTAAGAGTTAGAAATGATTAAAGTGGTTGATCTAAGGATAGAAATTTGATAGCGCCAAGTGCTTGGTACTATCAATAAAGCATAGTAGTCGAACTCTAATATAATATATTATATACAATAATATTTATATATGATAAATTATATCTAGTATAGAGGCCGCCTACTATACTATCGATAGCATCAATCGCTTGGTGCTACCAAGTTTTCCACCATTAGATCTACTCATTTAATCATTTTCAATCTTTAGATTATATTATTTTTTCAATCACCTACTAAACTCTATGAGCACACTATCATCCTCACCCCATATTTTTCATTCAAGGATTAAAAACTTAATAGCATCAATGACTTTGTACTATTAATAGTACAGTAGCTTAGTTCTCTACTATAATTTATAAATTATAATATATTATTATATATAATATTAATGTATAATATAAAATTAACATTATATATAAATTATAGTAAAAAAAACAAAAGAAATTAAGAAAATTAAATAAAATACAAAATTAAAATAGTTTTTCTTCTTCTTTAATTTTTGTCAAGCCAACTAAACAAGTGTGATCAGAAAATTATTTTCCATTACATCCAAATCAAACGTTAAAAAAATGGAAAACTCCTTTTTTTCACCAAAATTTTTTTATAGGAAAAATTATTTTCACAAGTTTTTATGGAACCAAACATACCCTATTATAAGTATATATATTCCCAATAAAAATATGTCTATTGTAAAATAATAATATATAGAAATTGATAATTGACATGGCTGGACAGGAGCTTTTAAGATTTGAACGTGGTATCAAACCAAACTAACACAGAGTTTGATGAGTTGTATCCGAAATTTTAAATTTAAAAATTTAATTATTTTATATTTTTAATTAAATTTATATTTTTTAAAAAAAATAAATAGTATATTATCTTTCTCTTTTTCAAAAAAAAAAATTTGCACGTGGTGGCCACATAATCACATGATCAGTGAGTTAAGGAGATCATATTAAAAAATATTAAATATATATATATATATATATATATATATATATATATATATATATATATATATATATATATATATATATATATCTATACCTCTATATTATTTCCCATATCTTACTGCCATATGGCAAAATATTAGAGAGGTTCAACCATTTTTTTTATTTTTTTTTTTTTGCTTGAACCCTTACTATCTATTTGGTTTTTTTTCTTCTATTTGCTTTTTTCTCATCATTTTGGTTTTTTCTCATCATTTTTTTTTTTTTTTTGGCTCATCGCTTGAACCCGCTCATCTATTGCTTGAACCCGGAGAGGTTTTTTTTTTTTCTTGAACCCAGAGAGGTTTTTTTTCCTCTCCCGCTTCCGCGCCAAGCTCTCCGACCTCCGCTTCTTCCTCCGCCACCCTTCCTGCCTCCGCCCCGAGCACGCCCACCTCAACCGCCTCTGGTGCCCCTTCTGCGCCCTCGACCTCGCAACCTCCGCTTCTTCCTCCGCCACCCCTCCCGCCTCCGCCCCGAGCACGCCCACCTCAACCGCCTCTGGTGCCCCTTCTGCTTGAACCCGGTTGGTTTTTTTTTTCTTGAACCGATCGGCTCATCTATTAACTTCTGTTTCCGCTTCTTCCTCCTCCCACGACGTCCCTCCCTCACCGCCGTTCTTACATCGCCTCTTCGCTTCCGCTTCCGCTTCCGTTTCCGCTTCTTCCTTCTTCTCCCACGATTTATATTTATCATTCATTAAGGCAGTGTCTTTTCTATATTGTAACCGTCCATTTTGTATCTATATAATAGTTTATTTACCATGCAATTTTTCTCCACAACCTAATCCCTTTTTATATATTGTAAGTAGATAGTTCCTACAGTTGGTTTACTTAATGAGTGATGGAATATGAATTCTTTTCTTTTTTGTAGTTATTGAATTATGTTGTTAGCTGTAGACATTCATGTAAAGTTTCATGATTTTTGTAATTTATGCTCGATGCCCTGATGAATAATCGCTAATTTCACTTACGGTAGATTATAGTCAATACAAGAGTTGTCAATTTATTCTATTTCTATTTAATTAATGTAATTTTTCCCTCAGTTGGTTTACTTATGGAATATGAATTCTTTTCTTTTTTGTAGTTATTGAATTATGTTGTTAGCTGTACAGACATTCATGTAAAGTCTCATGATTTTTGTAATTTATGCTTCAATACAAGAGTTGTCAATTTATTCTATTTCTATTTAATTAATGTAATTTTTCCCTTTTTCAGGAAAGTGACGTGGATTTGGATCAATTGTTTTGCTTCCGTGGTACTGTAAGTTCTAATACAACTTTGTGCTTCTAACAAATTTTTCTGTATTGTCTATTCTTATCGTGTTTACTTTTGCTATTTTTTTATTATAATTTTATTATTATCTACAATTCGGATATGAATTCTAAAACACAAGTTCGGATATGAATTCTTTTCTTTTTTGTAGTTATTGAAGTTATGCTACTCTGTGCAATAAAATTATGTTGTTAGCTGTACAGACATTCATGTAAAATCTCATGATTTTTATAATTTATGCTCGATGCCCTGATGAATAATCGCTAATTTCATTTACTGTAGATTATAGTCAATACAAGAGTTGTCAATTTATTCTATTTCTATTTAATTAATGTAATTTTTTCCTTTTTCAACAAGAAGCAGAGAAGGTACGATTAGCCCTAGGGTTACATCTTTTTGAATTGGTATTGCTCAGCTCTTAAAAAGTTCAGATTTTAAAAACATAAATTTTGGTTTCAATTAAGCAAAGTTTGTGCATTTAAATTTCGTTTTGTATATGCCAATACAGGAAAAATCTTGTGGAAATTAGTTAAAAAGAAGGATTGTGCAATAATTTATTTGTGATTTAGCCTCACTAGGGGTTCCAATTCTCAATTACTATTGTTATTATATATATATATACATATATATATATATATATATATATATATATACACACACACATTGGAATTAAGCAAGATTCGTGCATGTAAATTTTGTTATGTAAATGCGAATGTAGGAAATAATCTTACAGAATCCTGCAGTTGGTTTACTTAATGAGTGATGGAATATGAATTCTTTTCTTTTTTTGTAATTATTGAAGTTGTGCTATTCTGTGCAGTAAAATTATGTTGTTAGCTGTACAGACATTCATGTAAAGTCACATGATTTTTGTAATTTATGCTCGATGCCCTGATGAATAATCGCTAATTTCACTTACTGTAGATTATAGTCAGTACAAGAGTTGTCAATTTATTCTATTTCTATTTCATTAATGTAATTTTTTTCTTTTTCAGAAAAGTGACGTGAATTTGGAACAATTGTTTTGCTTCCGTGGTACTGTAAGTTCTAATACAACTTTGTGCTTTTAACAAATTTTACTGTATTGTCTATTCTTATTGTGTTTACTTTTGATATTTTTTTATTATAATTTTATTATTATCTACAATTATTTTTCTATTCATCATTTAATATATTATATTATGCGTCTGTTAATTGAGTTAAAACACATGACTATCATACTATGTAAAACAAACATGTAATCTAAAACACAAGTTCGGCGTGTATTTTTCGACAGCTTACGTTTGACTATATAAATGGCATCGACCATAAACGTCGGCATCAACTTTCGCCTTTTACTTCACAAAATCTGCGCACAATTTTCCTTACCTCCTCCTAGATATGTATAAACACATGGGAAATTATCTTCAAAGCAGAATATGCTGTAGTTGAGACTGGTGATTTGAGGGTCGCTTCTCGGGTGTCTTCAGTGGTTAATAGCTCTTTAATCTGCCATGCTGCTGCGGCTGCGATATCAGACTCTTCTTCAGAGTTTGGAATGACTGATTTTGCTGATCCTTTTCTAACTTTTTTCTTCTTGAAAGACGCAACATCTAGCTGTGGTAAGTCCAGTTCATACTTATCAAGAAATCTAGAAGCAGTAGATTGTAGAATATTTGTCAGAGCTTCGAACAAGTCATCAGACAAGTCAAAAGAAAACATCAACCTGTGAACAAGCCGAACCAATCCCTGTCAATCTAAATTTTCAGACAGTCCAACGGAATTCAGGATTATATCCATACAATGATGATGTAATCCAGTCAAATTATCTGGAGTTAAAAGGGAAACTAGTCTCCAAAGAGCAGACCGCGCACGCTCAGAAGCTGCTGCAGAAAGCAGCAACTTCAACTTGTCAGTTGAAAAGAGCACTTTTAGAGTCTCCATATTAGATGACTTCTCCAATAGCCCATGTGACAAATTGGCCGAGGCAATAATCAGACCATCAACCAGATCCGAATTAAGGCCCTTGGGCGAAAGGGCTAAACAAACGAAGATCTTGAGAAGTTCCATGAGAGACCTTGAGGATGATCCCTCAGACAGAGCAAATTCACAAAACCTTGCACCAGCAGCAGGGGACCTTTTTATTAGAGCAACACAACGGCTGCATGCCTCCTTGACATTCAACTTTGATGGGAAGTAAGAGGGAATGAGAAGCCTAGTGATTTTTTGAGCGACTTTAGGGTGATCGTTTGCAAGTGAAGACAATAAAACATCTAAACTAACAACCTGGAAAAATTAACCAATCAACAGAGGTATTATTATGTTGTCATTTCAACCTGAATTAGTTAAAAGGACATGGCTACTCAAGTCAAACCTATCAAAAGTAAAGCAAATAGTTTCACTGCAATGTAAATTTGCAGGCAGAGATAGCGTGTTGGTTTACCTTATTAAATTGCAAAGACCGAATATCACGAACAGTTAAAAGTAGATCAACAACAGCAGCTCGAACGGAAAGACTAGGATCCAAGAACATGAAGCCCAATCTTGGAAGAAAAACTTTCATTATTTCATGGCTCTGTGGATTTTCGAACAAATAGATAGTACCATTAACTGTCGAGAACCTCACCTCATTGCATGAGTCATGTGACAGACTGTCAATAATCATAGTTAGAAATTTTGTAATTCTTGATGAAGGAATGACTTCCCAAAACATATGAAGAATGCGAAACAAGCCTTCAACTGCAACAGCCCGTACTTCCGGGCAATCATCCATAAGAAGTTTCTCTAATAAAAAGAACTGCTTATCAAGCAATGTATCCTTTACTTCCGTTGTGACATCCGGATCTTCCAGTGGGAACAAATCTAATAGTAGATGCAATGCATTGTGACGAACATTGGAGTTAGCAACCTGCCAAATATCAGTACTAACTGTTAAAGGAACCAAGGAATTGAACATAAAGTTCAAATCCATCCGAGCAAGAATGAAAGGTAGTCCGACAAGCATGAAGTGCTTATGTGCGATAACATATAGAAAATGGAAACATAATTAAAACTGCTTATATATCAAACAGCATACAACCACTTTCAAGTGCTTTGCTGGCATATCACACTGCTTACTAATAATCTAAAAAGTTTGAATACAAGAAATTGGCTAAATAAAACATTAAGCAGTAATGCTCAATCTTTCATGTCAAATAATTGGTTTCCACTTTTGTGATTAATATAAGGTTTTCATAGCGCATCAACACACAAATTTAGAGCTTACGCTTTTAAATGAAGACTTCCCAAGCTAATTTGTTATTAGAGAGCATTACATCAATCATATTGTGTGGTGTATCACATCATTGCATAGAAGAGAAAACAAACAGTAAGTAGTAAAAACAAAAAGAACAGACCTGCAGCGACCGGAATAGCACAGGCTCCGCAAGACGGAAGAGAAGCTTCTCAACTCCATCAGTCGATCTCTGACTGATGAACCCGCCGAGTATTCTCCTTATAGATGCCGCAAGCGAGCTAGACCTCGCGTGTATCACTCCTTCAATCAACCCTTGCAAGAAACCACCCTCAATTTCCTCCTTCAGGAATCCTTCTGACCCTTTCCAAGCCCTGAAAAGGACATCACCATATGCCTCCAACACTGACTTCCTCCCGAACAGAATCTGCGATCTAATCAACGCCAGCGACTCCTTTGCGAGCTTTTCACTTAACCCTAACGTGAACGCGACAAACCGCCTCCCTTCTTCCACTTTCAAGAACACTGGTGCGATGACGCATCGTTCAAGAAGATGCCGCACATTCTCTATGCTCTCGTCCACATAGTCGAACAAAGTGAACGCCTCCCTTAGGGCATAAACCCTCCTCACATCCGTCTTCTTACTCAGAGTAAGCGATCTCAGGAGCAAGTAAGGAAGAGACTGATAGATGAGTTGCTCCCTTCCCGGCAAATTCTCCTTCCAGCACTCCTCGCAGAGATTGGCGACCTGGGAGAGGAGCGCCGGGTCCATCTCGTAGAGCACGAGGCCGTCGTGGAGCGATCGCACGGCCGGGAGGATGTCGGAAGCATCGAAGGGCTTCTTGGGGTGGGCGACGCAGAGGTGGGCGACATAGGCGTAGGCTCGGAGGCTCCCTAGTTGATCTAGGGTTTCAGGGGACGGATCTCCGTCGCGCGCGGCAGCGGAGGAGCGGCGCCACCTCTTGGAGGGCGGAGATCGGGAGGATCGACCCGGCGATGCGGCGGCGGAGGGGGCGGAGCGGAGGGAGGTGGTGAGGGAGTCGAGGGAGCGGGAGATGGCGAGGTGGAGGGAGGAGGGGAGGGAGGGGAGGAGAGAGGAGGAGGATGGGAGGGACCAGATTAGGGTTTTGAGGGAGGATCTACCGGAGTTGGAGGAGGCGAGTGAGGGGGCGGCGGAGAGGAGGTCATCGGCGGAGGAGAAGGGGGAGGAGCGGTGGCGCTTCTTCTCCTTCTTCGTCGTCGCCGTCGCCGCCGCCGCCGCCATGGGAGTAGCGAGCGAGAGCGTGAGAGGTAGCGAAGGAGGAGCAGGAGGAGGAGCAGGTCGTAGAAGAGGAGGCGTGAGGAGCAGAATTTTCTCTTTTTTAAAATTTTTTGAAATGGGTCGGTTTTGCCGCGCTTTGTCACAACATAATACGGATTCGGATCGAAAGGAAGTAAAGCCCAATAGCCTGATAATTTCTTTGGGCTTGTTTGGTTCAACTTCAGAATTTTGGGAATGTTTGTTTAATCAAATCTCTTCAGTTGAGATGCGCAACCTTACTATCTCCACTGATTTGAAACTCTGCCGCATTTCAGGCTAAACACGGAGCTCCGACATGGTTAGCTAGAGATCCGCGTTGACCTTGTATAATTACTTCTAGTCTCACGATGCTCACAATTTAAAAACATACCCAATTTTTGGTCTAAGATTATTTAAATTTAGGGACAATTTCCTACATACCCTTAAAAATTTTCCTGTTTTCAGATTTATCCCTCTTAGAAGGCTAATATTAAAACTACCCTTCTTACGTTCCAACTTCTTTCCAAAATACCCCTGAAGTTAAACTCTGTTAGTGTACCGTTTGGAACTGCCGTTATCTGTGTGTAATTACTATTTTGCCCTTTCAAATATACCCTAAAACCTAAAACCCTAAACCCCTAAACCCTAAAACCCTAAACCCTAAACCCTAAACCCTAAAACCAAAAAATCCTAAACCCTAAACCCTAAAACCCTAAACCCTAAACCCTAGAATCCTAAAAAATCCTAAACCCTAAACCCTAAAACCCTAAAAAATCCTAAACCCTAAACCCTAAACCCTAAACCCGGGCAAAATAGGTATATCTGATAGTTTTCAACTCCGATTATTATTTAACTCTAGTTTAACCCTAGTTAACTTAACAAAAGGAAACGGTAGGGATATTTTTAATAACGGTGGAACGTATGAAGGGTATATTGGAAAGAAAAAAATAAGAGGAGTAAATCAGATATTTCTTCATATTTCAGGATACACAGACAATTATCCCTTAAATTGATATAGTCTCAAGCCCGAACCTTGGTCGAGCCAAGCAAACAGATTCAGACCACGTTGGACTCCTAAGCCCCATATGTGTTTCTCGGCCCATCTAATAAGAGAAACAGATAAAATAATTAATTTTATTGAATATTACAGTACACTGGAGATATAGTAGAACATGATGACACAACTCACCTAAACCAATTAACGTGTAAACAACATGCACCCACGTAAAATTACAAACTATATAATTTATTATATTCTTCATTCCACATAGCACTCTCTCGTTCTCTCTCTACTCTCCGAGTTCGAACGCAGAAACATGGAAGCTATCGGATAGCCCGGTGGTGGTCTTAAAAGTGATTTTTCCAATCGTAGGATCTTCGATGAACACTTCCGCCACGGTGAGCCACAGCAGAAGCTCCCTCACCTTCACCCCTGTTACCTTCTTCAGCTTGCCCTTCTCGACGAAGGCCGTCACCTCGGCGGCGTACGACACCACCTGCTTTATCTTTTTGAACGTGTGATCCCTCTTCTTCTTTTGAACTAACCATATGAATCCGACCGCACGGTTGTAGCCGAACTCCTCGATGTCTTCCAAAGGGAAGAGTCCCTTCGGAAGGCCGAGCTCTTCGAGAAATTCAATAGACTTTTTCTTGCAAACAGTGTCGCCACGAACGATCTCGGCGCCCTCGCGATAGCTCTGGATGGTTTGAGATGCCATTTTATATGTATGCTTAGTTTAAGAGAATGAGCAAAATCAAATGTAGTAGAGCTAGAGGATATAGTGCAAGAGTATAAGTATTGATATGTGTACGTTGTGATGGAGTGCCATGGGAGAGTAGGGGGTTGAATTTATATAGAGATGAGTTTCGTTGTGGGGATAATTTTGTTTATTGGAATTCAACGAAGTGAAGCGCTTTGACTCGGTATAGTTTTTAGGCTAGTTAATTAATTTAGCCCAATTTAGCCCAACGAGACCGAACCGGGTCAACATATGGGTTGAAGGACTAACTAGTGTAGCATATTAATTGTAGTTCCCAAAAGATACCCAGTCAAATTAAGGAAAACTTTTTTTAAAAAAAAAATAAAATAATTTATGGTAAATTTCTTTGTTATTTCGTTTTTTTCATTGTTTAATTAATGTTTAATTGGTAAGCAAATAAGAACATACTCTGCCAATTTATTCTTAATTTTTTTAAAAAAAGAGAAAATGATATTGACACTTAACACATTAATATTTGCACAAAATAATGATAAACCCAAGAAGGAAAAATGTATGAATGTCATAGTACCAATGTAGGGCCCATTGTTTGAGAAAATAAAATGGTAGGGATCATTAATTACCCGATTTATGGAAATAATTACATGTTGGGGGGGTTTGTTTTCGGACTCTGAACAATCTGAGAAGGACTCTGCACGTGTTGCTATCAAGAGGCTCCATGATGAACTTGGCTTTGAAGTTAAAGATGCTAATTATGATGACAAAAAAACTTACAAAGAATTATACGAACGTATTTGTGATGAACATACAGAACTTCGTGATAAGTATGAGATGCTTAACTTGGATTTTGATCTTCTTAAGAAAAACCTATAATATTTTAATTGAGGAAAAAAAACAAATTGTTTCTGAATTGAAGGAGATTATGGATGGTATTGCTAGATGTTATACCTTGGTTAATCACCCAACCTCTGGTCCAATGGATGTAGAATCAACAGTCGAACCGGTAATATTGGGTGATAAAGAAACAACGTCAACAACCGAAGAAGATCCTGAAGCTCCCCCCGGTTATTATAGGATCTAATTGGGTTATTTTGTTTATGTTTTCTATCGACTTATCCACTATGTTTTTAGGTTTGTTTATTTTGTTTATGTTTTTAGGTTCGTTTTTAGGTTTGGTTACAGAAACTGCAGTTGTAAATTTTGTTAAAACTTTTTATGTGAAATGACGAGATAATCTTAATATAGTTATGTTTCTTTTTAATATTTCAGTTTAAGGCTCAATTGGATAGTTAAGTTTATTCTTTTCTTATAAAATGATGACTTCTTTTTATTGGTTTAACCACAGTCCATAAGGCCCGGCCAGCACATTGAATAAGAGGAATGATTGGATTGTGATGTAGCTTAATGAGAGAGAGATAGAGAGATAGAGAGAAAGAGAGAGAGATAGTAATGCAATTGCATTTGGCAATTAACGAGCTTCTGGCTAAAAGGCGAAACAAATTAAACATCTGGAAATTCATCTCTTTACACACACACACACACACACACACACACACACACACATATACCCTGTAAAATCCAAAATTTCATGTATACCCTTAAAAGAGACAGCAATGCTTTGAGTGCCCCCTAGGATGTGTGTGTGTGTGTGTGTGTGTGTGCATGTGTGTGTGCATGGTTGCTCTCGCGCGCGCGCGCGCGCGCGCGCGCGCGAGAGAGAGAGAGAGAGAGAGAGAGAGAGAGAGAGAGAGAGAGAGAGAGAGAGAGAGAGAGAGAGAGAGAGAGAGAGAGAGAGCCTGGAAGAGCAGATGCAGGTTGATGGCATTCAAATCCCTCCCTAGCCAACAACTATCCAGACATTGTTTAGTTGGAGTAAGCCAACTAAGGCTACAAGAAGATGCTATGTCGAGAGGCAAAAGGGGAATAGAATTATAGCCAAATCAACTCTTCATTCAAATCCATCCCTAGCCAACAACTATCCAGACATTGTTTAGTTGGAGTAAGCCAACTAAGGCTACAAGAAGATGCTATGTCGAGAGGCAAAAGGGGAATAGAATTATAGCCAAATCAACTCTTGCCGTGTTAATTGTTTTCCAACTCGAACTGTTTTCTATTTTTGCTCACCAAAAATAGAGTATCCACATTAACAAAGCTGAGAGTAATAATTTCTTTAAGTGTCACTTTGTAAGGAGGATTAGTACTATCTTTTATTAATAAAAAAAATGAATGTATTACCTTTTTTTTACACTGCTTTATACTATGCATGTTTGAATTGCTTATTTTTTCCATTTTTAATGAACTCTGTTATTTATCTATTAGGAAACTGACGACAATTTGGAACGATTATTCTACACATCTGTTTGCTGTTGCCTTGCTTCTATTCTACTGTAAGTTGTAATGGAATTGTTCTCTAAAGGATTTAAGTTTTTATTTCATTTAATTCTATATCTTAAATTTATATTATGTATTTGATCTTAGAATCAGTTTGACACATTAACACACAAAAACATGAGATTTTCTGATTTGACATATACTTATAGCAAGCAGCTCATGATGTCGTTTATTAACAAAGCACATAGGAAGTTAGTTTGGTTCCTGCAAGAGATAAAGTAAGACCGGAAAGGAAGATGTTCTCTCTGCAGCAGAAGCAGTTTCAAGTCAGAATGATGGAATAATTATGGAAGAACAACCACATACAAAATGGAGAAGTATATTGATCGATAAGAAAGAATAAGGTGATCCAAGTTTATGCTATGAAAGTGAGAGAAAGAGGCCAGAAATGACACTAACAGAAGTGATTAAAAAAGATAAAGAGGCAACATGTTTAGAAGAGAAAAAAGAATCTGTCGCTAGAGAAGAGTTGCATCCGAAGATGAGTTACATGACGCTAGATCAAAGAGTTTATTTGACAACTTTTATGTTAGTACCTCTTAGAGTAAGATTAAACCTAAACAAATTTTAGTCCATACATCCTAAAACAGATTCTTCTTCTAGAGATACATCAAACAAAGCAGTAGATTTATGAGAGTATGAATAGCAATTACGAGCAACCTTAGGATACAACCAACCTGAAACGGATACAACCAGGATGGAAGCAATGAAAGCAGCACCAGATGTAAATAAATAAAATAAGAATAAAGTTTCATGAGAGCTGGAGAAAAAACGTACTAAAGTTGCTTACTTTAGCTTTAGATTGTCCAACATGATGCTGTCGAAATAAAAATTGCCTGTTTAGGTTGCTAACTTCAATAGTGTCCATGTCAATCTGCAAATCATTTCAAAAGTTCAATTTATAAGTTGGTGTCCAATTTGTCAGCTGACTTCCCTTAGGATAAACAACAAGATAAAGTATTTTGGAGTTAACAACTAAAAGTTTAAGGACCATTTAAAGGGGGAAAAAAAAAGTTCAAATATGTTACAAAGAAATGATGAGCAAACCTGACACTCAACAAACATCTCACTGCTGACAGATTCTGCATTCCGTTCTAGCTTTATCTGTTCATCTCCAAGATTTAACTGTTCTTGTCTAAGCAGTGAGATTTCTTCCTCCAGACTAGCCTCTGAAACTTCATTGTGATCATCAATGTGATATTCAGTTTCAATATTACCTACGATAGGGCTAGAAAGATCTGCATCTTCAACGATAGACTTTTCTCTCTGTAAATCGGTGTTGCCTACCACTTCATCCACTGCAATGTTTTTTTTAAGATAGTTATTGTCATTTATTCTTCCAGAGGGCTGAATTGAATCAAAATTTTGGCTACTACGAGTTTCAGTAGCAACATATTCAGGCATATTAGGTTTAGTCATATAACTCAATTTGCTATTACTCTCCATAGGTACTTCCAAACTAGAATCACTCACAACATATTTCATAATATCTTCTGATTGGCGTTTCCAAGTGAGTTTGCAATCTGCAGGGCCTGCATGTACATTGTTCGTATGCAATATCTCAACATTCTGGAATTTTTCTGATATATTTTCTAAAGATGATCGAGAATCAGTAGCTTGCAGAAAATCTATTCTATCAGCATTAGCTAATAGAATAACCGGATATATATATATATATATATATATATATATATATATATATATATATATATATATATATATATATATATATATATATATATATATATATATATATATATATATATATATATATATATATATAAAATTTAAGTTTTTAAAAACCAAACAGATAAAAAATAAATTTCCAGTCAAAACACTATTTTCTAAGACTCCAATTGGCCCCTATAACAAAACTATCATATTAATTGGAGCTTCTTTTTTCAAACTTTAAACTTTTGGGATGTGATTTATTGAACACATGTCAGAGTTTTAATATTTCTCAATCAAATAATTAAAGTACATATAAAACCAAACTAAACAGGAACCAATTAAAGAGCTAATTAATACCACAACACAAGAGAAGGACATATAATAGCAGATATAGAGTCCAATCAAGTATCTAGGTTCCCTTTATCTGCATAGCGTGACAAAAGTGGTTTTATGTGTAAGTGGATCTTGGTCTCATGTCAGAGTCAATGTCTCATGCATATTTTTTTATTTTATTTATATATATATATATATATATATATATATATATGCATGTTGAATTGGACTTCTCTAGATGTTCCACCACCAACTTCAGAAGCAGTCCCAAAAAAGAGAAGCATTCCCAAACCTCAACTTATTGTGAATGTGAAAAGGAGCCCAACAACCATATATATCTTTAAAGAATCCATGATAGTGAAATATTTTGTCTAATAAATAGCTCTTTATAGTACATCAGAGTAGTGTCATCCCTTTTCCCTCACCAAACAAATAGTGAAGAAGAAACCTATCCAAGTGAATTGATTTACTGATACTCAAAAGCTCCAAAAATAGGGAAACTATGATTCAAATACTAAAATGTTACTTCAAGAATTAGAGTTAAAAAGTTGACATCAAAATTTTAAGAAAAATATACGCAATGAATCAAACTGAAAACCCCAAATAAAACAGAAAACAAAAAAGCAAATGAGCAGGATGTTAAAGTTAGATGAAAAAAACAACAAGACTCAGACTTGCCGCAAAGAAATTCACATATATTCCACTCTCATAAAGATAGTATAGCTGCAGCAATGGCCTGCACAACAGCAGGTCATCCAGCTGCCATGTAGTAGAGAAAGAATTGAGCTGTAAATGGAAAAACATGGTGCAACACGTGCAGGAAACAATTTTCTCACAGAGAAAAAGAAGAAAAACAAAGAGAGAGAGAGAGAGAGTAATGCAATTGCATTTGGCAATTAACGAGCTTCTGGCTAAAAGGCCAAACAAATTAAACATCTGGAAATTCATCTCTATGCTATGTCGAGAGGCAAAAGGGGAATAGAATTATAGCCAAATCAACTCTTGCCGTGTTAATTGTTTTCCAACTTGAACTGCTTAGTATTTTTGCTCACCAAAAAATGAGTATCCACATTAACAAAGCTGAGAGTAATAATTTCTTTTAGTGTCACTTTGTAAGGAGGATTAGTACTATCTTTTATTAATAAAAAAAATGAATGTATTACCTTTTTTTTACACTGCTTTATACTTTGCATGTTTGAAATGCTTATTTTTTCCTTTTTTAATGAACTCTGTTATTTATCTATTAGGAAACTGACGACAATTTGGAACGATTATTCTACACATCTGTTTGCTGTTGCCTTGCTTCTATTCTACTGTAAGTTGTAATGGAATTGTTCTCTAAAGGATTTAAGTTTTTATTTCATTTAATTCTATATCTTAAATTTATATTATCTATTTGATCTTAGAATTATGTTGCTTTCTCTTCTTATTTTCCTTTTATGCTTCGCCATGATTTATCCACTCCATCTTTAGATCGGTGCTCTGAATTTCCAGTACAACTTCCTTTAAATGAGCATACTGGCTCATCAAAATTTTTTAATCATATGATCTAATTACCTAACGAAATACATGAATTAAGTGAGTGATAGTACTTTTTTTTTGGTAAGCAAATAAGGGATATGGTAATTTTTAATGTTTAGCAGAATTTTTACAGATTTTTAAAATATGAAAGAAGAATATTTCTTGATTTTGATGTGAAAACATTTATAAGAGGAAAAGGTTAAATTTTAAGGAATGGATATGTGACGCATCTTAATTTTGCTCTGCTTCGGTAGTAGCTTTAAATATGAATATGGTTTTTAAGTAATGAACTATTAAATGATTATTAGATAATTAGTTCCTTATTTTCTGGTGTGGCGTGGCATCCTGATGATGATCTATGGTCAAATGAGGATTTTGTTTAAATATAATAATAATAATAATATTCAACATCCTAAATAATTTATTAAGAACATATTCAACATCCATGGACAATTAGCTGACATATTCAACATCCTAAAGAACCATAGAGAAATATTCAACCTGGTTTACTTTTTCAGTCATAATTCATGTTTTCCTCTCATAACAAACAGCCCATATAATCCAGGGTACAAGTTATTTCTTTCATCTATTCTTCTCTACCTTTTTAAAATCTTTGTTTGCTTTTCCTGCTGATCTCCAAGGTATTGTAATTTAATATTCTTCTCAAAAAAAGAAAAAGTGGTATATATATATTATTTTCTCTTTTGGTCTCTTTTATCTCTCTTTTGCAAATTTAAATAATTTATTCTATATTATTTATTTTTTCCTATTTAATTAACATAATAAATGTTGCTAAAAATATGTATTCTATATTATTTATTTTTTTCCTATTTAATTAAATTTTGAAGACAATATTTGAAATAATTTTGCATATCACTTTTGATTTTGTTATTCAGTATTTCTAAATCTGCATGAGAGATTAGATTTTCGGTATTTTATACTTGAATTGGTAGTCTTTGATTCCTATGTGAATTTCATAGACAAATTAAATTTTGAAATACATATTTTTAGAAAAATTTTAAAATAAGCTCTAAGGGAGAAACATGATATTTTTTCCAGTATTTTTTAAGAATTTTTAAAATAATATATTACCTTAATTCCTTATATAAGTAAATGTCTATAACAAAATATTTTGTTAGTTGGTAATGGTAACTAATGTATCGGGCTTTTGGGCTGGGTTAGCTGGGCTGGGACATTTCCAAATAGGTCCGTAACTTTTTGGATCTAAATTTTTAATCCTTGCCCAAACCCAAAATTATAAATCGAATACTCAAAATCCGACCCATACATGATCAATCGGGTCGAACCTCATTTTGGCCCGGTCCAGTTCCACCCATACCTACTTTGATTACATTTGTAAAATAATTTGAAATTTAAGCAACAGTAAAAAATATATATATATTTTGACGAAAATGCGACGATATTGCATGCGAGTAACCTCATCGAGGGTGACCCTACTCAGTTCCTGTTGGAAGATATATGTTAATTAAGTTAACTGTATTTATATACGAGTCATACTTTATGTTTGAAGATAAAGTATAAGTAATCAAATAATCAATTCAAAATCCCATTATTTGTTTAATTGGCTGTAGAAACTATACTGTAAAATCCAAACTTCAGTAAAGAATTTGACAAAAATAAATAAATAAATATAATGTAAAAAAAGGAACACCTCTAAATTTTAGTGAACTTATTGACCTTAATTGACCATTTAGGTAATAGTAACAATGTTACTTTATTTTTTTTTCTAATGTGTATTGGTAGTTAATTATTTTTACTATTTATTTGTAGTTATTTTTATTTGAATTTGTACTTATTACAATAGTTATTTCCATTTTTTACACTTGATAATTATTGTCATTTTAGGCAACCATCAAATAATATATGGATTATGCGACGGTATGTAGAGAAAGACGTAAATTTCGAAAGTCCGTCCTTGATAGTCGTAGAAACAATGTGGGATTTTCCGCAACAGTAAATTCATATTACAATACTGAAAGTTTATTACCGAATTGTGAGGCATCATATATTTCGACAAGAAAACGGAAATATAATTCAAAAGTTGATAGATTATCCATCGATGACATTATCAAGCATCGCTCAACTACGAGAAGATCAACACAAGCAACAACATATAGTCGACATGATATAGAGCAGTTGGACCTTGGATTGCAAGAATATGAATGCCAATCATGTGGTGCATTGCTTTGGTACAACGAAAGGATCAAATCTTGCAATGACAATGTTCCTCGGTTTTCTATTTGTTGCGGGGACGGAAAAGTAGTCCTACCATTATTGCGACAAACTCCTAATTTATTGGACAATTTATTGGAGAACAATCGTAGTCGTGCATCCACAACTTTCAGACAAAATATTCGTGTGTACAATTCCATGTTTGCATTTACATCAATTGGGGCAAAAATTGACAATGAAATTAATAGAAAACCAGGCCCTTATGTATTCAGGATTACTGGCCAAAATCATCATAAGATAGGGTCTCTGCTTCCCATTGATGGACAACGGCCAAAATTTGCTCAATTGTACATTTATGATACAGAAAACGAAATTGACAATAGAATGAGAGCATTTAATGCATCTAATGATACAAAAAAAATTGATAGAAATATTGTCGAGGAACTTATAGACATGTTTGATCATGAAAATGAAATAGTGAAATCATTTAGAATGGCCAGGGATCGCTTCAAAGAAAATGATTATCTACCTATCCGATTAAAGTTGATTGGTATTCGTGCTGACAATTCACAGTATAATCCTCCTTCGTGTTCAGAGATTGCTGGGTTAATAGTTGGTGATTTTGGTAATGCTGACCGACAACGAGATATTATAATTGAACATAAAATAGAAGGATTAAAACGGATTAGTGATTTACATCCTTCTTTCATGGCTATGCAGTATCCTATATTATTTCCTTATGGAGAAGATGGATTTATGATAGGGATGAAATATAGTTGTGCTTCAAAAAAAAAAATTGGCTCCAGAAAATGTATTACGATGCGTGAATTTTATGCTTATAGAATTCAAAATAGAATACTTGAAGGTAAAACACTATTAAGAGGAGGAAAGCTTTTTCAACAATATGTGGTTGATGCATTCTCATGTATTGAAGAAGATCGACTTGATTATATCAGGAGAAATCAGTCAGATTTACGTGTAGAGATTTTTAAAGGAATTAAGGATGCAGTTGTTGCAGGTGATGTTGAAAGTGATTATATTGGTAAGAAAATAATTTTGCCGGCAAGCTTCACTGCTGGCCCTCGGTATATGATTCAAAATTACCAAGATGCTATTGCAATATGTAGACATTGCGGACACCCTGATTTATTTATCACATTTACATGTAATACACAGTGGGTTGAGATACAAAATGCCTTACAATTTATTCCGGGTCAAAAAGCAGAGGATCGACCCGATATTGTGAGCAGGGTTTTTAAAATGAAAGTCGAGTCATTAATGAATGATATTAAGAAAGGAAACTACTTTGGAAAAACTATAGCAGGTATGTGTGTGTGTATATATAATTATATATATATTTGTACAAAAAAAATAGTCAAATTATTATTTCTTACTCTACCCTATTTTTTTTCTATGTAGATTTGTATACAATTGAATTCCAAAAAAGAGGCCTTCCTCATGTGCATATCTTAGTTTGGTTACATCCGGATCATAAGTTGCCAACAACTACGGATATAGATTCAATTATTTTCGCTGAAATACCAGATAAAGATATTGATCCAGTTGGATATTCTACTGTATCAAAGTTTATGATACATGGACCGTGTGGCTCTTCGAATTTAAAAGCACCATGTATGGCTAAAGGTCGGTGTTCTAAATATTTTCCAAGAGACTTGAGGAATGAAACGAGTGTGGATGAAAATGGATTTGCTATTTATAGAAGAAGGGATTCTGGAAGAATTGTGACAAAAAATGGTATCGATCTTGACAACAGATATGTTGTGCCACACAACTTACCCTTGATAGTTAGATACCAAGCTCATATTAATATCGAGTGGTGCAACAAGTCAAGGTTAATCAAATATTTGTTTAAGTACATCAATAAGGGTTTAGATAGAACGAGAGCTAAAATAGAAGACAATTATTTATGTAATGAGGGCAAAATTAATGGACAATACGAGCAAGTTGATGAAATTAAAAGGTACTTGGATTGTAGGTATTTATCAGCATATGAAGCAATTTGGAGATTATACCAGTTTGACATACATTCTAGAGAACCTACAGTGGAACGATTGACTTTACATTTGCCGCATATGAATAATGTAACATATCATGAAAATCAAAGCTTACTTGATATTCTAAATCGATGCAATGTGGAGAAAACAATGTTGACTCAGTGGATGGAGACAAATGCAACCTATGAAGATGCCCGTGAACTAACTTACGTAGAATTTCCAACTAAATGGGTTTGGCATTCAACAGATAAAATATGGACAAGGCGTAAAAGAGGAAATCGAATTGGAAGACTTATTTATATCCATCCAAATGCAGGTGAACTTTATTTTCTAAGAATGCTTCTAAATAAAGTTAAAGGGCCAAGAAATTATGATGAAATTAGAACTGTCGACGGTGTTGTCTATGAAACTTATCGAGCAGCATGTGATGCACTTGGGTTGCTTGGTAATGATACAGAATGGCGGGAAGCATTAGAGGAAGCAGCTTATTGGTCTTCTGCTGCTAATTTGAGGCAACTTTTTGTTACTTTGGTCATGTTTTGTGAGGTAGCTGACCCTATTAAATTGTGGAATGATTTTTGGGAATTGTTTGCTGATGATATTTTATATAGATTAAAGAACATACTTGGGGTTCGTGATCTTCGAATGTCTAAAGTCGACCTACAAAATTACGTTTTGTTTGAATTAGAAGTGTTGTTCAACAAAAATTGCAGTTCACTCTCACAATTTAACCTTCCAATTCCTGATCGATTGATTTTGGAGGATATGAATAATAAGTTATTGCAAGAGGAATTGGATTATGATGCAGATACTTTGAAATGTGAGCATGCAACATTATTGATGGAATTGAATGATGAACAAAAGAATATATATAATTATGTTTTAACTTCTATTTGCGAAGAAAGAGGAGATGTGATTTTCGTATATGGTCATGGTGGAACAGGAAAAACTTTTCTATGGCAAACAATAATCTCAAAACTTCGATCAGAAGGCAAAATAGTATTAGCTGTTGCTTCATCCGGAATTGCCTCACTTTTACTTCCTGGTGGTCGTACAACACATTCAAGATTCAAGATACCCATAAAGGTAGATGATTTCTCAACATGCGAAATTAAAAAAGGAACACAACTTGCGAAGTTACTTCAGAATACTAGCTTAATTATATGGGATGAAGCACCAATGAACCATCGGAATTGTTTCGAAGCTTTGGATAGATCATTGAGAGATATCTTGCAATCAGATGATGGACATAATGAATACAAGTTATTTGGTGGAAAAACTATTATATTTGGTGGTGATTTTCGACAAATACTTCCTGTTGTTGTTGGCGGAACGAGGCAGGACATAGTTAATGCATCAATCACTAAGTCGTATATTTGGGATATTTGTAAAGTCTTTCGACTCTCAACAAATATGAGGTTGCTTAAATGCCCATCTAGCGAGTTATCGAAAGAAGATTTGACAAATTTTGCGAAATGGATACTCGATTTAGGTGACGGTAAATTAGATGCCATTAAGTTAGAAAATGAGGAAGAGGCGACTTGGATCAAAATTCCAGATGATTTGCTAATAAAAAGTACCGGCGATGGTATTAAAGATATTGTTTCTGCTGTATATGATGAGATTGAACAAAACTACAATGAAGCAATATACTTAAAAGATAAAGCTATTATTACACCATTGAATGAAACAGCTGATGAAATAAACAAATATGTCTTATCTTTACTGCCAAATGAAGAGAAAGTCTACATTAGTTCTGATTCAATTTGTAAGTCAACGAAAAGTGCTGATGATAATGATGTTCTCTATCCTATTGATTTTTTAAATTCATTAAAGTTTAATGGTATCCCCGACCACGAACTCAAGCTCAAAATAGGTGCTCCAATAATGTTGCTACGCAATATCAACCAAAATGCAGGACTATGTAATGGGACTCGCTTAATTATTACTCAATTGGCTTCGAGAGTTATTGAGGCACAGATATTCACTGGAAACCATGCAGGTGAAAAAGTTTATATCCCTCGCATTGTAATGCATGTGACGGAAACAAAGTGGCCTTTTACATTGAAGCGAAGGCAATTTCCGATTCGTTTATGTTATGCTATGACGATTAACAAAAGTCAAGGACAGACGTTACAAAAAGTAGGCATTTATCTACTAAGATCAGTATTCTCACATGGGCAGCTTTATGTTGGAGTATCACGCGTCACCTCTCGGGAAGGGTTACGAATTTTAGTTGAAAATAAAGAGGAAAATTTGACAGCATATACACAAGACATTGGTTATAGTGAAATTTTTGACGACATAAACTAATGTCAGATTACCTTCTATTATTTTAAATAGTAAGTATGAATTGTCATTATAAAAACAAAGTTCTAATTTGCGTACAAATAAAAAATTAAGTTGTAATTTTTATTTATTTATTATTTTTTGTTTAACAGAACACCAGAGGATGGAATTGCTGCTTTTGGACCAGTTGACTCTGCAACAACAACGTTGTAAAATCAAAACTAGAATTGCTAGAATTTGGGAGTCAACAATACCACAGCTTAAAAATCAAGTTATGAGTCTAGAATGCCTACTCATAGATGAAAAGGTATTTATATTTTTCTCATTATTGACATTTTACTTATATATCTTCATAATTATTTTCTTACACGTTAGTTTGTTTTTTCCTTATACAGGGATATTCTATGCAAGCTACTATTCGAAAGCACGATATACAACTATTCCAGCCAATAATTTTTGAAGGAGTTGTATATTTGGTTGAAAACTTCAACGTCATACCAAGTAGAGATAAATATAAAGTTGTCGACCGTAAATATATGATACAAATTAATAAATGGACGAGTATTGCTGAAACAACAGATAATGTGGAGTCAATTCCAACTTATTGTTTTGAATTTTCTGATTTTGATTGTATTCGAGGCAAAAGAAACAATGACACTTGCCTTATAGGTAACATCATTTACCTTTTTATTTAACTTATTATTATTATTATTAATTAAATAAAATGATAATGTGTTTACCTTTATGTTGTTTAGATGTCCTTGGAAGTATTGTCGCTGTTGGACCTATCTCTCATACATATGTTGGAAATTACCTAACTCCAATAAGAAATTTGGAGATACAAGATTCAGAGTAAGTATAAAAAATCTATACAAGATTATTATATATTTTTTCCTTCATACATTATATAAAATTATTTGATTATTTTATTATAATGATTTACATGTTACAGGAACGATGTTTTTCCTGTGACATTATGGGACAAATTTGCTATGGAGTTAAACAAAAACATAATTGATGAAAAACAAACTGATGGTCCAATTATAATTATTTTTGCAAGTATGAGTGTGCGGATGTACAAAGGTATGGTCAATATTTACATAATTTGAAATTTTATACAATTATATAATTCAATTATTATATTTCTAATAATTATCTTTAACTTGGATACGTAGAAAAACTCTACCTATCATCATGTTCAGCGTCACGATTTTATATTAATCTTGAAATCCCAGAGGTTACAACATTTCGAAATACACTGCAAAGGTAATTACTATTTTTTGCATACTTTCTTCTTTATATTTTTTTAGTAGCTAACTTTATTAAATACTTATATATGCAGAGGACAAATAGTTGTTAGACCAATTCAGCATATTGAAGCATCAAAACAACCAAGTATTAGTCCTTACGAGCAAATGCTTGCTAATCGAAAAACAATTAGAGATTTAATTACGTTAAATCCAACAGAGGCTGAGGTGAGTTTAATATAGCTATTTTTAATTAACAGCAAACTTTATTTTATAAATTTTAAATTTTGTTATTTTGTTAGATATATATTATTATGAATATAATTGAGTTTATATGTACTTATTTAATATCTAATATTTTGTAGAATATGAAATATACCTGTGAAGCAACATTAGTGGAAATTGATACTACTTATGGTTGGTGGTATAAGGCGTGTTATGATTGCAAGGGAGGAGTAAAAGATTATGATGATACTTTCTGGTGCACCCAATGTGGCAAAAATGATCAGTCACCTGTTCCGTGGTAGATTTCTAAACCTACTAAAAAAAATTATATTATTACTATAATGAATTAATGTGAATATTGTTTTTGAAAAAGGTACAAGTTAAATGCCATCGTTGCAGATGATACCGGCTCAACAAACTTCACAATTTTTGGCAAAACAGCACAAGATTTGATACGAGTTCCTGCTCAACAACTAGCAACTGCAATTACTTCAAATAGATATGCACTTCCTCCTATTATTAGAAATGTTGTTGGACAAAATTACATTTTTCAAGTTTTACTAGACAATCGTAGGTTTAATACAAGCATGCAATCATTTAAAGTTGCAAAAAATTTTCAATCTCCTTTGTCTGCAAAAATTAAAATTGAAAAAAAAGAAGCTGATGATGCGGACATTGTAGAAGATTCTGCACCAACAAGTACTAAAGAATTGCAGAATGATACTTTGGACAAAATATCTACAAGTACTATGATTCAATCAATGTGAGAAAACTTATCTTATGTCTATTTACTATTTAAAGATTTTTGAACATTTTCAGTCGCTAATAATTGATTAACTTAAATTATTTTCTATGTATAACTTTGTAAACTATGGACATATAAAGTTCGCAAAACAAATCAGAGGAAATAGAAAAGCAACCAAGAGGCAAGAAAAGAATGCTCAGGTAATAATTGTATTCAATTTTTTTTATTCCCAATAGATAGATAGTATATCAGTTTGTTTGATCTTAAAATTTTGATTTATTATATTATTTTGTATGCACACTTTTGAAAATTATGTTCACAAGAAGTTTACAGTCCAAGACAAAAGAAATTTTGAAGCAATCAAGAGGCAAGGGAAAAGCATGCAGGTAACAATTATCTTAAAATATTTTTAATTGGATTAATCCAAAAAAATACTTTGTATTTTATTAAAAAAGAAAAAAGATAAATAAAAAAAATTTGCATGTGTACTATGATTTGCAGTTTAATCGAGTCTTCGGAATCTGATGAAGAAAAGAAGTGAAGTACTCTACGCAAGGCCGTCACAAGATCTAATTTTTGTAATATTTGAAGGATATGTATAAAGAACTTATTCTATTTCAATTAACTTATTCTATAGACAATATTTGAGATAATTTTGCGTAGCACTTTTGGTTTTGTTATTCAATATTTCTAGATCTGCATGAGAGATTGGATTTTGGGCATTTTAAACTTGAATTGGTACTATTTGAGTATTAGATTTGTGGTTTGTTGCCTCCTATTAATTTTTTTTATATTCATCTTTCAGAGAATTTTTGTGAATAGAAATATTTTTTCTTTTATACGTCGCCATGAAATTTTACAGAAAATGAACTGATTAATGCAAGAGCTAGAACTGCCTAAGTATAAAACAAAAGTTTCTTCAAAATTTTTAAAAAAGTAGTGTTTGAGATGTTCAGACAACCTAACATGACTTACATTGAAAATTTATCATTGAGTTAGAGATGCCCAGATATTCCAGGGAACATATCATAATCATAATTAAATTGGTTGCAGACAGCTTTTAAGTATGTAGAGAAAGAACAACTTGCCTTGGATGGTCTTAGCACTATTAAACAAAAGCTTTTTAAAGCAAAGAATTGCTTTAAGGGCTCATGAATCAGCTGTAAGATCTCATGAAGGGGGCCACATAGCCCTTGATAGCTCCTGCCCCTGCTTGCAAGATCCTTTTTTATATAACTTTCTCATCCACCTTGAAAGATGTATTTTGCATTTCAATAGACACTCTCTACTAGACTAGGTCTAGACATAGTGATTGCCATAGTGATAGCATTTTCGCTGGTCAGGTAGAAAATTGATCTGTTCAGGTAGAAAATTGATCTGATCCATGCACGTATATAATTCCAAATATACATGTGGCGGTCTGTTCAAGTTCCGAGTTTCAAATTATAAACTCTGATTAAAAAAAAAAAAATTTACTCCACTTTTTGAAATTCAGGGCATGACAGCAATATTTTTTGATTAATTTTTATTTCTACTTTTTGTAATATTATATTATATTAAATATTTTTTTTTCTATTATTTTTAAATTAATAAATTATTATTTTTAAAAAATTAACTATCCGCCGCATCGCGCGGGTTATTTCACTAGTATATATTGAAAAGACTAACTAGTACTATTCTTACCATAAGAACTGTGTGTACAAATTTTTTTTTATCTGTCAACTTAAAATTTTAAATTGTACAAAAACAATCAAAACCACTAATAATAATTTAATCAATTAAGATTCTATTTGAATGTGAAAATAAGTTATTTAATAATAACTTATAATCGTAAATAGGAAGTTTGATTTTTTATTTCTTGAACAAATTAATTTTGCTATTCATTATTTTATAGGATAATATTTTGTTTTGCTTGGGAAAGAGGAGAGAGGCAACATCAATTTCCATTTTGTGTTTCTAAACGAGGCCTTAAAAACTTAACGGGTTTGTTGGGCCAAGGTAAGTAGGCCCGAACTATGATGGGCTGGGTCGTGTATTGTAATCGGAGCCGGATCTTGATGCTCTAGATAGGGCTCCGCTCCGCATCAGGTTTAGTTTGGTCCTAATCTGACTAGGGGTCAAACGCGAGTAGTGCGCTTGGGGACGAGATTCTCGGGCACCGACGACTCAGGGCGCCGTGCTCTGTGGAATTATATCCCGTGCACTAACTCTCTTTCTCTCTCTCCACCTCCCCCGCTTCCCCACGTTACGATCCCTTTCCCTATTTCGATCGACCGCGACGAAACCCTCGTCCTCGTCCTCGTCCTAGTCGACCTCGACCTCCTCCCCCTCTCCGCCGCGCCATGAAACCCTCGCAGCAGAAGAAGAGCAAGAAGAAGAAGCCGAAGCTCTCTTCTTCACCGCTTCCCCCTCCTCAAGGATCCGGCGCTGGATCGAAGGGGGACGAGGGAGCTGGAGGGGGAAAGGCCGAGGACGAGGAGAGGAACCACCTGGATTGGTTGATCGATGCGTTCGATTCGGCCTCCGTCGACCAGATCGAGTCGGTGTACCGCGAGGCCGGCGGCGATGCATACAAGGCCGCCGGAATCCTCGGCGCTCATCTCGAGGACCCCGGGGAGGCCCCGGCGTCCAGCGGCGGGAGGAGAGCGCGGCGGAAGCCGAAGAGGGTTGCGGCGGCGACGGGTATGATTTCGGACGTGATCGGGAAGAACTATTCGAGCCCGGTAGCGGCTTGCAGCAGAGGGAGGAGGGGTGGCGAGGAGAGGGCGAAGGAAGAGAAGAGGGGGGATGCGGAGGATTCGGAGCAGTTCTTGTGCTCGATGTTGGGGGATAGCTCGGAGCTCGGAATGGGAGTGGTCAGAGATGTTCTAGGTTAGTATAGATTTCCTTTTCTTTTTAACCTTCTCTTTTTTCTCTGTTTCTGTACCTGAATTGTTCGCTATTCGGATTGCTGCATGCAAATAATTATGGATACATCAATTTGGCTAATTACTGGAGTAACTTAAGCAAATTTCTTAATCGAACGTCCCTAGTCTTCTCTCATGAGTCATGATTCATTTAGTTATTGCATTCTCAGAAAGGGGACTTTTTCTTCAAATAACCCTGTAAATTTTTATAATTGGCTAAATAACCTTCTAAACAAATTATTTCGTCAAATAATTCTCCTTATGCCAACTTAGCGCCACAACATAGAGTAATTCTATCAAAAGCAGTGAATCATTCACCGTCTTCAAATAAGACGGCATATAATTTATCGCCTTCTAAATTTTCTATTAAAACCCCACATAGTAATTCTGCCAAAAGCGGTAAATCACTCCCCGCCTTCAAACAAGATGGCAAACGATTTGTCGCCTTCTAAATTTTCTATTAAAGCGGTGAATCGTTCACCGTCTTGAAGGCAGTGAACGATTTACTGCTTTTAAGAAGTTTCTACAAATCATTAGTAAATATCTTAAATTTCATTTACAATTGCTTTGTACGACAAATCTGCAGTATATACTTCAAAAGAGTATTAGGAAAGGCCATTTGATGGAGGATGACGCGTTGTGTTGATGACCACGATTTTTTCTGAAAGCTTAAATGAGGTACTTAAAAGAGTTCGTGTTTTGCCTATCACGGCTTTAGACGGCGCAGGGATGCATTGTCCAACGATTTGGGCTCGTGAAATTTAAGATATCTACTGGGGATTTGTCATACAAAGTGATTGTGAATAAAATTTTAGGTATTTATTGAAAATTTGTCTTACCGTGGGGAGAAATCTCTTAAAAGTGGTGAAGGGTAAATCTGCCGGTACTCATTTTATTTGAAATAAATGTTCGTTTTATGCATGGTACAGAAAATAAGAGGATCAACAGAAACAAACTGATAAAATAGTTGTCAAGAAATCATTAATAGAGGTGAACATCAAGGAAGAGATCATTAGTGGGTTAGAAGGAGAGGTTAATTGGGAATGAGGGAGATATTGTCTTCAACAGGTGTTAGGTGTGCTTTTAGGCAGTATCTGATTGAAGAAAAGAGTGGCGGTAGTGCTATGTATTCCACTATTCTTGCATGAAATATGAAGTTCTGTGTGTTCCATATTGTTAAATTGCGTAGAGTTCTTTGATACCAATATGTTTTAGCATCTTTCGAACTATTTTTATGGCTGGCACAAACTTTTCTCTCTAAGATACCTAATTGTAGGATGTTTGTTGTTTGCCTGAAGCTGAGCTTCATACTTTTGTACCACGTGATAATTATTTTATTTTCTTTTCTTTTTCATTGCAGGTCAATGTGGATCTGATGTTGCGAAGGTATTGTCAATTTTGATGTTCTTCAAGTACTTCTTACATAACTTTACATGCATAGTCACCTTACTAGAAACTTTAATTTTTATTTTATTTCAGTTTTTACCATCAAATCAGGATGTAGAGATGTTTCTTAAGTAGTACATTCTAGCCAAATAGCCTAATTTAATAAATTTGTGTCATGAGAGTAGTAATAATTGATTTACCATTACTTTTTGCTATGTTCAACTAGCTTGGTTTCTTCTTTAGTATCCTTTCAGATTAGCCAAAATTTCATTTTAACTGTTTTAGTTGGAATTTTGGATTAAAGAGTCCAATAAATTCCAGTTTAAATGAAGCTATTTTTCTTCTTTTTTCCTTTTGTCTTTTGAAGGGGGAGGGACACCTTTGTTCATCCTTCCCTCATTAAATGCTGAATTTCAATTTTCTACAGATTACACATTGTGATTCTTGATCACTAAATGTGTAGAGACATCCTTCTATTTCATTTGGAGGGTGCTTAACTCTGGAAACTGTATGAGAATTAACTATATAACCTAAAGTTTCTTTCAGGCTCTGGAGGTGTTATTAGATTTAGCAGCATCCTCCTACAACCAACACAAGGAGAGGAGCTATGGGAATCATGGAAAGAGTCGCATGGATTATTCAATTATCTTCCGTGGGATGTCCAGTAAAAACACCCAAGGGAACAGTGTAAACTCATTCCAGGTGCTTGTTCACCTGATAAAATATTGATTGCTATTTTCTCTTCTCATGTCATTAGAATGTGAAAATAACTGTCTTCAGGCTTGATATTAGGTTAGCAAATTATTTTTCATTTCATTCTGCTAAATTAACTGATAAACTGCAATCGAGCACTCCTATGTGCAGCTTGACTGATAGATACTGGTTGTGCAGTCTCAGTCAGTTGTATATGGGATATCTTGCCCAAATTCAAGTTTATTTTGCATGTGGACAATGCTTATGTTCATGCCAGTATACGTGTAGTTCAAGGACGAGTCTGGTGGTAACAGAAGTAAAAGCAAGTGCTTCTACATTCAGGCAATCCATTATTGTCCATTGTCCTTTTGTTTTTTCTGTAAAGAAAGAAGGGGGTGCCGACCTAGATAGTTATGTTATCTTTATAGTTGAAGAAGTAGTGACAAGTGAATCAGTCCCAGCTTTTCAAGGGAGGGGAAATGAAGATGGTTCCCATAGACTACTACTGCATTGTGTGATTTGGATGAAAATTTGCTTCTTTCTCGATTTATTTTCTTGTTTCCTTTCTCACTGTTATTCTCTTTCTCAAGATAAAATATTGGAGGGACTATTTAAATATACT
This sequence comes from Tillandsia leiboldiana, assembly GCA_029204045.2. Classification (NCBI taxonomy): domain Eukaryota; kingdom Viridiplantae; phylum Streptophyta; class Magnoliopsida; order Poales; family Bromeliaceae; genus Tillandsia; species Tillandsia leiboldiana. The sequence continues at coordinate 4,216,279 of CM055064.1, forward strand.
TTTGATGCTTTTACTTGCATGCAATTGTGAATCTTGCTTCTTTTTTTTTCTTTTTGCTGTAATAATTTTTATTTTAATACAAGTTCGTCTCAGTCACCAGATAATACAGGTGAGATGACCTATCATTCATCTGAAAAAGAACAAGAATTTCCACAATATGCAGGATATGATAACAGGTGTGCTTACTCTTTTCGTTGCTTCAATTTTATTGACTTTAATAGAAGTTGCATTACCTATAGAAATCATCTATTCTTCATTTGATCATTATGAGGGAAGTCTTTTCGCTTTAAGTAAGGATCATTAGTGTTCATATCCTCTTGTGAATAGGCCTTTAGAGTACATTTATTGTATTTCAATGCTATGAAAACTTAGTAGGCTATGGCTCTATGCCATGAATTCTGATTCACTTCTTTCAACTGACTATTTCTTATCATCTCCCCCAGAGGAGTCTTCTTAGATACGCTCAGTGTTTCCATGAGAACGATTAGTCTAGTGAACCAGTAGTCAAACAATTATCTAGGGATTCCCTTTATTTGTAGAGAGTGATGAAAAGCATTGGAGGGCTTAATGCAATGTATTTGGAATAAAAGAGTTCAAAACAGGAACAGGTAGGAGGAAAGAAAGGATGCTTATTAGGGATCCAATAAGGGGTTGGATGGTACAGTGCTTCCACAGTTTCAGCTGTAATTAGTCAAAAGGTTGAAGGGATTGCTTAACCTCCTTTTCTACTACTAATATTTCATGGTAATATTTCTCAGGCGTATGTAACGATTAATTAAATGAGGCGCCTGATGTTGATAGGATATGACTATTTGGCAAAATTGTTTACTTTAGGTTAAACCCTTGATCTTAGTTCACCCGCCATCTAACAGTACTGATCACCAGTGTGAATCTTGCACCTTGTGAGTTATCTACTTTAAATGAACCAAATAATCATAGCGTCCTGTTTTATATGCATCTCACTCATGATCTCCCATCTTTTTGATGATTATGTATATCTATATATGTACATATGGGTGTGCTTTATGATTTAATAATGCATTTATCTCTATTTTATGTTTTAGACACTACATGAAGGATCTTCCTGATTCAGATATTCCAACGATGGGAAAATCTGAAATGCAACATAAAATCTTGGAGTCATTGTTTGGTGTTACTGAGTATCCGAAGTATGAACCGAATCGTATGAACTGGAAGAAGGTAGCAAAGAAGCTAGAATCATTTGGGCAAGGGTTGGAGTTTAATGCTCCCCACATCTTAGATATTGGAGGTAAAACTATAAGTGGTAAATTTCCCTTTTTCAACTATCGTATTAAACTCGAAAAGCTACCTAAGCATATGTGTAGGAGCCTCTTTTAGTTTTATCTATCCTTGTCCGGATAGAGATTTTTTTTCTGAGTATTTTTTTGACGCTTCAATGCTAGTTTTTAAGAAAGTAGTTGGAATTATCTGTTAAATATGATTTGTTTTCCTTTAAAACTGAAAGTTTTGTCCTTCGTGCTAGTGTTACCTGTATAATGATAATTATGGTAGTGACAAGTCATACAGAATATTGGCTTGTGTACCCTCTGGCCATATGGTAATATTACTCTTACATAATAATACATAATTATCCAAACTATGCTGTGCGACTCTTCACTTTGTGTTCATAGCCTTGTACATTATGAATCTTCCTGGTTAAAATATGATTGTCATTATGGTGTACGACTATTACTGCGGTTATTTATTGAGCTAAAATTCAAAAGGATATTAGATGTTTAGCAAGATTCTAAAATTATGCACAATTTAATCACCGTGACAAGATAGTGCTTGCACCTTGGCAACGTATGTGCAATATCACAGTTCTCTGGACCTTAAAACCTACTGGATAGGCAGGAGGCCTTTTTATCAGTCATATAATAAGCTCATGTTTTGAGGAATTATTAATGATAGGCGCACACTCAGAAAAACCAAAGATTGATTTGAATAATCACCTACTTTTTAGTCATTTAATTTTATGCATGTTGCATATAAGCTTTTGATCTGAACTTGGATAAGTTAGCAAAAAAAAAAAAAAAATTCTTTTTTGCATTGTAAAATAAAAAGGCGTATGTGAGACTTTTATTTATCTTTCTGAAAGTGATTCTCTGATAGCTTGCAAGTGGTCTAGTCTATATTGCTACAAGTTTGTAAATTGTTTTGATGATTCATTTTGTTTAGTGTTGCTGATGCAAATGTTTTGACAATTATTGTTGTAGGTACAGGAGATGGTTATCAGGAGTTCCGCGGTGTTGCCGGTAAGCATTGGGACACGATGAAAACGTACTATCAGAAAGTAAGATACAGTTATGGTACAGTTGTACTTAGTGTACCAGTTGTGCTGCCCAATAAAGCTTCTAAGTAGTATTTTCTATCTTGCAAATTTTTTGTCAACTCGTTTATAGGCTGCGGTGGCGTACTCAAGAGGGGAACGAGCTTATGCCTCTCATCTTTCAGAAAAGGTCTGGCTTCTTCTATTTCTCTTCAGTTGTTGAAGTAACTTAATGCTAGTTGGTACTTGGTAATCATTCTGAATTATTCATATGTCTAACTATATTTTCGAACGTCACATCAGTTTAAAATACTATTTTGAAGGCTTATTAAATTCTGTTGAGCATCCTTCAAAATTGAGTGGCAAAAAAAAAAAAAGATTCTGGTCAATCTGTTCGTTACCCTAATCTACAGTTGCAGCTGTCATGATTATAATGTGTGAATTAAAACATAACTCTAGCTTTAGTTATTCCTAGGAGAATTGAAGCCGTCGAAAAATACTTGCTTATTTTTATCTTTCTGTTTTACTCTTTTTGCTTATTTAGTCTGTTTATTGCCCATATATTTTCGCATTGTGCTGTTAATACACTTTTTATCTATGCTAGAAACATTCTTTGTTGATTGCTACAAGATGATTCTAATTCATGTGCAAGTAAGTAATGGCTTACCTTTTATATGTTTTAGGGTAAATACTTTCGTGAGTTGGCCCTTGAAGCAGATGAAAAAGCCAGTCGAGGGATTTTTGAAGCTAGGTAATTGCACCGGGCTAGTTCTCTCTCTCATTAGAGATCCCTCGTAACATTTTCTTCGTGTATGCAGGAACAGAAATATAAAAAATACAGTCACTATCGACTTACATGGGCAGCATGTCAAACAAGCTATTGGCCTTTTGAAGCTTCACCTACTTTTATTTTCATATATTCCTTGTAAGCACCAGATTCTTTGTAATGTCAATTTCCTGGGTCTTTGCTTACACCTGCTTTTTTACTTGCATGTGTTAGGAATTAAATTATTTCCTTCTACCTATCTAATGCTTGTTTCTTTCAATTAGCTGTCCATTTCCTCAGAGTTATCACCGGATGTGGAGTGGATGGTGTTGGCAGGGGAAAGTTAAAGTTCTCGGTAAGCAACAAGCTTAGCTTTGATCTCTTCTCTTTCTTAATGACGGTAAAATGTTCCCCAGGTCTAAGAGTAAAATTTTTAAATAAGAAAGACCAATCATACCCATCCTAGCATGGGAAAAAAGAAAAATAAAAAGTGCATAAAACGCACGGCAAAATTGTTTTGACGAAAAATCAATAACGAAGTCACCTATTGCCGCGCCTTTTATTTTTCTCTATCATATGCTTTCTATTGGATTTACAAAATCTTGCGGTGCTATCTTTCTTTTGCTTTCTTTTGTTACTTCGTAATTTGTACCTGCTCTTCCCCAATTATATGGTTTCTTCCTAAATATGTACAAAATAGCTTTTATATGTAAGGGAAATCTCGCAGAGATATAATTCCACTAATTTTCCATGACTTAATACTTCTTACAAGACATAATCGGCAAAGAATTCCCATTTCTTAAATCTCTTATCTTAACTTTAACTCAGTTTATACATAACTTAATGCCTATTATTATTATAGGTAATTGGGCTTGCAAAGAAGGAAGGCATAGAATGGAGCGAAGAGAATGCAGGGACTGTAATTCTCCGGCTAGATGGGGCGAGGGAGTATAGTTTCGTAGAAGACGATAGTGATTCCGAGTAACTGAAGCTCGATTAATCTGGTCAACGGAGTGTGATTAACTGCTGATTTTTTTTCTTTTCTTTTCAGGCTAACATATATATCTTTAAATTATCTCTTAATGTAAATTATTATAGCTGCCGTCGGGGTTTTAGGATAGGTTATGTTGTAACTATGATGTATCATGCATGTATCTTCAGATTTCCATTGATGCCAAAATGATCCTCTTCTTTCTCAAAATATTGTGCTAGTTGCAGCTTGCCCCCAGAGACTGAGATTTGTATATCACTACTGTGCTCTGTTGTCATATCTGATTAGATAATCATATTTTAATTAATTGTCCCAGGAGTTTCTGATAAATGATCTCAAGCCCTTGTTTTGTATTAATTAAGGTAGAACTTTAAACACTTGTCGTGCTTTATGTTTGTTGTAATTATTTATTTATTTTGTGATTGTTTTGTTATATCGTTTCGTATTTTTCATCGGTATTTTAGAAATAATTAGTGGGAGTTTGGGATCTATTATTTTGTGCTTGTTTGTGCTTTTATTGATTCTCTGTAGTACGTGACATTTTCATTTTTCAGTGGACAGTTATAATGTGAGGGCCATATGGTGTTACTGCTGACTAGTATAAGGGTAAATTACATTTTTGGTCCTCAAACTATGAGGAGTGACACTCTGGTCCTTAACCTATAATTTATGAGTAGTGCTACCGGTACACCCAGCTTCGGGGTGTACATCATACACCCCGAAGCTGGATGGCTGGGATTTATTAGAATTAAGCGGCATTTCTGTAGCTTCTATTCTCACCCGCCTCAACATTAAGGCGCTGAAGCGGTCAGCGCCTTTAACATTAAGTTAAAGGCGCTGAATGGCTCAGCGTCTTCAACATTAAGTTAAAGGCGCTGAATGGCTCAGCGCTTTTAACTAAAGGCGCTGAATGGTTCAGCGCCTTTACTGTTTTGCACTGAAGGCGCTGACCCACTCAGCGCCTTCAGTGTAAATCACTAAAGACGCTTACCCACTCAGCGCCTTCAGTGTAAATCACTAAAGACGCTTACCCACTCAGCGCCTTCACAGAGAAGCCATTTACACTGAAGGCGCTGAGCCAGTCAGCGCCTTCAGTGCAAAACAGTAAAGGCGCTGAGCCATTCAGCGCCTGCTTCAACGCCTTTACCACACCACCCTGTACCGGTACCGGTACATAATGTACCGGTACTGTTCAATGGGAAAAAAGTGAAAGAGTATGATCTGTAAAATTGGAGTGAAAATATCACCTCCTTAAATTGCATTTTAATCTAAGCCGTCCAATTACAGGGTGTACGATCTACACCCCTTTAAGGGGTGTACCAATAGACTTTTCCATAATTTATTATAATTTTGGTTCAAATTTTTTGAATTATTATAATTAAATTTTATAATTTAATTTAGTTGGGTGAATATTAATAAATTATTAATATAAAAGTAATGCAAAATTATTGTAATTCATGATGCTATAATAATTAAGATATTATATTATCTCTACATCAATATTTTAGTAATATTTAGCTGACAAAATTAAATTGTAAAATTTAATTATAATAATTTTAAAAATTTTAAAAATAAATTATGGTAAATTAAAGTTTGAGGATTAAAGAGTCACACCTCTCATACTAGCGGTGTCCTCAACCAGTATTTGGGTCATTTATTAATTTGCCGAACACAAAAATTAAAATTTCAATGCTACTATTAGGTAAAAAGTTGAATAAAAATTAAAAAATTAAAATTTCAATTTAATAATTAGTTTCAAAGATTAAATTTTTTTCACAAGTAACCAAAAAATTAGTTTCAAAGATTAAATTTTTTTTATACTCTTAAAACATTCTAGCTCAGCGTAGATAAATAGATTTTTTTTTTTTTTTAATAAATGAGTCTTTTTATAATTGAGCTGGACTTTAGATTTAAGTTGGACTAAAAATTAAATAATAAAAATTTATATTATCAATATTATTTATATAATTAATATATATGTATTATATATATATATCGAACCTAACACGAAGAAGTTGCTCCTAGTTCGTGTTTGGCTCATTTATTAAATAAGCTAAAAAATTTAGTTCATATTTGACTTATTTACTAAATAAGTGATTCGATCTTGAATTCATTTTGAGCCAAACAAGAGTAGCTCGCAAACTGCGAGCTAAATTACTATCCCTATCTTATAATATGCTCTATAAATAAATAAATAAATAAAACCAAAAAAGAAAATGAAGTTAAAAATTATCCTGCTTAGCAACAGTTTGGACGGGTACGTATACGTCCGTACATATCCTTTTAGGAAAAGAGAAAGGTAAACGAATCAACGCATACATTTTACCCATACATGCTCTTTGAATTCATTGGTCGTTCGCGGGCTCGGCCTCCGGGCCATCATCCCTACAAAGGAAGAAAACATAGAAACCCCCGGCGACGGTCGCGGCCGCCATCAACCACACAATCACCGCCACCGGCCACACAACCAGCCCTGCCACTCTATTTGAGAACATGGCCGTCAGCAGCGTGGCGAGGAGCCACACCGCGGACTTCAGCCGCTCCCTTTGAGGAGAGTACGGGGCAGCTCTTTCGAACTGCCTCATACACCAGAACAGAAGTAGAAGATCCAAATAAGATACCACAACGAATACCGCCGTTCCGCGGTCTCCATCGGACCGATACACGGCGGTGACCGAGTTGTACGTCAAGAAGATAAAGCCGAGGAGGATGAACCAGAAATAGCCATCAAGGTCCATTTGATTTACCCGACTAGCGATGAACACGCGCTTCGCATACTCCGAGTAAAAATGTTCTTGTTTGAGACTGAAATTAAGATTAAACACTATTTAGACAACAACTTAGTTAACAACAAAATCAAAATATAATATAATAAAATATAATTAAATAAAATGATATTGAATGCGACTGATTAATAAACGCCAATAGAAGGCAACAGCTAAAATGAAATGGATCGATTTTTTCTGAGTGAATCACATGCCCTATAGCTATGAACGTTCATTCAAACAATAAATAATTGGATTTTTAGTTATCTCACTATAGATTCAACAATTCTGTCCGAATTAATTAATTAATATATATATATATATAAACACTAATTGGATGATTCGATTTTCGAATTCGGCAAGAATTAGTTGGATTCGAACTCGGACTACGAAAGCTAAAAAGATGTGGAATGGATCGAAGGGCCCATCATCAATATTCTTTTTTTTTTTTTTGGTTGAACTTAAATCACTAATGTCCTCCTTCATCAATCCTTATCAACACGCGAGATCATTCTTAGCTTGTAGTTCTCGATATTCTTCAGTTGAGTAAATTGCAGGAGAGGCTATAGCTTTCACCTTCAGCCACCAAAATGAGTGCTCCCTTTGGAATTGCGTGAAAATTACATAATGTGCGGAGAGAAAGTGTAACACCCCAATAGTTCTATATCGGATGAAAAAAAAAATTTAGATATATGAGATCATATACGTTAGTAATATACTGGGCTTAAGTATTATCGGCTGTGATTTGGGCCCAACGAATTATTATTGTTAACGGATCGAATTGTCACAAATAGTATCAGAGACGAATACCAACCGGAAGTGTGAGAGTTATGCGGAGCAAAATACTACACCATGTGTTTAATAGGAGCCACCTCATGAGTCTGATCTGGTTTGGACCCGCCTGGTAATTCTGATCTACATTTTGGATAGGTGGTTTAGGCCCAACGAATTATTATTAGTAGCGAAAACCCCACGAGGATGTCAAGGTCAACGGGGAGAGTTTGTAAGGTGGTTTGGACCCAATGAGTTATTATTGCTTGCGGGTACTCGACGAGAACGTCAGAATCAATGAGGGGAGTTTGTAAACCATACACGCTGGTAATAATAATTGGACTTAAATATTTTAGGTCGGTGGTTTAGGCCCAACGAATTATTATTACTAGCGAGTCTGATCGTCACAAAAAGTATGAAGAAAAAATAATTTATTCTGTATATTGTAATGAGTCAATTACAATATACTTTCTGCGGTTCTATCGAAAAACACAGAAGTATATTTTTATATATTTTTACTCTAATTTTATTTTATTTAATAACGTTAGATAGACATCAATAACACACTGGTTTGAATTTGGCACCATTTTTAGTTTTTCTATAGTCTTACTTTCTTATCAATTATTGAGACTCTAACCTATAAGAAGAAGTTGAGTACTTTGACGGTAATCTAATGGATGAAATAGATGATGTATTACTTTATTATCAAAAAAAAAAAAAAAAAAAAAAAAAAAAAATTAATCAAGACTAATGACACGTAATTAATCTCTAAACATGCACCCTTAAATAAAAACTTATAAACATGCATCATTAAATAGAAACTTTTTTTTTAAAAAGCAACATTTATTTCTCTTGGGAAAAAAAAAAAAAAAAAAAAAAAAAAAAAAAAAAAAAAAAGCTGCACATTGTCATTCCATGAAAAGATGAGTTCGAAATTCAAAACAAATTATTCAATAAAAAGGCACTGCTTGCTCGGATATAAGGAGGAAAATAAACCGCATAAGATTAAAACTGCTGTTTCACTTTTCTAATTCTTTAATTAATTTAATATTTTAACTAATCTAATTATTTTATTAATTAATTATTAATTTATTAAATATTAACAGGTTGATTTATTAATTTATTAAATTATTTGTGATGAATTAAATTATTAATTAACCGTATATATTGTTAATTATTTTATTTAATTAATATTTAGAATTATCTAGCAGTATTAATAATTAATTAGTTAATTAAATAAATTAGATTACTATTTAATTAATATTTTTATATTGATTAATTAGATAAAATATTATTATTTTAAAGGTATAATTATTCTTATTATTCCTATATAATAAAGATTCTTCACTCACACAAGCAAAGGACCACAATATTTTAATTCCTTTTAATTTTAGTATTTCAAAGTTTTCTTAGTTTTAATAGCTTAGGCGGATGCATATTTACAAAACTCTATAGAGTTTTTATTATGTGATTTTGGTCTGAATAAAATACGAAATTATGTAACTATAAAAGAATTTCACAGTTTTATTTTTAAACTCGTTGTATACATATGAATATATGATACAATTTCACAGAATTTCTAGCAAATAAAATTTAAAAATTTTAAACTATAAATTCTAAAAGTTTAATTTTAAATTTTAAATTTTAAATTTTAAATTAAAAATTAAAAATTAAAAATTTAATATTTGATAATTTGAAATTTAAAATTTGTAGTTTGAAATTTAAAAAATGAAATTTAAATTTAAATTTAAATTTGAAATTCAAAATTCAAAATTTAATATTTAAAATTTAAAATTTAAAATAAAATTTGAAATTTGAAAATTTAAAAAATTAAAATTTGATATTTAATTTGAAATTTGAAATTTAAATTTTAAAATTTAAAATTTAAATCTAAAATATAAAATTAAAATTTTAAATTTTAAAATTTAAAATTTAAAGTTAAAGGTTAATTTTTTTAAAAAAAAAATATTTAAAATTTAAAATTTTAATTTTTAAATATATATTTAAACGTTAAATCATAAAAATAAAAAATTTAATATTTAAAATTAAATCATAAAAATTTTCTATTAAAATTCAAAATTTGATGGAGAGTAGGATGGAGGTCCAAAATATTGAAATTTTTGTCCTGATTGAATTATTATTTTACTTTATTTTTTAAGATATATATAGCTTTACTCCAAATATTTGTGTTTTTTTTTTTTTTTTTTTCAAACACCTTATAGAACAAAATTTCTACAAGCATTGTAGGGTATCCAAGAGGACTTTTGGCTTGGCTTGGCTGAGCTATAAAAGAGAATTAGTTGTATGAAGGATAAGTATAAATTTTAGAACAAGCTGAAATTAATGTAAATTGTAAATTTGTGTTTGGTTGAATTTTAGGTTAGTATTAGGTATAAAAAAAAATAGTATTTGAAAATAATTGAAGAATAAGAGGAATAGAAAATTAATTTTTGTGTTAAAAGATTAAAATATTTTTTTCTTTTTAGTTTTTATTTTCAAAATTAAAATTTCAAAATTTATTTAAATTTTAATATTTATTAATTTTAATTTTTATAAAAAATTTAAATGGGAGCAAAAAAAAAAGTTAATTTTTAAATTTTAAATCGAAGTAAAAATTTTAATTTTTAAATTTATATAAATTATAAAAAATATATAAAAAAATTGTATAAATTTTAAAATTAATTTTTTTTTACAAAAAAAAATAAAATAAAATTTTTATATTTATTAAAATATAAAATTAAAAAAAATTAAAATTTATAAAATAAAAAATTTAAAATTTAAATATCTTTTAAAATTTAAAAATTCTAATTTAAAAAAATAAAAAAAAATAATAAAATCAAAAAAGCATATATATATATATAAAAAAAAAGAAAAAAAAAGAAAAAAAAAAAAAAAAAGGACAGAGTGCCCCTTGGGAAGGGGCACTCTGTTCCGGCCTGTTTGGGGGAACCGAAATCCCTCCCTAATACCGGGTTGTCCCGGTTTTTACCGAGACAACCCGGTAAGGGGGAATAGGTATACCCGCCTATCTCCCCCATTCCAGTTTTGTTTTGGCTCCGTTTGGGTACAAGAACTAGGGGGATAAGGGGGATATTCCTCTTTGTACCCAAATAATAAAAAGCTGTTTGGAACAGCTGTTCCACCTAATTCCGAGATTAGGGAAAAATAACTGTTCCTGGAACAACTGAGTTGTTCCACCTCCAATTTTTTTTTTAAAAAAATTAATTAATTTTATTTTAAATTATAAGTTATTTAAATTTATAAAATTTAAAATTTATTTTATTATTTTATAAAAATTTAATTTTCTCTATTCTTTTTATTCCTCTTTAATTTATCAAACACAATTTTCTTTATACCCGGTATAACGTTTATATCCACCCAAACATAAATTAACATTATTTACTGCTAATACCATAATTTATACATATTCCCGGTATAACTAAATTTTTTTTATACCCGATCGAAACGCAGCCCTTTGTACCCAAACCAAACGCCATCTTGTAGAATTGTTCTAATCTCGTAACTAGTTGTTCCATTTTCAAATAATATATATTAATTAAAATAAATTTAATTTTTTATTTCGTAATAATAAATTTAAAATATTAATAAATTAAACTGAATGAGCATGAGTAAAATTACAAACTATAACAAATCTAACTATATATATATATATATATATATATATATATATATATATATATATATATATATATATATATATATATAAATTTAACGATTAAAAAATAATAATAATAAATCTGAAGATTAGATAATGCATTCTCTCAAAAAAAAATTAAATAAATAAATTTAGCGACAAAAAAATATATCTAATAATAAAAATAATAATAGATTTTACGTGTGACTAAATCCTTAGTAAGTGCAATCTAAATTAGCTAAATGCATAAAAAATAAAAAAAAAAAATACAAAGAAAAAAAGAAAGAAGAAAAGGGGGGTGAGCACAAGTTGTAGAACTCACAAACAGAGATCAACTACACGGATGACGCCACCAACGTCGGAGCGCACAAATCCGGAGCCTCTCACATCCTCTTATTCGCCTACGCTGAAATTAAAGGAGGCACCGCTCGGTGTATTGATGCTTAAATCAGCTAATTCTTATAATAAAAATGAGAAAGAGAAAGAAGAGAGTGCGTGTATACCATATATATATATATATATATATATATATATATATATATATATATATATATATATATATATATATATATATACACACGTGACTTTGGCGGTGCGGTTAGGTTAGTCAATAAAAATAATAAGGTTAAATTATAGAATTTTTTTTTTTTTTTTGTAATATTTTATTTTTTCATTTTATTCTTTTGTCTTTTAAAAGTCTATATTTTATTCTTTTGTAATTACTGAATTATCTTTAGGGGACAACGGCGTTAACAGAGGAACTAAATTGATGAAAATGTCTTTATCTTATATTAGAGGAAAAAAATAATGGAGGAAAGATAAATAATTTAGACTTATTTTTCGTCATTTTTGAAGAGTATTTTGAATATATCCAATAATATTTTTAAAAAAACTGACGGCTCACTCACGGAATCGTGACGACAGGAATAAATACATATTTTGATAATTACGAGGGAGCAAAATATAGATTTTTAAAAGACAGGAAAGCAAAATGAAAAGGTAAAATATTACAGAAAGATTTTCTATAATTTAGTCATATAATAAATCTGCTTATTATCTGATGCATGATTTAATTTATAAAAAATAAAATAATTTTTTAACATATCAATACGGACCTCTCCTCCTTGCGATGACTTATCCTCGCGGTGACTTAGATCGAAAGACTTAAGTAGTGGGACGAGTCCACCATGAGACAGATGAGACCGTTGTTCGGTGAACATGACCTTCCAGAGACTTTTTTTTTTTTTTTCTTTTTTTTTCTTTTTTTTTTTTTTACCGTCATGTTTCACTGTATTGCGTAGTTTATTTTTTTTATTTTTGAATAAATTGAATATTGTGTTAATTTTTTAAAAAAATAAAAATTTTGTTGAGAAGTATTAAATGGAAAAAAAATTATGGAATTAATAATTGATCGTACTTTCAGAAGTCCTGCGTAGCAAATGGGTGACACGTGGCATCTTCGTGTAAATATATCATACAAATGAAATATTAATTTTAATCTTACAAATATATTTTTTAAAAAATTTTAATAATTAAAAAATATATTTGTGATTAAATATAATATTTAAAAAAATAGAAAGATAATTTTATCTTACTCACTAATCAAGATTAATTATATTTTTCTAATATATCGATATGAAAAATATATATGAAAAATTATAATTTTTGAAAGAATAAATATAAAAAATTAAATTTTACAGAAATAAATTTATTTTTTTATATATTTATAAAAAATTATATAAAATTAACCCTGCATATTATATTAATATTAAAGGTATGAAAGAAATTCGAGTTAGTTGATGCGCTATTAATTTTGAAAATATTTTAAATTTTGAATGTTGGCGCGCTCTTAATTTTGAAAACATTTTAGATTTTGAGTGTCCCGGGTGCGTTGGCCACGGTTCAAAAGAAAAAAATATATATTGGGTTAAAAAAAAAATTTATTTGTACATTAATTTTTAATTATATATTTTATATTTTATTCATATCTAACGAGTGTAGTGTCACTCTTACTAATTATATGATTATAATTAATAAAAATATCTTATTTATTGAGGTAGCGTTTGGATGTGGCTTAAACCTGGTTTAGTTATACCAGGTATAGGTATAAAGTAAGGGATAAACCTGGTTTAAACCTAAAATGTGTTTGGGTATAAAGGGGGATATCCCCTCTTTATACCCTTCCCAAACAGTGCCTGAATGACTAGAAAAAATATAAATCATACTAGCTCTTGGATTAAAGTGCATAGAAATTTCAATCAAATATAGTTATTTTGAAATCGATCTTTTAATTTTCTTTTTGGATCTTTTAATTTTTAGTTTTTTTATTTAAGTTATACATTTAATTTACTTAATTTTTTTTATCAAATTAAATTATTATATTAGTTAGTAAGTAATAATTAATCAAATTTTATTAGCTTCTTTATCATTTTTTTTTTAAGAAATATTTTATATGCAATCCAAGAATCTTTTTTTCTAACCAGTATTTTAACATTCCAATTTTTTTAGTGGTCAAAATTCAAAAAAAATTATCTCACTCCTTGAATAACTCGAAAGTAGGATTTATAAATATATCATGTCCTCATGTATCTTTTTTGTTTTAACTTTGAAATTTTTTTATAGTATTTAGTCACCTATTACTAAGAAATATATGGCAATTTGGTGACTACCAGCAATATTTTTAAAAATATCAAATAGTAATTATATTTTTATAAAATTTAAGTTATCAAGTTTATCCTTTTAAAAAAAAATTCATCTGCAAATATATCATTATGTTATTAAATTTTAAATAATTATGAGCTAACAAAAGTAATTAACTCCGGTCAGATAGGAGGAAAATAATTTTTTTATCTTATATATATATATATATATATATATATATATATATATATATATATATATATATATATATATATATATATATATATATATATATATATATATATATATATATATATATATATATATATGAGTAGAGCTTATATGCTATCAAAAGTACAAGATAATTCATATTTGTGAATTTTTTATCATTAAATTTGTATTGAAATTTGTGCTTTTTATTTTATCTTTCTCTCTCTTTAGTTAAATTTACAAACGACATTAATCCCAATACAAATCCAATAGTAAAAAATTTATAAAATTACAAATAATTTTTAATAAAAATATAAAATAATTAATATAACTAATAATAAAATAATAATTTTTTGGTAAAGAAAATAGCATTCCTCTTATTAAGGCAAATCTAATTATACATCCCAAAACAAATTTACATTCTTAAATGGGTGCATTATTGATGGTATACGTGTACAATTAATATTGCTCAAGCAAATACTATATATATATATATATATATATATATATATATATATATATATATATATATATATATATATATATATATATTGAATATTATTGAATAATTTGTTCTTATCGTGACTTACGTTCCGTAGTCTTTGGGCGTGAATCTCGATTTCGCCAAACCTAACAATTGACTCAAGGTGAGGCCACCTCCGGAAATTACGCCGCAAATATTTTATTTAGAGTTATATTATTCTCGTTTATAATATTTATTCGATTGATTCAAAAAAATATACCGATTTTATATTTTTATAAAAATAAATTATTATTTTAAATTTTATAGTTTCGATTCAAAATTTTAAAATGTGGCTAAAATATTTTTATTTTTATTTTTATATATTTACGTCGTCGTAATATTTCACTCTTTTATCTCGATCACATCTCTGCCGACGTCAGTTCAAATTTAATGTAAATTACAGAAGTGAGCTACCATGTAATAGAGTGCATAGCCGTGGATGGTGATGATTACGAGAGTACCAAAAAATTTAAGAACGACGGGACGGAAGAACTCTTTCAGCAAGCGCAAGAGGGCACGATAAAGAAAAAAAAAAATATAGAGGGCGCGGAAGAGGGCACGATAAAGAAAAAAAAAATATAGAGGATACAAATAAAAATAAAGAATAAAAAATATTATTTATTTTTTTTAAAAAAAATCATTATATATCATCGCTACTATAGAAAATATCAATTATCGAAGAAAAAAAAAGATAAAGTTGTATTATTTAGATGAAATTATATTTTTTCAAAAGAACGATGTACTGTTGAGACGAAAATTACACTTTTTGAAATAAAAATTATACTATTTGAGACACAACTTGCGCTCAAACCTGCCGCGCGAGAGCTCCAACGCGAGAGCCATGGCGTCATCATCTTCGATGGTCTACTCCCCCACCACCGAGCCCGACTCCCTTGGCCTGGAGCCCGCATGAATCAATAATTAAAGTGTCGTGACACGGAGGCGTGCCGATGATTGTCTAGTATGGTACGACATAAGTACAGTTCCGTGTTGCACATGTAGCACGCTTGTGTATCGATAGATACGCATGATCTTCTAATGAAACGCTTTGATATGATATTTTTAATCTTTTTTTTTTTTTTTGCTCCCAATAAGTTTTTATAACACTATTTTAAAAAAATTATTTAATAATTATGAATATTAGTTATATATAGTTTACTATACTCACCAATTAATATAGTGGTCAGTTTTTTATATTTAAAAACAACTATATTTCATAGAGAATAAAAATTTAAATATAATAATAAAATTCACAAGTATAATAATTATTTAAATTTATATCTTTACAGAAAAATAACTGTCACGCCCCTGTGTCGAACTGTGACCTGGGCTCGCCAACAAATCCGCCACCCATATGAAAAATCTCGCCTAGGCGAAGCGTCTAACTTGCAAAATATAGTACTATATATAGCTATACAAATATCAGAGCGGGAATAAAATACTGTAAAATAAAATCCAATCACTGTACATCACGAAATAAAGAACAATATCCATCTTCTCAAATATAAATAATCATCATACAATATCCTCAATACAGCATCTCTCAACTCCAAATGTAGCACGCTTGTGTATCGATAGATACGCATGATCTTCTAATGAAACGCTTTGATATGATATTTTTAATCTTTTTTTTTTTTTGCTCCCAATAAGTTTTTATAACACTATTTTAAAAAAATTATTTAATAATTATGAATATTAGTTATATATAGTTTACTATACTCACCAATTAATATAGTGGTCAGTTTTTTATATTTAAAAACAACTATATTTCATAGAGAATAAAAATTTAAATATAATAATAAAATCCACAAGTATAATAATTATTTAAATTTATATCTTTACAGAAAAATAACTGTCACGCCCCTGTGTCGAACTGTGACCTGGGCTCGCCAACAAATCCGCCACCCATATGAAAAATCTCGCCTAGGCGAAGCGTCTAACTTGCAAAATATAGTACTATATATAGCTATACAAATATCAGAGCGGGAATAAAATACTGTAAAATAAAATCTAATCACTGTACATCACGAAATAAAGAACAATATCCATCTTCTCAAATATAAATAATCATCATACAATATCCTCAATACAGCATCTCTCAACTCCAAAAAGGGAGGTAAACTAAAACTATAGTACATCAGTCTCTCAAAATACAAAAGATCCATCTCAAAGTAAATAATAATGATCCAGTTGACAGAACTAGGAATCTCCAATCAGGGGATACAGCTACACTCCTCGGGCGGTAAGGATCTAGCTCGTGACTCCCTCGCCTCGAACCACGACCGAAAGATCAGCAACTCTCGCAGAAAACTCTGCAAAACATGAGGAAGAAAAGAGAGAAACAACAATGGGAGTGAGAACCACCAGTAAACCAGTAGCCTCCCCCTGTGGGTAAAGTCTCAAACTCCGACGAACCCACTAAGTCTACCAGAGGCAAGGAAAAAGGAAAAGTGGTAAGGTAAATAAACAGTTGAAACTGGAAAACCACCACTAGTATGCCTCCAAATACAGTACCGAAAGGAATGACTGTATATATGCATCAGAAAACAGTATCTATTCAAATAAACCCAATCTAGCCACCAGTAAAAACCGGTACTGCCTGCTGCAGCCCTCATTATCGGGCAAGTAAAGCCGCGCCGATGTGATAGCAAAAACTCAATAACTGTCTGACCCCAACGCTCCGGAGGGAAACTCGAGGGAAACTACCCACACGAGGAAAGTAACCATGTCACAAGTATCGTAAAAGCAGGACTGGATCACTACTATGTTCAAATGGAACAAATCCCTCCACTAAAGAAACCCCGATCCCCAATCTGATGCAAAGATAAACATCCGGTCAACCACCCGACGTCCGCGGTCGCCGCAATACCCCACAATCCACAATCAAGCCCAACAACCGATACCCGGTCAACCGCCCAATATCCGCGGTGGCCGCAATACCCCACAATCCACAATCTGGTGAAATAATCAATATCCAGTCAACCGCCTACTGTCCGCGGTTGCCGCAATCCCCCACAAATCCATCATCAAGTACACCCTGTCCCCGACCCCAAGGTCTCGGCTACACTATCCCAAACCCATGCTCGAACTTGAGCAACATGAACTAAAAGTCTATATGAGAAGGAGAAAGGAAACAATCATGATTTTTCCTAAGTCAAGTCCCAATATGATAGTGTAGCAATAAATAGTGGCCTAGCTAGCTGTCCATACAAGCATGCAAATGTCCTCATGAAAATTAAAAGAGAGTGTATCAAATAGTAGCTCCACATGTGTGTTAAATAATAGCCCCGCATAGATATAACCATCATGCTAAAATCACTAGCCAACTACACATGTCTATAATCCATGGTCCATAATAAATCATCCAAGTGGTACCCGCACATAGATATGTCATCTTGTCCCAACAAATAATCTACTTTCATAAAAGTCTATGTGCTAACATGGCATGCTAATTTGACATCACAATAATCTTTTCACAATCATGTTCTCGCATTTAATATTTCCCCCATAATATTCCCAACATGATATATCCACAAGATTAGTCTCACATGATAGGCTCACATTTATTTTGATTTAAGCATGGATGTCAAGGGGTGATCAATCAATAAGTCCAAAATGGGGATTTCTCTAATAAACTTAGTGAGCAAGTCAAAAATTGAGGTATGCAACAACCACCCACCTCGAAATGCGCAATCCACAGCTGCAAAAGTCTCTTCGCTGTCCAACATTCTTTTCCTCGCAAAACACCTAAAAACTGCGAACCACTGCACAAGAGTCACATTCGGCATAAAAGCAAATCCCCAAAAACAGCCCTTTGCTGTTTTGCAAAACAGTACGGAAAAACAGGGATTTTCATCTCTGCGCAGTCCTCCAAAAAAATCCAAAAAAATCACAGTTGTGATCCTCGCGACGAGTAGATGCAAATCGAGTACTTATACGGCCTGTTCCGATGCCCGTAGGCCGAGATATAAATCAATCAAGCCCGCGCTATCCATAAAGTCACCACAGAAAAATAGGGTCAAAAGGTGCCTCGGGAATCGTGCCAAAACCCAAAACAGAGTGAAGAGATCAACACAAAAATCGAAGGCCTACCCTTAGGAACATGCTGCCACAAGAATCATCCAAAAATTCCTTCGGGGTAGCTCAGGGGAGCTCTCGGACTAAACTGTGACGGAAAAACCCACTGAAAGAGGAACGTCGCAGTGTGCCGAATCGCAGATATCGCCGATGTCGCGGTCTCCAAAAATCTCTAAATCCCTGGAAGTGGTGGAGCACAAGTGGGAGAAGCCTTTGTGAAAACCCCAGCTCGGAAATCCCAGAAAAAACCCAAGAAGAAGAAGATGGAAGTCTATTTATAAGCTCAGCCCAGGCCTACTTAAATTCCGAATTTGGGCCCGGAAATCGGGCGCCCGAAAAGATTCGGGCCCAAAATCGCGCCCGGCCCGGCCCACTCGGCGAGCGTCTGGGCGTGACGCGTGTCCCGAACACGGGACAGTGGCGCCCAGCCTCACGGGCGCTGCCACGTGTCCAGCGCAGATCAGCAGGGTAGGTGGCGCCCGCCAATGGCAGGGCGCCACCTGGCGCTCGCGTGCCTGACGCACGCTGGCCCGCCCGCCACGCCAGCCGGGCCGCCCTGCCACGCCGCCTGCCACACCCGCACGCGCACAATGGCTCGCCCAATGCCCGCGCGCCACGTGTCAGCCCCGGGATCCGCTGCGCCCGGTGCACACGCCCCGTGCACCCGCTGAATCAGAATCCACCACGTGTCCCATGCACCGCCAATGGGAAGCCGCCACGTGGCACACCACAGTCCACACCACCCGCCTGCGCACCTGCCTAGCCTGCTCGCGCACCCCCGCGTGCGCCGCGCCCACTGCACCGACCCAATAGCTAGCTGCCACGTGTCAACCCCCGGTCCACGCACCCGGCCGCGCGCTCACGTGGCCCCTCCTCCTAGTCCACTGCACCAGCGCTCCACTCCGTGGACCGGGAAGCGTGCGTCGGCCAATCCGCGGCTGCCACGTGTCCCTCCCGCCGGTCCACGGCTTCCCATGCACCAAAATGCACCAGAAACTTTCGGGTATCCGTTTTTGGGCGTCCGGACTCAGAAAAATACAAATAAATAGCCGTTTTCTATCGTTTTTCCGCGCTGAATCCAAATACGGCCTCCGCTTTACGCAAAACTAATTCTATTTTTCAACGAAAGCATCCGAAAGGCAAACTTGATTCATTTTTTCGCGCGGAATCTATTCCTTGAGTCTGATTCACACACAAATACTTCCATCTCCCAAAATAGTCCTCCAGAAGCCGCTGATCAAGCCGTAACCCTCTAATGAAGATCCGGGTCATCACAATAATTGCTTAGTTTCATATATAAAATTATATTTTTTTTCATTTTTTTTAATATTAATATATTAATTCGACGAGAGATCATATAATGGCCAGAGTAACCAAAATAAAATAGCAATTGCACTCATAATTTTTTTATTTTTATTTTTTTTAAAAAAATATTCATTAAAATTTTGAAGAGAATAAATTTTTTAAAAAATTTAAAAAAAGTATGAGAAATGATTATTTTTTAAAATTGTTTTAATTTTATTTTTTAAAATTTTTTTTTAAAAAAATTATAAAATATAAAATTAGAAAAATATTTTTTTTTCAAAATTTTAATAAATATTTGTAAGATTGATTTATAGTAATTCGACGATAGACCGTATGATAGTTAGATTAACTATAATACAATTGCAATTACTTTGATAATTATTTTTTAATTGAATTTTTAAAAAATATTTATTAAATATTTGAAAAAAAATTATTAAAATTTTTAAGAAAAGTGGCTAAATTTATTTATGAAAATTTAGTAATAAATTATATGACAAATAAATTAAATAAATTTAAGTATTAATTAATTTAATTTAGTGTTTAATTTTATGAATACTCTTAATTTTTTAAATTAAAAAATAAAATTTTTAAAATTTAAAATATTTTTATCTCAAATCTCATATAAATACTAAATTTATTTGAAAAAAAAAAAAAAAATCACAACAAAAATAAAAGGGACGGTAACACAAGAGCCCACAAAAGAAAAAATAAAAGAAAAGAAGAGCGGAAGAGAGAGAGAGAGAGAGACGGGCAACAAAAGAAAAGAAAAGAAAAAAAAAAAAAAAAAAAATCAAGTGGTAGCACAAAGAGAAAGGGGGAGGAGATTGAGAAGACGAGAATGAGAATAATAATAATAATAATAATAATAATAATAATAATAAATCATCACTGCTGTACTGTGCTCAATAGGCAAGTGGGTATCACGTTGTACTCACTAAAATATCACGGCACGAAAGGTCCGATGAGATCTCCGATGTATCATGCCTTTATGGGTGATGCTAGGGTATATATTTTATATCATATTTTATTCTGGGGTGTGTATATTTATTTTATCCGTCACATTGAGTGACAGATAAAATTCATTCCACTTCAGAATAAGATAGAGTGTAAAATGTATACAATTTATAAAGAGTACAGATAAAATTTATTTCACTTCAGAATAAGATGAAATATAAAATATACACCTTTTATAAAAAGTACACTTATATATACCCTGCCTTTATATTAAAGCACGGTACATGCCGGTCGATACTATACGCACGATACTTTATTTTTAATTATAAATTAATTAGGCGAAAATAGATGGAGTGGTAGGACCACTATAGACAAACTAATAGACTATTATTTGATCCGGACATGTTAATACTGCCTGTGTAGAGAGAGATGCAGGCGGGAAGAGATTAATTAGAATATAGTAGTAAGGCTGTAGGGTTGATACAAATTATTATTATTATTATTATTATTATTTAAATAATAAATTATTTGTTTTATTCATAAAGTGACATAAACTTCCAATAAATGTGAGACAATCAAAGCCTCCAGAAAAAGAGGAAAAAAAAAAAAAATGTATATTGCGAAGAATTTTAATTGGAGTTGAGGGTCGTCCTCTAAAAATAATACTATTTCTTTCTAATCAGATTGTCTATCATGTTGCTGAAAGTTTGATAAATTTATTTATCTAAAAATAACACTATTTCTTTCTAACCAGATTGTCCACCACGTAGCTGAAAGTTTGATGAATTTATATATTTATCTAATTATGACGATCAATTTTGCTACAACATTTCTTTCAAAATCTTATTACACCATTCTCATGCAGTGTAATAGGCGAGTCATTTGTCGAGCAAAAAAATAGATACCAAAAATAAAAATATATACCTTGAAAAGAGATGGCTGCAAGTTCACAAATTATTATTATTATTTTAGTTAAAAATATGAAGTAATTAGGTTTCGAATATCAACAATCAAATTTTTTTGTCACTTGCATTAGAGACAGATGATTATTATTAATTAAATTATTATGCTAATTAAGAATGAAAACTCTACTCTTAGGCCTTAGCTAAGCCTAAATAACAGGACAAAAATTTTATGGGCATCATTCCCAAACTAATTAGTTTGGAAACGATACCGTCAATACGGATGGGCGCCAACACCGCATGGCAGAAGCGGCGTCCATTCATGCCCACCCGATTATTCTCTCTCTCTCTCGACTTAATAAAATTGTATGTCTGGATAGATGTTGTTTCGTCATGTCCATCCACATCGTCCCGAACTATTTGTTTGGAGATGATGCCTACAAAATTTTTGCCCTACGTAACGTGGCCACTCAGCCTTGCCCGGGTCAAACTTTGTTTCTTTGTAGTGGTAGTGTGGGAGCTTTGCTGTGAGTGCTAGCAAGGGAGGCAAGGAGGGGTCAAACAACAATATAATTTTCATTCAAACAATATAATTTTTAAACAATATAATTTTTATTCAAAATATATAATTTTTATTTCAAACAGTACAATTTTCGTTTAAAAAATATAAATTTTATACGAACAATATAGTTTTCATTCAAACAATATAATTTTCGTTCAAAAAATATAATTTTTTATTTTAAAGAGTATAATTTTCGTCTTAAAAAGCGCAACATTTATCTCAAATAGTATTACATTCTTCTAAAATAATATAATTTAATTTTAACAATGCAATTTTTTTTCCTTTTTTTTTCATCTCGCGTTTTTTGCCTTTTCTCTTGTAGCGAGTAGCGACGATATATAATAATCTTTTTACGAGAAATTTTTTTATTTTATTTTATTTATTATTATTTTTTTATTATTTATATTTTTTTTTTGCAGTCACCGTACTCGCCGAAAGAGCTCCACTAACCCGTCATCGGTAAATCTTTCAGTGGTTCTTGCTTTCTCACTATTCATGACCATGCGCTTCCCTGCAAATTTATTTACGTGAGATATATATTAGATTTGAGCTGACATCGGTGAAGATATTGCCAAGAAAAAAGGGTAAAGCGCAGCGTGGATATTAGGCGGTGGAAGAGAAGGAGAAAGAAGAGGAAGGAAAAAGAAAAATGAGATAAAGAAACGACGAGAAGGAGGAAATCGAATCTCAAAAGAAAAAAAAAACGAGAGAAAAAGAAAAGAAGAATATTTTAATTAATTTTTTAAAAATTCGGACCGAATCTATAAAAACAAGAAGGCCGGCCAACTTTTGCAACATCTCAAAACAAATAAATTTTTTAATACAAATTGGCCACATTTTTCCAAGTAAAATATTTTAGTGAAAAGTTGCATTTTTATTTTTTATAAAAAATAATTTATGAAAAATAAAAATTCAATGCCCAAATTTTGTGCGAATAAGTTTTAGGAGCCGTTTGGATCGGATATAAAAAAAAGAATAAGTTCTTATTTTTTTTTATACCCAAATTCTATTTGGAAAGAGAGAAAACAATATTTTTTTATTTTTTTTTATTTTTTGAGAATAAACTGTATAAATCTAGAGTTGCTATTCCATCCCTCGTTCGGACGTAATTAAAATAAATATAATTTTAATTATTATATTAAGGTTTTAATTAATTTAATATTTTATTAACTAATTATTTAAATATTAAATAATTAACTAATTAAAGAATTAATATAATAATTAAAATTATAAATCATTCTTACCTCCTCATTTAACTTAACGGTTGGATTTTAATCTTAAAATTATAAATCATATTTACCTCCTCGTGATTTGCACTACTCCGCCAATTAAATACCTCCTTATGCTAATTTGTAAAATATTATAAAATCTATATATAAGTATAGCATTAATCACGAGGTAAGTATGACATAAAAATAAAATAAGTACATTAAGGGGTGTTTGATTCAAGGATTAAAGTGCCGCCCGTGCCGGGCCGGCACGGGCGGCACGTACCGTGCCCCTCAAAGAGGGGCACGGTACAGGGGGGGTCTCGGACCCCCCCTGTCTCGAACGATACCCCCAGGGTATCGCTCAAGACAGAGCGATACCCTGGTGGGTATCGCGTGCCGTGCCGGCCCGTGCCGGCCGGCACAGCCCGTTTTCCTTTTTTTTTTTTTTTTGTTTTTTTTTTTTGTTTTTTTTTTTGTTTTTTTTTTAGATTTTTTTCTGTATTTTTTAAAACAGGCATAGTTAGGTGTTTTTTTTTTCTTTTTTTTTCTTTTTTTTTTAGTCACTATGTAGAAAAGAGGGAATACAAGAGTTATGTTCTGTACAATCTCTCGATCTCACTCTAGGGCAAATAAAAGAGAAATTAAGGTTTTTCCTTAGCGGATCGGATCCGTACCGCGGGGGCCTCCGCCCTCCGCACCCCCCGTCCGATGTCAGTGGTGGGCTTCGGGCTCGGGCCTAACGGCCCGAGCCCTTCGCTTCCACCACAGACATCCACAAAATTTCGAAGTCGCACCGCGAAGCCGTCGGCGAACCTGAATCATAATATCGAAGCGATTCTGATTTTGAGTCACAACTAACAAGTATGTTAATTGGTGAGTGTAGTAAGCTATATATATAGTCAATATTCACAATTTTTATTCTCTATGAGATATAGTTATTTCTATTCTCTATGAGATATAGTTATTTCTATTTAGAATTTATTTATTATATTGTTATTTCTATTCTCTATGAGATATAGTTGTACTTTATATATTAAAAATAATTATCAGTATGTCAATTGGTAAGTGTAGTAAGCTATATATAGTCAATATTCATAATTTTTTGACTAAACAGTTCAAAACAATATTATAAGAGCTTATTGGGAACAAAAAAAATAAAAAAAAGCCGTGCCAGAGCGTGCCACTGGGAGATCATGCGTATCCATCGGCACGCAAGCGTGCCACGTGTCGGCACGGGGGCGTGCCGGTACCGTACCGTGCCAGGCGGCGAGCGGCACGCCCCCGTGCCACGGCACTTCGAACCTTGGTTTGATTCCACCTAAAAATGTGAAAAAAGTTTTTCTGAGGAAAAAAGTTTTTCATGCAATTTTTTTTTTTTTTAAGCTTAACGAGTGTTTTTGTTGTACGTAAAATCGTAAAAAATAATTTTTTTCGTAAAAAAAATTAAAGTTGGTGGATTTTTTTTTTTTTTATAGTATTTTGTTTGTAGGAAAAAAAAATTCCATCAAATATTTGTTTGGCTGATTTTGTTTTTTTTATATTTATTTGGTTTGGTAGACAAAAAAAATGAATGAAAAATGTTTTATCAAGTTTGAGTTTTTGTTTTTCGTCGATCGGCGAAAATAATAACACTTCATTTTTTTCAAATTTGTAAAATTAATTTTTCAATTTTTTTTTTTAACAGTTTAACAAACACATAAAAAATACTTTTTCAAGTTAAAAATAACTCTGTTATTGTTGACAATATTAGCCTATCTATTGACATATCTCCTACTGATAATTTGCTGCACATGTTATTATCTCCTGATTAGTATGCATGATAGAGTAGGAGGTTATTATTTCATTATGGCATTATCTGGCACCGTCGATGACTTATGATCCCATTTGGGGGTTTCCGGCTACTTGTCGTTTTTTGGTCTTTCGATCGCGAGTATTGAGTATCCGTATTGTGATCGCCATATATGCACCAGCTGTTCATTTCACGTATACCAGCGGATTGGCCTCCGTTGTGGTGTTTTTTACTGATAGAGTAGTCTGATCGACCCGTGAGTCCCATTCTCTAGATACACCTGCAGGTTTCGGGTGATATTGAGTCTCTATTCTCTTGTTGTTTCTGCAGGTGTGGGGCTTATGTCGGTTCTGGTCAAGCATTAGTTTGAGATCCTAGGGACCAACAGTGGCATCCGATTGGGTTGTTTTGATTATCAGTACACTTGACGCATTTATCTGCTTTACAGTTATTTTGCTCAGTTATTACATTACCTGTTTTACTACTTACTCGTTACTTGTTCAGTATCATTTACCTGATCATAGCTGTTTTTATATCAGTTGATTATGTCTTTACCTATCTTTTGTTTATTGTATACAAGTAGATACAACTTGTTAGTCCCCGACTCGTTGTACCCACTGTGATACATTCAGTTGTATCTCACATCCTCATGTTGACACCTTTTTTAGGTCCGTCGGGTGGTGAGATTTCGGGACGATTGTGACGCTCCAAACTTCCCAGGGGTCACACATCCTATAACTACTTTAGCTCTAGCATACTTAACTCTCTTAACCTTTTGGGTCTTGCTATCACCAAAAATGCTATAACCTGGTTAAGAGATTTAGTCATATTATATTATTTATATATATAACTAATACACATTTCAGGGGCGTCACAATAATAATGTGAGAGTATACGATAGAGTTTTCCCCCTTTTTGCTAGCTTGATAGTTGGCCTGTCACTTGTTTTATTTTCATATTTATTACTATTTATGACTTATTTATCATACAGTTTTGATCCGTAGTTTATGTTGAGTTATAGTAGTTAATTTTATCATGTGGATTCTAGTTGATTTAGATTGTCAATTCATGTGGATGATGGATTATTTCATATTATTATTTAAATATTATTAATGTTGATTAGTTAGAAACTCTAATTGCACTATTGTATATTGCCTAATTGTGCATGTGTAGAAAAAGCTATGTTCGTTTGGACCGGAGATATTATATGCGCGTAGTGGATCTGCTTACGTTCTGAGAATTGATTTTGAACTCTGATTTATGTAAAAAAAAAAAAAAAATTAAACCATATTTTCATCCTGAGACGTGACACGACACCTTACTTACCTCTATTACTTACAAGCTCTATCCATAATTCGCTAGCTCTTAGAGATGTTAATATCGTCGAGCTTCTTGTCCTTTTTAGCCGCAAGCGCTAGCTGGCGCGGTGGGAACAAGATCTGCGTCAAGGGGTGACACTCCGGTGGGGTCTATGGTGACAACGAGGGCGAGTGGTGGCGGGATGCGGGAACGAGACGGTGAGCTAGGGAAAATTGAGCTATTAAACAATATAACTTTCGAGCTCGAAAAAATTGAACCATCAAATAATATAACTTTCAAATAGTACAATTTTCATTTCAAATAGTTTATCTTTCGTCTAAACAGTATAATTTTCATTCAAAAAGTATAATTTTCGTCTTAAATAGTATAACTTTCACTCAAACAACATAATTTTCACCCAAAAATTTTAATTTTTCTTTCAAAAAGTTCAATTTTTATCTCAAATAGTGCAACGTTATTCTGAAATAGTATAACTTCATCTTAACAGTACATCTTTATCTTCATTTTTCTTTTCTTCTCTAGTTTTTGAGCTTTATTGTAGTAGTGACTATACATAATCATATTCCTAGGAGAGTTTTTTTTTTTTTTTTTCCTTTTTATTCTTTTTTTTTCACCATTTTTCTGGAGCCAGCGCCCCTCACCGGAAGCGCTCTCTTGCCCCGTCGTTGTTAAATCCTCCAGTATCTTCATAATCGTCGCCATTTATGGCTGTACGCTCCACCACAAACTCACTTTTGTGATTTATATCATATCGGAGCCGACATCGACGGAGGTGTGGTCGATATAAAATAGTAAAGCGCGGTGTAGATATTGAAATGTTGTAGATATTAAAATGTTGGAATTGATGGAGAATGAAGAACAAATTAGAAGGAGATGGAAAGAAAAAAAATTAATGAGGAGGAGAAAAACAAATCTTGTGCGAAAAAAAGAAAAAAAAAACGAGAGAAAAACAAAAAAAAAAAAAAAGAGAGAAAAAAAATAATATTTTAATTATTTTTTAAAAATTCAGATCAAAATTATATAAGTAAAAAAAAAGAAAAGAAAAGAAAAGAAAAGAAAAAAAAAAGCAAAATATCAAAACCAATAATTTTTTTTATGCAAATTGGTTTAAGTAATCTAATTAGTAAACACTTTAGGCCCCGTTTGGTTAAGGGGATAAGGGGGGAATAACCCCCTTATCCCCTTAACCATACCCAAACACTAATTAAGGGGGGGGGATTTCCTAAACCCCCCCTTAGCGGGTTATCCGCGGATAACCCGCTAAGGGGGGGGTTTAGGAATCCCCCCCCCCCCCCCCCCCCCCGGGTTTAGCCATTGAACCCGGTATTACTCTGGTCTTCGCGCGGTTACCGAGGTGAGCTCCCCGTGACCTCCATCTCTGTCTTCTTCCTCCCTTCTCCGAAGCCTCCCTCTTGCTCGAGAAAATCTTGCTCCGATCCCTTGCTCCGATCCCTTGCTCCTTGCTCCTTGCTCCTTGCTCCGAGCTCGTCGCGAGATCTCCGATCCGTAGCCGATATTGCTCCGGTATTGCTCCGATCCCTTGCTCGTTCTTCGGGTGTTGGGTTCCGGCGCGGTTAGCCAGGTGAGCAGCCCGTGGCTCTGTCTTCTTCCTCCCTTCTCCGAGTAAGCCTCCCTCTTGCTCTAATCCCTCTCGAGAAAGTGTTGCTCCGATCCCTTGCTCCTTCGGGTGTTGGGTTCCGGCGCGGTTACCCAGGTGAGTAGCACGTGGCTTTGTCTTCTTCCTCCCTTCTCCGAGTAAGCCTCCCTCTTGCTATAATCCATCTCGAGAAACTGTTGCTCCGATCCCTAGCTCCGATCCCTTGCTCCTTGCTCCGAGCTCGTCGCGAGATCTCCCAATCGAGAAACAGTTGCTCCGATCCCTCTCGAGAAACTGTTGGTTTGGGTTTAATCCTGATAAAAACCCTAGCTCCGATCCCTCTCGAGAAAGTGTTGCTCCTTGCTCCGAGCTCGTCGCGAGATCTCCCTGTTGGTCCGATCTGAGAGATCCGCTTCTGCGGCGCGCGACGGTAACCTAGTAAGCTACCTTTTTCGACATCCTCACAAAGGTAAAAAAATCTTCCATCTTGTTTCAGATAAATTTGTGCTTTTTGAAGTAATTGTGCCATCTTGTTTGTGACATCTGTGTGCTGCTTGTACTAATTGTGCCATGTAGTTTGAGAGAAATGTGTGCTGTTTGTACTAATTGTGCCATCTTGTTAGAAACAAATGTGTGTTGCTTGTTTAGATACAAATGTGTGATGCTTGAACTAATTGTGCCATGTTGTGGGAGATAAATTTGTGATGCTTGAACTTAATATGCCATCTTGTTAGAGACAAATGTGTGATGCTAGAACTAATTGTGCCATGTTGTAGGAGATAAATTTGTGATGCTTGAACTTAATATGCCATCTTGTTAGAGACAAATGTGTGATGCTAGAACTAATTGTGCCATCTTGTAGGAGATAAATTTGTGATGCTTGAACTTATTATGCCATCTTGTTTGAGACAAATGTGTGATGCTACAACTAATTGTGCCATATTGTAGGAGATAAATTTGTGATGCTTGAACTTAATATGCCATCTTGTTAGAGACAAATGTGTGATGCTAGAACTAATTGTGCCATCTTGTAGGAGATAAATTTGTGATGCTTGAACTTAATATGCCATCTTGTTAGAGACAAATGTGTGATGCTAGAACTAATTGTGCCATGTTGTAGGAGATAAATTTGTGATGCTTGAACTTATTATGCCATCTTGTTTGAGACAAATGTGTGATGCTACAACTAATTGTGCCATATTGTAGGAGATAAATTTGTGATGCTTGAACTTAATATGCCATCTTGTTAGAGACAAATGTGTGATGCTAGAACTAATTGTGCCATCTTGTAGGAGATAAATTTGTGATGCTTGAACTTAATATGCCATCTTGTTAGAGACAAATGTGTGATGCTAGAACTAATTGTGCCATCTTGTAGGAGATAAATTTGTGATGCTTGAACTTAATATGCCATCTTGTTAGAGACAAATGTGTGATGCTAGAACTATTTGTGCCATCTTGTAGGAGATAAATTTGTGATGCTTGAACTTATTATGCCATCTTGTTTCAGACAAATGTGTGATGCTAGAACTATTTGTGCCATCTTGTAGGAGATAAATTTGTGATGCTTGAACTTATTATGCCATCTTGTTAGAGACAAATGTGTGATGCTTCAACTAATTGTGCCATATTGTAGGAGATAAATTTGTGATGCTTGAACTTATTATGCCATCTTGTTAGAGACAAATGTGTGATGCTACAACTAATTGTGCCATCTTGTAGGAGATAAATTTTTGATGCTTGAACTTATTATGCCATCTTGTTTCAGACAAATCTGTGATGCTTGAACTATTTGTGCCATCTTGTAGGAGATAAATTTGTGATGCTTGAACTTATTATGCCATCTTGTTAGAGACAAATGTG
Organism: Tillandsia leiboldiana; assembly: GCA_029204045.2. Classification (NCBI taxonomy): domain Eukaryota; kingdom Viridiplantae; phylum Streptophyta; class Magnoliopsida; order Poales; family Bromeliaceae; genus Tillandsia; species Tillandsia leiboldiana. Next base: position 4,246,470 of record CM055064.1, read on the forward strand.
TGATGCTTCAACTAATTGTGCCATCTTGTAGGAGATAAATTTGTGATGCTTGAACTTATTATGCCATCTTGTTAGAGACAAATGTGTGATGCTAGAACTAATTGTGCCATCTTGTAGGAGATAAATTTGTGATGCTTGAACTTATTATGCCATCTTGTTTGAGACAAATGTGTGATGCTACAACTAATTGTGCCATATTGTTTGAGAGAAATGTGAGCTGCTTGTACTAATTGTGCCATGTTGTTAGAGAAAACTTTGTGATGCTTGTACTAATTGTGTCATCTTGTTTAGATACACATGTATGATGCTTGAACTATTCGTGCCATGTTGTTAGAGACAAATGTGTGCTGCATGTACTAATTGTGCCATCTTGTTTGGGAGCTATGTGTGCTGCTTGTATTAATATTGTCATCTTATTTGAGAGAAAAGAGAGTTGGTTGATTTAATAGTGCCCTCTTGTTTGAGAGAATTGTGTGCTGGTTGAACTAATAGTGCCATCGCCGAGTGATAATGTTAATTGATTGAACTAATATTGGGATCTTATTTGAGATAAATGTGTGCTGGTTGCACTCATAATGTGTATTAATAAATGTGTAATGTTGGCATGTTCTGTGCTGGATGTGTGTACGCTTCCTATCCCCTTTTTGTGTGTATGCGCTAAAGGAGATTTTGTTTATGATGAGAATAACAAAATCGACGATGATGACGGTTGCCATAAGTATCAGATGGCATGGCATGGATTTATAATCCACTGCAGCCCCATATCACTTGGCAATCAAATGAGTCAAATCTTTTAAATAAAAAGAAATATGTAATTGGCTGATACGCAGCATACACACAAATTGGCATATCATAAGGCAAAATGGGTGATAGGCATCGTACACACAATCAGCGCATATTAAGGCAAAGAGAAGGCAATATAAGTTTAACCATCACCCATTTCTCTCAAACAAGATGACACTATTAGTTCAAGCATCACACATTTATCTCTAACAAGATGGCATAATATGTTCAAGCATCACACATTTCTCTCCAACAATATGACAATATCAGTACAACCAATAGTCGGAAAAATGGGTTTGTCGGATAATCGCTTAAAATATCGACGATGATGACGGTTGCCAGAGGTATCAGAAGGCATGGCATGGATTTACAATCCACTACACCCCCATATCACTTGGCAATCAATTGAGTCAAATTTTTTAAATAAAAAGAAATATGTAATTGGCAGATACGCAGCATACACACAAATTGGCATATCATAAGGCAAAATGGGTGATAGGCGTCGTACACACAATCAGCGCATATGAAGGCAAAGAGATGGCAATATAAGTTTAACCATCACCCATTTGTCTCAAACAAGATGACACTATTAGTTCAAGCAGCACACATTTATCTCTAACAACATGGCACAATTAGTTCAAGCAACACACATTTCTCTCAAACAATATGACAATATCACTACAACCAACAGTCGGAAAAGTGGGTTTGTCGGATAATCGCTTAAAATATCGACGATGATGACGATTGCCAGAAGTATCAGATGGCATGGCATGGATTTATAATCCACTACACCCCCATACTCTTTTTGGCAATCAATTGAGTCAATTAAGTATTTAAATATACTAAGTTTTTACTACTGGTTGAAATTCCCCGGCAATATCCGTTCAATTAGATAGCTCCGAATATTTTCAACTATGTATTTTTCATCTTGTATGATTGAGAGTGGTACTAGTAATTCACTTTAAATTGTACTTAACTTATTGTTATCATTGTGCCAACCAAACACCTTATTCCAGATGCGTCCATTCAAGAAACAAACAAAGCATCAAGCACGAAAAAGTGTAGCTTTCGAAGGCTTCCCTAATTTCGTAGCTTCACAGGAGGGTAATTCTGGGCAGCCAGCCCAAACGCATACCCGAACCCAGAATTGGTCAGAATTGATGGACTCAATTTTTTTGTCCTTGCTCACTGAAGAGCATGCATTGGGGAACTTCGTTAATGGGGCGTTCACCAGTGTAGCCTGGGTTCGAATCATATCTGCATTCAATGCAAGGACCAACTTGCATTTGAACAAAGAACAAATAAAAAATCGGCTTAAAGTTTTAAAGCGAACATTCATGCTTTATAACACTTTAGCCAACAAGAGTGGTTGGGGCTGGGACTTTATAAACAATATCCCGACCGCCGGTGATCCAGCTGACTGGGATGCAGTGATTGCGGTAAATTTAACCTACAATCATAAAGATTTTTGTAAATGCTCGCGTACTATTCACATAATTGACATTAGACATTCATTTAAATCTTTCTCCAGGATAATCCGGCATTCGCAAAATGTCGAGGGAGGCCATTTCCGGCTTATAAGGATCTGGCCTTCTTGACCGCGAAAACAACGGCCAGTGGCCAATATGCTAATACTACTACAATGCAAGGACCTCAAATTGTTGAAAGTTCATCCTCATCTTCCCCTGGTGAGGATGCTACTCTTATTGGGGAGCGAATGTCGACTTTCAATATCTCATCTAGTCCATTTAAAGCAGGATCTTCAGAAGCCCCTCAATATGCAAATACAAGGGGGACGCAATTCTCCGACTCTCAAACCCCTACTCCTCAAAACCCAACTGTCGGAGGTAGTGCAAGTGGTAGCGGTTCTGGGGGAAAACGTCCACGCTCACCAGATCCCACAAACCCTACACCCAAAACTACCACGACTGGAGGGGGACGGCGTCGCAAATCTGACGCCGACCTTGCTGTAATCACTGAGATGGTTGAAATAGGCAGGCAAAAGCTAGAGCTTGCCCGTGAAATTTATCAGTCTGAAAAGTCGAGCAGACCAGTGATTCCAACCATCCAGGAGTGCATGGCCCGGTTGTATGCTATGCCATCTATTACTCCAGAAAGGGTGCTATATGCAGGCGAAGCCCTGAAAGAGCCAAATAATCGTCAATTCTTCATGTCCATGACAGACGAGATAGCTGAAATGTGGGTTGACTGACAAGTCGCATTGCAAAATGTCAATTATAGGGGTCTCTTTCCTGGAATTTAGATTTCGTTTAAATTTGTTTATGCTTTCGTTTTCTTTATTTAGTCCGTTGACATTCTATGTTTTATGCTACGTAGACAATATTTTCTTTATTTCGCATGATGGTTGATGTGTTTTGTAAATATTGACTTTATTAACAGTAATGTTTGAAGTTGTGTTGTATTTTATCCCCATATGTTGCGATTGTCAATGTTCAATATATATTGTACTTACAGCATAAATGGGTGATTCGAATGATGGTCATGTGTTAACCTCCACAATCAGTACCGTCTTACGAGACCTTTTAGATGATGACAATGACATATGGAATGATGTACTTGCAATGTTGATTCATCAAGGTTATCTCACATTTACGGAAACCGTCGAAAAGCAACCGTGTCGTACCCGTCCATTTACAGGGCACCAGCTAATATGTGATATCTTGAATGGTCATCCTGATCGTGGGTACGACCAATTTAGAATGCCGACCACGACTTTCATTGCACTGCGCGATGAGCTACTCCGAAAGGGATTGGTACAGAACACACGCAATATGACAATTGAAGAACAGTTAGGAATATTTCTGTTTTGCATAGGACATGGGGTAGCTAATAGGGTCATGGCTGAAACATTTCAACATTCAGGTGAAACTATCAGTCGACATTTCAACAATGTCCTTCGGGCGATTGTAATGTTGAAAGACGATTACATTAAACTTCCGCCGAATAATCTTCCGGTACATTCTCGAATAAGAGATAATGCAAATTTTCATCCATTCAAGGTATGCATAATTTTATATTTGTGATTAAAGTTAATGGACATTTTGAAATGTTATTAATTCACTTACTATGTTTGATGTTTAATGTTAGAATGCAATTGGTGCGATTGATGGGACACATATTCCCGTGGTAGTGCGCAAGAGCAAGCAACCGAGATTCCGGAATCGCAAAGGATTTACTTCACAAAACATGATGGCTGCAGTATCCTTTGACCACAACTTTCTATTTGTCTGCACGGGTTGGGAGGGATCAGCAGCTGACATGCGAGTACTTTGATGGACTTGCGAAAGTGGAGGTTTCACGATGCCTGAAGGTATATCACACATACTTACTTTTCTTACATTATTTTAATCATTGTGAATATTACAAATGACATTGTACATGTTTCGTAAAATATATAGGCAAATATTATTTGGTAGATTCAGGCTATGCAAATACAGAAAGATTTCTTGCACCATATCAAAATGAGCGTTACCACATTAGCCAATTTGATGGAAACTCAGGGGTCCGCACTCATCGAAGTCCACGCGATCTATATAATCATCGACATGCTCAATTGAGAAATGTCGTGGAGAAAACATTTGGTATTTTAAAAAAACGGTTCAAGATTTTGACAGTTGCAACACCGTTTCCATATAGAGTTCAATGTCAGATTGCGATGGCATGTTGTGTTATACACAATTTCATTCGACGACACCAAGGTGCAGATGCTATCTTTAACGAAGAGTTGGAGGAAGAACCAACGGATTTAGGTGACGAGGATACGGGTGATAATGCTGGGAGTTCAGAATCACGGGGAGGCGACGACTTGCGCACATTTATAACAAACCAGTTATGGAATACTCGTACTTAGGAAAATTAAGGATTGTATTATACAAAAATTATGGAGTGTGCTGCTTGTATTAATATTGTCATCTTGTTTGAGAGGTATGTGTTCTACTTGTACTAATTGTGCCGGCTTGTTTGAGAGGTATGTGTGCTACTTGTACAAATTGTGGCGTCTTGTTTGAGAGGTATGTGTGCTGCTTGTATTAATATTGTCATCTTGTTTGAGAGGTATGTGTGCTGCTTGTATTAATATTGTCATCTTGTTTGAGAGGTATGTGTGCTGCTTGTAGTAATTGTGCCGTCTTGTTTGGGAGCTATGTGTGCTGCATGTATTAATATAGTCATGTTGTTTGAGAGGTATGTGTGCTGCTTGTAGTAATTGTGCCATCTTGTTTGGGAGCTATGTGTGCTGCTTGTACTAATTGTAGCCGTCTTGTTTGAGAGGTATGTGTGCTGCTTGTATTAATATTGTCATATTGTTTGAGAGGTATGTGTGCTGCTTGTACTAATTGTGCCGTCTTGTTTGGGAGCTATGTGTGCTGCTTGTATTAATATTGACATCTTGTTTGAGAGGTATGTGTGCTGCTTGTAGTAATTGTGCCGTCTTGTTTGGGAGCTATGTGTGCTGCATGTATTAATATAGTCATGTTGTTTGAGAGGTATGTGTGCTGCTTGTAGTAATTGTGCCATCTTGTTTGGGAGCTATGTGTGCTGCTTGTACTAATTGTAGCCGTCTTGTTTGAGAGGTATGTGTGCTGCTTGTATTAATATTGTCATATTGTTTGAGAGGTATGTGTGCTGCTTGTACTAATTGTGCCGTCTTGTTTGGGAGCTATGTGTGCTGCTTGTATTAATATAGTCATCTTGTTTGTGAGGTATGTGTGCTGCTTGTACTAATTGTAGCCGTCTTGTTTGAGAGGTATGTGTGCTGCTTGTACTAATATTGTTATCTTGATTGAGAGGAATGTGTCAAGCTTGTAGGAGATAAATGGATTTTGGTTCATATAATTGTGCCATCTTGTTTGAGATAAATGGGTTTGCAAATTTTATTAATTTTTTTTCATTTTAAAAATATATAAAATTAAATTGTTAATTTTATATAATTTTATAAAAATATATAAAATATTTAAAAAAGAAATAAAATATTTAATTCTTTTAATATTTATTAATATTATAAAGAGTAAATTAGTAAATAAAAATATTTAATCCTTCAATTCTTCTTATTCCGCTATTCACAACCAAACACAAATTTCTCTTATTCGTCTTATTCTTCTTATTCCTTTTTAACTTACCAAACACAATTTTTCTTAAACCCGGTATTACTCTTAAACCGAACCAAACGCAAATTTACTCTAGTTCCAACTTAAACCACAATTTATACCTATCCCCGTTATAACTAAAACCCGGCTAAACCCGAACCAAACGAAGCCTTAAAGGTTAAACTCTTCCCCCCTCGCACATTTTGAGTCTCCCTCCTCTCGTAACTGCTACACTCCCAACCTCATCAATGGTGAGCTCACTCTTTCGATCTCTTCTTCTTCTTCGCCGAAACCCTAACACCCTTCGTCCCCTCTCCGCCCAATTCCGCCTCGCCGCGGCGGCTCTGGGCACCACCCCTCCTCCTCCTCCCCCTCCCCCCGCCCTTCTCAGTAACCTCCCCAAAACCCTCATTACAGGATCCTCCCTGAACCCCTCCCATGGCCTCTCTCATCCCTCGCCGTCGCCGTGGTTATACGCTCCCGCCGTCGGATTCTGCGCCGCTCCGAGCGTGGGCGACGAACTCGGGGAATCGCCGTTGATGGGTTCTTCTCCTGAGCCGGAGAAGCCGAGGAGCAAGAAGAAGTCGCAGAAGAGGAAAGCGAGGTTTGATTTCACGAAGGTCGATGTAGCGCTTCTCCCGACCGTGATTCTAGTGGGTCGGCCCAATGTCGGAAAGTCGGCGCTGTTCAATCGGTGAGAATCTTCAAAATTAGGGTTCTTGCGTTTTTGCTTCTTTTAACATCTCCTGGCAATTTGAATTTTAGCTTCCAAAATAAGTGTTATTAGTGTAGACTTGTTTAAATTGGCGGTACCACGAATGATTTTATACATTAAGGTATCGTTTGGTAACGGAATAATCAGAACTAGCTATTCTGGGGATAGGTATAAAGTACGAAATAAGAGCGAAAAAATGTTTGGTTCGGTTCCAGGGATAAGAGATTTTGTGTTTGGTATGAGAATGAGGAATAAGAAGAATAAAGAGGTTGTGATGATGAGAGTGTATTGAGAAGGAAAAGAGAGAGAGGAGAGAGGGATTTGTGATGATGAGAGTGTATTGGGAAGGAAAAAAGAGAAAGGAGAGAGAGGAATTTGTGATGATGAGAGTGTATTGGAAAGAGAGAAAGGAGGGGAGGAGGGATAGTTTAATAAAAAAAAAAAATTATAAAATAATAGATAAGAACTGTTGTTCCAGCTTATTCTGCTTGTACTAGAACTACTGTACCGAATAATTCTTGGTGCGTTTGGTAGAATAAGGAGGATAAACCTCTTATTCCCGATTCTAGTCCCGAAACAAACGGTGCCTAAGGTTTCCTCGACATCTTGCTGTTCCAGCTTGAAGGAGAAGCTCCAGTTTTGGAAATTATGCTTTTTAAGACTCAAAAGCTTATTCTGGATTCTCGCAACTGAAGAAGCTTCTACCACTTTGATTACCAAACACAATATTCAGCTTCTGCTTTATCATGGAAAATTCGCTCTTTTGGGAGCTTGCCAAACACATTATTAAACAAAATCTGTCTCAACTGTTTGCAGCTGCAGTAAAAGCAAATGCTTCAAATTGCTGCCGGCCAATCTAGCAGTCGATGTGGTTAATTTCCACATTTTTTTTATCTTACCTTGCAGGTTGATTAGGCGGAGAGAGGCGCTCGTTTACAACACTCCTGGCGATCACGTCACGCGCGATGTCCGAGAAGGGATCGCCAAGTTGGGTGATTTGAGATTTAGGGTTTTGGATTCCGCTGGCCTTGAGACTGCGGCTACTTCAGGGAGCATACTTAGCAGGACGGCCGAGATGACAGAAAATGTGCTTGCAAGGTCCCAATTCGCCATCTTTCTGATTGATGTGAGGTTGGTTTCTTGTTCTTCTTGATCCCATGTTGATGTTTGAAGCTTAGTTAGAAGGGAAAAACACAGAGAACTTAGCAGAATTAAAATTGTAAGAGTTGCCCGAACTTCAAAAGTCATGATTTTTCCACCTAACCTGTATTTACTGATGATTCCTGAAAATTCTGTCAAGTTCTATTATAATTTAACCGTTTCCATCGGAAAATTCAAAGAATACTTTGTCAAGTGATGGCATATTCCAGTAAAAAAGCTCAAATACAATAACTACTGACAAAAAGGTAGTCAAATCAAATTAACTGTAAGGTTAGGTAGTAAAATAAAAATAATTCAAGTTCAATTACAGTTCCAACATTCACTCAATTTAGGGAAGCTTCAAATTAAAGAATTGCCAAATGAGGTAGACATTGAATTATAGGGATGGGCTGCAGCCGCTTGATCTTGAAGTTGGGAAGTGGCTGCGGAGGCACGCCCACGGAGTCCGTACCATCGTTGCAATGAATAAATCTGAATCGTTTGATGAGCGAGGCCTTATTACTGCGGCGGCTGGGGAGGCCTATGCATTAGGATTTGGTGACCCGATTGCCATTTCTGCAGAGACTGGCTTGGGAATGGCAGAGCTTTATGAGATCCTCCGCCCAATGTTGGAGGATTATATACTTCAACTTCCAAAAGGTATGTCTGTAATTATCCATGACCTTTTGTAGAGTTTATAGAAAGTTAAAATTTGAAGGTAACAGACTCAGTGTAAGTGATTGTTTTAGAAATCTATAGCTAGAATTAAACAACTGTGATATTTCCAACTCTTACATTAGCATGGTTGAAAAGAATGATGCTCAGATCATATGGAAAATGGAAAATGTGTATGCGGATCATGAATCTGAAGCTTGCATAATTTATTGTAATAAGTGAAGTTGATTCCATCAAAATATTTCTCTTTGCAAATTTGATTGTAAATTACTTTTTTGGCTTCATTTTGAAACTTTTGCGATGCAGTTCTCTTCAACTGTGCTTTTACTATGCTATTCTGCTAGTAATGTCTCCTAATAATATTTTAAATTTTAGAAGAATAAATCTCTGGCTATAAATTGTCAGAAGATTCACTAGAAAGAGGAGCATATGGAATGCAGTAAAGATAGTATTAGTTGAAATCAAGACTCACAGTATGAATTGTTTCAATTTGTTGGACGAACTCTACAGTCCATGCTTTTTTTTTATGTTATGATTTAGTTGATGAGTGGAAGGCATAAGTCATAACCAATCCTCTATTTAATGATATAGGCATCTCATAAAGTTAAGCTATACAGGATTTCTTTTGGTGGTTCACGATATAACTTAAGTCTATTACTCATCCCTTTTGATTTCTTGTAGATGAGCATAACCGAGAGGATACTATGTCTGAAACAGAGAATAATGAAGAGAGCAAGTTACCTTTGCAACTTGCAATTGTTGGACGTCCTAATGTTGGGAAGTCTACTCTGCTGAATACCTTATTACAAGAAGAAAGGGTTCTGGTTGGGCCAGAGGCTGGCTTAACAAGGGATTCAATTCGAGCTCAATTTCAATTCGAAAACCGGACTATCTATTTGGTAAATTAGCAGGTTTTATATATTCTTCCTAGCTATGTTGGTCTACTGGTTTTTTTTTGTAATTTTTGTATTTCCATGTGTTCTTAATATTTCCTCCATTCGGAGCTTCAAATAATATCCTTTTACTTAGGGATAAAATACCATTTGTCCTCTCGTACTCTTTTGCCAACTTCAAATACCTTTTGTCTTCAGTTTAGACATGAGGTTTTGCATGTTGTGATCTTTGTCTGTATGTGTAGCATTGTCACAGGCTCGTAGAATTCTGGATATTCTTATAGAAGCATGTGAATGTTGTATTAACTGATCATGTAATTTTTCATGTTCAGGTGGACACTGCAGGTTGGTTACAAAGATCAGGGCAAGAAAAGGGGCCAGCATCATTAAGTGTTGTACAGTCAAGAAAGAACCTTATGAGAGCTCATGTTATAGCTTTAGTGCTTGATGGAGAAGAGGTATGGAACATATGGATATTTTTTCTATGTTTCTTACTAATTAGAAGCCTCGCTACCTCGCTACGCAGCCCAAATTATCGACAAATGAAAGCAACCAATCTTACTTCTTTTGTTCTCTTCCAACTTACCACATAAAAAAAATTCAAGACTACTCTTTATGCTTTAGATTCTTATTCTGTTAACATCATCAGCTGCTGGTGATTTAATAAAATTTGAATGTGTTTCTCTGGTTATGTAGATTGCAAAAGCTAAGAGCAGTATGAAACATGCAGAAGTAGTTATAGCACGGCAAGCGATTGAAGAAGGTCGTGGACTGGTCGTGATTGTAAACAAGATGGATCTTCTTAGAGGAAACTCTTTATTACTTGAAAAAGTCATGGAAGCTGTTCCTAAAGAAATTCAGACTGTCGTACCTCAGGTGTGTATATTCAGCCATAATATGCATCATGCTGACGGAATAATTTATTGTCTTTTTTCCCTATGATGATTATGAATTTACATTTTTACATTTTAAATCAAGTTGTACTCCTAGAGATATGGAGTTATGGTGCAATGAAATTAAAAATTTTCTAATCACACTTTTTTAAAATATATTTGAAGTGCAATCAAGTGTATTTCATAGTCAGTGTATGTTTTGCATGAAACAAGACTACTATATGCCGAACTTCTCTCACCTTGCACTAGTGGTAAATAACCACTTCATATTTGCTAGTGATTTTCTTATGATTTTTTATTAACTTTCGTGCATAGAAATAATTTAAAGAATTATTCGAGCAACCAAAACAAAAGTCTGTAAATTGTTCATTTTGGAGAAGATTGTGATCATACTACTTTCAGCTTTTTAATCTATTTGTCTGTCACCCAGCAGAAGTAAGTTCCAAGTATCTGTTATACGCATTCATATATATATCACTTAATTTATTAGGTCACTGGGATACCAGTTGTATTTGTTTCTGCATTGGAAGGAAGGGGACGAGTTGCCGTCATGCGTCAGCTCATAGATACTTATGAAAAATGGTGCTTAAGATTGCCAACTGCACGTCTTAATCGCTGGCTGCGTAAGGTAATCTATCTTAACTACGTTATCATTTTCTTTGCGGATTTTACAGTAAACCATAAATGACAGAGAAAGAGGAATTTCCTTTAATACCGCTCATGTTAAGAATAGATGCCAACTCTCTTTGGAAAACTACTCTTTGTTCAGAAGCATCTTGTTATATTTCCCTTGTGGCTCTTTTGGCCTGGTTGAGCTTCTGCAGAAGAGTTAGTTTGTAAGCTGTTCAAAAAGCATTGGCGGCGCTTTCACTAACATCCTCAGCGACAGCTTTTGGCTGCATCAGAAGCAGATCGTTGAAATTGGAGCTTTTGCCTTAGGGTTTAGAAACTCGATTCAGCTACCCAGTACAGATCCACAACAAGATCCCCTCTTTTGCCACGCATATGATTACTTGTTATAACTTATTACATGGTTTGAGTGATTATCAAAATAAAAAGATGGCGATTTCTTGCTTTTTTTGATGATTTTTTTTTTTTTTTTTTCATATTTTTGTTTGGTCCTAACAGGTTATGAGCAGGCATTCGTGGAAAGATCAAGCAACCCAACCGAAGGTGAAGTACTTCACTCAGGTCAAAGCACGGCCGCCTACATTCGTTGCCTTTCTGAGTGGGAAGGCACAGCTTTCAGATACTGATATGAGGTTCTTAACAAAGTCTCTCAAGGAAGACTTTAATCTTGGCGGGATCCCAATCCGCATCATGCAGCGGTCCATTCCAAGAAGAGGAGATCCCAAGAAAAATAGTAACAATTTGAGAACTAGGATGAATTTGAGAGCCAGATCGGACAAAAGATCGGCACCATCAGAACTTGCTCCGTCTTGAGGATCTGATATGTATCAATGATGCAGAAAAGGAATAGAACAGGTAGTGACCGACAAATTTTCTCCAAGTGAAGAATTTCTATCTTAGATTGAAAGAATGAAGATGAACTCATCTGGTCGATCAGCTCTGTTCCATTTCTATTAACCGAGCGAACTGGAAACTGATATCAGTTGGAATCTAGCCTGGTTTTCAGCAAGGGGACTAACCTTTTCGAGTTTTAAGAATACAGGCTCTTTTTATTAATTCCTAGCTGAAATTGCAGTTACTGTAATGCTAAGTAGCAGCGAAGAGGAGAAAATAATAGCTCATGTAAAAATATACGAGCAATTTATCACACAAAATTATGGTGTTTACTTACCTGCCCTTGGCAACTGGATATAATTGAGTTTTTTTTGTTGTTTCCTTCTTTTGTTTATGGTTCTCGCTGTGGGGACAATTTTGTTCTACCCTATTCTTCTGATTAATTTCTTTTTCGAAGCACTATGGCATGCTGAAAAGATGCAGTAAGTTCCTGAAAGGTGCAACTCCCCAATCTGAAATAAACCTAACCGAACCGGGGATGTTATGTTTGAGATTTTTCCTAATCAATCTATAATATCTCTTGAGACAGTTTTCACTTTTTAACACTTGATTCTTCTTAGATGCTGCACAAGACAAACATATCAGATCAGAAATTCCCAGACCGAAGTAATGAACAGGACAACTAGGGCATGATCAGCGGCAGCAGTTGAGTCCAAAAGAGAATAATAAGCAACAAAAGAAATTGATGCAGGCATATATAACAACACATCACGCTACACGAAGAAGAACTGGATTATTTTATATGACTCAGAAATGGTCATCACTATTATTCCACCAGAGCACCATTTAAGAGGGAAAATTTTCTATTTATGAAACATCACTATGGAGAAAAGAGAAATGAAAATCGAGAAAGAGCAAAGAAATCTGGTTGTTAAATAGAACGGAAGTCTATGAGCAGTTGTTGTTGTCCTCCGATGATCGGCCAGCTGTCTCAATATTTTCAGCAGCAGCAGCTGCCGCGGTTGCGGCCTCACTCAAACCCATCTTCTCTAGCTCGTTAAGAAACACATTGACATCGGCATTACTTATTCTGTACGGAGTGTGAGCCGGACCGGGAAAAGACCGGCTCTCCACTTCTTGCTTATACTCTGACAGTGCCTTGTTGATGGCATCACCCACATGTCCAAACTGCTTACAAAATTTAGGGGTTACCTGTAAAAGTGGTAAGAGGCAGCAGATTACGTAGTGCAAGCACATGAGATGCTAAGGGCCTGTATGGGAGCATACGGAGTGAACGGTGCAGCACGCGCAACAGGTTTTGTTCACGTGAGCGTTGTTTGTGAAACCTTGAGAAGCCACATTCCTCGAAACTTGTTGAGTGGTTATTTGGCACTTATATGTGGAAATAGGTGTTAGCACATGTCCAATTGGGGGGGAGGGGGGGGGGGGGGGGGGGGGGGGGGGGGGGGGCGGTTGTTTGCAGCGAAAGCTCCGTACTGGGATTGCCAGACGCCTAGCTACTACTTCTCAGAGTAGAGAAGCAATTTCAAAAGCCGAGTCAAAGAGGCACTAAGAAAGAGAATCAGACACGACATTTACCTTGGCATGATGAGGATGCTGCAGCATTCCCAGCAAGTCGTGGTAAACTAATACCTGCAAGAAAATAACATCAGTAGGTCCTTAATATGCAGTACTGATGGTAATATCCAAACTGGCAAATAAACTTTTTCTTGCAAATTAGACATGGATAATCTCAGTTATAATCTGCAAGAAAGGTATAGCAAGTTAATTTGAAGGCGAGGAAACTAAAAAGCAAGTGCCAAGGAAATGAGTTACCAGTGGTATCGAAAATTGTTGCATGAAAATGAATTAAACCCTACCTCCTACATGATAAAATGTTTATAGATTATAAACCAAATAAGACAACTATAGAAAATGAATTCAGTTGATGGCAAACAATTAGAATTGCAAGTGATCTGCAAATAATAACTTCCTAAACACTTCAAAACGTCAGATCTTCTTTGGCCTTCTCAAATGCTTTCCCAAAGTTTTAGCCTCCTAGTAACTTTGGTTGCTTGACGAAACAAGCACCAGCAATTATAGGAAAATTAAACTTAACAAAGATTGGCATATCTAGATGTATCCTATCTAATTATTGTAAGCAGTCTCAAACTCGCATTCATTAACTTAAAATGGAAAGGTCTGAGAGAATGAAAGGCATATAAAACCATAAAGTAATTGCCATTCTAGCTCAACGATGCAGTTTGCCACCCCAGGAGTGTGACGCCCCAATAGTCCCACATCGGATGTGGATGGAATTGTGATTAAGTTTATATGAGACATGGACACTAGTAATAATAACTGGGCTTAAGCATTTTGGGCTGTGGTTTGGGTCCAACGAGTTATTATTGCTAGTGGGCCGGGTCGTTACATTTGGTATCGGAGCCAATAACCAGCCGGAAGTGTGCGGCGAGTCTCGGCTGAGTCTGGGTCTAGATGACAGGACTAGCGAGACGAGTCTCACATCGCCTGGTGATCTTGGACTGCTGTGTGTGTGTTTGGGCTGACGAGGACGTCAGGCCTAAACGGGGGGAGTCTGTGACGCCCCCAATAGTCCCACATCGGATGTGGATGGAATTGTGATTGAGTTTATATGAGACATGGACACTAGTAATAATAACCGGGCTTAAGCATTTTGGGCTGTGGTTTGGGCCCAACAAGTTATTATTGCTAGTGGGCCGGGTCGTTACAAGGAGTCTCTAGGATGAAGTCACAGAACAGAATCTAGAAACTCAATGAACATAACTACGAGAAGTGGTGAATAGGGAGAATGCATGAGCTCTTAGTTTCTCACTCCATAATCATGAGTTGCCGACGCATGTTAAAACTGCTTTCCTTGCTCAAAGCGTCTTCTTGAAATATCTTACTAAATATACATCTCAGTGAAAAAAGGCGGATTCAGGCATACCATGTAAACAAAATATTTCTGAGACGAAGAGACTGGCCATATCCTTGAAGTTTGCATTGAACCTACCGGTAAAACCCTTGTTTGCACATGTGCCTGTTGGAGGTATCTATTCAATGGATTTTGCATATATATGCCTGGCAGCGGAAGAACGCAGTTTTCAGGGGCGCACGCTTAAATATCAGCTTCATCCGGGCAGTTGCGCAGTTTTGCATATTGGCAAGGCTTCATGTGTGGAAAAACTCTAGAATAAGTTGTGTCCTTTCACAGAATAAGCCGTGCCTTACTATCCAGAGCACTTGAAAATGATCAAGATGTTCTTTACAATTTTGTCAATATAAAGAGATCACCAAAGTACAGTAATATATCATACATACAAAGAGATCATCAAAGTACAGCAATTTGTCATCAATACACCACGATGCATTTTCCAACAATATTTGTCGAACAATTTTCTAAAGCCTCCCACACTTCTATGACAAGATTTTTTAAAACATTCTACAGCTTATTTTAACAGCACGACACTATACTATTCGAATAGCACTACGTGCAACAACCCGGCCAAAACATACAAGCCTTTTGTGACTATTCATTTAGGGACTCTCAGCTAAGCGATTCTTCCATTTTGTTTCACCTTCTTATTGCGGCTACCTTCAATTCACTCTGTCAAACTAATCGACTTTCGGAAAGAATAAATCTCTTTATGAATAGCTAGAACAACAACACACTTTCGAGAGTGCAAGAATTGAAGTACTAACTAACCTGGCCACTGCAGAACGGTCCTGCACCAATCCCTATAGTGGGAATCTCTAAGGCCTTAGTAGCCGCCGCCGCCACAGGTGCCGGCACGCACTCCAACACGATCGAGAAGCACCCTGCCTTCTGCAAGGCAAGTGCTGTCTCCACCACCTACACCAAGGAAAATTAATAACAATAAAACTAAAAAATAAAACAATGTCCACTCAATCAATTCATCAAACACCTGGCATGCACAATCAGAAAAAAGGAGCCCCACCTTAACGGCACTTGCGACCGTTTTCCCCTGGGGCCGGAACCCACCAAGCACGCTGATGGCCTGCGGCGTCAACCCCACGTGACCCATGACAGCTATACCAGCCTCAACGATCGCCTTTGCCGCTATTATCCTCGATGGTGCTGCGCCTTCAAGCTTGATCGCGTCCATGGCCCCCTCTTTAAGCATCCTCACCGCCGAGTCCACCGCCTACACTGCCCCAAGAACAAGAAGAAGAAACCCAATAAAGAAACAATGAGAGAGATGCCTTCAAAAGATCGATCTACTAGTAACACTTCCACTGACGTGCATATTGGAAATCAAGTAAACAATGTTGCATGCCCTAACAGAAGTGGTAATCGATCTAATAGTAAACGGTCCAAGAATAGTCTTAGCACATCTGTTCACGTGCATAATAGAGATTAAGTAATCTAAGACTAAACCGTCCATGAACGAGAGTCATAACACCTCAGCTCACGTGCATAATGAAGATCACGTATGCTACGACGCGTGCATTGACAGAAGAGGTAAATCAATCTAATTGTAAACATTCCAGAAATAGTCTTGACGATCTTGCTGTCGATTGTGGAGATCGACCAAACTATAAGACAACAGAATAGAAGGCAACAAAATAACGCGCATAAAAATTTGTAAAAATTTATACCCTTCTCGGAAAGAAAAGAACAAAAAACCTACATGATAAAATTGACTTTGATACTATATTATTTCAAGTCCTGTTTCGATGCACGAGTATCCTTTTTCTTTTCTTTTTTTATGCATATCAAATCCTTCTAAGGAGCTGTAACGATCCGGCCGACTAGCAATAATAACTCGTTGAGCTCAAACCACATCTTAAAATGCTTAATTACAGTTATTATCGCTCGTTTCCATAGTCTCTTATAAACCTAATTATAATTTCATTTTCATCTAACGGGGGACTTAACCAAAAATCAAACTTCTTTCCTACAATTATATTAGAAAATTTTTGTTCCCAATAAATTAAGAAATCACATAAACTATAACACAGTGCATTTTATAAATCTAATTGTCGATCTAAATACCACAAATACTAGAAATAAGTCCTAGGTGTTGGCTATTTATTTATGGGTTAAATAGGTCCAACTTCCTGCCTCGTGACAATAGGCCCAGGAGACTAATAAGTTGAGTTGCGTGAGCCTAATAAGTTGAGTAGGGCTGCGGTCCATAATAAACCTAACGGCAAGAGGCCCAACAATAGACTCAACGTCCAGGTGGGTTGAGTCCGGTCGAGACCCGTGGGCGCTGTGTGTGTACGCTTTAAGTGAATTGGTTGCGTATTTCTAACAGCTCGAGCTTTTGGAATTAATGGTTAGCACCAACGATCCTACACTAGGGATTGATTAGGTTTTAGGATAGAGTGTGATCAGACTAATGTTAGTAAAAAAAAAATGAGAAGAGATGAGACGAGAAGTGGTTGATTTGCCTGGGAGGGGGAGGACTCGTAGGAGCCGAAGGGGAGGTCGCCGACGAGGAGGGGGCGGAGGGCGCCGCGGGCGACGGCGCGGCAGTGGGCGAGCATGAGGTCGAGGGGGATGGGGAGGGTGGTGTCGTGGCCGTGGACGACCATGGCGGCGGAGTCGCCGACGAGGCAGACGTCGACGCCGGCCTGGTCGACGTGCACGGCCGACGGGTAGTCGTACGCCGTCACCATCGTTATCGCCTCCCCGCGCCGCTGCTTCTGCCGCAGCTGCCCCAGCGTCACCCGCCGTCCCACGCTCTGCTCCCGCGGCCCCCCGTACACCGCGCTCTCCGGCACGTTGCTCATCAATCGCCTTCCCACGCATCTAAACATCGCTAAAATAAAAAAACATGAATTTTGTCACTGAATTTTTAGCTTAAATACTCTACTTAAAAGCATAGTTACTTAATTCGGATTCCGCAAAAATTCGATACGAATATAATACGAATAAAACTTATATTATAATTTTAAAATTCGGTTAAAAACGGTTTGTAAATTATTCGATTACGCGATTTATATAAAAATTTACAAAATCACAAACTGGTGGTGGCGAGGAAGATGACGAGCGGCACGCGGCCCGGAGAGGTTCCCATGGCCAGCGGCGAGCGGCGAGCGGTCTGGGAGGGTTCCGATTTCCGATCCGATGGTGGCGGAGTGGGAGGAGGCGGGCGTGAGAGAGCCTGAGAACAGAGAAGAGGAGTCGGGTGGGGTGGGGTGGGTGGGGTAGGATTATTTTATTTTATTGAAATTTTGAATTTAAAATTAAATTATTTTATATTTTTAATTAAATTTATTTTAAAATAAACGAATAGTATATTATTTTTTTGTTTTAAAAGAAAAAAAAAATACTAGATGTACATTTCAAATGGAGTGTATATCTTATCCCACCCCATTTTGAGGTAAGGTGAATTTCACTCGTCATTCTCATCATATCGAAATAATGAGTGAATGAATATCTATCTAATAGAGTGAGTGTAAGATGTACACCCCATTTAGAGTGTACACCTAGTATTGCTTTTAAAAAAATTATCAAACAATCAAAAAATAAGTATATATTTTTTGCTCTGACGAAAAATACGAAATATATAATTCAAATTTTTATTCATGCATTAATTAATTATGTTTAAAAAGCCAAGTATTTTCTACCAAAGTAACTTTTTATTTTTTAAAAAATATAAACATTTAATTATTTATTAATTTATTAATTATATTAAAATAAATTTAAATTTTTTGATATTTTTATTTTAATATAAAATTATTATATGAATGATTAAATATTAATGTGTTATTTCCATCTCCCTAAAGCGAGCCCAAACGGATCGAACCCGACCCGGCCTCCTAATCCGCCGACCCGCTCCCCTCCTTCCCCTCTCGAAGCTTCGCGGATTCCTCTCGTTTCTCCCTCCCCATCTCCTTCATCTTCTACTCAGTCTCTTTCTCTTTCTCTCTCTCTCTCTCTCTCTCTCTCTCTCTCTCGTCGCGTTTGTGGTCTCTAATGGCGGCGGATCTGGAGAGGAGGGCGAGGGAAGCGTTCGTCGACGACAACTTCGAGCTCGCCGTGGATCTCTACACGCAGGCCCTCGACGTCGACCCCGGCAACGCCGATCTCCTCGCCGATCGCGCCCAGGCCAACATCAAGCTCCGCGACTTCACCGGTCCGTGATCCATCCTCGCCTTGTTTTATAAATTGCAATTCCGTTGGATGTGCATACTAAACTTTAGAAATATTAGCCCTCATTCGTCATCTTTGTTTTTTTCCAAAAAAAAAAAAAAGGAAAAAAAAAGAAGCAAATTCCATCTAATAGAGTGTGTGAGTGGGTCGTGGAGTGAGGTTTTTTTGGGGCGAAAAAAAAATTGAAAAAAATAGGCCTTGTTTGTTATAGCCGTCATTTAAAAAAAATATATTAATTTTATATAATTTGACTGTCTGATTTTTTTTTTTTTCATTGTTATAGTTGGTTAGCTTATAATACATTCAGAATAATTTGCTTAAAAAATTTTAAAAATAAAAAATTTGTTTTCAAAATAGATTTCAGACTAAACTGCATACATAAAAACATCAGGTACAAAATTCATCTCCCAGAACTAACTGGCTAAAGTCATATACAGTAGTCTGAACCGCTAAAATAAATACAGAACAAGGTTCACCGCTATCTCACAAAATGACAGGAGATCTATCTAGCCAACGATCCCCTTACCTCAATCCGCCGGCGCCGCTACAGCCGCGGAGGACTCTGAAAAAGGAAGAGTAACAACGGGTATGAGTACTACTAAAAGCTAGTAGTGCTCAGTGGGTACGTCACCGAAACTCCGACCTACCCATCAAGTTTACCAGAGGCAAGGATAGGAGAAAAGCAGTAAAGCGGAAAAATGAAACTGCTAAAATGAAATGTACCACTACTATACCTCAAATGTTGAGAATGAACAGTAACATGTGTGTATGCATCACTATAAAACCACCGAGAAATAACTCAATCAACCGACCGACACGAGATCCGGTTCCGCCTGCACTAGCATCCTATTCTTGCCTCTGGTAGATTTGGTGGGTAGGTCGGAGTTTCGATGATATACCCACTGAGAACTACTGGCTTTTAGTAGTTCTTACGCCCATTGTTGCTCCTTTGCGGTTGTAGTGACGCTGGCGGATCGAGATAAGGGGATGTGGGCTAGATAGATCTCTTGCCATTTTGCGAGTTAGCAGTGGACCCTGTAGTACATTTTCTTTCTAGTTGTTCAGACTACTGTATATTTGGGTCTGGCTTTAGCCAGCTTGTTGTAGTTATTTATATTCTGGGAGATGGTTTTTGTATATGAAGTTTTTGTTATGTATACAGTTTAATCTGTGGTTTGTTGTAGTTATAGCTCTGTGTTGCTCTTTTGTATATACTTCTCTTTATACTTGAGCAGGTTGTAGCACTTCGTGTACGTGGGAAATTCTACGTATACGGCGGATCTGTTGACAAGCCCGGATTTTGGTTTACTTTTATTTTTTGTTGCTAAGTAAACACTTTGAATGAAAAAATTGCAAGTAATTTACTGTCCACTCCTACATCTTTTATATATATAATTTAATTAAAAAAAAAAATGAGGCCTTAGTTTTTTTATTTATTTATATTTTACATTGCAAGTTGTATTGCAAGCTAGCCAATAATAACAAATTTGGGATATACAGTCCAAGGATTTAAGTGCCGTAGCACGGAATCGTGCAGAAAACTTGCTGGCGCGGTGCGTGCCGGGCTATGCCAATGAGTGTCGGTCACAAAAAATACATTTGTGTTGACACATAATGGCATGAAATATTTATTTTCTTTAGCAATTAAATTTTCTAATTGCTTATTATATATTTTTATCAAATATTTTGAACTTTATTGAGAAAATTATTTAGTAATTTAAAGAAAAAAATATTTTGAGCTTTGTTATCGACACGGGGTTGTATCGTGTCGGTATTTTGTTGGCACGATGCGGCACAGTGGATACTACCCGTGCATCCTTGATACAATCTGATTATAGAGACTGAAAAATGGTAAAAATGCCAATCGAGGTCTTAGATTCCTAATGTTTAAGAGATTGAATAATGTCGCTCTCTACGTTATTGATTTTTGGACGACTTTACACCCGGGTAATAGGTTTTCAGAAGTTATAATTTTTTCATACACATGACTTTTATGTGATTGTGATCACATTTTTGAATTTGAGATATTGATCATCAAATGTTGAGTGTGCAATAACTTTTTCCTTGTTGATCGATATCTAGTTGCTCGGTGCTAGTTCAATGAGTTTGTGTAGGTTTTAGGGTCGTCTGTTTTCCCTTCGTCCTTCTAAACATTGCATGCTTGTATCAATTTCTCGAGTCTCTTGTGGTTTGGAGTTGCGCGACTCTATCTTGCTTGTTTGTAGTTACATGGAAATGGCTATTAGACACAAAGGGATGCAGTAATGCGACACAACACCAATTTCTTGTCTCTAAAATGGTAATCTTTCGGTAATTGTAATTTTAACATACGGTTGGATCACGGGTCTTGTCACTTGTGTCGATACTGCAGAAGCTGTTGCAGATGCTAATAGAGCGATTCAGTTGGATCCTTCGATGGTCAAAGCTTACTTGCGTAAGGGGTAAGCATAAAAATTTCTGTGAAAACATATTTGGTATAGTTGGGCCTGAATTTGGTTTTCCTTATATCAAATATTCTTCTAATAGGATTGCTTGTATGAAGATCGAAGAGTATCAAACTGCGAAAACATCTCTTGAGGCAGGTGCTGCATTGGCGCCAGGAGATTCAAGATTCACTCAATTGATTAAAGAATGTGATGAGCGCATTGCAGGTAGTTTCTTGGTTAAAGATCTTTCAATGCGAGTAATCAGTACCTTCCATGAGGAGATTCCTGCAACTTTGTACATCAAATTTCTTCTGATTTTCATTGCTTGTTGTGATTGGAACAGCTTGAGTCAAACATTTTTTTCCCCCCTCTTTTTTACAGAATTTGAGGATAAATCATTATGAAATAGATTGGAATATTTTGCTTTGTTTTTGATGTCATGGTATAACTCTTACGAACCTTGCACTTTTGCAGAGGAAAGTAGTGACCTGCTAAAAGGATCTATGCCTAATACTGTAACAAGCACTGTGTCTTCCAATTTAAATTCAGAGAATGACAAGGATTGTCCGCTGCCAAGTAATTTATCCCTTCAATCTGCGGTGATGGCAAGCAAACCAAAATTCAGGTACTTACAACTTCTGGGTATTGCTGGCCTTATAAAC
Source organism: Tillandsia leiboldiana (assembly GCA_029204045.2). NCBI lineage: Eukaryota > Viridiplantae > Streptophyta > Magnoliopsida > Poales > Bromeliaceae > Tillandsia > Tillandsia leiboldiana. The sequence continues at coordinate 4,268,373 of CM055064.1, forward strand.
TTTAATGCAATTATTATGTGATTTATGCATGAAAATGCTAACTGCAAAGGCTGATTAAAGCTAAGGGTGGTGCGGAAATACTAACTAAGGACTAAGGAGTCAGCGAACAGCATGACTTCTAGAAACAAGAAGATATAGCTATTTTTTAACTTCTAGAGACAATAATCTAATTAGCATACTCACTTGGTACTGCTATCTTTAGAGAATTCTGTGATGATTCACCGGATGTGACATACGTCCTCTAGAAAATGAAAGAACAAAAATTGATAGCACCTAGTTTTGAGGTTTGTTACATAATTGGTTCTGCAAATTAGAAAGAAAATGTTGGTTGAAATGAGCCTGAGAAGAGTGGAGCCCCTATGCTGAATGTTTTGCTGGATTCATTATTTTGTGGATGATTAGTTCAACCTTGATTCAATAGAATGCTGTTTAATTCTATGAGGACAATATTTGGCTTGTGATCAGAAACAACTTTGAATATTTAAAATTACTGGTGTTAGTTACAATTTTCATGCACTCCCTACATCTTTTAATTGCAATGATTTGCTGTCTCCAAGTCCTGTTAGTACCATTGCAACAGAAATAAGACATCTGAACTTCTGCTGAAGAACTTGACCACGGTAAGAGTTGCTCCTGGAAAGTTCTCTAAGAGTTTTATCAACTGCTATGATGGAAAAATTCGTGGAGAATTATCTATGTAAATTTCTGCTTTAGCTAACTTGAATTTTCGTGTTGTATAATCTACTATAACAGTATCTGAACTATTTGCAATGCAAGCCATTATTCTTGTTTCAAAGCAGTAGATGGCTTAATCAGTTATATCCTTGGAAACTTACAAACTCATATTTACAAACGCAAAGTTCAACATATAATTCACTTGTTCTTCTGAAGAGAATGCTGCTAGATGACTAGTAATGACTCTGGTAACTAGGAACTTAGAATAACATGTATAAAATTTGTATGCTTCATTATGAGAAATCTAATAACCCAACTTGGACGCGACAAATTTGACAGGACACCGTCTATATGATGTAAGAACTACCATAGAAGTACTCTACAGTTGTCCACATTCGTGCGCTTCTTTTCATCTTAATCTCTTCTTGCTAATGTATATCATTTACTTCATTGCCATATGTCATTTCCTATTTGTGTATTTTCTTTGTGTTCTGGATTTTTTTTTTTTTTTTTTGGTCTCACATATTGGAAACATTGGCTGTTAGAAGGTACTGTTTAAATGTAAAGTTTGTAGTTTGCTTTCAAAAGGTGCAACTTGGAAGGCTAGCATGCATATGTCTTAAACTGGATGATGTACAACAGGAACTACACCGTTTGTCTGTATCTTCTCACAAAATATCGAACAGCTGAAGAATTTCAATCTCTCTTCTCATTGTATTTTGTGAATCATTTCTTCCTTTTTTATTGCTCACCATGTTTTATATTGATAGTAGCGAAGCATTTCATAAGCAGTTCCTAATTACTGATTAATTGGATGGATGATTGTGGTAGGCATGACTTCTACAATTCTCCAACAGAGGTTGTTTTGACCATTTTTGCTAAGGGCATACCTGCTGAGAATGTGTCTGTCGACTTTGGAGAACAAATAGTATGCTCTTCCATGAGTTCAGTTCTTTTTGTTTTTCTCGATATAATCATGTGATTCACAAATAAAATGATTTCTTTTTCCTATCTTTTCAGCTAAGTGTTGCTATAGATATCCCTGGGGAAGAGAAATATCATTTTCAACCACGTTTATTTGCAAAGGTATGCCCTTTTCTCGATATCACAACTTGTCTCGAGTGACCATTTTCCTTGGTAATAGAGCACTTTTGTCTTCTTTCAACTTCGTTCACTTTGTGGGCCTTATTGCTACTGGGCCAACAAAACAGTAGTGTGCAATGTATTAGATCGTTACTAATTTGTGTACATCATGCAGCACACGCATCTAAAATGTAATATGACCTTGTAATATATGAAATGATGGTAATCATGTTAGTTCCTGCACAGAAAGTGATTTACTAGCGGGTCAAAAAACTATAAATTAAGATCATATTCTTTTTGGCCCTTAGCTTGGTGTATTGGTAAGTTTGATCCCTTTCACCTAAGCATTATCAGTTTGCATATACAGGGATAACACAACTTACTCTCACACTTGTCAAACACCTTAGTGGCACAGCCTCTTGTGTATGACTGCCCTTTCTATGTTCTGCTCTGAGCCATATTCTCATAGGCTGTTTGTTGCTCGAGACTGCAATCCTTTTGTTTGAGAGAAATCAGTTAAATAATCGCCCGGCAGTGGTTCCCTGTGTCACATATTCTCCCACTTCTTCCATGTAGGTTAATTTTTTTTTTTCTTTGTAAGTGAATGGGAGTTCATTTTCACATCTCCTCTCCCCAAAGCTTAACTTTGATATCTTCTATACAAATATATGAATCCCCAATATTTTTTGCCACGTGGTAATTTTTCCTTCATCCTCAACAAACTTATTTTTTTATTAAAATTTGAAACTCATGTCCTTTCATTTTTCATTTTAATTAAAATTAAAAAACAAAATTAATAGTCATATCTTTTAGTTAATTAATTCATGCATTGATTTAAACCTTTTTATTTTCTTACTAAATGTTAAAATTTAAAACTCGTGTCTTTTCATTTTCTACTTTAATTAAAATTAAAGAGCAAAATTAATAACCATATCTTTTAGTTAATTAATTCATGCACTGATTTAAACATTTTTATTTTCTTACTAAATCTTAAAATTTGAAACTCATGTCCTTTTATTTTTCACTTTAATTTAAAATTAAAGAACAAAATTGATAGCCATATCTTTTAGTTAATTAATTTATTCATTGATTTAAACATTTTTTGAGAGAAATGTATGTTAAACATTTTTATTTTGGAAAATCGAAGGGACGTGGAATATTTTACGATTTCCAAAGGAACTGTAAGCTACATTTCTTTTCAATTTCCAATCAAGAGTTATCCTCTGCATAGGTTACAAATTTAGAAAATCGAAGAGATGCGGTTTCTTTCTTCATCCTACATGTAGATTACAAATTTAGAAAATCGTAAGGATGCGGGATATTATGATTTTCTTTAAGAGTATATGAAATTCTTGGAGCCTCAAGGAGAGAAATCGAATTATTTTTTTCCTCCGAAGCTCTTAATTAGGGATTAGAATTTTTTTCTTTTTGTCGAAGCACTTTTCGAGAACTCGATCATTGCGAGGTCGTCAATTAGATACTGCTCTATTCCCTCTCTCTGTTTTTTTTTTTCTTTTTGATCTTATTTGATTCCGAATCGTCCATTTTGTTCTTTTTATAAATTCAATTTTATATTATATGCAAAAATTTTGCACTTTTTTATTTTATTAATAAAATAATTTCTACCGCTGAATCGCGAGGGTTACTACACTAGTGTAAATGTAAATAAATCCATACTTCCTAATTTGATCGCTTGGATCCACCTATTGTGAGATGCATTTTGCATTTTACTTGGTAGAAGTATTCACTGCATGCTGTTAGCAGTTTTTGGCTTTTCTTTTTAGGGTTATTCTGGATAAAAAGATTGCCAATTGCATACATTATAGATGTAGTCCTTGGATTGCGTCTGGAAAAGCATTATTTAGTTTTGCACTTAATCTTGTAGTTTTAATTACTATCCTGTTTCCACCATTTTATTAATCCTTATTTGGCTTCGCATGGCCAACATACAGATTGTACCAGCGGAATGCAGGTATGATGTCTTGTCTTCAAAAGTTGAAATTCGTCTTCGGAAGGCTGAAGCTATTACATGGACATCTTTGGAATTTAGTGACAAGAGAGCAGTTCCACAAAAGATAATCAACATCCCAGGTAGCTTATATTTTTTTTGTTTCACATAATTCTTTTACAATTTTCTTTTAGTCATGGCATTATGAGGCTGTTTAGTAAACTCTGGTAATATAACAACCGCCTGCTCTACTAGTCTTTATAAATATATACACATAAGATTTTAGTCTTCCACTCCAAGGATCTCTTCACAATCTAGAAACGAATAGTGTGTGTGTATATATTATATATATATATATATATATATAGAGAGAGAGAGAGAGAGAGAGAGAGAGAGAGAGAGAGAGAGAGAGAGCGAGAGAGAGAGAGAGAGAGAGAGAGAACATCTCCTGTACTTTCGAAAGCACGGAGGCTTCCGTGCTTATAAGTTGTTTTCCGTGTGTATATATATATATATATATATAGAGAGAGAGAGAGAGAGCGAGAGAGAGAGAGAACATTTCCTGTACTTTCGAAAGCACGGAGGCTTCCGTGCTTATAAGTTGTTTTCAATGATGGAACATTCGATTCGACAATCGACTCCGTTAGGCATAATATACGCTATTAGAACTACTTAGAAATCAAATTCCATAATTTTTCAACATCATTTAGCAAGTGATCAAAGGATTTCAAAAATGACTATTTTAATGATCGATGCGGTACGTTTGTAAGTGCAATGGTGTAAAACAAGTCAAATTAGGTAAAATTTTAATAGAAAATTATACTTACTATCAAGAGTAAGATTAATACTTCCGATTTGAAATTTAAATCTTTTATCATTATTTTTTATGAAATTTTTATTATGAGTCGTTCATTTTGCGGCTACTCATTCACTGGCTATACCAAGGGAAAAAATTATAAAATTTGGTTTATAGATAGTTTCAACACAGTAGATCATGTATAACGAAACCAATTGCCGAATTGGATACTCCATCATTGAAAACCACTTACAAGCATAAAGGCCTCCGTACTTTCGAAAGTATAGTAGCCTAGCTCTATGTATTTTTATACATAATGCTAGAGAGTTCCAGTAGAACAATGTAATCACCTCAAACTTGGGAAACTGTGCTCCATGTATTTGTAAACTTCACCCAGTTGTGTTAACTAAGTGTTTAGACTTCTATGCTCATTATTCTCCTGTTTATAAAAGTTACAACAACCATCTGAAATTAGTAAAACACTGAAACTTGCCATATAAAGTACGAGCACTCTAAAAGACTGCTAGGTATACGGAATTCATCCTCAACTAGAACAAAATGGCTCTGGGGATGCAGTATTGCCAAGTAAACGCGGGGAGGAAAATGAAATCAAAATATCTACAATATTGGAAGCGATATTGACAAGCTAAGTAGTTATTCTCTGCAAACCAAATGCCTACAAGGAACTTGTGTTCAAAATGATATTGCTAACCAAGGTTTTAAGTATCCATCGGCACGGGCCGTATCTACCGTGCCGTACCGTGCCAACAAGATACCGGCACGATACAACTCCCGTGCCGATGACACAGTTCAAAACCCTTTTTTCTTAAAATTACTAAGTAATTTTCTTAATAAAGTTCAGAATATTTGATAAAGATACATAATAAGCAATTAAAAAATTTTGTTGCTAAAGAAATTAAATATTTCATGCCATTATGTGTCGGCACGCATGTATTTTTTGTGACCGGCACTCATCGGCACGGCTCGGCACGCACCGTGCCGTACCGTGCCGGCAAGTTTTCGGCACGACCCCGTGCCACGGCACTTAAATCCTTGTTGCTAACCCTCATTTTAATATTCTTATACTCATCTATCTCATTTTTGTAGATTCAGCTTCACAATCTCGAAGACCATCTTACCCCTCTTCCAAATCTAAAACCGACTGGGACAAGCTAGAAGCCGACATGAAAAAGGAGGTGAGTTGCAGTAACTGATGAAAAGCTTAGACAATGTGCTCGACATGCAATTCTCCTTTCAGTCCCTACAAATTGGTTGTTCACGCACGCGTGTTAACAATTACGGTTTCTCCTTTTCTTTCTCAGGAGAAAGAGGAGAAGCTCGACGGTGATGCTGCGCTGAGCAAGTTCTTCCGGGAAATATATCACGATGCTGATGAGGATGCCAGACGGGCGATGAGCAAATCCTTCGTAAGACGTGGCTCTCACCCGTAACATCATTAGTGATTTTTCCTTATACAACAGGCCCTTTTGACTCTATTGTTTCGTCGCCTCTATAAAATCGTCTCGACCCCAGATTTTAAGCTGTAGCTGTTTTAAATGACTTGCAGAAATAAGTTATTCTATTAGTTCCCGTGTGGTAGGACGAGAGCTAACTTCTCGTATGCATCTGTACCCAGATCGAGTCGAACGGAACGGTGCTGTCCACAAACTGGAAAGACGTGGGTTCGAAAAAGGTCAAGGGGAGCCCACCTGAAGGTATGGAGCTCAAGAAATGGTAGTTCTGATCTTGTCTGCGGTTCCGATTGCGATACCGATTCCGATTTGGATATTTTGTCAGCTCTAAGTCATAGTTGTATATTTCTCTCCAGAATTCAGATCCTTCACATAGTCACTTATGTGCTTTTCTTTCCCATGTATCTTAAATATCTCATTTTTATGAACCAACTTAAAATTCTTGTTTCGGTTGGGATCATGAAGTGAGACTGGAAGATCAATGTGGATTCATTTTAAGACGAGATTTGTATTTGTTTTAATTATTATCATAACCGGTACAAGTTATGTGGAATTTATCTGAGTTATGTATCATTTTGAATTTACTGTTTAACTTTTCAAAAATTTGATTTTACAATTCAAAGGTTTGGTTTTGTTAGTATATTTTATATTATTTTTATAATAAGAAATTTGCCAAAGCATGTAATTGGTTTAAATTTTAAGGTAAGGTGTAAATTAAGTAAATTAAAAAATTGAATAGAAAAATTAAAATTTTAAACATCAAATCACTTAGGTGGTATATTAAATCCTACACCCTGTTGATGCGACTCTGAATCGATCATGCACGCGATTTGAGGCGTATAATGCACGGGAAATTAACAATTTTTTAGCATCTTGATCTGATTTTTTAAATTTTAATTTAACAAACTTTGATAACATAAAACTCAAATAACTCAAACATTACTTTGACATATTTTGGAATGTTTGAACTTTAATTTATCCCAAAATTTAAATAAAAAAATATAATCAAATGCTTATAACGAAATATTATATTCGATCTTTAAAATCCATAGAAAATCAAAATTAGGACCTGTTTGGATAATTTTAGTTTTCTTGTGAATTTGAGGATCAAATTATCACGCGTTCCATAGTTTGAAGACCAAATGTATAATATATCCTATCATAATATGTAATTACTCCGATTGTACACTTTACTTTGTAAAATTTAAATTTACAATAACAAGTAAATTTAGAGATTCAAAGGTTTAAACTTTTTTCATTCTTACCACAAATCCACAATATTTTTGAGATATTTTTGGTATTATTTTATACTCTAAAAAGCAGCCATATATATATATATATATATATATATATATATATATATATATATATATATATATATATATATATATATATATATATATATATATATATAGAGAGAGAGAGAGAGAGAGAGAGAGAGAGAGAGAGAGAGTAAAGCTTATATGTTTTTAAAAGCACAAATTCATCCATGTTTGTAAAATTTTTATTATTTGATTTGTATTGGGATTTGTATTTTTATAAAGTTAACTAATGAGAAAGAAAAATAAAGTAAAAAAATACAAATCCCAATATAAATTTAATGGTAAAAAATTCACAAGTATGGATAGACTTGTGTTTTTAAAAGCATATAAGCTGTGCTCTCTCTCTCTCTCTCTCTCTATATATATATATATATATATATATATATATATATATATATATATATATATATATATATATATATATATATATATATATACTTGTGAATTTTTTATCATTGAATTTGTATTGGGATTAGTGTTTTTATAAAGTCAACTAAAGAGAGAGAAAGATAAAGTAAAAAGCACAAATCCCAATACAAATTCAAACAATAAAAAATTTACAAATATGAATATGACTATGCTTTTAAAAACATATAAGCTCTACTATATATATATATATATATATATATATATATATATATATATATATATATATATATATATATATATATATATATATATTATCGATATGTCGATATCCGGTTTTAACTTTTGGATAAAGGGATGTACAATTAGAAAGATAGTGGCTCCTAGAGTTTAGTAGGTGGTTGAAAAAATAGTATAAACTAAGGGGTGGAAATGATCGAAGGGTTAGATTTACCGATGAAATTGGTAGCACCTAATACTTCGTGCTATTGATTTTATAGTAGACGAACTATATATATATAGATGCTAGGTGTACACTCCTTTAGGGGTGTACATCCTACACCCCACCCCATTCTGGGGTGGAGTGTAAGATGTACACCCTAAAGGGTTGTATACTTATATATACCCATATATATATATATATATATATATATATATATATATATATATATATATATATATATATATATATAGTGTGAGTCTAGTCTATAGTGCTTGTAAGTTTTTCACTGTTAGATCTAATCATTTGACTAATTTAACTTTTTTGATCAAACTATTCAATTAACTACCTACTAAATTTTAGGAAACCATTATTATACTAACCATACATTCCAACATCAAAGTATTAAAAATTTACAAACACTAATTAGTTTATATTTTTACACGTACAGAAGCTCAATTATTTATATATATATATTATTCTTAATAAAAAAAAAGGAAAATGCTATGTGTACACCCGTAAGGGGTGTACATCTCACACCCCCACCCATCTAAGGGTGGGGGTGTGATGATGGGTCACTTGATGTGACCCGTAAAAAATATCGCCACCATTAAAATGATAGAGATGTATGATGTACACCCCTTCGGGGTGTACATGTAGCATTGCTCAAAAAAAAATAATAATACTGTAATAAAATAATAAAATAAAAATATATTAAATTGATTGGACGGGATGCCACGTGTTACGCCACCAACCCCCGCGCGCTATAGTACAAACAGGCAACAGCGATGGGCTCGTAACGGATAAGCTCGTCGGTCTACGCGGCACCGTTACTGTTCTCAAACGTCACTAAATAATAAATAATAATAATAATAATATCACACACTAAACCTCCGTGGTGCCTCCCCTGTAACTGTTACATATCACGGTCGGATGCTAAAATGATGGAAACCCCTTCACTATTATCTCGTTTGAAATTAACCTCTCAACTATCATTTCCTTTAAATAAAATAATATATAACTTACATGAATTACCAACAATTTTAAATCATTTATCCAAATTTGTGAAATTTTTATTTTGCTATCTATCGTTTCGCTTATTTGATTTGAGCCAGACAATGATGTTTTAATTTTAAATTTCAAATGCATCGTTTATCTTTACAGATTTAATAATTAATATATTTTATATAATTATCATAACTATAAATTTATTAAAATAAATAATTATTTTAAATTTTAAAGTCAAAATATCGTTAACTGACTTAAATTAAATAAATTGAAAGATTTGGCATTAAAATTAAAATTTTAAAAAGTTGGAAATAATTTATATATATATATATATATATATATATATATATATATATATATATATATATATATATAGGACTTCTCAATTTTTAATTTTTTTAATTTAAATTTTTTTATATTAGTTATGTTAAAAAAATTCTACCAAATTAGTAATTATAAAGTTATTAATCATTAATTGGTCTAATTTTATGTACTAAAAAGTAATTAAATTATCAAATTAATGAAGTCATTGACTTTTTATTTTATTTTTTTTTATTAAAACTGCTTAATTCTAAAAATAATTAAAAGTGTCTCAATAAAAAAATATTAAAGTTAAGGTGCTCATTTCAAAATGGCAGATAATTGAGGGTGTATCATACACTTTAACATTGCTCATCTTAAATTTTAAAAATTGTTTGGGGTTCTTTCTTTCTATTATCACTTAGTCACAATATTTTTCTATTTAAAATATGAGAGATCAAAGTTCACAGAGTTTGTAATTCAAAATGAATAGGATGAACCAGGTGCATATAATTATTATTTTTTTGTTTGTCTAAAAACTAAAATAAAAATATTTTAAAAAATTATAAAATTTTAAATTATTTAAAATCAATAAAGAGTTTGAAATTTGGGGGTGTAATTTAAGCGTAATTAGATACCACTATATTGTACTTTAGCGTTATTTATATTTACTATTTTTTTTTTATAAAAATACTATTATATTATTATATTTTATTATCAATTTTTATAATTTAATTTAATTTTTCTATCTTATTTTATAGATATTTTTAGCTCTTTTTGTTGTTGTTGTTATTATTTTTGGCAAAATTTAACAACTTTATTAGAAGGCATTGACTAAATAGTAAAAAAAAATATAAAATAAATTTTCATAACGTACTCACTATTGAAAATTTATATCAAATTATTTATTATTATTTTTTTTATGTCTTTTGTTAATTTTTTATTGAAACAAGATGAATATAAGAGCCGTCACTTTCAACTAATAATTTTTAATAATATTTAGAATTAATATCATACAGTTTTATGTAAATATATCGAATAGCTGACATATTTTTACAAAATTTAATATTTTATATTTATTTTTTAAAAAAATCCTAAGTTATTTATATATGTTTTTCTAATTTATTATTATATTTATTTTTTAAATTAATATAAATAAAAATATTAATTTTTTGTATTATATTTATTATTTGATATGTTTATATTCGACTGTACGAAATTAATACTAATTTTTATTTAAAATAATAAATATAATGTGTATAGTGTAGGGATCGAAACACCGAAGAAAAATTTGCCCGAACCGGCGCAGGTTAGCCGGAATATTCCGTCGCGAGGGCACGCTTTTGGATTTTCCCGAAAACTATAAATAGCTTTCTCCTCTTACTCCTCCGATTGTTGCCCTAAAAATTCCACTCTATTTCCTCTCCCATCTCTTTCTCTTTCTCTTTCTCCACTCTCCGCCGCCCCCTCGCCAAATCTCTCTCTAGGGTTTCCTCGTCCGCGATCTCCTCGATGATGGTGCGGAGATTAATGGTGTCCGATCGATCGCTTTCGAGGGGACGATCGTCTGGGGGGATCGATCGGTTGCGGGAAAGTAATCGCTCTGGATCGGGAGAGGTCGTAGCGCCGTTCTAGGGTTTTCTAGGGTTTGGAGAGTGGTGTTGGAGGTGAAGGTGGTGGATGGATGCGGTGGAGTTGCCTCCTCTTCCGACGAATCTCGTCGTCTCCAAGATACTTCCCGGAGACGGGTTCGTTCGGGAGGGAAAGGCCGAGGAGAGGGGCGCCGATGGCGTAGATGCGTCGGGTTTTGGACGGCATAAGGACTCCGGCTGCGGTCGGTCTCATGGCGGTATGGTTCTTCTTCCCTCCTCCTCCCCCTTTGGAAGGTTAAAGTTTCGAATTTTGATGTGGTCTCTTGGGTGTGTTCTTCGATGGGTGTTGATAAATGGATAGATTTATATGATGAAGGGAAAAGGGGTTGCTGTGTCGTATATATTAGGTTTTGTAGGTTTATGGTGCTTTGTGTAAGCAAGATGGTTGATGAAAAGATCAATTTGGACAGAGATTTAGGGTTTTATTGTGCGGCCTTTCCTTGTTCTCATGATAAGATTTTTCTGATATTATTCTATGATTATAAGTTGATTATCACTTTGCCTATTTCATTTTATTATAGCCTGGTTATGATCCGCGGAGGTGTAGGTTTCGGCAGGGAGAATTTGTAGAAACTGTTCTATACTGTAACATGTTTTTGGATGAAGTGGCTCCTCTCATGACTTGAACTCCGACCATGAGCTTGCAAGCCAAAGACTTTGGCCACTGGCACTAATTTCTTGATTCGTAGTTTTATGCTTTTCTTTCATGAAGTCAATCCTTTACATGTACGGATGTGCGTCTTTTTGGCATTTGATATCCTTAATTCAGTCCTGGTGTTAAGAAATGATATCTACCTTTTAAATGATAAATTTCTTTATATTCGCCTTAGGAGTTCGGAAATTCTTGATTTGTAGATTAATTATGAGTTGATCGTATATCTAATAGATGTGAGAAGAGCATTTAATTTGAATTAAGTTTAGATTCTAGACAAATAAACACTACTTCCAACATCCGTATGCACAAGAATATGACTCTGAATTTCAATTGTGAAGGTGATGGTAAGAATGATTATCTTCGGGAAGTGGATACGGTTGTCCTATCGCTTCCCAAGCATGATGGTAACGCGCCCAACAAGAAATCTGTGAAAAGGCTGAGCAGCTTCACATGTTCTAAGAGACCAAGAATAGATCAGGCGGGAAAATCTCTTAGTGCTGGAATGCATGATGACGAGACTACCTCAAAGGAACCCGGACCTGATTGGATGCATCGGATGTCTTCTGGTATAAAAATCCTGTCTTACCATTTGTAATTGCACACACACTTTACATGCGTATGTGCTTCAATAAAAAATCCATTATTCCATTATGTGCATGCATATTTAAGTAGCTCACAGTTGCTTCTTGTGTAGATTTGTATTGCCATACTTTGCTAGTGCAGTGTTCTTCGTTTTACTGGTCGAGTCATTCGCATCTTCTTACTTGTAGTACTTCTAAAATTCCATATGTGCAGTTCTTTGTAGCAGATTTCAAGCAAGCTTTCAACTAATCAAGTTCATACATAATCTAATCAAGAACGTTTTGGTGTGGTGCTACTTTTTTTATGAACTATTATCCTTCTTTGAGTTGTTATTTGAGTAACTCTCTCTTTACCAAAATATGGAACCAAAGAAATGTTCCTTTCATTGAAATCTGTGTTTCATCTATATTTGCCAATGAAGGAGCTGTATCTTGGCAAGTGTGATAAATATAATTTTAGGGGCACCATTTAGTAGGTTTTGGCACTTTTAATCTGTTAGTTGGCTATTATACATTTATACTGTTCGCTGCCTGTTTTAATCATTATTGTGCAGATATCAACCAATAATATGGTCATTGGCCATAGTACGACTGGTCTAAAATGCATGACGAAGTTTGTACTTTGTCATTCTGTTTGTACAACTATAAGGTTGACATGATTAGATTGGTTTCTGCCGCCATCTTTTTGGTTTATGAGATAAGGCTCTGTCCTATCTTATTCAGGTGGCTCTAGTTATTTAAGGTAAACAATATATTCCACATCAAAGAATTAAATGAATGTTGAAGACATCTGCTATTAATAGCTTTGATTTTCTTCTGTTCTTTCAAGCATTATTGGATAGCCTGATTTTGAAGGTAAATGCTTTACTCAATTAAATGAGCCTCATCTAATTATGTCCAGAGAAATCCCGGTTGCTGAAACAGAAGCGTGGTCTTGATGGCAAGAGAGCTGATAAAAGGAATCTTAGAACTAGTCTCAGAGCTAAATTTGATTGTTTTGCATCGAGGACTGGTTTGGCTAATTGCGATTCCCCTTTTGGAGGAAACAGTGTTCTTGGTATGCAACACTGTACAATGCTTATTATGTATATCTTTTTTTTTATTATTTATTTTCTCCTAGTAATACACTTGTTTTTTCATTATAATGCTATCTTGTGTGTTAATGCCTAAATCAATTTAGGAGTTATTGTTTGTATTTTTTTTTTCAGGGTTAATTGCGCCATTGGTCCCTAACCTTTATCCATTTTTTTCACTTTGTTCCCTAACCTTTTTTTTTTGCCCTTAGATCCCTAACATATTTATTTTGTTTCAATTAGGTCCCAACCATCCAAATTCATATTAATTTCAATAAAATAGGCCACAGCAACCCCAATAATGCCTTCCCTACTCATATAGATTACGATTATAGTCTGGTAGTCAATCTTAGCACCAATTTTTTCAAGTCTCTAACAGAGTTTGGTCGCACTCGCGGTGCGACATCAAGGATGCTGGATGCTCCAAAAGAGGAAGTAGGCATCATGTGCAAGATTTGAGGTGGTCATAGGTGCATAGGAAGACATTGAGGGTGATGAGATTGGGTTTGACATAGTGGGCACGCATAAACCAAAGTAAAATAATTGGAGAAGGTTAGGGACCAATAGTGCAATTAATTCTAAAGGTTAAGGATCAGATTGCAAAAAATAAAAGATTGGGGACCAAAATGAAAAATAGGGTAATGTTGGGGACCAAGGTTAACCCTTTAATTATTATTATTTTTTTTTACGATCTAAACACAAGAAATATATGTATTTTGCTCTCTATCTTTGGCATGGATAGGCTCATCAATTAAGGCTACTGAATTAAGTATGATACTATATACTCCAATGTGCTATATTTCTATGTATTTAATATCATTTGCTAGTTTTCGCTTAGATATTTATATTTTGACCTTCGTTTTTTATGCTTAAGTATATATAATAGTGATATATCTGCTGATATGTTAAATATATAATATTAAAAACACCGTTCTTTGATAGCTTAATCTTTTGGAGAACAACGGTTGTTTCATTTAATTTAACATGATATCAGAGTAGGTGATCTTGAGTTCAACTCCCTCCAAGCTTCTAGCATAATTAATTTTTTCCCATTTAATTTAAGTCCGCATCTTGAACCTATTAAAAAGTCTCGAGCCCAGACGTGAGAGAGAGTGTTGAACATATAAATATTAAAAACACCGTCCTCTGGAAACTTAAGCTTTTGAAAAACAACGGTTGTTTAATTTATTTTAACAATGATTTTCTTATCCTGCTTTGCTATTCCATGAAATTAGCTCCAACGATTATATAACAACAAGACTGAAGCAAAAGAGGGAAATGATTAAGATGAAATGATTTAGCCCGCAATCATGAAGATTCGAATGAAATGAATGCGTTTCTTTCTTATCTTTTTTAAATGTAAAGTGTTAGATAATCTTCCCTCCTGGAGTGAGATGGGGATTTGGCCTAAAACCATTGCCTAACCTATGGACTGAGTGCCCTTTTAATATAAAGTCTCTTTACCTCTTCCCTTACCCTATAATTTGCTGCCTTAAATTGAAAAGAGCTTATAAAACATTTAGCTGTGGACCAGGCTGAGAACAAGACATATTTAAGGACTCCTTGAAGATCAAAATTTCAATGTAGGAAATATTTGTTTTATAGGATCAACTCAAATAGCCTCAACTTGGTTAAATTAACTATCAAACACGACTTGACAAAATCACTTTTCAGCTTATTTGTGTCCATTCCATTAACTGTTAACAACTGAGAGCTAAAGAATCATAAATTCTAATAGAATTCCAATTTCGACAGACGAAAATTACTCAAATATAAACGATTATGGTTGAAGTGGTGTACATCACAAAAAGTGAAAATCGGTAGTTTTTTAAAATTTTCTATATTTTCAGGCAATCATGTTGATATACTTAAAAGGTTTTTCCTTCCCGGTTGTTGCTCTTTTTCTTGATATTCTTGTTTTATCACATTTCCCATTTTTATGATATTTTGATTGATAGGTAGCTTAGTATTCTACTAGTTAGGCTAGATGTTTGCTTTTCTTGATTAATTACTTCTTGACCATTTGATTTTCCACCTTGGGTTTTTCAGTTGATATTTTTGTTTGCTGAACTGCAGTTTTTCCACTTTTTGATGTTCTCTTTCTTCTTATATATTTGACTCCACTAATGGGTCAGCAGCCCCTCCCAAACACGCATCCCACCTCTTTAAGGGATCAGATGCCTTCTTTGGTTTCTTCTTTTCATGGAGGATGTCTTCATTTAACTAAATCCTAAGTTATTTTCCTTACACATAATATTTTATTATAACTTTAGCTCCTCATGCACACAATGTTGATGGTAGGTGTCCTGCCATGGTGGCAAATTTTCGAAAGAAGAAAATCTAATCTGGTGATTTATTTTCTTTCCTTTTCAGTCCCATCCGGTAATATTTTTGTTATAAAGGGATATCATTTGTTTGCTTATTTTAGAACCCTTTCAATATAAAGAATGCCTTACTTGTTGCTCACTAAGTTTAATACAATATGTGCTATTTGCGATGATGCAGCACTTATGTTTCTTTGACATATTATTTAGGAATGTGTAGTTTCAAGGCAAATCTCAATGACATTACAAAAAATATGGAGGACCTTTCATTGGGTAAACTTCTCGATGGCAGTTATAGATATTCTCGTATCTGTCTCGACAAAGGAAAACGGGCGGTGAATATCAATGAGAATATTCTGGTGTCTGTTAGGAAGGTTTGGTCTATCCTCTCTCTTCCTGGTGAAGTAGATAGCCCTTGCAACAGTAAAGGCGCGGCATGCCTTTTGAGCTCTAATACATCCTTGGGTAACATGCCGGACTGGGATAACAGGGAGAAAGATAGTAATGAAAAAATATCCTCCAGAAAGGTAAGTTTGAAGTTTATTTCATTTTTTTTTTTACAGATATTTACGTATGTACCCTTGCAAAATTATCTATTTATCCTTGCAGTATGAAGTTTCTATACATGATGCCCTTTACAAACAAATCTTCTTACATATACACCTTTGTACTTGCAAAAGGTCCCCTCTTTAGAAACCTTTTATAATACAAAACAAAATTTCCCCCATTAATTGGATGGCTCTTCAATTTAAGGGCCCTTTTTTTTGTGAGAAGCTGCACTTTTGATAGTTGTCTATGACATATCAAATTTTAACAGGGATATAAATATAAGGAGATGATTTTGCTGGAGTATATGTGTAAAAGCCCTCTTTTCTTATATGAATATATTTCTCAACATTGTCAAATTGCTTTATAATTCAGGATTCTCCACAGGTGAACTTCAGTAACTCTGATCTTTGTCAGCCTACACATGTTCTAGATCGTTTAGCACTTCCACCACACCAGAATTTGGATTCTCTTCTATCAAGCTTAAGCTCGAACTCGTCTCCATTTCAATCAACCACGAATAATACAACTTCTAATGGTGCTAGCTTGCCACCATTTTCTTGGTCATACTCTCATGGTGGAGCCCACAAACCTAGTCTTGATGCTGGTAAATTGGCATTGACAAGGAGTAGCTCTCAGGGGAGATGGATTAGAATAGGAAGCAATTCCTTATCAATCAGGGAGGATCCAAATAGTTTCTCAGAGTCGGATTTTAAAAAACTTGAACAAGGCGAAGATTCTTCAGCTCGTCAAAAAATAGCATTTCCAGAGGCATTTCTTTCAGAGAGTAATAATTTAATGGATGGAGACTGTTCAAATAGCCAATTGAAATCTAACAATAATGTGAATTCTTTCCTCGGATCATTGAAGTTGGAAGTAAGTTTGAATGCTCAGGAGAAGGATCCATTGGATCTTGTAAAACTCACTGTGCAAAACAACTACATTGGAGCTGTCAAGAAAGAGCAGCTAGCAGAAAGCAGACACGATTGCTCTTATAATAGTTCTTGTCCTTCTGAAAGTGCTGTTGGTGTCTCTCAGCAGAGTATGTGGCCTTTACCTGCCGCAAATATGTTACCAGGTAATGCATGCTAACTTTAGAAACAATGCGATGAATACGATGGTGTGAAAAAGTCATACCATTTTTTCTTTATTCACTTCAACAATCATGTCTTTCTAGAAACTCTTAGTTGCTATTGGACTCAAAGTTAAATTCGGGTAAATTGTACCACTAGGCCTCAAACTTTCAGCCAAGTTTCATTTTGGTCCTCTTAACTTTCAAGTTCGACGTTAGTGGTCTCTAAACTCTGAAAAGAGTTTTACTTTATTCCTTTTATATATATATATAGAAAAATGCTACTTGTACACCCCATTTGGGGGTGTACATCGCACACCCCGCCCATCCAATGGGTGGGGTGTGGTGAGGGGTCACTTCACAATTTGTGAAGTGACCTCCCCACCCTTAGATGGGTGGGTGTAAGATGTACACCCCCTTTGGGGGTGTACATGTAGCGTTGCTCATATATATATACCGTTAGAAGATAAATATTTGCCCACAGCAACGCATCTATACATCTATGTACAATGTATTTATCGACTACTATTTTCATAATATTAAGGATTGCAGTGCCAGTTGGCAGTGGTCTGGTACAGCCGGCTCGTGCCGCTTGTGCTGATAAACTCATGTTGCCCGTGCCCACCATGCGCACCACCATGCTTCGCGCCAGTGGCACAACAATCCTTGCAAAATATATACTAACCCTACTACCAATTGAGTTACAAATATTAAGTCAGTCCTTTGAATTGAGAAAATATGAGATGGATGAATTAAAAAGGTGAATTCATGGTGTACGAACAAAGAGATGAACTAGATGCAAACAAAGATTTTAACGTAAGGACTAGGAATGAAACAACGTTGAAAGTTTTGGGACTGAATTGAAACCTTATTAAAAGTTCAAGGTTTCGAATGGCGAAATCAAAAGTTGAGGACCAAAATGAAACCTGAATCAAAGTTCAGGGACTAGTAATGCAATTTACCCTTGTAATTCTATACCCACGAGTAATATGTGGGCTTTTACTAGCTGCTAAATTGAAATGCGCCACATGATAAGCCAATTATTATGTGGTCCTGATACAAGTTATTCTTCACCTTCTTACAGTAGTTTACTTAAATTCATCTCTTCTTCATATGCATTTCTCTTTCCAAGTGCTAGCATTAATTTCATCTGATGCTTAATTGTTCTGCACTTAATCTCCATAATCATATTTTGTTTGTGAAATAGGAAATTCTCCAAGAGCCCAACACGCTGCCGACATACTATGGGAGATGGCTAACTACTCCAGCAGCACGAAATCTCAAAAGCATGACGGCTGGGGAATAAAATGCCCGAAAACGCCTTCAGAGAAGACCATGAAGGCTCGTAAACCGCTGTCTTCATTTGATAAATCAGAAACTTCATCCCTTGCATCACCATCCCACGATTCTATTAGAAGCACATCCCTCCTGTCCGCGAAGCACAAGCTAAGCAATCGGAAAAATGACTTTGGTCCAGTGAATAATTCTGGTAGAGGCCCCCCCGTCAAGTGGTCGCCATCGCATATTGAGGGAAATTCATCTCCTCTCAAGCTGGAAAAGGATCCAGCGCTTAATATGCAACAGCTGTGCGGTGATTCCGTTAGGCCTCCTCCGAATTCGATGTTATTGCACGAACGCATGGAAAGGAATTATGAGAATCAGCAGAAGCTGAGGAAAGCGAAGCTAACGGCGCCGCCATTTGGTTTTGGGCCAAATTATAGCAGCGAATGGAGCAGGGCAAAGAACAGAAGAGTTGGATGAATTGGTCTCAAGTATGTACATTGGTTGAGGTTAAACTTAGGTCAAGATTTGTATTCATCAGGTGAGAGGATATGATGGGGCATAGCCTGACAATTGGTTGATGAGAGGGAAAGGGGTTAATTCTCAATGGATGGAATTTAGTGGGTTTGATTTGGTGGGGGGGCTTTGTGTATTATTTTACTTGCAAAAGCTGTTGTTTTGTAATTTGTGTATTTGCGTTGTTTTTTTTTTTAATCCCCTTGCACATAACTCCCTCTCCTCTCTCTCTCTCTCTCTCTCTCTCTCTCTCTCTCTCTCTCTCTCTCTCTCTCTAAGGGAGAGATTGTTCCAGGGATCCAATTGAAGACCTTACAACAGGTACATTATTCGGGTTGTTTTTTATCACCACCTTTTGCAATGAGAAAAAAGAATTCAGTTTAATAATTGGGGCATGATTATAAGTTGATTCGTTCATTCTATCGTGCTTCAATTCGGTCTCTAAATTTAGTTTCATCACAATCAACAGCTTCAACTTTCCGACTAAAAATTTGAGAGGAAAATATCTACACTTCATGTAAATTATTAATTAATATAAACTGTTGTATCTTCATGTATAATAATAATAATTATATATACTTCATGAACCGCGTGGTCAGAAACTATATAATGAATGTGTTAGTTCCTTCCGCATGAGCATATAACCTCGATTGGCCTATTATCTTGAGCACAACATACGAAGATTTCTTAGACCGTGTCCCATACTCGTAAAACTCTCCTCAGTTAACAAAGCAAGCTATTCTTAAAGATAAAGATAGATAAATAAATAAATAAACAGAGACAAAAATAAATCAGTTAACAACAAACGGGTACCCATATACTCATATATATATATATATATATATATATATATATATATATATATATATATATATATATATATATATATATATATATATACATATAATATGTCATAATGATATAAACACACAGCGTAATTCACCACCACCACAGAGGCAATTCAACAAACACCTATCGAGCACTCTCTCCCCCGCAACAATTAATGGTGGAGAAACCCAACCCCACTTCGACTCCTCCGCCATCGTCGTCCCCGACGAGGAGGCCGCCGCAACAATTAATGGCGGAGAAACCCCAACCCCACTTCGACTCCTCCGCCATCGTCGTCCCCGACGAGGAGGCGGCGGCCGTACCTCCGCAGGCACCGCGTCCTCCTCCTCTGCTGCGGCTGCTCCGCCGCCTTGGCCGTGCTCCTCGGCGCCGCCGCGCTCGTCCTCGCGCTCACCGTCTTCAAGGTCGAGGACCCCGTCCTCGCCATGGACGCCGCCGAGATCTCCGACCACGGCCGCCTCCTCACCGTGGACGTCTCGATCGCGAACCCCAACATCGCCCCGCTTCGATTCGACGGCGCGGTCACGCGATTCCAATACGGCGGCGGCGCCGGGGCGAAGGCGGTTGGGGCGGCGTACGCGCCGGGGGCCTTGGTGGGGGAGCGGCGGAGCGCGACGGCGAGCGCGGCAGTGGCGGTGGCAGGGGGCGACGGAGAGGGGGAGGGGGAGGAGGAGGAGGAGGAGGTGGTGGTCGCGAGCTACACGGAGGTGAGGGGGAGAGTGGAGTTGCTAGGGTTCTTCAGGCGCGACGTGGACGTGACGCTGCGGTGCATCTTGGCCTTGGATTTCGCGCCGGGGAGGAAAACGTAGAGATCAGGGCGTGTTGGATGTGAAAAAAATGTGAGATAACAACAACAACAACAACAACAACAACAACAACAACAACAACAAATACAAATTATAATATTTTCTCAATCAACAGTCCCCTAATGCAAGCACTAAAGAATTTGATAGTTGATACCCGTGATACGAATTCGAAATCTAATTATTTTAACTTTCCAGCTAAGTTTAGAGTTTGAAGCCTAATTAGTTCACATTTTCAGCTAAATTTATTTTAAAAATAACCGAAGTGGATAGCATATTATTTTTCTCTAAAAAAAAAAATCATAATATTACCTCCATATATATATATATATTAGTAATATATTAATATATAATTAACTAAACTATAGATTGCAAGATATAATTAATATAATAATCTAGAATATTTAAGACATAAATTATAATAATATAAAGTTCAAGAACCAAAAATACAATTAATTAAGTTTGATTAATTAAGAAAAAAAATGTATTTTTTTTCTTTTTCTTTATTTTAGGAGAGGAAAAAAAGTTTAACATTCTGTAAACTTAATTTCTTTTTTTTTTTTTTTTTCTTTTTTTTTTTTTTTTTTTTTTTTTGAGAGAGAGAGAGAGAGAGAGAGAGAGAGAGAGAGAGAGAGAGAGATGCATGTAACAAATTAAAGTGTATATATGGTACGCGCGTGTACATACATAAGTGAGCTTAATTATCATAGTAAACTTAATTAGGACTGATCATAAGCTAGGAATTGATTTTTGTTCCTTACTACAAGATCATGGCTACTACAATTTATTAGAATTATTACGTATGTCCCAAAGATCAACTATAGTATCCAAAAAAATATATTAAATTATTTAAATAAAATAAATTAAAAAATAGAATACTATGATCAAAATTTAAAAATTAAACAGTCAAATAAAAATAATCTATAGTTTGGATAAGTTTTATATGTAAGTTTTAATAGTATTACAATAACACACAAAAAGTCCCCTCTCTGGTTTATATATATATATATATATATATATATATATATATATATATATATATATATATATATATATATATATATATTATATATATATATATATATATATATATATATATATATATATGTTTCTCATTCTCATTCATTCGATAACAAAGCAAATTTACTATGACATATTAATATTAAGATCATATCATAGGAGAATTAATATTTTGATTAAGTTAAAATACGCAGGTTAACAAACCCCACAATTTAGCAAGAGTCCCCTAATTTTAATGTATTGAGTTTCAATTATATCATTTTCTTTTGATTGAAATGCCTATAAGCTTTTAATCCAAATAAATAAATAAATAAATAAAATAATTGTTGGAAAGGAAAAGAATATCACTTCGCGGATATACATTAGGTGACAATTAATGTTTCATTGGACTAAGTAAAATTACTTAAATTCTATTAATCCAAAAGTTTCGAGAAACTTCTACTTAATACATAATAGTTCCTAACACGTAGGAGAATAATCTCCTAAGCAAAAGTACAAACACTATAACAAAATTATGATATAGCGATATTTTTAAGTATTTTTAAAAGATAAAAAAAATGCTGCTAACAAAAATACCGATACTTATTATTAGTGTCGCTACATGTGCAGTCTTTAGGATGTATAGCGATATATTATTATAATATGTTTCAAAAATATATTTCTATAACTTTTTAATTTTAGATATAGATGGAATATAAATAGAACATTTGCACAAAAATATTATAAAAATATGTTCTTATAATCTAATTTTGATGTACTGAAAAAAAAAACCTACGTATAGGTAGTTATATTTCATGAGCCATGCATGCATGCATGCAAGCTACATAAGTACGTACGTGCTTGCTACAGTGTGATCATCATAACTAAGTTCACAACCATCATTTCAAATAAAAAAACAAATTTAGGTCGAAGAAGAAGAAGGATCATGAAGAGGAATAGCAAGCTAACTAATCCTCGCAATAAAATCCGAAATAAGGCTGGCCATCGTAACCGATCGGCATTACGACAATCCGTATCGCATCTCTTCGCGCACTCCTCCTTGGTGCCGAGTTTGTGCAGCATGCAGCTGTCCTCGAAGCACGGCAGAAGCACTGGTACGGCTTCTCCGCATCGTCGTCGTCATCGTCGTCACCGCCGTCGCCCACAGATCTTGTTACAATTAGGGATAATAAGAGCATTAGGGTGGACAAAAGCTTTGTGATGTTGCGAGCAATTAATGCTAGTTTACCTTTTCTTTTCTTTTCCTTTTTGGTTTGTGTTAGGATGTTTTTGTGTTTAGGGAGAGAGGATTTAAAGGAGGAGAGAGGGTTGTGTGAATTGTGGTTTTTCTAAACCATTGGTTTGGGAGTGGAGTGGATTCAAACTCGTTGTGGATGAAGAAGGGCGACCATGAATTGAATTGTGGGGTTTCGAGATGGAGATAGAATTGTTGGCTTAAAAAATTCACCATTCTGCGAATCGGAGCAAATCATATTCGAAATGACAAGAAATTTGATTGGGTCAAATCGTGTTTGAAATGACGATCAAATTAGATCGAGTCACAATCGAAACTTATAAACATTGTGTCAGTACGTTTTAAATGAATACTTTGAAAATTTATTTGAAGTGACAGAAACTAGGTCCAATTAGACTCAGTCACAATCGATACGTTTTAACGAATCGATTGTATTTTTCTAACGGTTCAAAAATTAATAATTAGTGTTAACGATTTGACAGAGTTATAATTATATTCAAAAATATAAGAAAAATATCGTGATCCGCGAAAGAATCACAAGTTAAAAAGAGAAGCGAAATAATTAGATCAAAGCCCATGAAACAATGAGCACAGAGCCCAGGGCCAACACTGGGCTTAAAACAAACCAGAAAAAAAAAAAAAAAAAAAAAAAAAGCATTGAATTTATCTTAACTATGGCATATTTTTAAATAGAGATCCAAACTTCAAATTTAATTTAATTTATTTAACTGTAATGTGATTTTGAATTATATAGGTGCCTACACTTCCAAAATCGTGATTTTAGTATTTAATTTATCTTTTTGTACATGAGGGTTCATCTTAGTAGTTTAGATATAAATATTATGTGGTATACTTCTCTCAACTCATGTTTAGAAATATCCGATCTTTCGGAATTTCAATTTTACTATCCAACTTTTTAATTTATTTGATTTAAGTTGGTCAGCGATATATATTTTGAATTCAAACTTTAAGCCACTTGCTTATTTTGATAAATTTATGATTGTGAAAATTATATGAAATATACTAACTGAACCAATAAAAATAAACAATATATTTAAATTTTGAAATCAAAATATCGACGGCCGACTTAAATCAAATAAATTGACAAATTGAATAGTAGAATTAAAATTTTAAAAAATCAATAATTCGAATCAAATTCATTAATAGTTCATAAAAGTTTTGTATACTTTTATTTTACTTTTTTGTTATTTTTTTAAAAAAATTGTATGAAATATACTAACTGGGCTAGTAAAAATAAACAATATATTTAAATTTTGAAATCAAAATATCGACGACGGATTTAAATCAAACAAATTGAAAGATTGACTAGCAGAATCAAAATAAAAAAAATCGAAAAGTTGAATCAAATTCATTAATAGTTCATATAAGTTTTGTATACTTTTATTTTATTTTTTTGCTTTTTTTTTTAAAAAAAAAAAAACATGAAATTTAGACAATGTACTCCAAACTAGAGCATTATTAGCTTCAAATAGTATTTTTTAGAGATAATTGCATGTGTACCTCTGAAATCTGAAAAAATATCTGATTTATTCTTCTTATTTTTTTTTTTTTCAATATACCTTTCATATGTTCCACCGTTATTAAAAATATCCCTACCGTTTTCCTTTGTTAAGTTAACTAGGGTTAAACTAGAGTTAAATAATAATCAGAGTTGAAAACTATCAATATACCTATTTTGTCCCTATCTATCAAAACTATTGAAAATTTTAAGGGTACATAAGAAAAGTTGGTTATGATAGAACGATATATTTGAAAGGGCAAAATAGTAATTTCACACAGATAACGGGAGTTCCAAACGGTACACTAACAGAGTTTAACTTCAGGGGTATTTTAGAAAGAAGTTGGAAAGTAAGAAGGGTAGTTTTAATATTAGTCTTCTAAGAGAAGTAAATCTAAAAATAAAAAAAAATTTAAGGATATATAAAAAATTGTCCCTATTTTTTAAATAGGAGTATTAATAATTAAGAACTATTGTGTAAAGATAACTAAAGACCAAATTCTAAATAGAACAAAAAAAATGTGTCACTGATAACTTCGTAACAAATAAATTTTATATTTTTTTTCTTCTCTCACGAATAATTTATTTTATTTATTAAATATTTATATATTATTTTATTTTTTTTTGTAGTTTTAAATTATCTCAAACTAAAAATAAATTAAATTTTAAAAATAAATTAATTAAAAAATAGACTTACGCCACTAATAACTATTTAAACCAATAATCAAATTTGAATTAAAAACTAATAAGAACAAATCAAATTTACAAAATAAATTAAAAAATTAAAGTTGAATTTAATTTCAAAATATTTTTTTCTTTTAAATAAATATTTTAAGATTTGTTATTATTTGGTGGGAAAAAAACGGATAGAAAATAACAAACGAAATTATAAATAGAATAAAAAATTATATTTTAATTAAATCTTCAAAACGTTAATGAATCATATTTTGATTATGCTGTAATTTCAATAATTGTTATAACATTTTATTGCCAAGTGCATCTTGTTTTTTAATAAAAATTTATATTCTAAATTTTTAAGATAAATAGAGCTGGTGAATTTTTTTTTTATGCTTTAAATTTTATGTCTATTAAAATAAAAATAAAAATAAAAATAGCGTGCATTATACATGCACTATCAACTCAAAAATGTCAAAAATATGGATCTGTATGTAATGTAAAAAATATCTCCATCTAATAGTTTAGATTTTTTTGGTTCAATTTAAAATTGAACCAAAAACAGAACACAAACTTAAAATAAATAAATAAATAAATCATCTATCTAAGGAAATGCGTCAATTTTGAAGACTTTGTCACTGAAACATAAGTTTCTCTTTTCACAATAATAGGAAAACAAAATAAAATAAAATAAAGGATTAGTTTTAGCCCCTTATAAATATATTAAATAACAGATATATTTTTATAAATTTAAATTTTTTATATTTATTCGTTTAAAATTTTTAAATTATTCATATATATTCCTCTACTTTGTTATTATTAGTTTATTATTTATTTTTTAACAAAATATAAGTGAAATGTAAATTTTTCTTTTTGCAAATATGTCATATACCTATGATTAAGTATAATTTTGAAAGGATAAAAATATATATTTATCTCACTCATTAACCAATATTAAGTATTTAATGTATGATTAACTATACTTTCTTAATGGATATTGACGGAAGGAACATATATAAACAACTTAGAATTTTTTAAAAAATAAATATAAAAAATTAAATTTTATAAAAATATATTTATTATTATATTTTATTTATATGAAGATGTATGAAATTAACTTTAAAATAAAAGTTAACATTAATTAGTTCAGGGCATTACTTTGTACTTCACCAGTTATATTTAGAGGGTCTGCACACTTAATACCTTTTAAACTCTCAACAAGTTTCTTAATTAAATTAATTAATTAATATTAGCTTAATTTAATTAACTTTTTATATAGGTTTTTTTTTTTTTTTGGAGATAAGTAGCAAGTCATATGCTTCATTCGTGACGAAAGTGAACTAAGCAATATAAGGAACACAATATAATATTTTAAGACAACAAGATTTCACCCGGTATATAAAAAAAAAAAAACCCTCACTTCTGATCCTCCCACAGCTTCTCCGCTCTACCAACCCACCTTACAGCATTAAGTGGGTCAATGTTAATTTGATGAAAGATAACTTTGTTCCTAATTATTCAAAATACCGAGACAGGTGCCATCCACTTCTCCCAAACCCTTCTAATATTTTTATCATAGTCCCTCAGCCAAATGTTTCCATCGCCCGTCTCCAAAACGAACTGTGCAGCACAGCATATAGAGAGTATTCTGATCCCACCTAATCTCTTCTAATCAAATTATCCGCTGTTAACGGTCGTCTCTTGAGCACCAACCAAACGAGAATCTGTACTTTAAGCGGCATTCGAAGACTCCACAGCGTTCTGACGTATAAGTAGCTCATACCTCGGTCGTCAAGAATCAAGTAAGTAAGACTTAACAGACAAAAAACTTTTTTTCATGCCACCGCCCCACCACACCGTCATTACACGATCCCAGAATAACGCCCACTGAAGCTCTCCTAATTACACGTTTCTTCTATTACTGAACTTGTCTCCTTACATCCCTGCACCTCTTTATATAACTTCGCTTATTCGTCGTTTTTATCGATTCGAATGTTCATGCACTCGACATTTTTGTGATAATTAGATTAAACTAACCACCGTCTTTTTTTTTTTCTTTTTTTTTTTATCACTTGGTTATGATCTCTCGTTTCCGACGATTGGGAATGTTCATGCACTATAAATCTCGGGAGAAGATTTAACTAATTAATCACGCATATTTTACATCTCCCATGCATTGTAATTTTAGCAACGTTTTTAGCATTGTTTTTTGATGGAAGCTGATCGAATTAATCTTGTTTGGTTGGTTGGGGAACAAAGGAGGAGTTACCAAACAATAGGAAAAAAAAAATTAAGAATAAAGATTTAAAATATTTCCTAAACAGATTATTTCAGAATAATTTGTTAACTCTATTCCAACCTCTTGGAATCAGATTTATACCTAGGGATAATGAATGAATTTTTTTTTTTCTTTTTTTTACTTTAGCTTATCTTGCAATTTGATACTATATTATTTATTAAACTAATTTTGTTTACTAAAATATAATATAAAATATAAAAAACTATTTTATATTTTATTTTTATTTACTAATTATTAATTTATATATATATATATATATATATATATATATAAGGTAAGGACAAAATTGGTATTTTGATAAAAAAATTATCATCTTTTTTTCACTATTCTCTACTATTCCATAATGTTAACCCAACACAATTTTTTTTATTCCAGAATACTAATTTTTGAATCAAATGTAATTTAACTTTTATACTTAATTATTTCGGAATAGCAAGCTATCCCAGATATAAAAAAATTTATACCTCTTAAATTTATATCGGAATCAAACATGACCTTACTCAGGTGTAGAGATTTTACATTCCGATTTTTGAAAATATATATATATATATATATATATATATAATAGAAGCAAATTAAGATGTACTCTAGTATCTTAATGTAAAAATTTTGATTGGCGTATGTTTATAGTAAAAAAAAAAAAAAGACTAAATTACAGAAAATTTCTGTGTAATATCCCACTTTTTTACTTTGTTCCTCTGTCTTTTAAAAGCCTACATTTTGCTCCCTCGTAATTACCGAAATATGTATTTACCTTCCACCGTCACGATTCCGTAAGTGAGCCGTCAGTTTTTTAAAAAATATTATTGGATATACCCAAAATACCCTTCAAAAATGGCGGAAAATAAGTCTAAATCCTTTCTCTTTCCTCCATTACTTTTTCCCTCCAATATAAGATAAGGGCATTTTTGTCAATTTACCTCATCCGTTAACACCGTTGCTCCCTAAAGACAATTCGATAATTACGAGGAGGCAAAATGTAGGCTTTTAAAAGATAGGGGGGTAAAATAAAAGAAACGAAATATTACAAAAAAAATTTCTGTAATTTAGCCAAAATAATAAAAAAAAAAAGAGTGGCATAAATTTGTTAACATATTATTAGTGCTCAAGGCAATATGAACTAGACCCTGCTCATTTTCCCTAAAAATTTACAGATAAATTTTACTTGAGTGTAGTGAACAATGATTTAACCAATTTATAAAGCGGTTCTTTGGGTTGGATAAGTTAAAAAATTATTTTGAATCGTTGGAATCTACGGTTCAATTATCAAACTAATGATAAACTAATCCAACCAGCTAAGTTTTCTTAACTTAATCATACTAAAATCTAGCAGTTTAAATTTTTTAGCTGATTTTATTTTCTATTAGTACATATTAGTTTTATAAAAAAAAAAAAATCTTAAAAATTTATATCTACTTAATTTGATATAAAAAATAATATTTTATAATTAAATATAATATTAAAATAATAATATAAATATATTTTTTTTAGAATTAAATTAAAAATAATAATTAAATATTTATAATGTCATACAAAGTTCAGTGATCTTTGATCCAGATCACTATTTGACTCGATTTTTAAAATATCAGTAAAAAATCATGTCATACTTAATAAAGAATTAACAAATCATGCCATAAGCTGTAAAATTAAAAGTTATATTCTAAAAAAGTTATTAATATTTTGCTTTACAAGATATAGTTGAGGGTAAAATTGTCATTTGATTAATTTAACTAGTTTTTAAATCTCTTTTAATTCGAATAAGGTTATAAAAGTTGAAAATAGGAGTAGTTGTGATAAATTTATAACCTTTATATATATATATATATATATATATATATATATATATGATATTTTAAATTTTGAAGGAATATTTGTAAAATTTGAAACTATACAAGTACATAAATTTCCAACCATTTTGATAGATTTCGAATTTCGTTATTGTAAAATCATTCAACTTCCCGCGCTTCTAAATTACAAAGAAAATATTTTATTTTTCTAAAAAATATTTTTAAAAATAATTTTCTGGCTAAAAAAATATATTTTCATATTTTGTAAAAAAAAATAGTATTTTTATTTTTTAAATATTTTATTTAAAAAATAAAGCTGAGAAAAAATATACATTTCTCATAGATGTTTTTTTTTGGCTAAATTACAAAAAAAAATTTCCTATAAAATTTTATTTTTTTATTTACTTCTCTGACTTTTAAAAACTTATACTTTGCCCCTCCTAATTATGAAATTATGTACTTATTTTTCTATCGTCATCGTTCCGTAAGTGGTTGAAAGGTTGATGCGGTTGATAAGCAAGTCCCAACTCTAATGACCGCAGTGATGATGCTGAAACACATCAAATATGATCACAGAATCACATGATCACTTATTGAACGATGACGGTAGAAAATAAGTGTATAATTTCGTAATTATAAGAGGTAAAGTATAAATTTTTAAAAGTCAAAAGAAAAATATAAAAAAATAAAATTTTACAAAATTTTTTTTATAATTTAGTCCCTTTTTTTTCAAAAGCTAATTTGTTTTTACCCCTTAAACCCTTTATTATTCATTAATTAATATTTAAAATTTAGCTAGTGGTTTAGTTCACTAAAGACAAAGTGTAGATATTGCATTATTATTATTATCAAGTGATTTTGGAATCATTAGTATTGGTCCATGCTGGGTAACCACCAACAGATCTCCTCCCTTTGATTCTATTCTATTTTTTATAAGTTAAAATCCCATTGATGTCCCTACCAAATTGGGATGTCATAGGGGCATAGGGCTACATATATTTAAAATTTTATTCGAATGTGAGTTTATAAGGAGCTATTTTTTTTTTTTTTCTTTGTTACTAAACGGATATAGCTTTGAATGCGAGTAAAAAGATAAAAATTCGACGAAATTGAATTTGGCCATAAATTTTGTCGAACTCAACCCTAACCTCATCCGATGAAACACGAATTAATTTTACATTATATATATAGAAAAAGATAGTTGATTTGGAATGCCATCAGAAATAAGAAATAAGGAGGTATCATTGTCATTCATTTGTTTTCGATATTTGAATTTTCAAATCGACGGTCGATATTGTTGAATATGATCTACATCACTGAAAGTATATAGAAATCAAATTTTAAATCTTTTCGACAGTATTGACGATCAAAAAGTTAAAAAATTTATAATTTTAATGATAGATATTAGTTTTTCGCTCACTTAACGGTATAAAAAAATCTAAATTAATTAAATTTTCGTTAGATAATTCTTTAAACTATGTAAAACAAGATTTATACTTTCGATTTTGATTACAAGACTTCTATGATCACTTTTTGAACAATATTTATTTTCAGCCTTTTATTTTTATGCCTACTTGATGGATAAGAAAAGAATATCAAAAAAATATAAAATTTAATTTTCAGATAATTTAAATGGTCTAGATCATATTTAACGATCGTAGTTTTGACTGCTTCGTCATCGAAAATAAACAGGTGGCAACGAAACCGAAACCGATTTGCTACCGATAGCATTCCAGCCTAACTCATATATATATATAATTGACCTTCTATGCTCGTAAAAGCATCAACATATTTGTACTTGTACGTTTTAGCCTTGGATTGAGGGATATGCGGACTGATATAAGAGGTGAAATTAATTAAAGAGATAGATCTAACGGTAATAGCCGAACTATATATATATATATATATATATATATATATATATATATATATATATATATATATATAATGGAGCTTATATACTTTTAAAAACACAAGTCTATCAATACTTGTGAATTTTTTACCATTGGATTTGTATTGGAATTTGTATTATTGTAAAATCAACTAAAGAAAGAGAAAAAAAAAATAAAAAATACAAATCTCAATAGAAATCCAATGGTAAAAAATTTACAAATATAGATGAGCTTATATACTTTTAAAAACATATAAGTTTTACTATATATATATATATATATATATATATAGGGTCCGGCTACTATATTATTATGAGTAAAATCCTTTTGTATTCAGAAGTTTCATCCTTTGGATGAAGGAATATGCGGTTAGGATTATAGTAGTCCATAGAATGTATACTATTTCCCCAACAACTTAGTAATCCTAGGGGGACCACTATCATCCTAACCGCGCATTTCTTCATCCAAGGGAGAAAAAGTTATGAGTTAAAAGGGTTTATACTCATAAGAGTATAGTAGCCCTACGCTATACATATATATATATATATATATATATATATATATATATATATATATATATATATATATATATATATATATATATATATATATATATATACAAACACACACACACACACACACACACACACGCTACTATACTATTAATAGCACCGAATCATTAATGCTATTAAATTTTTGACCTTTGAATGAAGCGATGTGTGGTTAAAATGATAGTGAGCCCATAATGTTTAATGGATGGTTGGAAAAATAGTATTATTTACGATGTGAGAAATAATCAAAGGATGTGGAATGCATGATACTATATTTATTAATAGCATCAAATCATTAGTGTTAATAAATTTTTAATCTTTGAATGAAAAGATGTGTGGTTACAATAATAGTAGGCCATAAGATTTAATAGATAGCTAGAGAAATAGTATGATTTAAGAAATGAAAATGCTCAAATGAGGCGGTAAGCATGGTAGCATCAAGTGTTTGATACTATCGATAGTATAATAACTGAACAATATAAATAAAATTAGGTTACTATACTATTAATAGCACAAAATCATTAATATTATTAGGTTTTTGACCATTGGATGAAGATATATACTATTAGAATGATACTGAGCTCTGAGGCTTAGTAGATGATTGAAAAAATAGTACGATTTAAAAAATAAAAATAATCAAAAGTGTAAATCTAACGGTGAAAATTTTGATAGCACCAATTACTTGATGTTGTTGATAGTATAGTAGCCGAACTATATATTTATATATATAAACACACGAACAAAATACTCATTAAAATATTAATTAAAATATTAAAACTGCTGTAGCATACGATACCCCTAGGCTCCTCATTAATCCTACTCTAATCTCCACTCTGCTAATTAATATATATATAGCATACTATGAATTCTCATATTTTTAAGGTGACGTGGCGCATTCTCTATAGTTTAAAATATTTTTAATTTTTTTTTTTTACAATAGTTGTCTACTTTCACTCTCTGAATCTCTTACCTCCCCTCAATGTCTTCTCTTCTTCTCTAACATCCGTCCCTTCACTTCCCAGATGCATGCATTGATTAATTTAATAATAATCTCCACCACATACATTATTAAATTATTATGGTGGTGGTGACGTTTGATGCTTCAACAAATCATAATTGCCATTTAATAAGTTAATTAAACATGGTATTAATTCACATTTTCTTCTTATATATCATCCGCCTCCCCCAACTCTCCACAGCCCTACCTCCTCTCTTTCTTTGTGGAGTTTTTATAGATTCCGTACAAGATGTTTCGGCGGCGTGGTCGTAGCGGTGGTGGAGGCGGTGAACGTGATGGCGGTGGAAACCAAGACGGTGATGGTGGAGCCAGAGGCGTAGGCAATGATTGTGGAGATCGATGTGGCGGCGGCAGCAATGGCGAATCCTTCAATTTGAGTGTTGAATCAAGAATTTTGGTGGTTGTTTTGGGCTCTGCTGGGGTGATCTTGGTGGAGTTTTTCGCGCCCTATTGCTGACATTGCCCGGCCATAGAACGTGGGAGCGTGCTGCCGTTGTCTTCAAGTGCGTCGCCACCTCGAGAGGTAAAAATCGCCGCCCTTTTCTTTTGATTCTTTGTTAGCGATTCTTTACAAAAACATCATGCAATTTTTATTTTTTTTTGCCTCAGGAACCTATATTAGATTTTTCTATTTGGTGTTGCTGTAAACTCTAATGCAACTTTTTTACCTAATACTTTATTTTATCACTTACTATGTACGTAGTTTAATTTATTATCAATTTTATTTTATTTTTTTGTAGAAATTATTGGCGATTTATTACAACGATTTATCTTTTGTCTGCTGGTGCATTTTTCTGATTCTCCGGTAAATCGTAATTCAACACATGATTATATTGTTGCAAAAGGGCGAGATCCTGGGCGAGATCCTGGTGAGTACCCTAAATTTATCGTAGCATGATTTCATTCCGTGATTTAATATTGAATTGATTTATATCGAGATTTTAGAATAATTTGTTTATATTGTTGCAATAAATTTAGTATAAATTTAGCTATAATAATATATATCCGCTGCATCGTGCGGATCACTACACTAATATATATATATATATATATATATATATATATATATATATATATATATATATATATATATATATATATATATATATATATATATATATATATATAGCTTATATACTTTTAAAAGCACAAAATAAACTATGCTTGCGAATATTTTACCATTGGATTTGCATTGAGATTTGCGCAATTGTAAAGTCAACTAAAAAGAGAGAAAAAGAAAGTACAATTACACAAATCTCAATAAAAATCTAATGATAAAAAATTCACAAACATAATTACACTTGTGATTTTAAAAGTATATATAAGATATATATATATATATATATAGTAGAGTAATCACTACAAAAAAAAATTATACTATAACGATATTTTAAAATATTTTTAAAATATTAAAAAAGTGTTGCTATCAAAAATAGCGATACTTATTATTAGTGTCGCTATATGTACGATGTATAGCGACATATTATTGTAATATATTTTTAAAATATATTTTTATAATTTAATTTTGTTGTAGTGAACGGTGCTTAACCGACATTTTTTATTCTCATTAGTTACTTGTCAGCTCAGAAAACATGACTAAAAACTATAAATCACGCCCTGATCATTAATAATAATATAGTCCATTTTACTATTGATAGAATAAATATAATATTATTTAATTACGTTTGAAATTTTTTGATAATATTAAAATTTGCTCTGCTAATATTTTTTTAATATTTAATTCCTTCTTCCTTTCTTTACGAGATCAGGCCAAAAGAAAGAGTAGCACTAGCTGAGCAAAGTCAGGTTGCACATTGAGAGGCTTCCCCAGTCAACATAGAGAAGGACAGTCGATAGAAGCAATCATCCGAGGAACCCTCCTTTTCTGTAGGTGTCCCATATTTGAATGAATAGCTATATGCTTTTCACAGGCAAGTCGTTCATGAAGAACCTTTGTTTTGGACCTTTGCAAGAGGATTTCCCCAGCTTTAAGTTAGTAGCACCACCTGTGAAGAGTAAGATTCCGAAGCAGTGGGAATAGCTTTGAAAAAGCTTTCGTGTGGTGGGTTTTGTCCCGGGAGAGCAGCAAGCCAAACATCGTACTCTCCGGAGGGACCGTGTCATAGCTAAGCTGACCATCTATCTGCCCTAAAAGCAAGAGCTTGGAAAACGCGGTTGAAACTCAGAATTAAGTAGGTAGTAAGTTAATACTTTGGGCTTTTGGCCACCGATGAAAGGAAGATTCCCAGTCATTACATGAAAAATCAATTGAGAAAGAAAAAGCCTGGTGTAGCACCGGTTTCGGCAACTCTTTATAGATGTTATTTCCGATATCCTGGACTCAAGAAAGGAATTCACAACTGAGCGACTATATCATGGGAATATTCCACTGCTGAACGGCGGCTAAGCCCATTGAGAACAGCTTACTATAGTATCCAAATTCCATCGTATACTTTTTTCCCTAGGAAGTCCCGAGGCAAAAGAGTGAAAGTGGGAATCGGCATAGGGCGCTGTAAAGGCCATTCTTTAAAAGAGAAAGGTGAAGTCCATTCTCGTCATGCGGTGTCACCTCCGAGAAGTGCTTTGGGACGGGCTTTGAAGAAGCTTTGGATGTACAAGAGCTTGTTTACAATTGATCACATTTGAGCATGCAACTCCCCTAGTCTCATCTTTGGGGCGAAGTCAGCTGCTTAACCTTACCAATATAGGTTATGGTAGGTGTGACTAATCACTAATCTAATCTCAATAACTCAATTCCACATCCTGACATTCCAACATGTGACTCGCTGCCCGAAAAGCTCTTGTTTTTATGCTAGCAGGGGTGGGTAAGAAACATAGTCCAGGAAGACTCATTGAGAATGGGCCCATGGACCAAGATATCGATCCAGCCCAGAGTCAGGGAGGGAAAACCAATCTCAGAAGGGAAATCCGGATGAAAGGGCTCCCTTTGATTCTTGGTTAGCTGACTAAGGGCGGATGGGGCGGGCAAGGAATCAAATGAATTTCGAAATATGGCATTTAGTAGGAAGAATCCCTTGTCTTTCTTTTTGTA
Source organism: Tillandsia leiboldiana (assembly GCA_029204045.2). NCBI lineage: Eukaryota > Viridiplantae > Streptophyta > Magnoliopsida > Poales > Bromeliaceae > Tillandsia > Tillandsia leiboldiana. The sequence goes on from CM055064.1 coordinate 4,304,181, forward strand.
TCCATAGTGGAATCAGCCTCGGCCTCAGCATCAGTATCCCCATCCTCCACCATGAGCTCAGAGTCGACAGGAGCGAACAGAGAAGAGCTATACCACACACCCGCAGTCTTCTTCCTGCTGCTTTCCCATTTGACTTCCTCTTTGCCAGCTGGATTTTCTTTGCTTGATGGAACTAGATTGAACTGCCTTGCGTAAAGTAAAGCTAGCTTTATAAATATTTTTACTGATCGACTAGGACCGGATGTAACAGAACTTCCAATTCATTCAGTTTGATCCCAATGGATGGCTGGATGGGCTTAAAAGGGCAGCAAAGCATTCTCTGGAAGAGAGAGAGAATCCAATTGGATAGCTGGCAACTGCCATTGAATATGAATAGGGAAGGCTGTAAGTAGCACTCGCCTGTATCGACATGGCGGAAAAACTCCCCCTTTTAGCAAGCTAAGAAATAGTAAACTAAAATGTCTTTCTCACCAAATGCTTTCAATTGCTTTTTCTTGTCTGCTGGAACTGTAAGGTGAAGATTGGCTTACAAAAGAACTTGTCTTACTTTTTGAAAGGCTCTCATGCTGGAACTGCGGATATACCTGTCTTCTTACCCTAGGCTCAATTGCCGCTAGCTAATCATCTGGCCTTCCTGAGAAGCACTTAGAACTTCACACTCGCTAAAAGAATACCCTTTCTTCTGCAATTGCATGGTTGGGCCGGGAACTCTTATTACTTGTTGGCGGGAAAGGCCCTCCCAATAGATACAGGCGTTCAAGCCGCAGTAGCAGACCGGGAGTTGAGCTCCCTCTGAGTTGACCGCCTTGATCCTGCTCGTGTCTCGTTCTGCCTTGAGGCCTAGGCGTGCCGCTTCCTCATGTTCATCGGACTTTCTCTCCTTATCCTTTTCCTTGTCCTTGTCTCCCTCACCTTTGCCCTTGAAGAACTTTGAGTGCTTGGCCCGAGTTTGTGACTCTGGCTTGCTTAAATCCACAAGACGTTCTGCCGCCGCCTAGGCCGACGGGAGTATCGCTGCAACTCTTGCTCGGCCCATGGTTGGAGTCCGTCCATGAAGAAGAAGAGACGATCTTTCTCCTGGTCAAGCATTAGAGTTGTGAAAGCCTTGACATATTCTCGAATGGTACCCGTGTGCTTGAGTCGCTGAAAGCTCTTGCGTGCCAAGTACTCTACGTTCGAGGGCTAGAATTGGGACTTGAGCTCCTTCTTCAAGTCCTCCCAAGTGGCAATGGTGCAGAGATTCCTCTCAATATCGCCGTACGCGAAAAGCATGGCATCGTCCGAAAAGTACATGGTGGCAGTGCAGTGTTGATCTATCTTGGCATTCTCATCCTCCAACTTTATGGCCTTGCAAGTATTGCTCCACCTGCCACAAGAAGTTGTCTAACTCCTTAGCGTCCCTTGCACCGTTGTAGCATTTGGGCTCGCGGATCTTCACTTTTTGCACCTCCCTTGGTGCCGGCCCATTATTGGCCACCGCCTTCTCTAGCACAACGATCTTGGCTTGTTGCTCCGCTATTTCGGCAGTCATGGTAACCACTACCTCGGCTGTTTGGGCCTTGAGCACCTCTGCTGTGCTCGCCATGTCGCTCTCCAAATCCTTGATTACTTCGGTCATCTCATCTTGATGCCCCTCAAGTGTCTCGTCACGTGCGTCATGCTCGGGCAAGGCGTGCTCCAACTTGGTCACTCCTTCCTCCATCGTGGCCTTCTCCATCGTCTTCCTTTTGTTGGTCCTGGTGCCTTCACCCTTGGAGCCGTCTCCCCTCTTCTCCACGAGCTCGACGTTGGTGACCTCCAATGTCGACATGGTGCCTCTCTAGCCAATACCACGAGCCGGCTCTGATAGATAGCTCTTCGATCGCTATATTCTTGCGATAGCGAAGGCGTGGTTCATCCTCTAAGAGAGAGTAGATGCGAAGCAGATCGAAGATCTTCGCGAGACGGCCCATGAATCTCGAGAATCGAGCGTGGGGCTTTGAACACCCTACTGCATTCCGGCCCCGGGGCCTTCAATGGCTCCTTTCTCTCTCCTCTTTCACCAGTGAGTGGTGAGTTTCCGAATTATCTAGGTAGGTACCTCTTGGATTCGGAGTTTGTTCCAACAGCTGCCACACGTGAGATCCTGATCGTCTTCCTCCCAGTGTTGTTGCCTGCTGGGGGAAGGAAGGAAAGTAGGCTTTCCTGGAAGGACCGGAGAACGTTAAACTCTTTGCGGGCTGCCAGGTTTCGCCTACGCTACGGTTTAAAAAGATTGCACCTTAATTATTCAACCGAAGTGTTGGAGTTCCAGAGCACGAGGTAATGTTTATTATTCCCGGGACCGCCTCATGTACTCGGCGCCTCCCCCGATTGCTTGAAGATGCGCGCGCAATACAATAAAGGAGGAACCAATGAAAAGCCAGGGTAGAGCCTCGGAGCCGGCCCAAGCGAAGATCGGCACTCGAAGGCCTTGATGAGGAGCAGCCCGCAAAAGGGAAAGCCGTGGAGACGGCAGACTCGCCAGTCAGGCACACCCTGAGGCTGACTACAGCAGACCGGGAGGTGACAATTCCTGTTTCCATTTCCGGGAGTTTATGTAGGAAGTGCAGACGGTGGATCAGGTGTGAACATTTAACCAAAGGCGTCTTGGGAATGGGCAATAGCTAAGATTGTGGCCATCACAGTTCAAGTTACGTATGGCTGGCGTACAACCTAAGGGCTTCTTAGCCCAAAAGAAAAAATAAAAAGGATGCAATGCCAACTAATCTACGGTGCCGGTACCTTAAGTCCAATCTTAGACAAAGAGCAAGGAGGATATGAAGCACTGCTGGGTAGACCATGGCTCCAACCAGGGCGGTTCATGACTGGGCTAAAAAAATCAAGTTCAAGCTTGGAAACCTATAACAATGTAAGCAGTCTCGCGGAAAAGGCTTGGCTTTCTTAGTAGTGCCCGCCCATTCTGTCTCGCCCGCCTTTCCGGTCCGTCCTTCATAGGGCGCACGACATGTCTATTTCTTCCCCTTGAATTTAGCTACCTCCGTACCATTCGTTTTACGACTTCGGTTGGTCACCTTTACGACTTGCGGAGACCGGGTCGCCCTTCTTTCTAGTCTAGGGGGCTGGCGATTTTGTTCCTAGCGAGAGCCTCCTGCGAGCCGAGCTTTTCTGGGAGTATGTCTTTCTAGCCCCTGAAAAAAGCAACTTGTAAAAGCGGTTAGTCCTTGCTTCGTTTTAGGCTGCTAGTCTGAAGGCAGCGTTGAGGGTGGCTAGTCCCTGCAGCGAAAGCAACTAGTTCCTTCGGTAGCTATTTAAGCCCTTTCGCTCGGAAAAATACGTAGAATTAAAAAAAAAGAACATTTTTGCTTGGTCATATGAAGACAAGACATGCCTGGGTTGGACTCCTCGTTGGTAGAGCATCGCCAACTACTCAAATAAGGTTTTAAACTTGACTAGACCGTCAAAAACCTAGTAAGCAGCCTCCTTATATTCATAATAATGAAAAGACGGCTCTCGCAAGCTGGATTTATCCGTACAGTGGACAATGAAGATTGGATATCCAACATAGTCAAAATAGCTAAGAAAGCCTTATGCGCGTATGCGAGTTCGAGTTTGCATAGACTTCCGCAACCTCAACAAAGCTTGCCCAGCCTATATGCTGGAAAAGCCCGCAATAACCAAGTCTCTTCCTATTATCGATGTTTTAGTTGATTCTTCAGCTGGACACGAAGTTCATTCATGGACGGGTTTTCCGGGTACAACCAGATCAAACTCGCCGAAAAAGATCAGCCCCACCTAAGTTAGCCAAGACCTCATTCATCACTCCTATAAAGGACGGGGGGCCGGCTATCTTCCATGATCAACTGGGACATATTGTAGAAAAAACTGTTGATGACATCCCCGTCGACATAAAAATCCGCAACCCAGCATATCCCACATTTGGAAAAGATTGAAGAAGGGTTGTAGCAGTACAAGCTACGACTTCACACACAAAAGTGTGTTTTCGGAGTCTCATCCGGAAAAGGACTATACTAAAGGGTGAATCGTCAGTAAACGAAGCATAGAAGCATTTCCGGTTCAAATAAAATAAAATAAAATAAAATAAAATAAAATAAAATAAAATAAAATAAAATAAAATAAAATAAAATAAAATAAAATAAAATAAAATAAAATAAAATACATACGTGCCATCATTAAACATGCCTCCTCCTCGCAACATTAAGGAGTTACGAAGCTTACAGGCTTCAACCCTTGATCATATTTTTCTTACAAGCTAGCACTGGATGTGCATCCATGAACCAGCTTCTCAAGAAGAACGCTTCGAATGGACCGAGAAGTTCAAGGAATACATTATCCTCATCTGAAAAGGTACCTCATTCATACGCCAGTATTATCATCTCCAATCCCTGGAAGGCCACTACTCCTTTATGTGTCTATCACTGACACCGCTGTTTCGGCACAACATGACGACACTGGAAAGAAAGGGGCAATTGACTTAGTTAGTCAAACCCTCCTCGACTACGAAACTCACTACACGCAAATAGAAAAGCATTGTCTTGCTGTAGTGTGGGCGACTAAAAAACTCTGTCAAACCATGCTGTCCTATCCTGTGAAGTTACTGGCTCGAAAGGATCCTATCAAATATCTATTCGAAAAATAGAATAGATCTGGACGAAGATCTCGATGGCAAAGAATGTTATCAGAATTTGCCATGACTTATGTCACTAAGAAAGCAAGACAGGGGCAAGCAGTAGCAGATAGCTTAGCCAACCTCCCAGAGGAGTCATACGAAGCAGTTCGTACTGACTTCCCTGATAAAGATATCCTATTTTCAACCGAAGAAAAAGATGAAGGGAAAACTTGGACCCGCTTTCTTCGATGGTGCACTTAACTAAACTTGCCATTCCTTAAATCCTTAATCGCCTTTGCATGAGTGACCTTCGGCAGGAGGACAAGGAAGGTGGACGTGTATGCCCTCGGGAATGAAGGCCTCCTGAAAAATTCAAGCACAGCAGCATGCACATCATTGCACACAATCTCCCAGCAGGCTCTGAAGAAGTGGCCTGGCCGGAAAAGTCATCTGGCCCTGGTGCGCTGTCCGCCGACAGCCCAAAGACCACTTCCCTCACCTCCTCAATTGACGGTGGAGCCAATAACATAGAGTTATGTTCCGAAGTGATAATGCTAGGTATAAGATCCTGCAAGGCAGAGTCCTCAGCCGTGACCTGTGAAGAGAATAAGCTCTGATAATAATCAGTAATCATGGTAGGGAGATGAGAAGAATCACTGACCTTCCTTGTGCATCCTCAAGCTCCTTGATAAAGGTAGATGATCGCTTCTGCTGAACCACAGAGTGGAAAAACTGTGTATTTTGCCAACAGCCACAACAGCCATAATTTTTTTATATGGCTTTTTTACGCCAATAAGTCTCTTCCTGGGATCCTAATCATATTTTTGTTGAGCGGCCAGCACATTATCTTCTGCTGCTGATAAATTGCGGAACAAGTTTCCAAACACATTCTTGTTCCACTCCTTCAATTCTTGTTTAAGCCTCTTCAGTTTCCCCACAAGAGTGCACATGGGACTGGCATAGAAGGGCAGCTCCCAGCTGCCTCTGACCAAATCCATGAATGTAGGATGAGAGGCCCACATGTGTTGATACCTGAACGGCCGTAGTCCTGTGTCTACAGCATCCCGACAAGTGAATAGAAGGGGGCATGATCAGAAAGAGTCCGAGTTAGGTGCTGCACAACCGTATAGGGGAAGGATGCAGCCCAGTTCGAGCTGACAAAGCATCTGTCAAGCCTCGCTCTGATGCAGGCCGCACCAACTTGATTATTACAACTGTACTGGTGTATTTGCTACCCATTACAGCCAGCGTCAATTAAATTGGCTGTAGAGACGGCATCATTGAAATCATCCATAGCACGGACGTCAGGGCTTGCACCACCTAATTTTTCATCATGAGACATAATAATATTAAAATCACCCCCCACCATCCATGGGGTGGAGACTACGGTAGCAATCTGTGTAATATGATCCCATAACTCCCGTAGCCCTGCACTCCAGTGGCATACACAAAGGAAAAGGTAGCAACTTCCCTGTTCGAGTCTTCAACCAAGAAGGTGACCATTTGTTCATGCGTGCTGAGCAGTGAAAACTTTTAAGGGCTCCTCCATAGAACCCATATCTTCGCATGCTCGTCTTCGGGGGAATAACAGCAGTCCATGGAACAAGACCCGCTTTCTCAAGTTTCCTGCGACATACCAGCGGCTCAAGCAAAACAACAAACATTAAACCGTGCTCCTTGACCAAGGCCTTAACCCTATTCACAGAGGGACTATTCCCGACCCCTTACTCTCGATCTTTATATAGGCAACAAACTACAATAGGATATGGCACTCAATCTACACTTGATGGTACGGGATCCTTCAACTATACCTACCTTTTCCAAAGAGTATGGCATTGCATCCGTGCACTCATTCTCCTTTTTGAGCTTTCTTCCACCCTCTGGCTTCTTTACTTCAGTCTGTCTTTCAGTATACTGGTCGTCTTCTTCTTAATGGCTGCCTGCCATCTTCCTTGTCGCCGTCCTTTGGCTTGGCTTATGCACCTTCAACGCCATCCTGTCTTTCGCTTCGCCCCTTGTTCTCTGGATGCTTTCGCCGACGCTATCGGGGTCTTAGCTACTCGCTTTCGAACGATCTTCCGCCGCCTTCTGAGTTCTGGCCATAGACTTTGTCTTTCGGGCTGGGTTGTTGTTGCTGCCCTTGTAGGTAGTCCTTGTTGGATAGTCGTAGCTTATCTCAATTGAGAGTCCTGCGTCTTATCTAGACCGCTGGCAGCCTTAGCTAGAGCCACTGTCACATTGGGGTCAAATGCGTCCTGCCTTGAACGAAGATGAACAGAGACTCCTTGGGACGTCAAGTTCGGATCTTGGCCTTTCCTATCTGCCAACAACCTCCTTGCGCGGTTGGAAACCACTCGTTGTGCGGCTCTAGGCATCCTGAGCTGACAGCACTTCGAAAGGCCTCGCTTAATTAAGAGGCTGATCATCAAAGCGTACTTACTTATGTTAAGGTTCTTGTTATTTGTTGGATGGGTATGGCTTATTATGAGAGGATAACTTAATGCATTTGTCATGAGTAGCACTAGAATTAGAAGAATGGTACATAAATCTTGGATAGATGAGAAAATAGCATATTGGTTATCAGATAGCAGTTGATCTGATAGCTTCTCTACAGCAACTTCTTCTCTGAGCTGAGTTCCACCAGCCGATGTCTCACCACCCTTTTCAGATCGATGATCTTCTGTAATATTGAAAACTTCTCCCCCGGGGAGAAAGATAATAGCTAGCCGTATGGGTGTAGAACCTGTGGAGGAAGAACAGCGATTGCCTATGACAAACAATGCACAACTGCAGGAGGAGAAGACCAAATCCGATTCCAACTCTGAAAGCCAATCACAGATGAACAAGGATTCAGAAAGCCAGGAGAGTAGAGTAGAAAAGCCAAGCACAGATAGAAGATCCTTCTCAAGATGAAGTAGTAATTATGGGTGATGAAGAAGCATTGAGCCTCCAACGAAAGAGCCGGAGGGGAACCTCAAGTATCATAGGAAGAGGAGGAATTTGAGATTTATAGTATAGAGGGAGAAGAAGAACACACAGAAGAACCGAACTGGTACTTTGTGCAAAGCCGAAAAATCGCTTTTTATATAGAAAAATAGTCTAAAATTCCCCCGTGCAGTCTTTAGTTAGTGATAGTGGGCGAGTTCACTAAGCGTTTCCGCTTGGGTACAGTTGATCTTTATCTTTCTCCTGTCTCCGCTCCTATGTGTGCAGCGCTTATTGCCCCGAAAAAATTCGGTACGGTGAAATCGACATTGAACTGGCCCTGAGGCTCCGGGGTGCTGGCTACCGCGTGTTGGGCTCGTGGAGATCACACATGATCTTAGTTACCTTAACCGCTTTACTTTGACTTTGATGACCGCTGTGAAACGAATTCTAGAGGCTTTAATAAGCACAGACTGTCTTCTTTATGCATCTCTTTGAGAATGCAGAAAGCACTTCTTACCTGCCGACTTAGCTTTGCTTGCTTCTTGCCTAACGTACTAATCTTTCGCGCGACTTATAGCACAAAGAAGCCTACGCTTGTTTGTTGCTTACCTGCCTCTTCTTCTTCCCGTCTTTCAGTGCTCTTTGTTCGATCTCGCATGGGTCGTCCTGAGCGGAAAAATGTCACGCATCGGTACCGCCCTATACACAGTCTCTAGTACAGGATCTTTTCTTTATGCGGAAAGAACCCGTCCCTTTCTTTATTAGGGATTATCCGCTGTTCCGTTTAATAATTGAGTTTTTGATCCCTTTGGTTGTAAGGACTGAGATACTTCCGATCCATCACGGAATGAACAACCTGTCTTGTAAAGAATGAACCTGTATCCGAGGAATAAAACCTCCTCTCGCTCAATATCGATCGACGAATGGGCAAAGACAAGACCCTCACTTCATGAGCACTAGGCGAGGCTCTTATTCGCAATAGCAATCTATGCGTATTAATCCCCCTCCTTCTTTCCTTCGTCGGCCCGACATTTCAGTAGGCGATCAAATGTTTGCTTTCTGGGTTCGCTCTCTCGGGCCTGTAGGCGCGGTGTCAGGATCAACCCCTCTCGGGCAAGGGGGATGAACGGATGAAAAGGCTGGTGCGTACGTTCACATAGCTTTTTGTCTCACGACCCGACGGGTTCAAGAGGGAGATCGACCTCCAACGATGACTTCACCTTTCAACAATTTTCTTCCTTCCTGATTAATGCCCAACCTTTCTGGCTTCCCCATTTCTTGCCACCATAGGCGAGACTCCCGATTCTGCCTATCACCGGCTAGTTGAGGGGAGGGAATCACAGAGAAGCGTTCAAGCCGCAGTAGGAGATGAAATCAACTCTTTGGTGTCGGGAGGGGAAAGGAGATTCACTCTTAATATTATTTAATTACGTTTGAAATTTTTTGATAATATTAAAATTTGCTCTGCTAATATTTTTTTAATATTTAATTCCTTATGTACAATAGAAAATCCAGTTAATTTTATATATGTCCTTATAAAAGTATTAAATAGTAAAACAGAAAAGTCGAAAAAAATTATAAGAATCAATATTAAAAAAACAAACTATATACATAAAAAGTAAAATGATCAATTTATTTTTTTAGTTAATTATGATTAGCTTTTTTAACTCATAATTATTTAAATTTTATTAACGAAGAATATATTTATAAGACAGAAAGATTTTTTGAGAAAAAAATAATAATAATTTAAAATTTATAAAAATATATTTGATAATTGATATTTTTTTTTATATATTTTTTTTAAAAAAAATGGAGACATTCAGATGGGCCATATATCTTTTTTAAAGTTTACAAACTGTTACACTACCTCGACACAATATGATCTACATATTATGCCTCTAACATTTACTTTTTAAAATTAATATTATAGCTGTTTATTAGATATGAAATGCATTAAAAAAAAATATAAAAAATAACATAGATATGTTTGGTTGCGATAAAACTGTAGCATTTTGGAATGCGTGCAATGTGATGCAGACAAAATGGTCATGGATCGTACGCATTTGTCAGCGGATGAGAGGAGAATGAGATAAAAGCCAAAGTAATTAGCATACATTTGCTTTGAAAATCGAAAAGGTGTTCATAGTATTTGCTTTGCTTTTCAGTCTTTTACGGATTGCTACAATCAACTTTCTCCTGTTTCCAAATGGTCCTCTTGGTCAAAGCTTCTCGATCAACGTTTTCTTGCGTCTGATTCTTATGTGATGTAATGCTATTCTACAAATATATATTTTATTTATTTTAAAATAAAAAAAAATTTATTGATGAAATAATTAATAAAATTTATTTTATTTTAAAATAAATAAAATATAAAATATATATTTTATTTTGGATATACACAAAATATTTTCATTCTTATATTAGATATATAATAGACACTTTATTTATTTAAAAATATAATTTATTTTATTATTCATATTATTTATATGAATAGTAAAATTTATTTTATTTTAGAATAAATTGAATGTAAGATGTATATTTTTTTAAAGAAAAAAAATATACGAGTAAAAAAAAATAATAAGATCTAGTTTGCATGGTGGGGTTTGTAAGCATCTGTTTTTATATTTTGAAAGCTTAAAAACTTTTAAATATTTTTAATTTTTTTACATCCAATATTATTTTAAAAGTTAAAACGTATATATATATATATATATATAACTCATCTGAACTATAAATTATTTCAAATGAGCTGTTGCAAGAATTATTATATGAAATATATTAGTTAATAAATTTGTAACCTCGAGCAGCATATAAAATATACTAGTTAAATTTATAAAATTAAATAATACATTCAAATTTTAAAATAAAAATATCATTGACCTCACTCAAATCAAATAAATAAATAAAAAATTAATAGTTAAAAAAAAATATTTTTTTTTTTACCTATAATTCTCTGTTTCTGCTATGAATTTAAAATATTTATATGAAACTGCCCTCTATATATATATATATATATATATATATATATATATATATATATATATATATATATATATATATATATATATATACTGGAATACTATTAATATAGTACCAAGTCATTGGTGCTATTAAGTTTTTAACCCTTAAATTAATAAATATGTAGTTGAGATGATAGTGGACTCCTTGAGTTTAATAGATGGTTGAAAAAATAGTAAAATCTAACGAACAAAAATGATCAAAAAGATTGATCTAAAAGTAAAAAATTTAATAACGCTAATACCTTGATACTATTAATAATATAATAACCAGACTATATATATATATATATATATATATAATCAAGCTCTACTTTCCTACAAGGAAAATGCTAGATGTACACCCCAAATGGGATGTACATCTTACACCCACCCTATTCTAGGGGTGGATGAATTTCACTCGTCACATCGAGTGACGAGTGGATGAATACCCACCCTAGAATGAGTGGGTGTAGGATGTACACCCCATTTGGGGGTGTACACCTAGCACTTCTCTTCCTACAAACCCTTACATTCAAAAATAATAATAATAATAAATATATTAGCCCGATTAGAGGGTCCCACAAATCAGGTACTTTTTCTCCCTGAAAAAATAAGTGAGAAAAAAAAAAGAAAAAAAAAAAGAAAAAAAAGAGAGAGAGAGAGAGAGAGAGAGAGAGAGAGAAGCGCCGATTTGCGGTTTCATTGCAGCCACGCGAATTAGAAAAACGGGAAAGGCGAAAGGAGCTGCAAGAAGCAGCTGCAGGTGCAGGGGTTTATCAAATGCTTTTTACTACTACCCTGGAAAAACTACTGGAAGAAAAAGCAGCACCTTTTCTGATTCCATGCATGGAATCATTCACTTCCTAGCTTGTCTCCTTCCCAAAAGGAAGCAAGAGAGACTCCACATGGCAAATGTATAAAAAAACGTTCAACTTCAAAATTCAAATCTTTTTAAATTTTTATTTTTTTACCAAATAAGTATTAAAAAGGATCATGAAGCAAATCTAAATAATGATACATTTCAATTTATCTACTACTGTGAAATAAAAAGAATAAATAAAATTTAAATATTTGCTTGAGAAATTTTCACGTCATTATTTTAGAAAATAATCACATAATTCCTGATAAAAAAAAAAAAGTAAGGTACGTACATACGCAGATTAATAACGTACCAAAACGTACGGATGCGCTACAAGTGATAGTAAAAACAGTTCCGTTTCTGCGAAAATCGAACGGTGGAGATCAAACGCACGCTTCCTTCTCCACCTCCGATCTACCGTCGCCTGGGTCGCTCATGCACCGATCGAACGGCGATTCAGACCCTACAAAGAGGCGTTTCAAATTTTCAAAAAAGTTTTTTTTTAAAAAAAAAAAAAAAAACAACAACAACAACAAGGACGGATTATTAAATTGCATAAAATTTGAAAGTTAAATATTTCTCTCTCCGAGAACTTTAAATATTTGTTTAGGAATGTATTAATATTTATTTTGCAAATGTTTTAGAAATATTAACCCAGAATAGATGAAAGAAACAAAGACGAATGAATTTTAAAGGAGGAGGGGACTGGGTGTGATGACTGAGTCGGAGGAGGAGGAGGTGGTGAGGGGATCGAGTTACCTTCGGCGGAGTGGAAGGAGCGCTTGCAGTGGGCGATGGCGCTCTGGATCCCGTCCTCCTGCTGGAGCAACGAGTCGTCCCTCCTCCGCGGCGACGCCACCGCGGCAGAAGCGGACCGGCTCTTCCCCAGCCTTCTCCGCACCACCTTCAACCCCGGAATGCTCGCCCTCGCCGCCCTCACCCCGCACGCCGCCACCGCCGCCGTGGGGGGCGCCTCGGCCTCCCCCTCCGCCCCCGCCGCGTCGTTCTCCGCCCCGGCGGAGCTCGGCGCCTCGGGGAACCCGAGCTTCTCCCCGTACTTCTTCGAAACCCTGACGTACAGGGGCTTGATCTTGCTGAGGTACTTGTGCACCACCTCCCTCGCGAACCTCCGCTCATCCTCCTCCTCCGCCGCCGCCGCCGTCGACGCGGAGTTCCTGGAGCTGTTGTCGCGCGTGAAGAGGGAGACGATCGGGGACTCCTCGACCTTGAGCTTGACGAGGAGCTTGCTCCGCCCCTGAGGCTTCGGCGGCGGCGACGACGCGGCGGCGGGCTTCGGCTTGCGGAGGCGGAGGAGGAAGACGCGGAGCTTCGCGGCGGGCTTGAGGAGGGCGACGGGGAGGTGAGGAGGGGTCTCGGGATCGGCGTCGGCGTCGGCGTCGGCGATCGACGAGGGATCTAGAGTTAGAAGCTTACCTTTAAAGAATAGATCGTCGGAGGGGGAAAGGGGCTCCGATCGGAACCCTTCTCGGTCCAAGTCGAACTCCCTCTCCTCCGCCTCCTCCTTCTCCTCTTCCTCCTCCTCCTCTTCCTCCTCCTTCTCCTCGCCATTGGCGCCGTTCTCGGGGACGGTGAACTCGAGGTCGAAGAAGGGTCCCTCGTCGTCGTCGGCCGCGGCGCTAGTGGCGTCATCCTCGGCTCTGCAATCATCATCGGTCACGGCGACGGCTGCGGCGGCGGCGGCGGCTGCGGCTGCGGCAGCGCCGCGCTTAGCAGCTGCGGCAATGGCTGCTCCGCCGCTGCCGCCGCCGCCGCCGCCGCCACGCAAGTACTTGAGGAGGCTAAGGGATTCCATGGTGGGGAGAGCCACAGAGGTTAGCCCTAATTTCTCTCTTTTATCTTTTTTATTTGGTTGAAATTTAGAGGAGGAAGGATATTTGGAGTGGGGAGTGGGGAGTGGGGAGGGGTTAAGACTTAAGAAGGGGAAAGAGCGGGAATGGGGAGGAGTGGGGGGCAGTAGGTGCGAGAGAGGCGTGTGTGATAGGAGCAGGCGTCGCCAGTGGTCAGAAGATTGTTTGGTCGATGGTTATAACTTTTTCACAGGACTTGACAGAGAGAGAGAGAGTGAGAGTGAGTGATAGAAGGTGAATTTAATACAATTTCTCGTTGGCGTCCGAATCAGCACTTCCCTACACCTTACAACAGGCCCAACACTCGACACTTCATAGGTTCCCTATTTTTAAGATTTGGGCCTCTTCAACTCCAAATTGGGCCGAGTCAAATAAGATTGGGCCCAATTTTGATTACACATTTTTAACGCACTTCCAAATATTTGTCAGTGAACCCATGAAAGGAGTTAAGGTCCAAGTATATAAAGATAATATTTTTTCATTTTGCCAGTGAGATTTTAATAATTATATCTTAACCAAGTTAGTGCCATAGACACAATACATTATTTATATGTAAAATTAACAAAATAGTTTTTGTATCATCTTTTTTTTAGTGGGCGTGATCCCCAACATAGTTACCATCTCTGTTTTTTTTTTTTTATATCATCTTTATTCGATAATTCTATACTAGTTCTTAATAACTAACCTTTTTATAAAAATCACTTGATAAATTAGTAATGGTAGCATGCTAACAAATTTATCATTTTAAATATAAAATTTGTAATATTTTAAAAATATTATTAAATTTGAACCAAATGGCTATTTCTTCTAAAGCCATTTTACCACAAAACATATATATATATATATATATATATATATATATATATATATATATATATATATATATATATATATATATATATAATTGAGTTTTTATGTTTTTAAAAATATTGGTGTTTATATATTTTTAGCCCTTAGATAAAATGATGTGCGATTAGAATGATAATAGATCTTTTGGATTAAGTGAGCGATTGATGGAATAGAATAATTTTAAAAATAAATTTAGTCAAAAAAATAAATCTAACGATAAAAAACTTACAAGTATCAATTAATTGATGCTTGTACAAAATATATAGTAGCCTTACTCTTTCTATATATATATATATATATATATATATATATATATATATAGTAATGCTACATGTACACCCCGAAGGGGTGTACATCCTACACCTCCACTCATTTAATGGTGTCGATGTTTTTTACGGGTCACATCAAGTGACCCTTCATCACACCCCCATCCTTAGATGGGTGGGGGTGTGAGATGTACACCCCTTACGGGTGTACAAGTAGCATTTTCCATATATATATATATATATATACTACATGTATAATATATTAGTGTTTTAAAATTAAAGTATTACTTAGGGACCAAGAGAAAGGTGACAATATGTTGAATATTTTAGTTGAATTTTATGAGCAGTACGGTTAACGTGGAAGTTTCTTGTATTTAATAATACCAAATTAAGTGTTCGATTTTTCTTTGTTTATGTTTTTTTTTTTTTTTTTTTTTTTTGGGGAATATTTTCTCCGTTACCAAACTTAACCTGCTCGATCTTAACTTCGGGACAGGTGTAACCGTCCAGCTTACGTGTGGGACCCACCGGTGACGTGCTACTTCCTAACGGCGCCACGTGGACAATCGTAAATCCCGCGCTTTTTCCTCGAGACACTATTGCCCTGCACCAGATATGCGCCTATACTCTCTATGCACCGCCCTTCTTATTTTTGACCACCTGAGAGAAAATATAATTTTAAAAGTTATGTATTTTAAATTAATTTATAAAAAAAAAAATTTGAGACATTGATTTTTTGAAAATCGCAAACAGATAGTTAATATATAATTAATTCACTTAAAGTGTACCGATACAGTAGCTACGGATTTTGACCGGACTTAATTCATATGAACGTTATGTCTATTGTAAACCGCATCCCCACTACACTTATTGGGCTGATGTTATTCAACTTATTAGTTTTATAGATTTATTATTACGGAACAAAAAGTTGGATCTATTTTTAATCCAAAAATAAATAGCCAACATTAGATAACGAATTTGAATATTTATTATTATATTGTATGCTATGTTTAGATGTAAAAGTAAATGATTCAATAATAAAATTTATTTGATATTATTAAAATAATATTAATATTATATAATTTGATGGGTTGAAATAATAAAAATTTTTATTTTTATTGTTGGTTATATTAGCATACATTCAACTAAGTAATAGATGAAAGTTTATTTAAAAGGAAAATGCTAGATGTACACCCCAAATGGGGTGTACATCTTACACCCACCCCATCCTAGGGGTGGGTGAATTCCACTCGTCACATCGAGTGACGAGTGGATGAATACCCACCCTAGGATGGGTGGGTGTAGGATGTACACCCCATTTAAGGGTGTACACCTAGCACTCCTCTATTTAAAAAAGGTTTTAGAAGCAAAAAATAAATAAATAAATAAATATTTTCAAATTTTTATTTTTTTTTTGTTGGTAAGTAAACGTTTTGGATGAAAAAATTATCGGTAATACATTGCTATTCCACTACAATAAAATTATGCTATAGCGACACTTTTAAGTATTTTTTAAAATCTAAAAAAAATATTACTGATAAAAATACTGACACTTATTGTTAGTGTTGCTATATGTATCGTCGTTAGGGTGTATAGCGATACATTTTTATAATGTGTCCCTATAATCTAATTTTGGATATAGATGGAATATAAATAGGACACTTATACAAAAGTGTCACAAACATGTGTTCCTATAATCTAATTTTGTTCCTAGTGTAAGTGGTAAAGGCCTTGGTGGTTAATACCCGTGACCCGAGTTCGAAGCTTAGTTGCTTCATATTTCCAGCTAAGTTTATTTCAAAAATAAACGAAGTGAATAGTATACTATATTTCTCTCAAATAAAAAAAAAATTGTTGTACTGTTCCTTCGTCTTAAATTAATAAATACAATACCAAATTAAGTTTTATTCAGCATGCGAATCTCCTTGATGTAATGCAAAATAAAATATTGGATTTTTGTTTTTTGTTTTTTGAAATTTTTTAATATTTATAATTTAGTTGTATATATAATAGTATATTTTATGTATGAAGTGATTTATATATATATATATATATATATATATATTAGAATTTATATATTTTTAAAATCACAAATCTATCCATATTAATTTTTTATCATTATATTTGTATTGAGATTTGTATTTTTATAAAGTTAAGTAAAAAAAGATAAAGATAAAGATATAGTAAAAATTACAAATCTCAATACAAATCTAATAGTAAAAAATTTATAAGTATAAATGTGTTTGTACTTTTAAAAATATATAAAGCGCTACTATATATATATATATATATTAGGGTCTATATATTTTTTAAAACACAAATCTAATTATACTTGTGAATTTTTTATCATTGAATTTGTATTGAGATCCGTACGATTATACTTTTTCTTTCTCTTTCTTTTGTTGACTTTACACTAGCATAAATTTCAAAACAAATTAAATAGTAAAAAATTTATAAGTATAATTAGGCTTATACTTTTAAAAGTATATAAACTCTACTATATAGAGAGAGAGAGAAATATGTAGCAAGTTATCTGTTTTATTCAATTTTTGTAAAAATATATTCAGTTAGAAATATAAAACAAGTAGACTAGAACTAAAAATTTTGAATATTAATCATCAATTCTTTAACAAATTATAAATATTAACCATCAAGCTCTTAGCCGACTATGCTAAGAATGAATAACTAAGTATGAATAACTTTACACATTTGGTTACATTCTTTATGTAAGTGTTAAAATATACCATTACATTTTACACATTTGGTTACATTCTTTATGTATCATATATTATAATTTTAAAATAAATTAAAAGTAAGTGTTAAATAAAGGCCCCGTTTGGTTCGGGAAGGCCCCGTTTGGTTCCGGGATTAATTTCTGAGGTATAAATTTTTTTATACCTGGAATAGCTTGCTATTCCGGGATAAAGAAGTATAAAAGTTAAATTGCGTTTGGTTGAAAAGTTGGTATTCTCTGGAATAACTAAAATAGTGTTTGGTTGAAATTATGGAATAGTGGAGGATAATGGAAAAAGAAGATAGAATTTTTTTCAAAATACCAACTTTGCCCTTATCTTTTTTGTAGGAAAATTAATTTTAAAATTATATTTAATTTGAAGCAATTTAATTATAAGTAATAAATTATATCTTACCTAAAAAAATAATAATTTTTATTTTATAGTATATTTTGGTAAATACAAAATTTAAGTTGTAGATAGTTTTAGATTGGAAATAAAAGTGTAAATTTTAAAAATTATAAATTTTAAATTTTAAATTTTAAATTTAATTATAAATTATAAATTATAAATTTTAATTTTAATTTAAAACTTTAATTTTAAATTTTAATTTTAAATTTTAAATTTTAATTTTAAACTTTAATTTTAAATTTTAATTTTCAAATTTTATTTTAAATTTTGAATTTTAAAAATTTAATTGTAAATTTTAAATTTAAATTTTAAAATTTAAAATTTATATTTGAAATTTTTTAATTTGAAATTTTAAATTTAAAATTTCACATTCAAATTTTAAAATTTTAAAATTCAAATTCAAATTTGAAATTTAAAATTTAAAATTTAAAATTTCACATTAAAATTTTAAAATTTTAAAATTCAAAATCAATTTTGAAATTTAAAATTTAAAATTTAAAATTTCACATTAAAATTTTAAAATTTTAAAATTCAAAATCAATTTTGAAATTTAAAATTTAAAATGTAAAATTTCACATTAAAATTCCCATCCACTACCCCCGGGATAAACCCCTATTCCGGGGGGTGGGGGGATAAATCTTAACGGGTTATCCTAGGATAACCCGTTAAGAAGGGGATAAAATAAAATTTTATCCCCTGTCTTTTTTGTAGGTTGTTTGGCAAGAATAGGGGGATAAAGGGGGTTATTCCCCCTTTATCCGCCAACCAAACGCTGCCTAAGAGTATATTTGTTTTACTTAACTTTCAGGCGAATTAAAATTCATATATAAATTACTCTTCTTTTTTTTTGTACGACTGTAAAATTATTATTTTTTTTTTTATTATTTACTTAGCAGAAAATAAATAATAAAAAAATTTAAATGCGTAAGAAATATATATATATATATATATATATATATATATATATATATATATATATATATATATATATATATATATGATGAATCAAACATTAGAGTATTTCTCTCCTCTCTTGATAAAAATAAATGTGATTTAAAATGTTTTACTTGTCAACATGGAACCACACAAAAGAAAAGGGAGATTCAGCGTTAAGAAAAAGCAATGCTACATGTACACCCCGAAGGGGTGTACATCATACATCTCCACCATTTTAATGGTGGCGATATTTTTTACGGGTCACATCAAGTGACCCATCATCACACCTCCACCCTTGAATGGGTGGGATGTATGATGTACACCCCGAAAGGGGTGTACACATAGCATTTTCCGTTAAGAAATCGCCAATTTTTTATTTATTATTATTATTATTATTTTTTTTTAAAAAAAAAAAAAAACTCAGAGTCGGTTGTGCTGTCCACGTCAGTTTTTTTTTATCGTTCACGGAGTCGACACGTTGAAGGCGACTCCCTCCGACCCCGCCGAGAAATTATTGCCTGCGCCTGGTGCACCGGTGTGAACCATGCACCGCAATAAATTGTAATAATTGATAATAATATTATTATAATATTAAAATCTAATATGATATATAGACATTATTTTTCCTAATAAATTTAATTTATAGTTACATAAAAATAGTAACTGTTTAATTTTTAAGAAAAATATAAAAAATAATTTTTAATTTTTTTTTATGAAAATTCCTTTTTTTTAAGAAATATATTTTGAGATTTTATGAAAAATTAGTGTTTTACTTTTTAAATTTTTTGCAAAATAGAAATACTAGTTCTTTATAAAATAGAACAAATATATATATATTCTTTTAATGAAGCTAGTATTTTTAAACTAAACTGGTGAAAATTTTGAAAAAAAAATTTTATAAATTATTTTTAAATTTTTTTATACTTTGTGGATGAACCAAACGCAATCGGACCTTTTACGCTATTTAATCCTAAATTTTATTATTATTTTTAAAAAACTCTTTAATCATTTAAAATCAGAAAATTTCAATGCTATCTTTTTTTTATAAGAAAAAAAAAAAAAAAAAAAAATCTAGTGTAGGTCTAGGGATATTGAATTATATATAACTAAAATGGTTAAAATTTAATAATATTTGGAAATATTGATCATTATTTATTTCTTTATTATTTGTAATGCGCAAAAAATCTATCATATTTTTTTTGAAAAATGCTATGTGTACACCCCTTTCGGGGTGTATATCATACACCCCACCCATCTAAGGGTGGGGGTGTGATGATGGGTCACTTGATGTGACCCGTAAAAAATATCGCCATCATTAAAATGGTGAAGGTGTATGATGTACACTCCTTTGGGGTGTATATATAGCATTGCTCTTTTTTTTTTCCTTTTAGTCCTGTTACTTTTTTTTTTAAAAAAAAAAATCAATAAATTAGTAATATAATTTCTGCTAATAACTTTAATCAGCTAATATTTTTTTTAAAAAAGAGTACATTACTTTTTTAAAAAAATATATACTGATCGCGAAAAAATACACAGTCATTGGATGGTCCAAGATGGTGAGAGTTTCGACAGTGATAATTTTTGGATTTTTTTTTTTTATAAAAGTTAAAATGAAAGTTTTATCATAAAAAATACATCATATAAAATAGGGTTCAATTTATAAAATTTAATTTTTTATATTTATCTCTTTAAAAATTTTATACTATTTATTTTTAGCATGATATAAATAAATTGTCAATTTTATTTTTATAAATATATTCTCAAAAAATCACAACTATTAAGTATAATATTTAAAAGGATAAATTAAAAAATTTATTTCACTCACTAATCAAAATTATATATTTAACTTATAATTAATTATATTTTTTAACGAATATTGACGGTAAAAAAATATATAAACAACTTAAAAATTTTATAAAAATTAAATATAAAAACTTAAATATCAGATAAATCTGGGAACACAAATAATATCGTGAAATTTATGTTGCGTTTTTATTTTTGTATTTCTAATTATATTTCCACGTGGAATAACAGCTATTAATAATTATTTAGGACCCGTTTGGTAATGGAATAAGACAGAACTAGCTATTTCAGGGATAAGTATAAAATACGGAACTAGTGTAAAAAAACGTTTTGAATGGTTACAGAAATAAGAAATTTTGTATTTGGTATGAGAATGAGAAATAAAAGAAATAAAAAGTTTTAATTAAGATAAATTATCTTTTTGCCCTTAAACTTTATTATGTAATAATGAGGTGAGAGATGGTGCTTCGGTAGACGTGGGAGGGTATTTAAGAAAAAAGCAAGAGGTTGGTTGGGAAGAGTGAGAATAGTAATTCTCACTAATTTTAATTGTACCGGAATAAGCTATACTGATTTCTGGTGTGTTTAGAAAAATAAGAGGAGGGTTCTATCCGGAATCCAAACGGCCCTTAATGGTGTGGTTCACAGATGACGTGGTGCACCCGGTCTTTCTAAAATTTCCCGCCGCACCGTTTGTTTATTTTTTTTTTTATTATTATTCATTATTATTTTTTTTTGCCCCTAATCCCTATTATATATCATGATTCATCGATATCCCCTCTCCCACAGTAGACGCATAGCTAGAGAGAGAGAGAGAGAGAGAGAGAGAGAGAGAGGGGTGAAGGGTTCGTTCTGGTACACCTGCGGAGGAGCGTAAAAGCAAAAGGGAAGCGAGGACGAGGAAGAGGACGACCATGGCGGAGCACGCGGAGGAGGAGACGAGCTCGGCGAGGGAGGCGCTCACGGAGGAGATCGCGGAGAAGCTCCACGATCATCACCCCGGCGACTCTTCCTCGTCGTCGTCCGATTCGGACGCCGAGCGATCCCGGCCCTCCGTTCCACCCCCGAAGAACCCCAACAACTCCTATCGCCTCTTCGGGAGGGAGAGACCCGTTCACGCGGTCCTCGGCGGCGGGAAACGTACGGCCTTTTCTCCCCCTTTTTTCCCCTCCGTTTTTTTAATCTGTTTTTTTGGGTATTTTGTTATTTGGGGGTGGTTGGATCGAAACCCTAGTCTGGGTGGATCTGGTGAGGTGATTCGATTCTCGCTGAGATCTGCTAGTAATTTTTTTTAATAATTTTTTTTTCGAACGATATATTTTTTGTGTTGAGCGACGAAAAGGGTTAGGGTTTCGCTTAATTTGCCGTTAAAAGAGTATGTAATATGTAAATCTCTGTGTTATTCGCTTCGATCGATTAAAACCCTCGTGGGGTTTTATTAGTACCGCATGTTGGTAATTCCTAACTCAATCAAAATCGATTTTTTTTGGCTTTTTAAGTATCCATTTTAGTAGATGTTTATTAACTAATCTATGAATAGATCAAAACTAAAATTTTTAGTTAGAAATCTCCATTAAAACCCCTTTTTGGGGTTTGATTAGTAATCTCCATTAAAATTTTTGATAAGAAATTCATTTGGTGAACGAGTGAACATCACACTGAATTTTAGTGAACGAGTGAATTTTGTTGGTTTTTGTTAGAACATCAACTGTTCTTTAATGCTACAACATAAAATTAGTTGCAGGTGTGTGTTGATAGGAACATATTTCAACCAAACATGTTGTATGATTAGATAACAAAATTTTAAAAAAATTATGGCTCGCACAGTTCGCGGTAGTTCCGTTCATTTGTACCTATCATTCTCGCAAATCTTTTATACTTTTTTTATGCAGCTGCTGATGTGTTGCTATGGAGAGATAAGAAAATCTCCGCCGGAGTGCTCGGTGTCGCGACGACTATTTGGGTTTTGTTCGAAGTTGCTGAGTTCCATCTGCTAACCGTCGTCGCCCACGGCCTCATATTCTCTTTGGCCATCTTGTTCCTTTGGTCTAATGCCTCCACCTTCATCAATAAGTGAGACCTTCTCCTCTTGACACCCTTTTTTATGCTCCAATTGATAATAATAATAATAATAATAATAATAATAGACCAACTTAAAACCTTTGAGTTGCTCTCCTTTCGGTTTTAGGACTCCGCCTCGCATCCCAGAGGTGAGCATTCCTGAAGATGTGGTTGTGAATTTTTCTCGTTCCCTGCGGAATGACATCAACGGGGCCTTCGCAGTTCTTAGGGAGATCGCAACAGGCCGTGACTTGAAGAAATTTCTCATTGTATGTGTATTTTGGTTCAATCCAATTCTTGCATTTATTGCCCGTTTGGCTTAGCTTCTTGAACAACTATATCTTCGTGAAAAGAAAAAGTTAGGCATTTAGCAAACAAAATGTTCGGAGCTTCTAGTTGTAGCAAGAAGCAGAACAAGTTTTTGGGCTCCAAAAGTAGATGCTCCGACTTTAAGCCTCCCCTCGTTGCAGCAAATGGATTTTATTCAAAAAATCTGTTTGGGCTTCCTGCAACAGCTCTACTCCAACTGCTTTTACCGGAGAAACTCTAGCTGGGCTAACAGGCTCTTAATTGTAGCAGCAGTTGTTATTTTTTCTCCTTCTTGAGTTCTAATATATATTCTGATCTCATAGGTAATTGCTAGTCTCTGGGTTCTCTCTGTTATTGGGAGCCAGGGCAATTTCTTGACCTTGGTTTACATAGGTAATGGACTTACTCCAACTTAGTCGAATGTATCGTTTGTTCTTCAATTTGTTATACTCAGACTAAACACTAAAAGTTTCCCTCTTGTATGGAACGCAGGTTTTGTAATACTGCACACTGTGCCAGTTCTTTATGAAAAGTACCAGGACAAGGTGGATTTACTTGCGGAGAAGGCCATGGCGGAAATTAAGAAGCATTATGCGGTGTTCGACGCCAAGGTTGTGAGTAAAATCCCTAGGGGCCCGTTTAAAGACAAGAAGCACTGAAATTGTAGGGTTTCGTTGTTGTGAATGGCTAGTTTGTGGCATCTTCAGGTGATACAGTGACTTGTTTCTTGGTTTCTTGGTTTCTTGGTGATCGAAGTACCTCTCTTTATCTTATACTATATAGGGCTCTACTTTTAGTTTGAACGAGTATATGATTATAGTTTGTTCAAGCAGCAGTAGATGTAAGTTTTTTGTGTTGTAAGAATAGGTCTTTTGTTTTTTATTCGCTTGTAGTGTGTTCATATTAAGATCTTTCTGTTATTTTGATGATCTTGCCTTTCTGTTGATGTAAAATAGTCGAAAGAACAATGTTTGATCAGTTAATTTCTAATTCATGTTCCTGTGTTGCATCACTAATGCTTGATTGTTTATTCTGTTTGGTTAGTCGAAGAGACGATAAAACATATTTACTGCTTTTGATAAATCATATGAAGACTAGTTACTATCATACTTTGATCGACATCATCATTGCATTCATTCACTCCCAGAGCAGAGCTAAATAATGAAATTTTGATTTAGAAGGCTGCAGTAAAAGTAGTCCATCTGCAATCTTCAGACAGTTTTGAGTATGTTTGAGATCTGGAGTTAACTGTTGCAAATTTCATAGAATTTGTTCTGCACTTTTATAATTTTTTTGCAGAAATTGTTGAATCTTCATGGAATTTGGAAGAGTTATTTGAAATGAAAGGTAATGAAAGATTCTGTTTCAATTCTAAATATGTTATAGTTCACCCCAGATTTGTGTATTTTTCACCGAAGATTCGGGAATAAGATTAAAGAGCTTCTGGAATAACTAGCTCGAATAACTAGCTCACTCTGATACTATGTTAATACAAATAATATGCCCTCTAAAAAATTGTGTATAAAACAAACAACAGAAAGATGTGAGGGAAATAAAGATTATTAAACAGCTAGCCCAGCTCATAAGCAATCCATTCCTCTGAACTTTCACACAACAACATTATTCATCTAAAAGCATGGCTCCTACCTACAACATAGAAATTTTAGCAGTACATTCTCATCCATCAATGTTCTGCAAAGTATACTTTTCCACTAACCTACAAAGTTCTACAAAATATCAAGTACTGGACCTGATATGTTCATCATGTTTCGTGTTATCTTATCGTCGTTCCATGAGCTTGAAGCTGCAGTTATCTCGAACATATGCTGTGGTGATCACCATTATCCTAATTCCAATACTGTGTGTGTACATTTTGCGAGTACATATATAAGAAGAGCTCAGAGGAAGTATGTTAATTGCTGCTTCTTCCTCGAACCCCCTTCACCGTACAATTCATTCCACTGCTTCAGCTCGCTCATTATAGAGCCCTCCAGTGCGAAACTTGCTGCGACCTGCAGAGTGTGAAGTTACGAAATTCGTTAAATCCGCTCGAGCACACAAATTTTCAAATGCACTGCACTTGTAAGATTTTACTATTTCTCGAAAAACGTGTGTTACCAAAAGATGGACTCACTTGATTCTTTGCTTGCCTCATATCTTCCATATTTAATGGCCTGAGGATTGGCGCTTCTTCCGCTTTTTCGCCTGTCGCTTTTGAAGGTTCTGATGGATTCTCTCCTGCCTCAGCCATCTTCTTCCTCTCCTGGGAAAAGAAGTATTTAGTTAACGGTTGCGAAGTTCCTACTGATTAAAGTGCAGATATATGTTAAGCTCATAATGATCAATATAACGAGTATCTGGAGCTATTTGTCGAACTATCAGTATACGGTTTATGTACTAAACTGTCATAAAAATCATACTGACAAAATGAGGATGGAAAATTCAAGATTATGTAATAATATCAAGATGAGGATGAACAGTAGGAAAAATAATTTCAGAAAAATAGCTTCTTGTTTCAAAAATGCATAGGAAAAGAGAAAGTAGGCAGATAGAGAACAGATTAAGAGCAAAAGCTTCAAACAACAAGCCCAGATTAGGGACAGAAAGTACGTGGCTATTACGAGAATTCAATAGATAATTTATGTATTACTAAAATAAAACGAGATTTCGAAACTCTTATGCCGAGCGACAAAAAATAAATCAGATTTTGTGGAATTTAAAAAACGCTTTACTGTGCATTCAGAAAGCAAGTGAAGAAGCGAAAATATGCAAAACTTGCTTTCTTAGTTTTAGCTCAGTAATTTAAATTCTGAAAGACAAGCATAAATCCAGAAAAACAAAATTTACCAGCTCCTTGACTCTTTCTTTCTGGATTAGCTCCCTAACAGGCCGATAAGCTGCTGTTGTGCATAGATTCTGCTCAAAAAAATTAGTTGGCATTCCTCAATGTGCGAAACTAATGTATCACGATCACATTTAACATAGTACAAACCTTTAGATCGCTACCACTATACCCTTCGGTCATGGTCGCAAGTTCCTTATAGTTGAGCCCTTCGTCAACCTTCTCTTTAGAGAGAAGTGTTCGAAGTATCAATTCCCTGCTCTCCAATGATGGCAGGCCAACCATTATCCTGTTCATGAGAACTACATATTAGCTAGACAACATTCTGTTGATATGGATCTGCCATTATGGCTCACCAGCGATTTTTCTTATCGAACAAATCCCTCAGTCCTAGGAACTTGCAAAATCGCTCTTGTTAAGCTAATGTTTTTCTTTTTTTTATTGTATACTTCGATTCATAATGTAAGTAAATTAGTCATATGCACACTAAGTATCTTGTACTTTTATATTCTTTACTAGCGTTTAACTGCAAAAGCTAACAAAATCAATGATGAGAGAGAGAGAGAGAGAGAGAGAGAGAGAGACCTGCGCTCAAACCTCCTAATAATCGCCTCATCAAGGTCGAAAGGCCTATTCGTCGCAGCAAGAACAAGGATTCTTTCTTCTGGTTTCGTCAGGAGCCCGTCCCAATGAGTCATGAACTCATTTTTTATCTTCCTCATAGCCTCATGCTCTCCGGCCCTACTTCGCTGACCAAGCATACTATCCACTTCATCTACAAAAACAATAGTTGGCGAGACCTTCGCGGCAAGGGTGAACAAAGCTCTAACATTTTTCTCATCTTCTCCGAACCACTTTGACGTAATAGTGGACATGGAAACATTTATGAAACTCGCTCCGGCTTCATTTGCTATGGCCTTGGCAAGCATCGTCTTTCCGGTTCCAGGCGGACCGAATAGCAATATTCCTCTGCATGGCTTGAGGAGGCCACCTTTAAAGAGATCTGGCCTTCGAAGGGGCAGCATGACGAGCTCCTGAAGGGATTCTTTGATATCATCTAAGGCGCCTATGTCGTCGAATGTGACGCCAATTTCGCTTGCAGGGATCACTTCCGGCCTGATTCGCTTTTCAAACTCGTTGTCAGGAGCAACTTCCTAAACTCCAAGTCACAAATCAGTTAATCATACCAAGAAATGAAATGAAATGAAAAAACAATTAAACAGCAATTCAAATAAAAGGCAGATTTGCTACAAATGAAAGTTCATCGATGATCTATCAGGAGTTCTGTTAGAACTTAGATGATAAAGAAGAAATTATTTACATAGTTCAGTGAAGGAAAAGTGGAAAGCAAATCCAGTTGAGAAAACATTAAACTTCAGATATTTGAATGCCTTCGGACACATAATTTTACTAAACAAGCGATGCACTATGTATTTTATAAAATACTAGATTATAAATACTGCTACTTTAACGACACAAGATAATTCATCTAATTTTAGAATCCCCTAGCGAACTTAGTGTATAGAGTAGAATATCCAAGCTATCTTGACCAACATAAACTGATGTTTCGGTTTGCAAATAAATTTAGGCGGCACAATTTTATGTCCCAGGTTACCCCACTATTTTAGTGTAACAATCCTTGATCACTACATATTTTACTAAATTTCAGCAACCTAGACACATACAGATACAACATCAAGTAGCATATAAATAAAACACCAGAGGGCAAAGAACTAAGAAGCTTACAGGTGTTTTTGGAGCTGGAGAAGAACCTTCTGCTTTTACACCTGTGACCGGCTTCGCCGTATCTGTTTTATTTTCTGGAGGAGAAGTTTCAGCGAGAGAAGCCTCTGCTTTTGTCTCCGGTTTCGGTACAACTGCATTATCATTTTGGGGTGCCTACAAATTAAACAAAATTAAACCAGCGTCAGACTATGTCAGATCGAAGGCACAGCATTTCAGCCAAACAAACCTTTGATCGATCGGTTGCCTCCAGCTTCAAAGTATCCTTGTCACCTAGCTTATTCTCATGAAAAATATGTAACGCACGAGATAAGCTGGTACACGAAAATACATGAGATACCATCATACCAAGAATGAAATAAAGAAACGAAATAATTACCGATTTAGAAATTCTGGCTAACCTCTTTGAAGATATAACTAATTTTCCGTTTCTGTACTCCGGGTCTTTGTTATTCATCAAATGATCAGAAACAGCAGATAGCACAATCTCTTCTATGTACATGCCAAGAACCACTGTATCTGCTACACAGATCGATCCCAAATCATCACAATCGAGGTCATTTGCTGCCAGCACCTCAGTGATGTGGTTTCTGTTGTCTTGATATTGGATCATTTTCATGTCTTCCTCTAATTGGGATTTCCAGCTAACAAGGTGGGTCTCGTCCGCAGGTGGCTTGATTTCTATATTGTAAGGAAATAAAAGAGCAAGCTTTTCATCCTTTTCTGGATAGTCGTTTTCTGCTTCTGCCATACTTGAACCAAGCACAAGTACTGGTCCTTCTAACTTTTTCAACAACTTCTGGAACAAAATATACATTCTTTGGGACCTCAACAGAAGTTTCTCAACATCCCTGATGTAAAGGACAATTGGATCCCTTTTCGATACCGAAACTAGAACCTGAAAAAAAATCACCAGATTAACAAAATTCTGACAAATTGGAACGAATACTGTAATTTTATACGATGAAGTAGACCTAGAAAGCATCAAGACGGCACTGAATATAGATGTGAAATTACAGTATGTATGATCAATGAAATTATACATTTCTCACTCATCTGATGAAAAGGAAATAAAACACATTTTACCTTGTTAGTGAAGTATTGTTCTTTTTTGTAGGCAACCATATTTGCGTTGCTATTCAGAAACATCAATATGTAGAACAAATACAAGAAATTTGCTCAAGTCATGCCATAAGAAAGATGAGTAATCAGCGAAATCTGAACATTTTAGCAATACAAACCATCTCGCCGCATTACTATTCAATGTATTCATTGCACATAGAGACTAATTTAGCTAATTCAAAGAAGTAACCATGTTTCGAACGAGAACAGATTGTTACCAACAGCAGAAAATAGAAACTCGTAAGGCTACCATACTTTGTTTTACTAAAAGAAGGCATACCTTATAAAGTGATTGTATTAGAAGTTTCTCATCGAACAACCAATTGCTAGCGCGTTTGGAAGGAACTGCAATTAAAATAAAAGCATAAGAAACAATCAAAGGTGAAGGCTTTCACAAAGAACACTAAGAAAAACTAATACTCAAGTGCACAAACATCAAAGGATATCCTGCAAATGGCGGTAGAAATACTACGAAAATAAAAATGACAAAAGGCCAACATAAAATTTTTTACTTTTTGATACTATTCTCTCTCCCTTTGGTAAAAACATAAATAACGGTAGGCAATGCAAGCAGGGACGAAGCCATTGTAGGGCCCAAGGTGGCCATGGCCCCCCTCAATATTTTAATATTACTCAATAGTCCTTGATACTAATTCATCTCTTTCTCTCTTTTAGATAATAATGGCCCCCCTCAACTTTTTAATATTTATTTTTATGCCAATATAATTTTCTTTATTTTTTATTTGTATACATTTTAAATAGATGAAAATATATTAGGAGTCTCGTACTTACAAGTTATTTGAAATACATATCTTAACTCTAAATTTTTTATTTCATATTTTTTAATTTCTAACTATTTTTGGTAAGCTATTTTATTTAACTAAATAAAATATTATACTAAATTTAATAGATCTTTTAGCTAAAGTTATTGATCTAATTGAATCACGGTTATATTTAGTAAATTTTTTAATTATTTAAATAAAATAATATAAATAAAATAATTAAAAATTAAATATTTTTAAATTTAAAAAAGTTAATATTTTTATATTAATTATTTAATCAATAATTTTTTTAAAAAAAATTGATGATGTACTAAAATTTTTATTTAAATATATTTTGGCCCCCCTCGTAATTAAATTCTGGCTTCGTCCCTGAATGCAAGATTTTGAGAGCTGAGGTGCATGTCTCTGCACTACACCATGCCACTTTGACATGTTGCCACAGCCTACATGCCGCCGCCTGGAAGAAGCTCTGGAGTTGATTTAGACAGCAGTTTTGCTGGCAATGGTGAATGATGTCAATGGTGAAGTGGAAAAAGAAGAACATGATTTGCAATGGCGGCTTGGCAATATACACACAAATACAGAAATTAAAAGATGGACTAATCACTTCCTTATCTAACCCCATATCAGTGTTCCGGTAGTCCTACTACCCAACAGTAAGAAGAAATGGTTTGCAGATCCGGATTACCAGGAGAACACTGTGATGACAGACTAAAAATATCAGCTGAAGCAGAGGCATTCCTTCGGAGCTTTGTCGTGCTTCTTGTGCCTTCTAATCCCCTACAAGCATTAGTACAAAAATTTGGTGAATCATGTTATCTAAAGAATATTTTAGTATACTTTGTTAGAAATAAGTCTGTTTTAGTATACTTTGACTTGATGTCCACGCCACTACTTTGCCTGCGCAATGATCCTGTGAAGAAGTTGTAATGCGGTCAGAGATAGAGGAATAAATGTCCACACTAAATATTTATAAAAGATCTTCAAGGAAAATGTCACAAGTAAAAAAAAAAAAGAAAAGAAAGAAAGTGGTAAAAAAGAATAGAAGAATTATGTTTAAGCGGTACAAACAGATATTCTCATGAGTGGGTTCTATATAAGAACAGAACATCCAATCAATCATATAAAAGTGACGAGAAAAGTAGTGTTCAAAGAGAAATTTTCCTTCCTGCATTACCTTTTGCTTCCTCTTTCTGGGGAATGATTGAAAGAGATCCAAGAAAATCAGACATCCGTTCTAGCGTAATTTCAGAAATGGACCTTTTAAGTGGCTGAACAAAAGAAAATGCACCTAAATCATAGATTAGCCATTAACTACTAGAAGGGCGTTAGTCACCGCCCCCCCCAAAAAAGAAAGAAGCAATGTAGGTTCCAATTAGTAAGTATCGATAAAGAAGAAAGAAACAAAAACTGTAAATGAAGTTGAAAATTATTTATCAAAGAATAAGCACACCATATTTTACTGTATTCTGAAAAAAAGTAGGTTTCTATTTCTCGAAAGTGTTAAAAAGGTACGTTTTTCAAGCTAAAAGACAAGCAGAATAAGATTTGTCGGTCGGCAATTCAATAAGTTCAGACTTGAGAGATCTTACGGATTCTGCAACACCACTGCCATATTTGTTCTGAATCTGTAAAAGATGTGGTGATTTCTCATAAGAACAGCGCACAGAAAACTAATTCGCAAAGCTGATAAACCAACTCACTTTAAGTGAAAAGTCGGTTACGTCCAGCAAAAGTAACTTCGCCTCAAAATAATGAGCCAGCGCCTTTGCGAGCATTTGCTTATAAAGCTCTTCAGGCAGGAATTTCTTAAGTTAGTAACCAGTAAGTTAAGAAAAAGGCAATAACTAACCAGTTTTAAGAACTGACTATACAAGTAAACATCCCACATTATCTACCTACCTGCTGGACCTGACAGTAAAATAGCCCGACTTGCCGGAGAAAGGTTTCTGGTGTACTTTGAAAAATCTGCTTGCTTTAAGTGAACATAAGCTGCACTTGTCAATACGACGCGAGTGTGCTCACTGTCGTTGATAGCAAGAATGCAAAATGTGAACCCTTTTTGCCCAGTAGGAGATATTCAATCGAATGTTAAGATCATGCATGATATGAGTTTAGACCAGTGAATGGCAGTAAAGTTCTTGGAGCAATTATAAAAAGGTAAAAACATACAGAAATTACCTGAACTATAAATCATTTTTTTGAGTCAATTATCCAACTTTTTAAAAAAAATTGAATGCGAAATTTATCATTTATATTTACAGATTTGATTAATATACTTGGTGCAATTCTCGAAACTATAAATTCATTAGAGTAGACAATTAGTTTAAATTTTCCTAATAACTCATGATGCTAACACTAATAAATACACAACAATAATAGAATAAAGAATAGCATAAATCTTAGGCACAGATCTAAAAATAAAAAATTTACTTTAAAAAAAAAATAAATTTTGGACGAACAAGATATAAAATTTACACTCTACACTACAATAAAATTATGCTATAGTGACACCTTTAAGTGTTTCTAAAAACTAAAAAAAATATTGCTGACAAAATTACCGACACTTATTATTAGTGCTGCTATATGTGCAGCCGCTAAGATGTATAGCGGCACATTATTATAATGTGTCTTAAAAATGTGTTCTTATAATCTAATTTTGAATATAGATGGAATATAGATAGAATACTTATACAAAAATGTCACAAAAATGTGTCCCTATAATCTAATTTTGTTGTAAGTGCTAATTACAGGTGTAGAAACAGTATTTGCATGCCGAATCAGAGGAAAAAAAAAAAAAAAAAAAAAAAATTGTCATAACTAACTAGCTTACCATATCCTTTACCCAAATGATAAATAATAATTAATTTTTAAAAAAAATTCAAAAAAAGTTTGTTTCGTACTCATGAAAACTTGAATCGTATATTTATATTGAATATTTATAACGGTGTATTAAAAAGAAATCGAAAAATAAATTTTGTATAATCAACCTGAGGTAATAGGGAAACTCGTCAAAAGTAACTTTGCTTTCCCTGCCGTCGACGAGGAGCCTGAGCAGCTCCTTCTCGACCCTCTCGCCCGTGACGCCGGACGCCGGCGGCGGCGCCGCCCACCGCCCGACCGTCTGCCCGGACGCCAGCCCCAGCCCCACTCCGACCCCGAGCCCGACCCCGATCGCCGACATCACTATGTGCTTCTGCTCCATTATTTCTCTCTCTCTTTTTCCTTTTTCCTTTTTCCTTTTTCCTTTTTCCTTTTGTGGAGATTCCTCGGGGAATATGAAAGGGAAAGAGGAGGAGGAGGAGGAGGAGGAGGAGGAAAGAGGAAGAGGAAGGAGGCGGTTATGTCGCGTGTTTTTGGAAACGATGGGGGATGGGATTTGTGCGAACGCGAGCGAGGGTGGGTGTCCGGTGCTTCCGCCCTCCGCTTCGGTGGGCGAGTGTGTAGAGAGCGCTTATTATTAATTCATTTATTCATTCATCCATTTATTTGGGGTTTGTTCCCCGTTGCATCGCCATGTGCGTACGAGTGCGAGTGTGACTGTGAGAAAGCTGACGTGGATTTTTTTTTTGACGGCGACGTTCCCTCCGTTACCATCATCTATCTATCCGCAAGAGAATGAACTCATTTTGAATTATTTTTATACATATTTCTACATAAAAATTAATTTTTTTTTTTTTTATCTTTCCACTACAATAAAATTAGGTTACAGAGATACATGTTTGTGACGCTTTTGTATAAGTGTCCTATCTATATTCCATCTATATCCAAAATTGGGTTATAGCAACACATTTTTGGAACACATTATAAAAATGTGTCGCTATACACCCTAGCAATGGCACATATAGCAATACTTACAATAAATGTCGGTATTTTTATCAACGATATTTTTTTTAGATTTTAAAAATACTTAAAAGTGTTTAAAAATACTAATTTTATTGTAGCGTTCATATATTATACTTAATCAAACATAACCGTATATATTTTTTAATGTAGTTATGAAAATAGTATAGTAAAAAAAACATGCAGTTGTAAATATTTTAATTTTAATTTTGATTTTTAGTTAAGCTAGATTTTTTTTTAATCCTTAATAAAAAGATTTATTATAAAAATTTAAATTCTATAAATTTTATTACGTAATTTATCAATAAAATTAATTAATTATATATTTAATTATATATATATATATATATAGCTAAAATTATAATAAATAAAATATTATATCAAACTACATGTGAAATAATACAAATTTTAATTTAGGATAATAATATAATAGAGTGAAAAAAAAAATTATTATAATATGGTAACGGTCTAAAATGGTCGAGCGCCCTCCCAAATTTTATTTATAAATAATAAAATGATCCGTAAACAACTTTACAACTATAATTAAAATTGATTTAGGTTACAATGCTATAAATTGCATCAAATATATTTAGTACTATTAATTTTTTTTAATATTATTATTTTTTAAAATTATTTTTTATTTTAAAAATTATAGTATTATATTAATTATTTACTAAAATTTTAAAAAATACTATTATTCTATTTTCACATCTTTTTTATTCAATAATTAATATTATTAATAATATTTTAGTCTAGCTCATTCGAATTATTCTATAAAGATTATTATCCCCTAAAAGAATTCCTATTGTTTAATTAATTATAATAAATATGTATTGAGGCCCCTCAACTATATGATATGTTGTACTTGCTCCCTCAACTATATGATTATAAAGCTGATTGTGAAATCATATTATTAAAATGTTTAGGATTTTGTTAGATTTGTAGTTGAATCCTGATTAAAATTAATATTTAAATATATTAAAAATAAATTAATTAAAATTTAAATATTAATTAGAATAAAAATTTAATTAATTTAGAATTTAGATAATTTTTTTTTATATAAGTTATAAATACAGTATAAGTGCTATTATGATGATGTATTTAATGCATCTAATTTTATATATATATATATATATATATATTTATAAAAAATAGGAAAACAATAAAAAAAAAAATTATAGAGGGAGATGGAATTAAAAATACTCTCTGAAGAAAAGAAGTTATATGTAATTTTTGTTTTAATTAATGAATCTTATTTTATTTGTATTTTTTATTTAATTTGTTTTCATCAACTGAGAATACATATGAATTTATAGAAAAAATATAATTTAATACTTTTGTTATGAAATTATAATAATTTGTAAAAAATAAATATCGAATCAATAATAATTAATATCAGAATAAATTATAAATTCTCAAACATTCGGTGATTAAGCGAGTAGTAGATTCCCAATAATTTGATAGAAAACGCACTTCACAGTTATTCTCATAACGTAATGGACGAACGGCGGCGGCGGGCCGCTCTGTGGGCGCTGTCGATGCCGAACGAACGGTCGGGATACGCCGTCAAAATCGTGCTGTTCCGAAGCGGCGCGACAACGTTCTTCGTGCGCCGTGGAAACGGATTCCTGTGAGATTCACACGTGGCGCACATGCAAAGCGTCTACAAGAAAAAAAAAAATTATAAATTTAAAAATAAAAAAATAATGATTTTTAGATAGAGCGAATATAAAATATATATTCTATTTTGAGATAAAAAAATATTTAGTGTAGAATATATAATATTTTTATTGTGTCATTTTTGTATCCACATAATAAAATTATATTTCTAAAATTTACTCATTTTATTATAACACTTTACTTTATTTTAATTTGGCTAAATTACACAAAAATTTTTCTGTAATATTTCGCTTTTTCATTTTGCACTCCTATCTTTTAAAAGTCTACATTTTACTTCTTCGTAATTATCGAAATATGCATTTACCTCCTCCGTCACGATTCCGTGAGTGAGCCGTCAGTTTTTTTTAAAATATTATTGAATATACCCAAAATATTCTTTAAAAATAGCAGGAAATAAATCTAAATCTTTTTTCTTTCCTCCATTATCTTTTTCCCTCCAATATAAGATAAGGATATTTTTGTCAATTTACCTTCTCCATTAACGTCGTTGCCCCCTAAAAATAATTCGGTAATTACGAGGAGACAAAATATAGGCTTTTAAAAGACAGAGAGGCAAAGTGAAAAACGGGATATTACAAAAAAATTCTGTAATTTAACCTTTTAATTTTATTAAATTATATAAAATATTTAAAAATAAAAAAATTAAAATGTTTCTCTCTGCCCAATCTAAAATGTTAGTTAAAGAAAATAAAATATATTATAAAATATAGAAAGTGAAAAAAAATAAAATAATGTTGTGCCATGCCGGGCAATGGGCCCGTTTGTTCGGGCGAGCACAACTAACGTATCAAGCCGGGCCAGCCCGGTATGGCTTATACAATATTGTGCCCGCGGGCTGTTCGACCCGTTTTACATTCCTCCAACCCATTAGTATGCGAGAGTAAAATTATTGAGCAATACTATATGTACACCCCTAAAGGGGTGTACATCTTACACCCACCTATCTAAGGATGGGAGGGTCACTTCACAAATTGTGAAGTGACCCCTCACCACACCCCACCCATTGGATGGGTGGGGTGTGTGATGTACACCCCAAATGGAGGTGTACAAGTAGCATTTTCCAAAATTATTACAATAAACAAGCTGAAAAATAAGAGAATGATAAAGACTCTCTATTTGCGTTTTAGGCTATGTTTTAAATTACAAGAAGATTATGTTACCTGTAAGAATTGGAACAGCGGTCAACATATTCTTCAACTCCTGAAAATTTTGATCGCAATCTATATTCTAAGATTGCGTTTGGCATCCGGTATAAGGGAGGGATAAGCGGTTATCCCTTCCTTCCTTTGTACCCAAACGCGTTTGGTTATGAATGAGAACACTAGTTCTCGTCTTTCTGGAATAAAGCTGGTATAAGACTAGAAGTACTGTTCCAGCCTTTTTCTAGAACAAGACTTGTTCCTATTTAAAAATAAGCTTAATTAAATTAAATATAATTTTAATTATTGTATTAACTATTTAATTAATATAATATTTCAATTAATTTAATTATTTTATTAACTAATTATTTAAGTATTTGGATAATTAACTGATTAAATTATTAAATTATTTGTAGTTAATTAAATTATTTATTATTAATAATACTCATTCTTGTTAATTATTTTATCAATTAATTAAGAATAAGTTTAATTAAAGTAAATATAATTTTAATTATTATATTATCTCTTTAATTAATCTAATATTTTAACTAATCTAATTATTTTATTAACTAATTATTTAAGTATTTAGATAATTAACTAATTAAATTATTAAATGATTTGTAGTTAATTAAATTATTAATTATTAATAATACTCATTATTGTTAATTATTTTATCAATTAATTATGAATAAGCTTAATTAAAGTAAATATAATTTTAGTTATTGTATTAACTCTTTAATTAATCTAATATTTTTACTAATCTAATTATTTTATTAACTAATTATCTAACTATTAGATAATTAACTAATTAATTTATTAAATTATTTGGATTTAATTAATTAAATCATTTATTAGTAATACTCATTATTGTTAATTATTTTATCAATTAATATTCAGAATTATCTAGTAATAGTTAATTAAATAAATTAAATTATTATTTAATTAATATTTTATATTAATTATTTAGATAAAATATTATTATTTTAAAATTATAATTACTCTTATTCTCACTATTCTAATCGAACTATCTAAACGTTATTTTTCTTATTCCTAAGAATAACTCAATTTTTATCCAAACGTAAAATTGATCTTATTTCTGCTTGTTCCGAAACTTATAACTATTTCTAGAATAAGCAGTTCAAATTTATACCTGAACCAAACACAATCTTAAGTGAATTTGGTCTTTTGCGGATAAGACGCATTAATGGATCGAAGACCTTAGAAAATCTCTTTATGTACCACCGATAATATTCTGCAAGACCGAGAAATTATATTCCTGGATTATATTTGTCGGTCGGGCCAATCCTTTATTTTTTCAATTTTCTCCGAATCCACAAATACGCCATTCTCAGATTTTACGTGACCTAAGAAGACGACCTCTGGAATTCAAAAATCACACTTTTTAAATTTGACAAACAACTTGTTCTCCTGAAAAATTTGTGGTACTATTCAAAAATATTATTCTTGTTTTTCATCACTTTGGAAGTAAATTAATTAAGATTATGTATGAACACGTTAGTGAGCTTAAATAATATTACCGTAAATTTATAATATCCCTACCGCATTCATAGCGATAAGAAAATACAATAATTTCTTTTATTATTTGTTTGTACTTATTATTCTGTGATATTATGCATATTGTAATAAATCGGTTATGATATATTTTTATAGTCCTCATAAAAACCGAGTAAACATAACTTTAAATGCTTTTACTCCAACTCTATTTTAAGATATGCTTAATAGCAATACGTGATCTTTAATAACAAACAAATCCTTATGTAAAAATAATGAAAAAATAATTGCTAATATATATATTTTGGGCTCCTTCTTTACCTAATTGGTACTTTGGATAATATGACATTAGAGTTAATTTTAATAATAAACAATTTTTTTTTATAATCATAATGTTTTTAAAGTTTATTAATAAATTAAAAAGTTAATTTTATACAGCTCTATAAAAATATATCAAATGACAGATATATTTTTATAAAATTTAATTTTTTATATTTATTTTTTTAAAAGTTGTAAATTGTTCATATATATCCATACAATCAATATCGGGTAGAAAAATATAGTTAACCATAAATTAAATACTTAATTTTGATTAGTTAACAAGATAAATTTATCTTTTTTTTTTCAGACATTTTTTTATTATTCTAATAGTTAGAAAATTTTAATGGAACATATTTGAAATGGCTTATATTACGTTAAAAAATAAATAATGAGATAAGGACAATAAAATAAAAAAATATATATGAATAATTAAAACTTTTTTAAAAAATAAATATAAAAAGTTAAATTTTGTAAGAATATATCTGTTATTTGCCATTAGATATATTTATATGGAGTTGTATAAAATTTAACTCCAAAATAAATGAGTAATACTATTCATACATTCTAAATAGGATGTATAATATACATCATATCCATTGAAAGAAAGATGAGATTTTTTTAATAAATTATTTTTAAAATGATCAGTAAATTTAATTTTATTTTAAAATAAATAAAAATTTTATTTTAGTTTAAAATATCTAGTAAAATTTATTTTAAGATTTAGAATGAATGAGTATCAGATGTAAATAGCTGTACCAAAATTATTTTCCAAAATAAATTCCCAAAACCCCTTTCCTCCGCTCCGCTCTTTCGCTGAGAACATCATCCCCAGAACACACACACACACACAAACACAAATAAAAAAAAAAAAAAAAAAAATCTGCAGTGCGAAAAGGGTGCTTAGATTCGCAAATTTGTTTTTTGTTTGATTTTATTTTTGTTATTTTTTTTTTTTTATACTTTCCTTTTACTTGATAGCATGATTCCGTCGCCACTTTCCTTCGGACAGTCTTCTCAGTCGCCGCCATGGCAGCCGGCGCAGCCTTCCTTCTGGGCGCCCGACAATGTCCGCCAGCATCTTGCGAAGTTGCGAGAAACAATTACCATCTCGAAATCACTGTAAGCGTTTTTTTTTTTTTTTTTTTTTTTTTTTTTTTCCTCCTAAAATTGTATGGACTAAAAGTTTTGAATTTTTTTTTAAATTTTTTTTATATATCGAAATTGATTGCTGAACTTTGGAAGTATAGATTTTACTATCTAATCTTAGGCCCTGCTTGGATGTATGAATATCTTATGAATGGAAATACTTATACTCGGCCTTCAAGTTATTTTTTTGTTGGAATAAAAGCGAGGTTTTAAGTATCCATCGGCACGGGCCGCATCTACCGTGCCGTACCGTGCCAACAAGATACCGGCACGATACAGCTCCCGTGCTGATGACACAGTTCAAAACTTTTTTTTCTTAAAATTACTAAGTAATTTTCTTAATAAAGTTCAAAATATTTGATAAAGATACATAATAAGCAATTAAAAAATTATGTTGCTAAAGAAATTAGATATTTTATGCCATTATGTGTCGGCACGCATATATTTTTTTGTGACCGGCACTCATCGGCACGGCTTGGCACGCACCGTGCCGTACCGTGCCGGCAAGTTTTCGGCACGACCCCGTGCCACGGTACTTAAATCCTTGAATAAAAGTAAAGCCTTATTTGGATGTCGGAATAAGTTGTCCGTTGATAATTTATTTAGTACGAAGATTTTCTTGTGTAGTTGGATGGAATGTATTTGATTTTTATCCTAAAAAATGACTCGAAGGCCGAATATACTATTCCATTCTAGACATTTGGACCCTGTTTGGATATCAGAATAAGTTATCAAGATTAACTTATTCTGTATAAGGACTTTCTAGTTTGAGTGTAAGTAAAAAATTTAGTTTTTTTGCTCCTTCAAAGATCTTGCTGTTCATTACTTGAAGGTCGAATATAGTATACAATTTTAAATATTTGATCACATTTCTTATCAATTAAACATACAGATTTTTTGAAAAAATTAAGGGGATATACCAAACAAGTTATTCATGCATCTAAACGCGGCCTCGACCACACTCCTAGAAAATCCTTATAAGATTGCTTATTCCGACATCCAAACAAGGCCTAAATCACCTCGCAGGTGAAATATGCCATCCTATCAAATCATGGATACCGAGATCTTTCAAGGACCAAAATCAAAGCCCTAGCTTTCAACCACGCAAGAAAATCTTCGTACTGAATAAGTTATCATTGGATATCTTATTCTGACATCCAAACAAGGCCTTCAAGACACTTATCATGCTCCTCATCTATCAAATAATACAAGGATGTGCCAAACAAGATGTTGATGCATCTAAACAAGGCCTTAGAGTATTTGTAGGATTTTGTCGGAATATTCCGTCAAGGAGTAGAAATTTCGGTGGATAACAACATACTCTATCAGAATGTAACAAATACGGGAAAGATTGTGTGTTAAAGTCAAAATTTTCAAAGTCTAAATACCTATTTCAGAAACACTGGAAGATGAGGTTGTAAAATCTATACTTTTTAAAAGTTCAGGATCTATTTCAATCGTGCTGTAGTTTAGGTAAGGCTTGTACATTTTGACCTTTTGTTTAATCTGACCTCATTTTATCCTAATTTTAATGTTGGATTTGAAATAATTTCCTTGTCAGGCTCAATGAACTACAGGGAATTCTCCTTTTAAGGCAATTGAATCAGTCTAATTCTCAAGAAGATTCTACCCCGGAAACTGTTCTTCAACTATATGAGATTATTAACAGAAAGAGGATTAGTCTTGATGCTCAGGAGTCTCTTTCGATCGAAGCGGCTAATTCTCTATGTTCACATCTTAAGCTTCTACTTGGCCCTCTTAGTTCTATAACAAATCAAGCAGGTCCATGGGAAGAAAGGTCGGTGGCGGTGAGGTTAGCTCAAAAGCGACAAAAGTCTGTGAGAAATAAGCATTGGAGGAAGAGAAGGAGGAAACAGTTTGCTGAGCTTCTACGCAAGGTTGGTTATATAAGGTGCTAGTAGCTGTCAGTTATCACGCCGCTTTTTTCATTATGTGATTATAAAAATTTGGGGTGGTTTCATGTTAAAAAGGAGCGTGAAAATTATGATAAAGCTGATCAGGAAGCTGATGAATGGAGGGCTAGAGAGATTGCCAAGGACATTGCAAGGCGAAAGGTACGGCATAATTTTTTAACATTAACCACTCATTCTAACCTGTTGGACTATTCATATCATATAGGTGATATGTATTTTCCTGCATTATGAATGAGATTACTTGCAATTATGTTTTATGCTGTTATTAATAATTTTAAGTTGGAGAAGTAGTTTCCACTGCAATAGTTTTTGCACTTAGGTTTGTAAGTGTGTCACATCATATACTTTTAGTTGGAGTTAATTTCCGGAATGTGTTGTTGGACATCACTTGTTAGAGATGTTTAGATGTTTGAACATGCTATCTGAATCAATATCTTATCCATTTGGAAGTTCAGAAAATTTGTTGTTGGACTGCTATTGTGATGACTTGTTAGTAGATTTTGCACTCTTTGTATTAGGAATTAAGGTGTGCTGCCAGAGTTCCTGCAATGCATTAAAATCCTTCAAATTATTTTAAATCTGGCTATTTATTTTGCAATAATGGACTTTCTTATGCTGCACCTTTTCCTTATTTTTGCTATCTTATGGATCATTCCAGAACTGCTAGCCTTTTTGGTTGTAAGCACTTGTTAAGTTCGTTAGGTCGCTAGAATCTTATTTTCACATGTTTTCAGATGGAGAGCATGAAGGAAATTGCTAAGCAGAAAGCTAATGAGGAGAGAAAACGACTAGAATCTGAGGTGAGTCTTTTTAATCATTTTGTGCGAATGCTTTTGGAATGATCTTGGGTTGGTTGTGCAATTCCCCATGATATTTTTGTTTGAAATATCTTACAAATTGTGACTATGTGACATTTGTTGGTCGATAAGAATCCCTCACCTTTTCGATTAAATCTGGAAGAGGGCATAAGAGTGTTGTGTTCTTCTGATATTCAGAAAACCCCCTTTGCTTGGTTGAATCAGAAAATTTTGGTTGTATAGTTCATTTCCGTTTGATAGAGCCATGGTAATTATGTTTTACTGTAATAACAGTACGAAATGACTGTCAGGACCTCTCTATTGTCAATTTCCATTTAATTTTCTTAGTCTTACATATTTCTGCTCATTACCGGTTCTATCTTGTTTAAGATGATTGGATACCTTGGCTACATACTCATTGGATGAGATGCCTAAATTTTTAACTGTCTTTCTAAAAAAAACATTTTCACATTTAAATAAGGCATCAGATATGTTAGTGTGATATATCAATTAATGCAAGACTCATGTTGACTGCATGTATGGTAATTAGTGTATAACCTTTCAATTTTAATGTATTTCTGCGTTACATTCTAATGGCTGTAGCATGGATTTTCTATGATTTTTTGCTTGGTTTATTGTGAGATTAAGTATCGTCCAAATAACCAATTTTGAATTAAGACATTAAAGCAAATGAAGGTTAATTAAACCTATGTTCATTAATCTGCTAAAAGAATGAGAATTCATCTTGTTCTCACATGCTCATTATTTTTGAAATGCTAAACATCAATATCATGTAATTATTTCAGTCCTGTATCTTTACTTCCAGGATCTTACAGCTTCTATTCGTCCAAGAAGTCAACATCGACTCCACTGTTGCCATGAACTGGATTTTTCGGCTTTATTCGTTCTTTCCTTGATAAATAGCAAACTCTGGAAGATCCGAATAGTAGCTAAACCCTTAAGATGCCCTAACCTGAAACTTAATGGCAAGCTTTTGCTCTGCTTGATATTGCTGACAAGCTTTTGTATTGTGTTCTATTTTAAAGCTCTGCGCTTCCCTTGCCTTTACATACTTATTTTGCCGTCTCACTAGTCTGCAGACTAGTCTGCATTTACTTTTCCTTGGAGATATCATGTCATTGCTGGTGAAATCCTGTCAACTGTATGACATGTACCTTTTTTTCCCTCACAAGAGATGACTAAATGTATGGAATGCTTGCAGTACAATTAGTACTGGTGGTAACCTCTTACTGGATGTTTAGTCAGAAGATGTTGAAAACATTTTATTGGTCTCCAGAATTATCTGTTGTGGACATTTTTACCGGTCTTGAGGATTATCAGTTTGATCTTAAGTATGTTTATCTTTCCAGCTTGAGCTTGTCTTGGTTGTTGAGAAACTGCAAGAGCTTCGCTCGATCAGGATTCAGAAATTGAAGAAACAAGGCAAGATATAATCTACTTGCATTTTCGGTTTATACAATCCATTTTTTTTCTTTTAATTTCATTTTTCCAAGTGAGGTTTAGTTCATTTCTTTGCTCTGTATTAATGGTTTCTTTCCTACATTTAAACTTCTGCTATAATAATTTGATATATTTTCAATTATGTTGGTGAATAAGTTTACAAGAAAATTTCATCACTTCTGCTAAATCATCCATCAATAGGCTGTTCCTTCTTTTCATGACTGTTGGAGAAACTCAGCCATCAAAAGCTATGAAATAACCAATTTCTCAAACACACTAAGAATCTCTTTGGATGCATAAACTCCTTATTCGTCAAATCTCTTTTGTTTACTCAAGGGAGTATGTTGGGGACTGGGAAAAGGTGTCTAAAACCGTGCAGTAGCCTCTGACTTGTTTCTCGACTATAATAAATCACCTCGGATGTGGTGCACTATATTGAAAACTCTATGATTGTTAGGACCTCGCAACGGATTAAAATCGTAGTCCTAGTTTGCAATAAAAAAAGGGTGGGAAATAAAAGAATAGACCTAGTGTTTTCTTAGTTATTACTAGATAGCTTGCTTCTATATCCAAACAGCCCTAAATGCAGATGATGGTATAAATATCCCCAAAATGGTCAAATTGTTGAACCAACCGTGTGGAATTGAACAATCTGTTATCTATAGTGGAGCTTGGATCGGCCATATTCAAAACAAAAGGGCATTTGGTACTTGTAGACTACAATACATAATATTCATTGTTTGGAAAAAATGTATTTTCTGGAAGATGCTTAAACATGGTTAATACTCTTTCTCTTTTCCCTTGCTCAAGCGTACTATGATGTGCTACTTCACTAGTATGCATACATATTCCCAATTTTGGGCATACTAATGAAATTCACAGTGTAGCACCTTCCTGGACTGTATATATAGTGTCAACCAAGAAGATTGGGAAACAACTATTTATCTTTAAATGCTTGAGCTGTTAGTAAATAATGTTTTAATATTATATGCTTATCGATTTTCCTCAAATCTGGGCTTGAAACAGTAAGAGGGCCTGGTGTGATTGGGAACTCTTGATCCCCTACTTTGATGCCGTGCAAAACTATCGATCGCTTAAGCAGTTAGAAAACAGTGCTTCAGTAGGACATGCTTAACAGACCATATTTTATATGGCTTGAAAAGAGCGACTTTGTAAAATATTTAGAGGAAATAAGATGGTGATTCTTTATCTGCTCTTTTGAATTTTGAAACTTTGATAATATGCTAAATCTTCTTTGGCACTGGTAAACAACTTCGGGTTAATATGGTTGTGTTAGTTATGACCTATTTGTTGGTTAGCAACAGCAATGTTAAACTACTTTAGGAACACTCTCTTCCCCTTTATATTTCCAGTTTATCAAAAATCCGCAAAGTTAGCAAAGTATGATAAAGAGAAAATGCAGGCCATTTTCTCCCTGAGGAGGACGATAAATTTCTTGACCGAGTGCGAGCTGCTGTTGAGGAAGAGGAGCGGCAAGCTGCAAATGCTGCTGACAAAGATGCTGCTAAGGATGCTATTGCAACTGCTGAGGAATCCAGAAAAGCTATCGATGATACGGGAAAAGAATGCAATAAAATTGGGACTACAGTGGACCAAAACCAAACAAATGAGATGAAAAATGAGAAAAGTTCCGGATTAAGTGAGAGCATGGAAAGTGGAGATCTAAAAGATGAAGGAAAAGGGCATGGGGATTATCAGTCTGTTGCTAATCTGCCATTTGAGTTCTACCACTATTATCACGGAAGTAGCAATGATATGGGAACGCTGATCGAGGTGATTTACTTTTGACTCTTGATGTTCCTTCTTTCTTAGTAATGTGAACCAAGCGCGTTAAAGAAGTAGTTGATGTCGTAATTTTGCTCGAACAATGTGTAATATATTTAGATTTTCGATTACTGTG
The DNA here is from genome assembly GCA_029204045.2 of Tillandsia leiboldiana. Lineage (NCBI taxonomy): Eukaryota > Viridiplantae > Streptophyta > Magnoliopsida > Poales > Bromeliaceae > Tillandsia > Tillandsia leiboldiana. Next base: position 4,349,054 of record CM055064.1, read on the forward strand.
CCTTCTTTGGAGGAAACTGAAGTTATTAAATGCTTCACTGAGAATACTATACAGAGATGGCGGACGATATATTGGTGAACAGCTTTAAATTGTCAAAACATTTCTGTGACACTTATTTAGCTTGTCGTTCTTCCATTTCTCGTAAAGTTAGTCTACTGATTCTAGTTGGCTACAGTTAAAAACCAGAAAATTTGGAGGAAGAAAATAGTTAAAACAAGGATCTTGTACCATTTGACAGAATGTTGGCAAAATTTTATCATTTTTCTCTCTTGCTTCTGTGTTCATCTAATAGCTTCTCCTTTTATTAAAGTAACATTCAAATATTCTAAGCATACAGTATTTTATTTTTCTACCTCTGTAATGCCTGTCTATCTCTCTCACAACCTTATATCACTCGATCTTAATTTCAGGTCCGAAGAATGTGGGATGCGTTCATGAGACCAGGAGGAAGGTGGGATTGGCTCAAATTAGCTGTTCTTTGAGAGAAGTTGCTTCCAGAAAGTCCCTTTCATTTTAATAAAATCGTATAGCATTTTTACCTAGTTAGCTAAAACCATAGAGTGCTGCCTAGCTTTTGCCCCTAGATGTTGAGCACATTCCTCAGCTGTTTCCCATCATGCTAGTCTTTTAGGCAAAATAGTGTCACGGCCGGCTCTAAACCCTTTCTATTTTGTGAGGTCGTGGGCTAAATCCCTATCAACCACATCCCACATCTAATGTTTTGAGTCCCTGTATCTCACTTCATCTATCAATTTGACTCGTCGTTTACATCCATTTTGCATGTCAATGGGGAAGCTTAGTATGTTCCTGAGCTGTTTAATGCCCGCTTGTTAGGTAAAAATAGGATCCTCACAACCTAGGATTTCTGAAGTAATGCACCAAAACGATTTTTTGTCAAAAATGCTTGGTTTAGAGCTTTTGATGTTTCCTTCTTTGAGGGAATATTCTACAATTTTTTGTCGGAAACTTTCAAATTCTAACAGAATTTAAATGGAATTCTCTGATATCAAACCTAATGAAAGATTAAATAGCAAAATCAAAATTTTACATTTTATGCACCCATTTGCAAATGCTTTATTTAAAGTTCAGGTAAGATTTGTGCATTTTTCCCTGTATTTTCTTCTGTAGCTCAATAAACATTAGAAGCTTAATATTTTGTTGGTGCAGTCGAATACCCGGGCACTGGGTCCAGCCGCCACCTCCTGCAGATGAAGTGTGGGCTTCATATCTCGTGCCAAAGCAATAGCAGGTAAACAATATCTAACAATGTGTAATGGAAGGTAAAGAAAATCTCGACAGCTTCGTATGTTATCTGTTACTTTACTGCCACTGTGAAAATTTTTACAGAACTTGTTTGTACCATTGTGCAGTGATAGTGGCCACGACAGTGCTGAATGACGGGCTCATTTGATTGGATTGTTGTAAATATTAGATAATAAGTAATGCGGTCCGCTTGTGATGTATCCTTCCAAGATATTTCGTCTGTAGTACTTGCGTAAACTACACACAGAAGAGTCGTCGTAATGGTTATGTAAATGATTCTTAGTTGTGGTGTTGGTGATTCGAGTTCCCACGATCGTTCCCTTTTGCGGTTTTCTTGTTGTCAAAGCCTATCGAATACCAATGAAAAACTTTCATTTCTATACGAAGCACTGAAGCAAACCTAATCGCGGTTAGCTTGTTACTAGATGAAACAAAGAAAAACAGTGTAATAATTGTTTTCCTGCGTTCGGAATGTGCTTATAGCATCTTATCCTGTGTTCTTGTTGATAACAGCACTAAAGTTCATAGCTTGTGGTACTTATACTTTTTCGAATTGATAATGGACGGACCACTGTGATATTGGTATTGGATTTTCCTATTTCATCATTCCACTTTGAGATGGCCCTCATTATTGTCTTGGTTGAACTGCTTTTTCCTCTCCAGGCTCAGTGGACATGAACATTTTGATTATGCTCTTTTGACCGAACTTTTGAGCACTCTGTCAGGCCCCTCTTCCAACCATCAACGGGTCTGACTTTGTCAATAATGCATCGAGTCTGTAAATGTTGTCGGACACGTCGTCGACCTAGGATTTTCCCTTTTTTGGGTTGGGCATTTGCTTGTAATTTGGCATCCGATTGGCACCCGTGGGTTCGCTTGTGCTACGCATCCAAAGGGGCATAGGCCTTTCGCTAACAATGGCCACTTATGCGGCGGGTTGAGCCGGACGCGTGTTGGGCATGAGTCGGAGGCCTATTTTTCTATGGATGTGCGCCGCTCAAAAACGTACCCCTCGGAGTGGATGTCAATATGGGATAGTACGGGAAGGTTTGATTGATGTGTATTAAGTGAGCCGGCTCCGTCTGAAAAACGGAGTGTCTTTGGTGTTCATTTTACCTCAACGGTCTCTGCCCGACCAAGTCGAGTCGTGTCCCTTTTTCGTTGTAATGCATTTTCGCTAATCAATAAAATATCGGTTGTTTGTGCTTATTTACAGGACCATTGGTTGCCTTTCTCTTGATTCTCGCTCGATACAATTTGCGGAGTTGTACCTCGGGACGGTTTTGATTGGCTCGTTCGTGCAGGTGACGGACGAGCGCCGCACGAATTTCGTCAGGCGATTCTAACTCCATGACAACTCGCTCTTCATTTCTTAGTGCTTATTCGCTTGGCTTTTGAAATAGCTTCTCTGTCGAATAAGAGAGGCTCGCATAGAGCAGATGCAGTTGCAATTCAGCTATGTTAAATCTTTGCTGTTTCGCACAAAAAACAACTCAATGTGCATCAAAAGTGTGGCTAAATATGTGGCTAAATAGACTCTCTTTTGACTATGTAAGCTTGAATTTGAAGTTCTGCTGATGTACAGAAAAGCTATTGGAGGAATTACAGAAAAGCAGCTAGGACTTCTTCAAGCACTTGTATACATATAGTTAATTAATCCATAAAAAATAAATAAAACTGAAACTTCATTTGCACTGCAAGCAACAAATTTTATACAAGGAATACTTTACATAGACAAGTGCATGCGCTTTTGATGATTCACCAAATCAAAATTGGGGTGCTGTGTGGGTCACAGTTAGTTCCACCGTCTCTTAATCTTTGGGCCTGAGCATAATATCATAACAGGGGGCATATATTATTTTTTTTTTTTTAAAAAAAAAATTAAATATTTAGCCACCGTCCAAAATACTATAGTCGGGTTAAGAGGTTTAGTCATATTACATATCACATAGAAAACTATTCCAAATTATAGGGTATCTATCATATGTGATGCTCAAGCACACTCATAAGTATCAGACAGACTTGTTACGTTAGTCTTAGTTGACTTTGTGGGGAGCTGTACTTCACACACAATGGTCATTAGCCGCGGAGCCACGCTCTAGCCTCTATATAATTCTAGCTCAATCGAGACTCATCTCACACTTTCAGCCATTCTAGAATTACTCTAGCACTGATATGCTTAACTTTCTTAGTCTCTTGGTTCTAACTCTCGCCCAAAATATTATAACTGGAATAAAAAATTTAATCATACTATATATATTATATATATAGGACTATTCAAAATCATAGAATGACAGATAAACGGTGTTGTTTACTTCTGCATCATTTACAATAATAAAGAATTAGAATTGGTAATTAGCACCCCTAAATACAATTCATGTAATTTGAACTTCAAACTTTGGGCTTTGCTAGGTGTATACTCCATAAGAAGTGTACATCCTACACCCCATCCCATCCTGGGGTGGGACTTCTTTCACTGGTCACTGCACTCCAGAATGGAGTGGAGTGTAAGATGTACACCCCTTACGGGGTGTATACTTATATATACCCTCAAACTTTAGGATCTTATGGTATTATTTATTTAGTGGCCAATTTGGCCTCAAATTAAGGTTATATTTTTCATTCGAAATTGTCAAAATCAAAACTAGATGGATACTATATATATTATGTTAAAAAATGATAAAACTTAATTTTTTAAAAATTTAAATAAAATAGATAATATTTAATAATGTCGATCATTGATTTGAATGTTCTCCATCATAGAAATAATATGGAATCTGTTTACTTTTGTAAGTATCCTAGCATTCCTCTTGTATTCTTTCCTTTGGCTCCTTAATTTGCCTTCTTTTGGTATTCTCCTATTCTTCATAACCATCAATTTCAATTTAAAATTAAAATTTAAAACTTGAATATTTAAAATTTAAAATTTAAAATTCTGAATTATAAAAATTTGAAATTTGAAATTTGAAAATTGAAACTTATAATTTTATATTTTTCAAAATTTAAATTTTAACTTAAATTAAAATTTTAAAATTTAAATTTTGAGATTTAAAATTTAAAAATTTAAATTTGAGATTTAAATTTTAAAAATTAAAATTTAGATATTAAATTTAAAATCTAAAATTTAAATTTTAAAATTTGACATTTGAAATTTAAAAAGTCAAAATTTAAATTTCAAAATTCAAATATAAAAATTTAAAATTTAAAATTTGAATTTAAAATTTGAATTTAAAATTAAAATAAAATTTAAAAATTTGAGTCTAAAATCAAGACTATCTTTTATATTTTGTTAATTTGAAAAAATCTTGAAAATCAAAAAATTAATTTAAAAAATTAAAAATAAAATTTAAAAATGAGATCGCCAACTACTCTATTAAACTAAAAGTTATTTTAATGTTCAAAATTAATTTTCAAAAAGCTAAACCAAGTTCCCCACTAAATTATTATATCACGGAGATATTACAGTATAAATCTTGAGCAATGCTACATATACACCCCGAAGGGGTGTACATCATACATCTCCACCATTTTAATGGTGGCGATATCTTTTACGGGTCACATTAAATGACACATCATCACACCCCCACCCTTAGATGGGTGGAGGTGTGAGATGTACACCCCCTTACAGGTGTACACATAGCATTTTCCATAAATCTTACACCAATATGCCACGTGTACAATTAAATAGTGCAGCTCGTTCGTTTTTGGTTGAATTTGATCTGCTTTTGTGATAGGCGAAGTGACAGCTCGCAGCTGCAACATCAAAAGTCAGAGCTGCAGGTGAACAAAGAAGATTCTACAGGTCACTATTTATATGTACTATTTTTTTTATTTGTCAAGGAGTAGGTCAATAATTTTAGGCCCGTTCGACTCTATAAATTTAAGAGGAATAAATTTTTTTATATTTGAAATAGCTTGTTATTCTGAAATAATCAAGTATAAAAGTTAAATTGCGTTTGGTTCAAAAGTTGGTATTCTAATAAAAAATATTATGTTTGGTTTAAATTATGAAATAGTAGAGAATAATAAAAAAGTATGATAGATTTTTTACCAAAATATCAATTTTGTCCCTTACCTTATATATATATATAAATTAATTTTAATTATTATAAATTAATTAAAATAATAATTTAATTGTAAATAATAAATTATATCTTACCTAAACAAAATAATTTTTTATATTTTATAGTATATTTTAGTAAATAACAATTAGTAAACAAAATATAAACTAATTTTTTATATTTTATAGTATATTTTAGTAAACAAAATTAGTAAACATAATTAGTAAATAGTATATTTTAGTAAATATAGTCTCAAACAAAGGTAAGCCGAAGTAAAAAAAAAAATCCACTCATTGCCCTTAGGTATAAACTTATTCCGGGAGGAGGTGGAATAGAACTTAACGGGTTATCCTGGAACAACCCGTTAAGTAGGGGATATTTTAAATCTTTATCCCTAGGTTTTTTTTCTCTGTTGTTTGGAAAGAATTGAGGGATAAAGAAGGTTATTCCAAACATTATATAAGTAAAAATATATAAAATTTATCTTAACTAGATATAATTTTGAATCGGATCTATCCGATCTTTCAAAATTTTTATTTTACTATCCAGTCTATTCAATTCGTTTGATTTGAATGAATCATGCAATAATATTTTTACTTCAAAATTTAAATTAATTACTTATTTTAATAAATTTATAGTTGCAAGAATTGCATAAATATAATAACTTAATCTGTAAAAGTAAATGACGTATTTAAATTTTAAAAAATCGACACAAAATAGTATGTAATTCATATAAATTTTATACGTTTTTATTTGTTGTATATTACATAGAATTGAGCTCATATGTTTTTAAAAGTATCAAGTCATTACTGCTGGTAGATTTTTAGTTCTTGGATGAAAGGATGCACGGTTAGGACGATATTGAGCCTCTTAGATTTAGTGGGTGGTTGGTGAAATATCATAATTTAAATGATAAAATTAGTCAAAAAAAAAAAAAATCGAACCGTAAAAAAATTTATAAATACTAATTGTTTGATACTGTTAAAAGTATTGTAACCTAACTCTATTACATATTCATATAGTTTTCTTTTTTTTAAAGAAAAGTAGAAAACAAGCATTATGTTAGAAGCATATGTTGCAATATTAATTAATTAATTAATTAATTAGTCGGTTATTCTCCTCAAAAAAAAAAAATTAATTAGTCGGTTATTATGGCCCATGAAACCCTAATAAACAAGTTGATTAAAAGGGAATAGGTTGACTCAAGCAATGTTTTCATATTTAAGTTGAATTCCGTTTTTCTCGGGGTGTTTGTCGACACGTACTCTCCGATCAATATAAATTAAGTTGTATATAATATTAATTTATTATTGTGGAGAAAATTCGAGGACTAAAAATTAAATTGCTAGATTCTTATCTATCAAATAATAAATTTTTTTTGAATACGTATATTGAATAAAATGTTCATGCATATGATCGTTGAGCATATCTATTTGATTATTGATAAAATTAATTGTTAAATAATAACTAGCTAATACAGAGTAAAGTTGTGATTTACGCAACCACCATTAATTAATGTTGTTTTAGGAAAATAATTTAAGGAGTTAATTAAGAAAGAGAAGATGCATGAGTTCTTGGCTTCTAGTGGTGGCCAGCTTTAATTGGCTTATACTATAAAAAAATAAGAATATCACAAGAGCTAATTAGAATATGGAAAATGCTATGTGTACACCCGTAAGGGGGTGTACATCTCACACCCCCACCCATCTAAGGGTGGGGGTGTGATGATGGGTCACTTGATGTGATCCGTAAAAGATATCGCCACCATTAAAATAGTGGAGATGTATGATGTACACCCCTTCGGGGTGTACATGTAGCATTGCTCGTCTTATATATATGTCATGAACCCAACAAACCTGTTCTCTCTAAAATCCTACTTTTATTAAAGACTAAATTACAGAAATTCTCTTGTAATACTCCGTTTTTTTATTTTGCTTTCCTGTCTTTTAAAAGCCTATATTTTGTCCCATCGTAATTACCGAATTGTTTCTAGGGGGCAACGGCGTTAACGGAGGAGATAAATTGACGAAAATATCCTTACCTTATATTGAGGAAAAAGATAATGGAGGAAAGAGAAAGGGGTTTAGACTTATTTTCTGTTATTTTTGAAGGGTATTTTGGGTGTATCAAATAATATCCTTACCTTACTCACGGAATCGTGACGGCGGGCGTAAATGCATATTTCAGTAATTACGAGGGGGCAAAATATAGACTTTTAAAAGACAGAGAGACAAAGTAAACAAACGAAATATTACAGGAGGATTTTCTATAATTTAGCCTTTATTAAAACCCTCTAAAACCAACCAGCATGTTTGGAATTTTCTTTTAGCTTTCCTTTTTCTTGGAATCTTTTATGGTATAATAATCTTCTGATCATTCATACAAAATTTAAATGATCAGATTTATTCGTTGAAATTTTGTTGATTTGCAAATATATCTCTCCAAATTTTTTTGTTTATTTATATATTTTTCTGCTGTTTGGTTTATTGTTAGTTTCTTAACTATGATTGCGCAAAATAATTATTTTATTTTTACAAATTTATCCCTACAAAAAACTATCTTTCTTATTCTCTCATTGTTTTCCCCGCAATATGCATGTGCGACATATCTCATTTTTGCCGCGACCGAAGGTCTTGCCTTTGCTATGAATAAAAAGTTGAGGGTGAAAAAGATGACGAGGCTCAACATTAGAATACAAAAACTACAATAAAACTATACTATAGCGGCATTTTTAAGTGTTTCTAAGATCTGAAAAATGTATCGCTAGTAAAAATACCGACACTTACAATTAGTGTCGCTATATGTGCAGTCGCTATGGTGTATATCGACACATTATTGTAATGTGTCCTAAAAATATGATACTATAATTTAATTTTGGATATAGATGAAATATAAATAGGACACTTGTAAAAAAATATCACAAAATGTGTCCCTATAACTTAATTTTATTATAATAAAATTATATATAAAAAAATTATTTTATCTCTTAGCTAACTATGATTAGTTTTTTTTAACTCATGATTATTTAAATTTTTATAATATAAAAATATATTTGCAAACAGAAATTTTTTTGAAAAAATAAATTTGATAATTTAAATTTTTGTAGAAATATATTTACTAAGTATCCCAGCAAGACTTTGCAGGAAACCATATGCAATTATTTCAATAATCAGCAGAAAGAAATTAACCACACATATACCTTGGTTAGTACCCAAAAAAAAAGAAAAAAAAAAAAAGAAAACACAGATCATGCATTCTATATAAAAATATATATATATATATATATATATATATATATATATATATATATATATATATATATATATTTAGATAGTATAATTAATATTTTAGTTAATTCTAAGTTTCCATTATCTTATGATCATGCACCCTTCGATTTGTAATTATAATATTAGATAAATTAAAGGTTTTTTGTTATATTCTAATGGTTATTTAACAAGAAGCTAGTAACTAAGTTTCTATGCTCTATATTCTAATAATGAAATTTTTTTACTTGTAGGTTCACTTGCTTGTTTCTTCTTATGTGTATTAAAACATGCATGGGCAATGTCTAATGGTTACAAGAGACTCCCCCACTCAACTTAATCTTAAGAACCTTTTTACACTTTTAGCGAGAGAGAGAGAGAGAGAGAGAGAGAGGTGGGAACAGTAAATGCATTGGATGTGAGAGAGAGAGAGAGAGAGAGAGAGAGAGGTGGGAACAGTAAATGCATTGGATGCCACTTGAGAACTCTCTCAATGCACCAAGCAGAACCTTTTGCGCATGCATTACCACCTTTATTTCTCTTTTTGGGGTAATATATATATGAGCAATGCTACATGTACACCCCAAAGGGGTGTATATTATACACCTCCACTATTTTAATGGTGGCGATATTTTTTACGGGTCACATCGATTGACCCATCATCACACCCCACCCATTAGATGGATGGAATATGTGATATACACCCCGAAATGGGTGTACAAATATCATTTCCCTATATATATATATATATATATATATATATATATATATATATATATATATATATATATGCTTCAACCACAAAAACTTTAATCAGTTATTTGGGGTATTGCTTATTGAATCTGTTTGATGATTAACATGGTATCTGATCAGTGGACGTTGCTCATATATATCCCTCTTAGTTGGATAAGATGTGAATTTTAGTACTTTAGTTTAGTTCTTTCTTTTCTTTGGAAGCAGTACTATAGATCTAAATTTAAATGTATATATTTATCTTTTCGTTTTAATATTTTGATATTTCTGCTTAATTAAATGAGTCCGGTGGAACTCGAATTCAGAACTTTATGTTCTGATATCATATTAAATTATATGAATAATATATCGTCATACTATAAAATATAAACGGCTAGATAACGATTTTTATATATTTTATATCCAACATATATGTTACTCAAAATATCGATAAAAAAAAAAAAAGATTAGAAATACATAATAACACATTTAATTACATGCATGATAAATATAAAAGGCACAGAATTAATAGATGAAATAGAAAGTAAGTATTTAATCTAGAGGATTGCTACATGTACATCCCGAAGGGGTGTACATCCTACATCTCCACCTCTTTAATGGTGGCGATGTTTTTTACGGGTCACATCAAGTGACCCCTCATCACACCCCTACCCTTAGATGGGTGGGGGTGTGAGATGTACACCCCTTACGGGTGTACAAGTAGCATTTTCCTTTAATCTATTATATAATACGAAAATTTAATCGGTTAAATATCACATGTGGGGATTACACCTACAATCTTATAAAACGAAGGAGTTTAGAATTGACTATAATACTATATATATTACCCAAAAAATCGATCTTGTAAAAAAAAAAAATCCAAAAATATACATTAATAATTAATAAGATATGGAGATCAGTTGTTTCTGAAGTTAATTAAGACTAATCCTAAATCATGAGATTGATTTTTTTAATAACAACTTAATTGGCACACTTTCTTTCTCTGCAGGGAAAAGGTTTCTTGGAATATTTTATTATGTGCCACATATTAGTTGTCATCATATATGTATGCCACTGTTGCACAGTTAATGGACCTACCAGGAAGAACCATGGCTCCTCCACAATTAATTATGGCCATATATATATGTATGCAAGTGAGAAAGAGAGAGAAAAGCTGGTTCTCTCTTCAAAGACCTACAAGGAAGAGAGCACTTGATTTGGATCTCCATTTTCCATGTGTTAGATCCATCCCCATTTGTTTGCATATAAATATATATATATTTAGATCTCTTCCTCAAAAACAAAAGAAAGATCCCCATTTACAAGTTTCTATAGAGGAAACTAAGCATTAATTATACATCAGCAGCTGGTAAGTTTCATTTCATTTCTTAATAGTGATTTTTTTTTTCTTTTTTTCTTTTCTTTTATGTAATTTGGAACTTTGTTTTTATTTTTGTTGGTATTTTCTTTTTTTTTTTTTTTTTTTTTTTTTTTTGGATTTCATCTCTTAAGTAATTTTCTTTCTAGTGTTTCTTGCTCTCCTATTGTATACATACCTGATCTGAGAGTTAAGAGTACATTATATATATATATATATATATATATATATATATATATATATATATATATATATATAGAGGGTCCGGTTATTATATTCTTATAAGTAAAATTTTTTTGTACTCATAAGTTTTTATTTTTTGGATGAAGGAATGTACGGTTAGAATTATAGTACGTAGTTGCTAAGATTTTTACTATTTTCTTAACAACCTAGTAAATTCTAGGAGACCACTATCATCTTAACCGTACATTTCTTCATCCAAGGATGAAAAAGTTAGCTAAATTCAACCTTACATTGAATGAAGCGGCAGCATGCTGCCTATTTCTCAAAAAAAGGATGAAAAAGTTATGAGTACAAAGAGATTTATACTCATAAGAGTATAGTAATCCTACGCTATATATATATAGTGGAATGCTATCAGTAGTAAATCGACTCGTTTGTCACTCATTTATTTTCGATGATGGAGTTTCCAAATTGACGATCGGCACCGTTGAATATGATCTAGACTATTTAAACTATTTAAAAATTAAATTTTATACATTTTCGATAATTTTTTCTAGTCCATCAAGTGGGCAAAAAAATGAACGACTGAAAATAAATATTCTTCCAAAAATGATGATAGGAGTCTTGTAATTAAGATCAAGAGTATAGATCTTATTTTAAATAGTTTAAAAAATTTTCTAATAAAAATTTAATTAATTTGGATCTCTTTATACCGTTAAACCAGCAAAAGGTTTATATCTACTATTAAAATTATAAATTTTATAATCTTTTGATCATAAGGATAATGATGTCAAAAAAATTTAAAATTTAATTGTAGATATTTCTAGTGGTCTAGACCATGTTCAACGATGCTGATCGTCGATTTGAAAGCTATATAAAAGAGCTAATATACAGTACTGTTCCACTAAAAAAAAAAAAAATTACGTTTCTGAGCTTTAAATTTTTTTATATTACAATAAAATTATGCTAGAGAGACATTTTTAAATATTTTTAAAAATTAAAAAAAATGCCGCTGACAAAATTATCGACACTTATTATTAGTGTCGCTATATGTACAGTCGATAGAGTGTATAGCGACACATTATTATAATATATTAAAAAAAGTGTCCATATAATCTAATTTTGGATATAGATGAAATATATATAAAATACTGATACAAAAGTGTCATAAAAATATGTCCTTATAATCTAAATTTATTGTAGTGTTACTTTTTACGAGTTTGGATGTTAAGTTTAGAGTTTCAAATGAGTGTTTAAATTTGTACTCGGACTTAAGAGTTAACACTATTGATATATAAATATATATAATATAAAAAGTTTTTGATCAATATTATACAGATACAATCCGAAAATATCATATAAAAAAATAAACAAAATTTATTTTATAATTAATGAGCTGCACAAAAATGAAAGGGAAAAACATTTTTTAATTTGCTGTGCAGATGCGGCGTCCGACCAAAATATGATCTGTCTCTGCGCAATACCTGTTGTGCAATCTGGACCGTACACGCGGACCTGAGAAGCTGCAATTGACCACGCGGATTTATTAAATTAACTAAAATAATAATAATAATGTTAATCGATTTATTACTATATATATATATATATATATATATATATATATATATATATATATATAGGAAAATGCTATGTGTACACCTCTTTCGGGGTGTACATCATACACCCCACCCATCTAAGGGTGGGGGTGTGATGATGGGTCACTTGATGTGACCCGTAAAAAGTATCGTCACCATTAAAATGATGGAGGTGTATGATGTACACCCCTTCGGGGTGTAAAGGTAGCATTGCTCATATATATATATACATTTTAAGTACTCTGTGTATTTGAATATAAAATTATGGAGCTTTCACTACAATAAAATTAGGTTATAGAGATATATATTTATGATACTTTTGTATAAGTGTCCTATTTATATTCCATATATATTCAAAATTAGATTATAGGGACATATTTTTGGGACATATTATAAAAATATGTCGCTATACACCCTAGCGACGGCACATATAGCAACACTTACAATAAGTGTCGGTATTTTTATCAGCGATACTTTTTTTAAATTTTAGAAATACTTAAAAATGTCGCTATAGCCTAATTTTGTTGTAGTGTTTCTTTAGGGCGGAAAGGGATAAACTCTGATTGAATTCGACACCGAATTTAATTGAAAAAATAACATAGATTCATATCCGATTCGTATTAAAATTAAAAACAAAAAATAGATATGAATATGTTTTTTTAAAAAAATTCGACTGCTTTTTATCGTGTTCTTCGTTTATATTCTATGATTTTTTTTGTTAAACTAATCAATTTTATTGAATAAAATATAGGTATACGAAGTTTGATTATGAGTGTGAATCTTTAATCGCATTGCGTGTTTTACTTGCTCTAGTTTTAATTTATATTTGTATATACATATTAGTATATATTATTATCCGAATAATAATATAATATTTGAATCTGAATTCGTTCTAAGTAGATATGGTAATGAAAATTTAACATGGGACACAAATTCGCATCCTAAAAAAATAAAGATCCCTCCGAAACCCCTCCCTTTCGGGGCGCTGCTTTAGGTGCTTCGAGAGGGGCCACCGCGCGGCTCGCTGCAGGGAGCCGAGGCGTTGTTTGCTCTGCATGCGCTTCGGCCACGCAGCCAAACACTGCCCCACCCGGCCTCTGCCCCCTAGACGTGCCATGGAGAGCGGACATGCTGCGACTCAACCACGGTCTGCGACGGCCGTTCTGGGCGGCGGCCAGCAAACAACGGAGGTGCAGGCTCTCTCTGGACGTGTGGCGCTGGTGGAGCCTCTCGGCGGACACCACACTGGATTTGCTGCGACTCAACCTCGTTCTGCGACGGCCCTTCTGGGCGGCGGCCAGCAAACTTTGGATGTGCAGGCTCTTTCTGGTCGTGTGGCGCTGGTGGAGCCTCTCGGCGAACACCCCCCTGGATCTCTGGCCTCCCTTTCTCGGGGTTTGGCTGCGAGGCTTGGGGGCAGCGAAGAGGATTACAGAGTGGCCTCCTACTTAGATGGTTGTGTGGCTGTTTTCTTCCCCAACTGGGTGGCGAGGGAATCGGCCATCGCTCGTAGCCCTCTACAGCTGGAGAATCTGTGCTTCCGGTTTTCAAACTGGGTAGAATCCGGGGAGGGTGGGCGGGATCACTTGCTACACAAAGCCTGGATCAAGCTGCACAACTGGCCCATTAGTTGCTGGGGTTCGTCCGACATCCGGGCAGCGGTGTCGGGCTTCGGAGCTCTCTGGGAGGTAGACGAGGATAGTTTGGCGCTGAGGGACGTGTCCTCCTTCCGTGTCCAGATCCGTTGTCGTCACATCCACAACATCCCGGAGACTCTTCATCTTTACTTGGATGACCGGCGTTTCTTGGTGCGCGTCGAGATCGAGTCCTGGGAAGCTGCCGCCCCCATCCTGCTCGGGGAAGCAATGGACAGACGGTTGGAGCTTGACACGGCGGAGGCGCAAGAAGATTTCATCAGGAAGACGGGCTTTAACGCAGCCCCTAAGGTACGGACGACCTTCGGCGCCGGCGGCAGGGATCAACCTGGACCTTCTGTTCAAAGATCGGGGGAAGTACACCCGGTTTATCCACGGGTCCGTGATGCTGCCTTTTCAAACTTCGACCCGCTGGACTTCCCTCCGCTCCCTCCGTACTCTGCGGGTTGCCTGGGCGCGCCTGCCTCTGCTGTTGGCCCTACCAACCCCTCTGACCTTTTGTCCCCCCCTTTGGGGCCCGCGCCTGCACCCTCTGCTGGCCTTTTGGGGCCAGGGCCCCTTGGCGAAGATGTGGTGCGGATCGTTGACGATCTTGGGCCTGCCCCCCTGGCCCTACCGGGCCTGGCTCACTCAATTGGGGCCCGGCCCCCTACGGTGTTGGGCGCCCCAACGGTTGCATCCCCATCGCCTGCACCCTCTCCCCTCGACTCGCCTGGTCTAACCCAGATTTCGGCCCGGTCTACTACCGCCCAGAAGGTTCGCTCTGCGGCTTCTGCGAGGAATCGCCCCCAGCGACGGAGTTCGCGTCTTGCGCACTTATACAGGGGGAACACCCTTCCCTCCATCAAACGAGCCCAGGTGCTGCGGTGCAAGAAGTTGGACGCGGTTGGTTGCTCGACGCCTCCGACATCCCAGACGCGCGCAGCCCCGACTTCCGCCCCGCTCCCCGCTCACATCTTCGCCAACCCCGCCACGCTCCCAGACACGGCCGCTGCACCGACCCTGGATCATCTGCTCGGTCGCGACCCCACCTCTCCGCTGTCATTGGAGGATGTGACTCTCATCAAAGCCGCCTGTGGTATCTTGGAGACTAGTGTGGCACCACCTCGAGCCCCGATTGCTAATGTTGTGCTGGCCTGTCCGGCTCCGGGCAGCATTGAGGGTGCTTAGTGCGGGCGTGCTTTGTCCTGTCGGGGTGCTGGTTTTTTTGTGTGATCTTCTGCTCATCTATGGCTAGGAACCGAACCTTCCGTTTTTTGTCCTGGAACGTCCGCGGCTTAAACGACGTGGCGAAGTGTTGTACTGTTCGCTCTTTTATCAAGAATTGCAAATGTAGTGTGGTATGCTTTCAAGAAACGAAGCTCGCTTCGACCTCTCTCGCTAAATTACAATCCTTCTGTGGGTATTTTCTGGGGGACTGTAGAGCTCTAAACTCGATTGGCACCAGAGGGGGCATCCTGACGGCCTGGAATCCAGCTCTCTTCGACTGCGTGGGCGACTGGTGCGGGGCTTTCTCACTACATGTGCTTCTAAAAAGGAAAGCGGATGGCGGTGTGCTTTTGATCTCGAATTTCTACGGCCCCACCTGCGCAAGCTTGAAGGCGGATCTGTTTCGGGAAATCAAATCTACCAGCGACTGGGCGCCGATGGTCTGGATGGCTGTTGGCGATTTTAATGTTCTTTACTCTCTACTTGACAAAAATGGGGCTGCAGCTAGCTTGAGCGAAATTTTACAATTCAGGCACGCAATCGCTGAGGCGGGACTTTCGGATCTCCCACTACTCAATCGCTCCTTCACTTGGTCCAATGGCAGGAGGTCTCCAACGCTGGAGCGTCTCGATCGTGCGTTCATTTCCGATGGCTGGTCGACGGTTTTTCCTAACTCGTCCTTGCGAGCACTCCCGCGCCCGAGGTCTGATCACTGCCCGCTGATTATATCGGCTCTCTCCTTCCTCCCCGCAGCCCGACTCTTCCGCTTTGAGTCCTACTGGATGCGACTCCCGATGGTTACCGAGGTGATTTCGAATGCTTGGGCTCAGCCTGCTTTGGACTTGGACATGGACTCTACCTCTCGCTTCTCGACCAAACTGTCAAACGTTGAATTGGCGCTGAAAACCTGGAGTGCGGGTCTCAATGCCAGAATGAAATCGCAGAGGGACAGTTGTCTTTTTTGGATTGGCTGGATTGATAAGGCTGAGGAATGCAGGGTAATCAATGCTTTTGAATTACAATTGAGACCTCTCCTCAAAATCAGGTATGAGGAGCTTTGTCTGCGGGAAGAAATTAAATGGAGGCAACGGTCTCGGGTCCAGTGGTTGAGAGAGGGGGACTCGAACACGGCCTTTTTCCACCGCAGAGCAAATGCACGTCGGAACACAAATCGCATCCTTTCAATTTCTGATGGCTCTGCATCTTTGTCTGGCCACGCAGCAATCGCCGAGCATCTTTCCGCTTTCTTCCAGAATCAATTGGGTCGGGAATGCCCGCCTCGCTCCGCGATTGACCTTCTTCTACTATATGGGTCTGAAACCGCAAACTTATCATTACTGCAAATGCCTTTTTCCGCGGAGGAAGTGAAGGAGGCGGTTTTCTCATCCGCTCCGGAGAAGGCACCGGGGCCGGACGGTTTTCCTTTGCTCTTCTACCAACGGTTCTGGGAGTTAATTAAGGACGACATCTTGGGGGTTTTCATCGAGCTGTTTGCTGGCACGGCCAACCTCTCCGCCGTCAACAGAAGCTGGTTATGTCTAATTCCTAAGAAACCTATTATCTCGTCTGCACGGGACCTTCGACCCATCAGCCTTGTTCACAGCCTCTCCAAGATTTTATCGAAGGTTCTCGCTTCAAGACTTCAAAGGTGCCTCCACCTGCTTATCAACCAGCACCAGGCCGCTTTCGTCAAAGGCCGCAATATCCTCGACAACTTCTTCTGTGCCCATTTCCTGGTTCACCATCTGCATACCACCAAATCCCAAGCAGCGGTCTTCAAAATAGATTTCGAGCGCGCTTTTGACAACATCAACTGGTCTTTCCTCAAAGAGATTTTAACAGCCAGGGGTTTCGGGTCTCGCTGGATTGGGTGGATTGACTCGCTCCTAAGGTCGGCTACGGCTACGGTGCTCCTCAATGGTATACCCGGAAACTACTTCAACTGCGAGAGAGGACTACGCCAGGGCGACCCGCTTTCACCTCTCCTTTTCATTCTGTGCGTGGATGTGCTGTACAGAATGCTGCAGGCAGCGGTAGATGCGGAGTTGTTGCCGGCGGTACAAGTAGGGGAACTCAGGTTCCACACGCTCCAATACGCAGACGACTTACTCCTTTTCTTCAACGGCTCCCTCAGATCTGCGGCGGTTATCAAACTGATACTGGCTTCTTTCTCCACCAGCTCGGGTTTGAAGATCAACTTTGACAAGTGCTCTATCATACCCATCAACCTCCCCTCCGAGCAAGCTACCGCTTTAGGCAATTTTTTCAATTGCCAGAGACAGACTTTTCCTATCAACTACTTGGGTCTTCCCCTCTCTCCGAGGAAGCTGCGTAAGACGGATTACTTACCACTAATCGAGAAGGTCGATACACGTCTGGCCAACTGGAAATGTCAATCGCTCTCCAGGGGCGGTCGGCTAGTACTGCTGAATTCCGTACTATCCGGCATCCCCGCCTACTTCTGCTCTGCTTTCCGCCTACCAACATGGGTGATTGCAGCTATCGACAAAATTCGTAGGGGTTTTTTTTTGGAGGGGTAGGATCCTCAACAATGGATTCCACTGTTTAGTTAAGTGGGAAAACGTCTGCCGACCGAGACGCAATGGAGGGCTGGGGGTTAGGCACATGCACTCCGCGAACGGCGCTTTACTGATGAAAGGACTTTGGAGTTTCTTCAATTCAACCGATACCCCTTGGGTGCAAATCATCAGATATAAGCATCATAGATCTCGGCCACCCTCGCTCACTAGCAGATTTCCGGCAGGGTGTTCTCCAATTTGGAAGGATATGCTTAGGCTCGTCCCACCTTTCTTCACTTCGGTCAGTTTCGTAGTGGGGAACGGGGAAGCTTCATCCTTCTGGACCGCCAGGTGGTGTGGAGAATTTACTTTCTCCAATCTGTTTCCGCATCTGTACGCGGCGGCGCATGCTAAGCAGCTGTCGGTGTGTGATTGGCTCGAGAAATTTTCCAACAACTCGGAAGCGGCTTTCACTCCCCCGTTATCCTACTCGGAACATGACGAGTTGCATCTCCTCCGGACTATGGTGTGCAACTGGTCAAGGTCCGAAATCGACGATTCTCTCATTTGGAGGTGGACCAGCAGTGGACTGTTTTCCACCCGTAATGCCTACCAGTTCTTGGTTTTTAGCGGGGCACAAGACTGCAGGATTCCGTTTTTGTGGAAAACAAAGATACCCCTCCGAGTCAAAGTCTTCCTCTGGATTGCGGCTAGAAACCGGATTCTGACTGCTGATAATCTTGCAAGGCGCGGATGGCTTGGCCCCTCCATTTGCGTGCTTTGCTCAAGGAGCGGCGAACAACTGGATCACCTACTTTTCGCCTGTACCTTCGCTAAAGCGTTGTGGATGCGCCTCCTCTCGAGGTACTCGGTCTCGTTTGGTTTGGGAATCGCTGACGCTCTACCGAAAGAACTGCCGGCCATTTGGTCCTTTCTTCGCTCCTCTTTTTCGGGTTCTGCCCTAGAGAATTTCGACACCTGTTTCGCGGCTACCTGTTGGGAGTTATGGAAGGAAAGGAATGCACGACTATTTACGAACCGGCTATCGACTGTCGCGGAGCTGGAACGCAAAATCTTAATTGACACAGAATTCTGGAGCTCTTCGCTGAGGAATCAAGGGAGGTAGAGGCGACAACTTACCTTTTTACCTACAGTGACTGCCCTTTCCTTTTCAAACTATTTTGAAGGCGAGTATTTACTCTGCTAGCCTCGTCGATTGGAAGCTTCGTTTGATTAAAGGCAGGGTGATATCCTTTGTCAACTGCCAGACCAGTTGCTGATTCTCTGAGATGTGCTGAGTGTTGTATCCTGTTGCCATCTACCTGATGGCTGCAATGCACCATGAGGGCTTCGCCGATTCATTGTTTCGGAAAGGATACTTGAGGCCTGAAGTTTCTTCTCCTTACCTTCATGAGGTTTGCTGTTTTCAACTATGCCTATCTCCGGTAATCATTTCCAGCACGACCTTAAGCTGGGTTCGAAATGTGCTACCCATTTAATCTCTATGTAAAGCTGGGTTAATAGGGCTAATAGGGTTAATAGGGTATGTTTTAATTGCTTGTGGCAATCAGTTTAGGGCTGGTGTATATCCTCTACGATGGCGACGTCTTTACATTGTGCGCTGTATTTTTCTTAACTGTTTAAAGTGTGCTCGAACCATCTGCTGGCAAGGGAGTGGGTACTCTTCTAGCAATGGGTGTTGTATTATGCTGGGTCTTTCTTCTCTTTTCAGTCCTGTCCTGTACTGTTCAAATAGGGTATATCCCTGTTTAATCAAAAAAAAAAAAAAAAAAAAAAATAAAGATCCATATAACCTGAGCAGTTGCTGAATCTTTTTTTTTTTGAGAAAAAAGCAGCATGCTGCCGCTTCATTCAAGACGAAGATGGATTTAGCAAAAGGAAAGCCGGTCAGTTCAAGATAGACCGAAAAAAAAAAAAAAAAAAAAAAAAATAGCAGAAACGAGACCACGCAGCGAGCGACAGGTCCTGATTTCGGCGAGGATAGCGTCCAAACTTCGGCTCTTGTTATCAAAAACCCTTCTGTTTCTTTCCAGCCAAATCGGCCACCAAGTGGTCGCGATAGCAGTTGCTGAATCTATTAACTTAAATATTTTGGTTTGGGTCCAAGCTTTTGGGTTGGACCTGAAGCTGATGAACTCAATTCTAGCTTAGCATGTAGTTAATTGTGAATTGATAAGCACTTTTTACTAGTCTCTATAAAGTGTTTGATATTTGTCCCCAGTGAATTTGTAATCTTCTAGTTGTTCTAGGAGCATAATTTTAATTTGTTGCTACATCAAGCCCCAGCACAAATAATTGCTTGTACATGCTCTCTCCCTTTGTTTTGCACCTACTATCTCCACCAAACTGAAAAGCTTTTTAAATTTCTCAGTGTATATGTTTCAAATCTCATTTGGTCAAATATAGATGAGTGGTTGTGGTTAGAAAGATCACCATGTTCTTAAAGCACATGCTTGCTGATTAGTTTATTTCTTTCTGACTAACTTGATTGGTGGCTTGCATTGCTTTCTTCTTGTTCTTTTTTGTTCCAAGTCTGCTTCTGTTAAGTTTTGGTTTCATGATCTGCTTACATCTCAGGTAGTACTTGCTGTCAGATCACCTTAACAGTTGCTAATTTTAGTCGGAATTGAATTGGTTTTCATTACTACATCACAATTACATTCTGTACACCTTTTGTGAAACGAATTGGCATCGCTGTTCGCATTTATTACCTTCAATTTGTCGATGTTGTAGTGGACAATGTACTTGAAAATTTGACACATCGAAAAGGGAGCTGAATTTTAGTGTGTATTGTGCAGGTTTATTTTGCGGTGATGGAAAAGGACTTCGAGTTCTCGGCACAACAGCGTCCCTCAGTAGAACTGCCGCCTCTTCTCGCATATGTCGAATCGAACATTGCTAATTTTGACATCACTCCCAGTCCTCGAGGAGAAACTCCGCATTCTAATGTATGCCGAACTTTAGTTTCTGAAAAACGAAGCCCATATGAAATGCGTAGTTGCAAACTTTTGCACCCGAAGGCTTAAGAAAACGAATTTCTGTTTGTATTGTTTCAGGGCTCGGAGGTCACTGATGTTCAGAATCTTACCAATGTGGCTAGTACGCCTTCGCCGAACTCGCCAATTCAAGCAATTAAACCCCACCATGCACGTACTATTTCCATTAGCATGCCATCATCACCTTCCGGATTTTATGTTGAACAGAATAGCGAAATTGCGATGAGCGAAAAGGCTGTAGAGGATGCCTCCAATGAGCATTCAAATTACCATATGCATCCACACATTGTTAACCTGCAGCAACCGAAGAAGGCGATGTTTCACTCGCAGCCCATGCCAGTGAGAAGAGACAGGAAAGTTCTCAATCCTTTGGAGACTCAGCCGAGGAATCCGAGGATCAGTAGACTGCGAGACAAGCGCTACGATTCGTTCAAGACTTGGTCAGGTAAACTTGAAAGACAGATATCGAACTTGCGCAGAAAACCGCAGCAAGAGGAGGAGATCATTGATCCTCAAAAGCCCGAGCCAGCACCAGTCCCGGGAGTGGACCGCTTCTTCGATGCCTTAGAGGGGCCTGAATTAGAGACTCTCAGGGTGAGTATTTTCGCGCTTCGTGATAACTACTGCTATTGTGGATTTATTTGTATCTTTCGTAAGCTACTCATTCTGCGTAGCATGTGTAATCCTTAAAGCAAGTATACGACAAGATTTAGCATATATCTACCGTATAAAGATGCTAACATCTATGACATAGCATTGCAAAATACTTTTGCCAAATTCGCGCAACCAATTTAATCGCACGTATATCTGGAATCCCTCGAGAAAAGTTTTCGCAAATTTGATTAGTTTATATCTCAGTTATCTGCAGTACATTGCTTCATGCCCTCAAATGTCATGGGGGTGTAAAAAACTAATCACCTTGTAAAAATTGCTGTTCACTTCTATATGCCCGTAAACTTATAAATTTCAAGTGTGCTACTCGAATTTCATGTTTTTACAGATGTACCTATAAATTCCACCAATTGGTACTTATGTAGAAAGCCAGGGCATGCGCAAATAAAATTTTTTGCCGCTTTATGTACGTAAACAGAAAAACTTTGTAGGATATAGGGAAAAAAAGACATTGCTGACAAAATATTTCGTTTCAATGATTCTTCGCAGGCGTCGGAGCAGTTGGTTCTTCCTGAAGACAAGAAATGGCCTTTCCTTCTCCGGTTCCCGATATCATCCTTTGGTATGTGCCTCGGCGTGAGCAGCCAAGCAATGTTATATAAGACACTAACCACATCTATCTCCACAAGTTTTCTACACATGAGCCCGAAAGTCAATCTTGTTCTGTGGTGTATCTCTCTTGTACTAATGGCCACCATTTCCTTCATTTACTTTCTGAAAGTCATATTCTACTTCGAAGCTGTTCGTCGCGAATACTACCACCCTATTCGCGTAAACTTCTTCTTTGCTCCTTGGATAGCTTGCCTGTTCTTAGCCATTGGGGTGCCACCATTAGTCTCGGAAAACCTTCATGGCTCTCTTTGGTATGTTCTAATGACTCCGATCTTGTGCCTTGAGCTTAAGATTTATGGCCAGTGGATGTCGGGAGGACAAAGGAAGCTCTCGAAAGTTGCGAATCCTTCGAATCATTTGTCCATTGTCGGAAATTTCGTCGGCGCATTATTAGGTGCTTCTATGGGACTTAAAGAAGGGCCCATCTTCTTCTTTGCCGTTGGATTAGCTCATTATACTGTACTGTTTGTAACTTTATATCAGAGGCTTCCGACAAACGAAACACTTCCAAAGGAGCTTCATCCAGTGTTCTTTTTATTCGTGGCGGCACCTAGTGTTGCTTGCATGGCATGGGCGAAGATCACGGGGGAATTTGGCTACGGATCAAGGATTGCTTACTTCATTGCTCTCTTCCTCTACATTTCCCTTGTAAGTTTAAAGAACTCTATTACAAATTGCGTATCGAATGTGCCAAAGTTTACATATAATTCTAGAAACGCACTTTTGAACACATGTAAACCACTGTAAAATCTTGATTTCCATAGCTCCCCAGAGTGCTGTTTCTGACAAAAAAATTTCCTTTATGAGTAGTAGTAGTAGTTTCTGACAAGAATTAAGTTTTCGACATGATAAATGAATATTTAGTTACTGCAATAACTTGTGGTTACATTTTGATTTGGCGTCTAATTGCTAAAATTCACCATGATATGTTTCTTGCAGGCTGTCAGGGTGAATTTTTTCCGAGGATTCAGGTAATATTTTTAGGAACTTTCATTTCTATACTACAAAGATTTCGACTGTCTACATATTTGGCAGTTTCTGAAGTTTTGAATTGACTAAAACAGGTTCTCATTAGCATGGTGGGCATATACATTTCCTATGACCGGGGCAGCGATCGCGACGATTAGGTACTCATCAGAAGTGAAGAATGTGTTCACAGAGTCACTCTCTGTTGTACTCTCGTGCATATCGACTTTAACGGTAACAGCTTTGCTCGTCTCTACGGTCGTTCATGCTTTCGTATTCCGTGATCTCTTCCCAAATGATATTTCCATTGCCATTACTGAGAAGAGACTAAAATCAAGCAAGAAGCATGCGCGTGTAAGGGCAGCGAGCTCGGATGCTCAAGACTTAGAAGCATGTGTTTCTGGAGATAGTGAAGGGCATTAAATACTTTTCGTTCATTCGACGAACATGACATAGCATCTTAAGCTGCAGAAAAAAACCCCTCAGTGTTCATCCTGTTCTCACTTGTCCGTTTCGTAATGCTGTTGTTCGTAAAATGTTAGCAAATCCTCAAACATAATTTCAAAATCACAAACTATGGCCTTGCCCATTTACTCCACTTACGAACGGTCGATTGACGGAAAAGCGACAGCATATCTTGTTATTATCTTTTCGCCATGCAAAATACTTACTGTTGGTATATGAAAGGCGACACAGAAATTCGAGGAAGATTTCTGCAGGTTTTTAGTACCAGGAGAGCTGAAAGCACAAGAACACCTAGTTGAGCTATCTGCATTTTGTTCTGAAATTTTTCAGATGCTGTCAGGTTTTCGAATATCTCAGAAAACTATAGAACCATTTTTTGTTGATGAAGATTGTTGAGTCGAAACATTAATGTAAATATTTCTTTATCAATGGCTTTCCATTTTTGTTTATTTTTTGAGAAAATTAAATTTAGCTGGAAATATGAAGTAACTAGACTTTGAATTCAAATTTTCGAATACTAACTACTAAACTCTTTGTCGCTTGCACTAGAAACGGTCAGTATCTTTATCTTTTTATTACATTAAATTTAGTGCAATTTGCTGTGAACTTTCCAAATCTTAATGGGCTTCTCTCCTGTTCTAATTCTACTTTTCAATGGAACACAAATGTGATTAAATATTTTTCTAAACATTCTAAAACTAATTTTTACTAAAAAAAATATTTTATGATATTAAAAAAAAATTAATTTCATATATGGAGAAATTACTAACATTTCATATAAGAAATGACTAAATATCAATTTTAGGCTTTATCAATTGAAATAAGCGTGGAGCTAAACAAGTGATAATATGAATTAAAAGAAAAAAAATATACAGTTTATAAATTCTCCTAATCGACATAAATTGAACCAAAAGCTATAATTTTATTTTATATATTAATTAGCTATAGTGAAGGACAAATACTGAAATAATATTAATATAGACATTTTTTTTTTAAAAAAAATTATAATATTTTATGAATTTTGAGAGGTTTACTTGTAATTGTCCTTCAATAAAATAAAATAAAATAAAATTTTCGCGCAATTATCTGATCACTCCGCACGAATCTTGATGCAACTCGGAGGGAGCAGCGCGGGAAAAGCACGGCGCAGGAGCTTTGGTTTCAATTTTTTTTTTTTTTTTTTGGCTCGAGATCGAGATCGAGAGAGAGAGAGAGAGAGAGAGAGAGAGTGATGGGGGAGGCTACGAAGACGAGAAGCGAATTCCCCGCGTTCCCCTTCGATCCCTACCCAATCCAATCCGAGTTCATGGCGTTCCTCTACGAATCCCTCGACAATGGCGGCGTCGCCATGCTCGAGAGCCCCACTGGTACTCTCCCTCCTCTACCCCACCTCTCTCTCTCTACCCTAAACCCTAACCCTAGCGAGAACTCCCCGCAGGAACGGGTAAAACCCTAAGCATCATCTGCAGCGCGATGCAGTGGGTCGTCGATCGCCGGAGAAAACCCCATCGCGTTGCGAGTTCCGGCGACGCGACGAATCGTAACGGCGGAGAGGACGATGAGCCCGATTGGATGAGGGACTTTACTGCGCCTGTCGCGGAGAAGAAGGATTCGGGGAGTAGAAAGTTAGGGTTTAGATCGGGAGATTCAGAGAAGAAGAAGGCCTCTGTTGTGAGACCGAAGATTGTGGGGAAGAGGAGCGAGGAGTGCTTAGGAGATGATGATGGTGATGAAGATGGGGAGTTTTTAGTGGAGGATTATGAGAGTGATGAGGGCGAGAATGAGAGATTAAAGAGGAAGTTTAAGAGGAATTTAGGTTGCGGCAGTAGTGATGAGGAAGTGGAAGAGGAAGAGGAAGAGGAGGAGGAGGTTACGCCGAAGGTTTACTTCACTAGTCGGACCCATTCTCAGCTGTCGCAGTTCGTGAGGGAGTTCAAAAGGACAGATTTTGCTTCTGAGCTCAACTTGGTGTGTTTGG
The DNA here is from genome assembly GCA_029204045.2 of Tillandsia leiboldiana. NCBI lineage: Eukaryota > Viridiplantae > Streptophyta > Magnoliopsida > Poales > Bromeliaceae > Tillandsia > Tillandsia leiboldiana. The sequence continues at coordinate 4,374,622 of CM055064.1, forward strand.
GCTCGAGGAAGAATCTGTGCATTAATCCTGGTGAGGAGAGTTTGTGAATTTTTTGGGTTTATGTTTTGGTGGGAAATGATTGATTGGTTTGTTTGGTCATCTTGTGCAGAGGTTCTGAAGCTGGGGAGCTCGAATCGGATCAATGATCGTTGCTTGGAGTTGCAGAAGAGCAAAAAGGATGCCAAAGTTAAGGTTGCATTTATGACCTTTTATTTTACCATTGATTTGATCATCAGAAATAAGAAGCAAGGGGAGTTTGTCGTTTAAGTGCTATCTTAATTTTTTATTTTTATTTTTTTAAATTTTGGGACGGTAGTATCTATGCCTTTGAAATGTACAAATTTAAATGACAACACCTTTGTTTATTACTGAGCAAGTTGTTATTCTATGTTAAATTGCTATATGTAATTGTTAAGCTGAAGTATTGATTCAGAATTTAACACATTCTTCATATTCTAAAGACATATGAGAATAGTGGTGCCTTATAATGGGTTTAATTGTCCTACCTAAACTTTCAATTAGTTTAATTTGAATCATTTGATAGTTTTTCTGTTACAGAATTTGTTCATGCTGTCAGTGTAAATGGGAATAGACTATAGATTTATGTTAATCACATGAGATGCCCTTATTAAGTCTGTCAGAATAAACAGCACGCCCAATTTCTGTTACTGAACAGTCATCAAATGGCTCAAATTAAGCGAATGAAACATTAGATAGCAAAATCAAAACTAATAAAAGTTGGTTACTTTGTCCCAAAACAGGACATAGTTCAGGTCAGTTCCATACACTTTGCCCATATTTTATTCTTATTAACCAATGGATCAAGTTATGTCATTCAGGTTCAGAGCGATGACGGGAAGATACAGCATACAAAGACCTCTTCTGGTTGTCCAATGCTGAGAAAGAAAAATCTACGTAAGCTATTCAGGGATGAAGTACTGACGGATGGTGCTTTGGACATTGAGGAGTTGTCACAGCTAGGAAGCAAGATTGGCACCTGTCCATATTATGGTACTCGCGGCATGGTTCAAGCTGCCGACCTAGTGGTCCTTCCCTATCAATCTCTGCTATTGAAATCAGCTCGCGAGTCACTTGGTCTTAATTTGAAGAACAATATAGTAATTATAGATGAGGCTCACAACCTGGCAGACTCGCTCACTAATATGTACAACTCAAAGGTCTCCCATTCTCAGGTATTGATCTCCTATGACTCTTTCTGAGCTTTTCGGGATGGTACAAATTGTATTCATCGTATTTAGATTTGTTTGGCTGAAGAATTTCCTACCACAGATGAAGAGATTGCCAATTAACATGCCTTCGGCATTGTTCTGTTTATCATTCGTGTTATTTTTCTAAGCAAAATGGACTTTTCTCTTCTTAAATGGGTATTTCCAATTATGTTACTGGATACTATTGTTTTTCATTTTTATCGTTTAAACTTGGTAATGTGATTCTCTCAAAAAATGGGTTATATGATTCTTTATTCTCCTTTTTCTACTCAACAATAAATTTATGTCTTACTTGAAGTCCTGAAAATGGAAGTAATTTCAATTATTGCATGTTCTTACTTGTGGTTTTCTTCTTGCAGCTGAAGCGAGTATTGTTCCACCTTGAGGCATACTTTGATAGATTTCGTAACTGTTTAGGAGCTGGGAATCGTAGATACATCCAGACCCTAATAATTTTAACACAGTCTTTCCTCCGGCTGTTGCAAGGTTGTCAAGACAGCGGATGTATTACAAGTACTTGTCAAGCTAATCAGGAATCTGGAGGACAAAAGTGCAGCGACAAGTCAATGACCATAAATGAATTTTTGTTTTCTCTTGATATCGACAATATAAACTTTGTTAAAATATGTCAATATGTAAAGGAAAGCAATATCATACACAAGGTAATCAATTTCAACCTGCTGACTCTACCAAATCATACATGAAATCTAAGAAGATAACAGTGTATTAATATCTCAGGTTAGTGGTTATGGAAAAAAACTATTAAGCTTGCAAAGTGGTCCTATCCACTTCGATCATCAGCAGCTTTGTGGAGAAGAAAGTATTGTAACAGACTTTCAGGCGTTAGTTGATATTTTACTCTCTCTGATAAATAGCAACAGCGACGGAAGAATGATTGTGTCAAGGCAAAAGCTCTCTGGGCAATCCGAAGAAGGGTACCTTAAATTTGTGATGCTTTGTGGAGAAAAAATCTTTTCTGAGGTATTACACCCTTTCTGAGAGCTAATCATAGCAAGGAATATAGATGGGTTTGCGTTTACTTATTATAGGAGACATTTCTTTGCAGATTTTGGTTGATGCATATGCAGTGATTCTGGCAGGGGGAACACTTCAGCCTATTGAAGAAACACGGTTACGGTTATTCCCTGGAGTACTAACTGATCAAATACGGTTCTTTACATGCAACCATATTGTACCTCCTGAAAGTATTCTTCCTATAGCTGTTTCCCGTGGACCCTCTGGCATGGTTTTTGATTTCAGTTACAACTCAAGGAGCTCCCCAAGCATGGTTTGTTACCAAACCCGTTCTTTCACTTGTTATTTGGAAGGTGCTGCATGTTATCGCAAAAAGATGCCTGCTACCTTTTTGCATATTTTTATTAGGAAAAACGTACGCCATGAAGAATTCAGAGTTTAGGGTGCTACCTTCAGAAGTATGCAAAATCAAGCAGTTTCAATGTAGAATACTTTGGTGGTTCATTTTCTATTTTGGTATTAACGCTATCTAAATTTAGGTTAGCTATGCTTCTTAGACATTTAATTTTTTGAGAGAAAGGCAGCATGCTGCCGCTTCATTCATAATAAAGGTGAATTTAGCAACTGGGCAGCCGATGTTTGCGAAGAGCAATCGGGCCCAAAAAAAAAAAAAAAAAAAAAAAAAAAAATACAGTATTTAAGCCAGTTAGAGCGGCAGGTACGAGCAAGCGCTAGAATTGCACCGATGGGCCGTTTCTGGTTGGTGAAGCATCTCCTGTTTCTTTCTAGCCAGATGTTCCACCAGGTTGCTGCAAGGGTAGTAAGCAACCGTTTCCCTAGGGCCCCTTTATGCTGCCCCATTTTGTCCCATGTAAGGTCGATCGATGAAACGCTTTGGATCTCCAGTTTGTTTGGGACCAAAGCGGCCAGCAGCGATTTCGAGAAGGGGCAGGAAACAAATAGATGGTCCGCTGATTCGTCATCTTTGAGGCAGATAGCGCAGCAGGTAGGTCCGGTCCAGTTCCTTTTCTGAAGGATGTCTCTGGTTAAAATTCGTCTTCTCAGAGTCAGCCAAATAAAGATCTTTACTTTGAGTGGTGCTTTCGTATTCCAGAGCGTCTCCGACCGAGTTTCCACTACCCCGCTGTCTTGAAGGAAGTTGTACAGCGACTTAACTGTGAACTGTCTCGAGTTTGTCCATCGCCAAAGGGTGAGATCTCTGTTGGAGGTTAGAGTCATTGTCGGGATGAACTCCTTCAGGCTTGTGATAGTACTGTCGAGTCCCGATTGGTTGGTCGGTAGACCTTCCAGGATTCGATCCCAGTTCCAGCCAGACTGTCCCAAGCAGTTGCTTACACGTATGGTCTTGTTAAGGACCTGATCGAAAATTCTCGGGAAGTGGGTCGATAGGGGTGATTCACCGATCCAGATGTTTGACCAGAAGGCCGTCCTCTCCCCATTTCCAATGGAGAGGGAAGTGCTGTATCTGAAGAGTTCCCTCGTTCTCAAAACGCTCCTCCGCCAGTGTGAGTGGGGTTTGAAGGATGTACCTTCGTGAAGTGGTCTTCTTCGTCTGTAGTAAAGCCCATTAAGGAGTTTGCCCCATGGGGTTTCTTAGACATTTAATTATATATAGGAATCAGATACATAATTGTTTCGTATATAATCATTGCTTTTGCTTGTCTACCAGATTGAAGAACTTGGACGTTTTGTTTGCAATATAGTGGCAATCATTCCGGAAGGAATTGTCATATTTTTCTCTTCATACGACTATGAAGAGCAAGTCTACAATGCTTGGAATGCTTCAGGAATCCTTTCCAAAATTCAAAAGAAGAAGGAGGTATTCAGAGAGCCAAGAAACGGTAGCGAAATCGTTTCTGTTCTCAAGCATTACAAAGAAGCAATTACTTCTACTGAAATTTCGAGAGACTTGGGAAATAATGGTGCAGTTCTTCTTGCTGTGGTGGGTGGAAAGATCTCTGAAGGCATAAATTTCAGTGACGGGATGGGCCGCTGTGTTATAATGGTTGGGCTGCCGTATCCGAGTCCAAGTGATGTGGAATTGATGGAAAGAGTGAAGCACATAGAGAAATTGGGTGAATTGACTTTAAATGGATTCAGAAAATCTTCGAGCAGTAAGGTGGATGATAATTGTGAAGTGCAGTCCGGCTTTGATATCTTAAGACAATGCACACAAAGTGGACGAGAGTACTATGAGAACTTGTGCATGAAAGCTGTGAACCAATCTATTGGTAAGCATGTTTTAGTTATTTACCGATTCCTCCGATTTCTATTAGGTCCTCGGAGTTTCACCTTCTCAATTTAGTCCATGGAGTTTATTTGGCTAACTAAGAGTCCTTGACCATTTTAAAAATCAGGATATGAAAACTTCCGTGTCAGTGATTTCTTATTATGCTGACATGCCATCCTTCAGACTGCAGACTGAAGAAAGAACATAATTTGTTACATGAACTTCAAGACTAAATTGTAAAACTTGAAACTCCGAGGAAGTACTTGAAAAGAGTGCCAAACTTCTAGCATATAAGTTTAGAATTAGCCCTAGGAATTGTTGTTAGCATCTCTATGTTTCTGCATTAATCTCTTCCCTCAAAATTGGTTGGACATGCAGGAAGAGCAATTAGGCACATGAATGACTATGCCGCCATGTTGTTGGTCGACTCGCGTTATGCCTGTGTTCCATCGAAAATAAGTTTCTCCTGTCCAACCGAGAAGCTACCTCAGTGGATAAAAGACCGACTTATCCGTGCGACCGGGAGCTATGGTGAAGTTCATAAATTATTGCATCAGTTCTTTAGATTCAATAAGCAGAGGCAAGGAAAATGATATACTATTTCCAAAGTTCATGCAGATTCAAATACTTAACTACATGCTTTATCAATTGGTTTAGATGATCAAATAGTTAATACAAATCTTTGTTAGGAAAATACTGTTTATGGTATAGAATCACATGTTTATGATTGGATCTGTTCGAGATTTTAACTGGCCGAGCTTTTAGCCACTCGATGGCCCGACCTAAATAAATAAGGGCCCAATGTGCTGGGCTAGAAATTTTGATGTAGGCCCATTGACAACTATAAATTTGCAAAGAACTCACTAGGAGGTGATGTATGCAGAATCTGATGTCGCAGTTGCATTTCTGTTAAGATGCTAGTTTTTTTTTCTTTTTTTTTTTTTTTTTTTGTCCCTCTATAGCTATTGATAGAAATTCTGTTTGTTGACAGAACTATAAGAATGAAAATGTCTATTCCATCCAACTTATTCGCATATTGTTCTTTTATTTTATTTTAATTTATTCAGAATATAAGACTTGTAACTCACTTCTTAGAGGAGATTCACTGATTATAATCAGACGACAGTGGGAAATGCTTTGGATCTCCCATAATGTTGTTGTGATATATTGTTGATGTGTTGGCATTTATACTGTAGAAATTTTTAATTAGTTTATACATAAATTTATGAGTGTCATATGAATTTACTAACGCATCAACAATAAATAAAGATAACGTTGTATAGATTTTTAGAGCCCCGAGCTTTTCATGGTAAATTTCTTTTGCTTTGACATGTGTTTTTAGTTTAATTAAACAAAACTAGTGAAGTAGTTGTATTGAATGCGCTGATATTCGCATGGTGGATAAATATGTAGTACATAACTTGGCATTATTAATATATAATTAAATATAAATTTATTAAATATCTAATCACTGTTCTTCCATTGATTTTAACTAAATCTAACGAATGTTTGTTTTTTTTTTTCTTTTAGGTTTTGGTGCATGTTAGGTTTGTTTATATGAGCATGCTCCAGCTCATGGAATACCCCAAAAGGCACCCCACATTATTTGCACTGCATGAAGTAAAAGATTTTTTAAAAAATGGATCTGTTCAATCTTTTTTAAAATTAGAGTCCTTTTTGGAGCTGATCCTCGAGATTATGGCACTATATATATATATTTTAAACCTATACATTGTACCTTTTCTCTTAGCTCTATGCGAATCGGTTTATACGGAGCAAAACACACCAACACTGACACCATGCACCTTGAGATTAATCACAAAATCGAACCCATCATGTTATTATTTATTATTGTTGTCTTAAGTTGCAGAATTTCATTGACCTATGGTAACATCACCTGTAATGGCTTATTTTAGCCCCATCATGTTCAAAATTTCAAATGTAAGTTAAATACGTCGCACATGCATAATAAGATTCACGTAGCATAAGATGAATCTAAAAAAGCTTGGATTTATTAGCCTTGCACTTTCGTTTTAACCATAGTTTCTGAAGCAAAAGTGACTTATCTTGCATTTAGTCATAGATGACATGTATGTATTTCTCTTTATGACTTTTTTGGTTTAGATCGATTTTGAGCACACGATAAATAATAGTAAATTTTCCTGAGACCTCGAAATAGTACTACTATATTTTAAACTTTATGGTATATTAAACTGCCAACAAGCTACACTTACCAATTTGCTTCCTCTTGCTTTGCTTTGAAATGCAATCAACTCCCCAAGAGAATGTAATTATCATTAATCCTTCTCTTTAAATACTGTTTCATGCTAATTGTTAATTACTGCTTAGAACATCAAAAAAGCACAACAGGGCTGGCAAGTGAAAAGGAACTGGATTGGACCCAGCAGCTGCGCTATCTGTTTAGATTCAGATGAAACTGCGAACCATCTTTTTGTATCCTGCACCTTCACTAAAACACTGCTGGAGGCCCTGCTGTCAAATAAATTGGAGACCCACAATGCTTCATCAGTCGACAAGTTATGGAATACGAACGGCCTAAAAAAGGGAGCCATGGGAAAAAGGTTGTTAACAACCATTGCAGCCACCTGGTGGAACATTTGGCTGGAAAGAAACAGGAGATGTTTCGATAACAAGAAACGCTGTATCGGGGCCATACTTGCGGAAGTTAGAATCTGCCGCTCAAACTGGATTAGATTCTGTGCCTAGTTCATTTTTTTTTTTTTTTTGGGCCCGGCTGCTCTACTGCAGAAATCGGCTGCCCAGTTGCTAAGTTCACCTCCGTTATGAATGAAGCGGCAGCATGCTGCCTTTCTCTCTCAAAAAAAAGGCCGGCAAGTGAGAAGTATATAAGAATCTATCAAAAATGTCATGTTCCTAAAAGATCAATACCACTCATACAATCCAAATTGAATGTAAAATATATATTCCATCCATGAAAATTTCTTCACTAGTCTAAATTAGTAAAATTTATTCTATTTTAAAATAAATAGAATGTAAAATATATATAGAGTGAACAGTATTTTTTTTACTAAAAATTTTGAAAACAATTTAATTGATTGGTTGATTGATTGATGGTTCGGGTACTTACCTATTTACTCATTGGAAAAACAATATAAATAGTACAACTTGCGTCCAACCATCATTGCCAAAAAGCACTCACCATTAATTGAAAAAAGCCAAAAGTACATAAAAACCATCTACGGGTACAAATAATTGGGATACTATATCCGGGTCCAATAAACTACTTGGGTTACAAGTGTTCGAATCTAACTATCCAAAATTATGCTTAGTTTTTGCATTCAATGCGACGCTAGTTATACATTATTTTTAGAGTCGTCCTAAAACCTCTTAAAAAAGAAGTGTAGACAAAGCATATATCTGGCAAAGCTACGAGATCTAATATTAACAGCTCTTAAATTTACTAAGAGAGTGTATCATATTGAACGAATCTATCTATGCATGTAATTAAATTCTAAGTTGGATAAAGAGGTATACATATATAGAGAATTGAGCTACTATGTTTGTAAAAGTATCAAGTTATTTGTGCTTATGAGTTTTTTATTCTTGAATGTAGGAATGTTTGGTTAAAATGATGGTGGATCCCTTGAGTTTAGTGGGTGGTTGATAGAATAGCATGATCTAAGGAGTAGAATTAATCAAAGGGCTAGATCTAACGGTAGAAAACTTACAAGCACCAATTGCTTGGTGCTTGTACAAGCACAGTAACCCAACTCTCTCTCTCTCTCTCTCTCTCTCTATATATATATATATAGAATTAGACTGGAATACTATCGATAGCACCAAGCCATTGGTGCTATCAAGTTTTTAGCCGTTGGATTAAAGGATGTGTGGTTAAGATGATAATGGTCTTTTAGGGTTTACTAGGTGGTTGGTTGAATAGTAAAAATTTTAGGGAATCACTATAATCCCAACCGCATATCTTTTCATCCAACGGCTGAAAACTAGATAGCACCAATTGTTTGATGCTATCGATAGTATTCTAGCCGGACACACACACACACTCTCTCTCTCTCTCTCTCTCTCTCTCTCTCTCTCTCTCTCTCTCTCTCTCTCTCTATATATATATATATATATATATATATATATATATATATATATATATATGAGTAGGCTCCATTAACAGCTCCCGAGAGGCAACAAAGGGAAGCTTCCACAATTACAATTTACCCAATGCGTGTGGTGGAAGTGTACATCAAATAGCTGTCTCTGATTCAAAGGAAAAGTGGGCACAAGACACACAAACCTCATCATCTCCATGTTGTACACCACATGGGAAAAGATGAGATTGATGACCACATGAAAGGCCCGGAAAAGGTGGCGAGGGGCAATGACTTGGTTGTCAATTTGTGCTTGTCATGACTCATGCACCACCCCCTCTAAGTCAAGTCAAGCCCTGTAATTTCAACACTAGTGGGTCCAAATAATGAACTTCATCCCATCTCGTGTTTGCAACCCTTTGGATCCATTTGGCTTTGGTGTTATGCCATTTATGGCCTAAGGAGTTATTAATTTGTTGCACCTAGCTATTCTCCCACTTCCACCCTTCCTCCCTACACATTTTAATGAAAGTTATGTGATATATGTATTTGGATGAGATTGTGCTTGGTCTCGCTTCTGTTTTTGTTTTTGTAAAATTATATAAAATAATTATTGTACTATAAAGTTTATGCCGAATTTGAGATTTTTTAATAAACTTAAAATATAGACTTAATTATATGAAAGAAAATTAAGTAATGTTAGGAGTTTAGTAGAACTTTAACTCACGACCTTATGTTATGATACTATGTGAAATTATATAAAACAATCATTATTTTTCAAAAGTTAAACTTTTGAAAAGTAATATTTATATTTTTATATTTAATACGCTTTTAATTTACGCTCGTTTTAAAATTTAAAACAAAACTTCTACTGCCATTTAAGACCCAAGCAAAAATAGAAGTTTTAGATCTGGGTTGTTATTGCGCGCTGTTTTTTTTTTAAATTAAAATTTTATATTAAATAGGCGAAAATTGTGGATTGCTTATGATACTGCAAGATTTTTTTTATAGAAGTTGTCATACTTGGCTATGATGCATTAGCCAGGGAAACCAATGATGATCACAAGAGAAAAGATTTTTTTTTTTTTTTTTTTTTTTGGGCCAGTATATCAAATAATTATATAACAAAATACAAAAAATAATGTCAGAAGAGGTCATTTATTTTGTTAATTTTTAGAAATAAACTTAGTTCAAAATATGAATCAACTTGTTAGGCTCCGAGTTTGGACCTCAAGTATATATAATATACCAACTATCAAATTCTTTGTTATTGCGCTAGAAACAGTTAGTAAATATTAAAAAGATTTTAAAATACTATTTCTTATGATAATAATATTCAAATAACACATCATATTATATAGTAAGATTAAACAAGCTTAAAGTTGCAATTCTTAATTTGGGTGGTTGAGATTTGATATAGAGATAGATAAAAGGAATGATCAAACTATATATACACAATCCCAAAGACCAATATGGTGGACCAGGTCTAGGGAATTAATAATCTCACTTCAACCCCTCATCCCCACAAGCCTCATGAGAGTCAGAAGCAGAAACCCCAAATAAGCAAAAACAAAAAAAAAATTGGGGAGCTTTGGGATGTGACCTCCACCAAAAGCGATACCCGCGGGCGCAGGGAACTTGAGACGATTATCTGCGTTTGGTGGGTTATCTGGAGGGAGAGAAACAGTAGAATCTTCACGATGAAAATTTTTTCCGTTGGACAAATTATGGCTATCATCAGATCCTTCGGAACCTTTTGGCGTAACTAGCTAGTGTTTTTTCTTTTTTTTTTTTTTTTTTTGAAGACACTGTTGCTTCTATTCGTGACCTAATTCAATTTATACTTGAATGAAGCCGTAGTATGCTATCTTTTTTTAAAAAAAAAAGAAAAAATTTTTAAAAAATTCCTAAACCCATCATTAATAATAATAATAATAATAATCGTAGAGAGAGAGAGAGAGAGAGAGAGAGAGAGAGAGAGAGAGAGAGAGAGAGAGAGGAGAAATAATAATAAGAATAGTGTTGTCAACCTCTTCTTTTGTTTCTTTCCTTTTTAGTTCTTCTTCCTCTTTCCATGCAGGGCTCAGCTACTGCCACCTTTTTAATGTCCTTTTGGTGGTGGACCCGTGCCACAAAACCAAAAACAAAAAGGGCAAAAAGGGACAAGGAGGTGGAGACACACGTGTGACGGGATACGTGCCAAATAAGACACTAGTTAATTAGAAGCAACAAAACAAATAAAAACCCTCTCGGGTCTCTTCCCTCCACAATGCATGGATTTCAAAAACTCTAGAGAGGGAAAGTTACACGTGAATAAGCTAATATAATATATTTAAGCTTGCATAGAGATGAGTACATATAATCACTAGAGTTAGAAGAGTGTAATATTAATCATATATATATATATTTTTAAAGTTATAAGTAGCTCTCATTATATAACCATACTTTATTTTTTTTTTTTAAATAATAGCATACTATCCGTTTCATTCATAAGGTCGATGAATTAGACTTCATTCAAAAGATACCATACTTTTAA